>CAMRHE010000111.1:1200000-2400000 GCA_947044405.1 Leptodactylus fallax | reverse complement strand
CATACAGCTTTATATATGTGTAATGACAGTAACCTCTATTACAAAATTGTCTGACCATTGTATAAGCAATGATACCTCCGATGCCGCCCCTGCTATCTCTTGTGTCACCCCCTCTACCTCATAGATTGTAAGCTCTTGCGAGCAGGTCTTTCAGTCCCATTGTGTGAATTGACTTTTTCTTTGTAATGTATCTTTTTGTCTGTACTTGAACCCTACAAATTGTACAGTGCTGTGGAATATGTTGGCACTATATAAATAAAATGTATTATTATTATTATTATTATTATTATTATTATTATTATTAATTTCAGTTTATTAATAGTGTTTATCTTTTTCTTTCAAGAAAATGTACAGACTGAGCGAAACCAATTCTGTTAATCTCCTACTGTAACATGAGAGTAGAAAGTCCACACAATGTGGACAGTGTTAAACTAAAGAACAATATCTTCCCTCCTCCACTGCCCCCACACTGTAAAAGACAACATGATATTCCTCTGCACATAAATGATGCCAGTTGCACAGATGGATGTTCCTAAGTTTTTTGTACAAAGATTTTGCTGCACAAAATTAAGAAGCAGCCACCAAGAAAACAACATGAGGCTATTAACCTGGAGTGGTGTAAAAATGTTCTGAATGAACATTTACTGCTCTCACTGTGCTTTCTCTATGCGGTCTAGTTTTATGCCACACTCCAACAAAAACCTAATAACTCCATTAGCTTTCTATGGAATGTGTGTGTGTGTGTGTGTGTGTGTGTGTTTGTGTGAATCATATTGGCATCAGGGGTTGATGTGAGTGATCACATTCTTCATACAAAACACAGTGGGATATACTGATGTTTTATATATAAAAAAAAGAGCAATCAATAAAATAGACAAACATACAGGATAAATAACATTTCATATAGCATTTGGATCAATTAAACAAATATTTTGTGTTGCTAGAAGTTTAGGCAATTGTTCTAAGTATCTACAAAGTCGTAGAAATGTTTATCACAGCATGAACAAAGTATACTTAGACTCATATAAAACTGTATAAAACTGGTTCATATTGAATGTGGAACCATACAGATTCTGGCTTGGACTTTTTCCAGACATCATCAGCAATGGATGCTGGTAAATGTGACCTTCAAAGCCTTCCCAAAGTTGCTTCAAGAGGCAACTGCAGATAGCCAATATATTACCTCTGCAGAAGATTTGGGCATCTATACAAGTAAAATAAAGCTATTAGCACTCTAAAGTAAAGACTAAAATAGTGTGATCCCTTTTGGTGGAGCCAGCAGTTCCTTGGATAAACAGCTTTCAGAATCCACTCTGCAGCTGAAGTAACACAATTTCCCTTGAAAAGGACTAAGATTGTACCTTTGCTGGTCATTACATAATATATGGCACAGTGCTAGTCCTTTGAGCAGTTGATTGATGAGTTTGATGGGACTCAGACTCCTGCTATTCTGATACTGATGACCTATCAAACGATAGGTTGTCAATATTAACTCCTTCCCGTTGTGCTCTCTACTATTATGTCACTCTGAACATATAGTTAACATTCAGCACCATATTTGTACAGGCACAGCAATATAGCAACCACAGTTGCTATGCCTGCCACATTGCTTCTGTATTGTAAAGCTCGGACCAGCACTGTTTACCAGAGTCAGAAAGAACTCAATTTCTGCATGATTAACCCCTTAGATGATACAGTTGGGAACCTCCTCTATCTCAACCAATCAGAGCAAGATTGCAGGGTTTTTAAGTGTTGACATGGCAGCCAAAAGCAACATTAAACGAGTTGCTCAAGAATTGGAGAAACCCATATGGAGGTTGGGGGAGGTGTAAAATAAAAAAAAAAGAATAGTCACCTGTCCGCAGTGCTACGTCCACAGCCAGTGTCTTTTCATGCTTGTGGTGATGTCTCATTGGCAGAACTCCTACGTCCCATGTGATGGATGAAACCAATCAGTGGCCTCAGCAGTCACTAGCAAGGAACTGGTGATGCAGTTGAATGATGTTCATTGTACCATTTCCAGCAAACATCAAAGCCATTGATCTCCGCAGTCATGTAGGGTGCTAGCCTTATGGCAACAAGACCCCAGTATGAGCCTGAAGGAACACTGGAAGTGTACAATCGAGTTTGCTTCAATTCTTGGACAACCCTTTTAAGTTTAAAGTAGTGTAAAGTTGCTGTGGACATACCCTGATCTTTTGCTCATTGCAAGTTTCTATGATTATATAATTTGTCTTTTGTGCAATAAGGTACTGTACAGTAAATAAATATATATATATATATCTTTGTTATTGTACTCAATCATAAAAAATAAGTAGTTTAATTCATTGGTCTGCTGCTGCTACATGTTTAGTGCAGCTTAATAGTGTAAGAAAACATAACACTTGCTGTAATGTCTGTAGGCAATAAAGCTGAACTCTAATTACTGTACCTCTAGTAACATTGGGGGACAATAAAAATTTAAAGGGGTATTCCATGAACATACCCAGATTTAGATTAGTAGACAATTAAAAGTTAAAAATGTTTTGCAAATATAAATTATTCAAAATTTTGCAGTGTCTTAAAGATTTTTTCTAATCTAACCATTTTAATGGTGACAGTCTTTTGTCACCAGTCTTTGATCGGTTGCCAATGGATATGACCATGAATGCAGGAACTTTCTATGGAATGGGACTTGTCACAAATCCAGCCATGGTTTCCATATTGTGTCCAGGTTAACAGGCAGGGATAGTGCATGCACAAGAAAATAATCCACCAACAACATGGAAATAATGTCTGGGTTTCAAAGTATAGAAAGTTTCTGCATTCATGGTCATATCGATCAGGATCCAATCAAGACAACAGACTGTCATCACTGAGATGATTAGAGAATAGCTTTAAAACGCTACAATTTTTATGTTTTAATTGTCTACAATTTTAAATAAGGATATGTTTATGGGAAAACCCCTTTAAATGTAAAGATATTATGATCAGTTTTTTTTTTCTAGTGTGTGTTAAAAAATTGATTGTTTTATTGGCTGCTGCATTTTAAGTAAGCTTTGCTCAATTGTATAGCCTTACTAAATAACTTATGCTGTCAGTACATTTGTCCATGGTTGAGAGTCTTATTCTGTGCAATGAACTGGAGATACAAAGGATAACATACTGCATAAGAAGTAGTTCTTGAAGTAACATTTAATAGTGTAGTTAAACATGACTATATGTTCTTATGTCTATATTTTATATTCATATCATTTCTAGTTTAAATATTCTTTTTACTATATTTAATAATATAATCTTGTTAAAGAAGGCTGAACTAATCTCTGATGACTTTACATAAGAAGTAGTCAAGCCTACATAAAAAGTTTAACAGCCAGCATGTTACACTTAAGCATTAAAACAAGATTACAATGGAGTTTAAGAATGAACGCTTAATTTGCTAGTTAAGTCTCATGCTCATAGCAAAGCCATTTGCATACAGCTTGTACAATGGCACAGAAAGTCCCATGTTCCATAGGGACTGTGTTTCTTGGGCACTGTATAAAATCAGAGGCAAACTGAGTTACATTATACTCTAGATCCATAGCAATCAATGACAATCTATTTCATGAGTATTACATATACACAACATGTGCGTAAGGAATGTTTTCCAGTAAATAACATATCTGTTCATATTTTATCATAATCATGAATGTGTCATTTAAAACTGTATTCCCATCTTAGAAAATCAAGTTAAATAGTTATATTGTGTATATATGTAAATTTGGGGATTTTTCAATATTGCAGTGTTCTTGAAATCTTGCGTTCTGTCTAGTGTCTACCCATGTCCCCACTCTTTGTTTATTAATTCTACAGTACAACCACTATACCATAGTGGTGGACATGCCTATAGAGGTGAGGCATTGTATTTTATTATTAGTATGGCTATGATCTTGGGGGGACATATGTAATAGCTCCCTTCCTGGCCACCTCTCTGTAGCTCAATGCAGGTCTACAGAGTCTATCATCTTATAACGCCATCATCAGCATGTATAGTAACTGCACTAGTAGCATTGTTTGATGACATGCAAAAACAGTGAACTCCTGGTAGGAAATTGGATTTGACTAAATCAATAGATTTTTATTAAATGGGTTGTTTCTTGCTAGAAAGAAAGATTCCCACTGATAAGAGAGAAGTATAAAATAGATGGGGTCTCTTTCACATTTTGGCTCTAAGCGCCACTTTGTTCTGCTGTCACATTATAGGAACAAGACAAAGCTTCATGTGATGGAATGATATCCCATTTCAAGATCACATGGATCGCTCTCCTGCAAGACCTGTCTCATCAGACATCCCATGAAAGGGACAGCTAACCATCAGAAAGGATGGGGCTAGCAGGAA
Organism: Leptodactylus fallax; assembly: GCA_947044405.1. NCBI lineage: Eukaryota > Metazoa > Chordata > Amphibia > Anura > Leptodactylidae > Leptodactylus > Leptodactylus fallax. Next base: position 2,395,640 of record CAMRHE010000111.1, on the reverse strand, counting down.
GTAGGACCTGTACAAATCACATGTCCCTGCAGCCGATAGTTGACCCTGCCCCTTTGGCAATCTTCCTGTTACTTTCCTGCAAGTGTCATCCCTCCAATGGTTAGCCCCACCCACTTCACTGGCCATCTAAGGGAACAGGACTTATTGAACAGCAACCCATGTGATTGGCAGATTGGATATCAATACAACACTCTGACATGTTCCTGAAAGCACAGCTTATAGCTAAAATGTTAAATAGATTTTTATGTAACTGTTAGAATTCTTTTTTTCTTATAAAAATGTAATTTGTGTGTGTCTGAAGAGACTGTAGAATTCTATTTTGTCCATTTTGCGTCATTTTCATATCTGTATTTGAATGGAGTATGATAGAGTATGCCAGAGATAAAGCTGTATGACAAAGCACTGTGTAGAGAACTTTAATTGTGGAAATCAGTAAAGATTTAAGTTCACACCAAAGTCATCCTCTTGCCTATATCTGTGACATACAGCATTGTATCAGAAATTCATTTTAGCCCATTTACTTTCCTTTAGGTTCACTCTCCATAAAATCCCATGTGAGATTTACCTTATTATCTACTGCAAATGTTTCCAAACAGTGAGGCAGACACTAACAGTTTTTTCAATTAACAAGTTTGTGACCATTATTTACAACCCATAACCCTTTTTTGCTAATTGTCCTTATTTAGTGAAAAAATACAGAAAACGTTTCCTGAAGCCACCGCTATGCAGTGGATGATGCTGAAACGCTGCTCCTATTACTTGAATAGGAGTAGCCTGCACACTCTTCCAATCCACTGCACCAGCTATCAATGCCTGGAGGCTGCCAAAACAGTTTATCTGTGCAGGGTCCGGGTCTCAAACCTCCACAGATAAGATACTGATGGTCCATCCTATGGATAGGTAATCAGTATGAAAAAATCATTTGGGAAAGCTGAATGAAGCCTATATTTACATGTCAGTAAATATCAGCTATTTTTTTTTATTGATCATCACACTGTATTTCACTGTATGTTTTGACAGTCTGTTGTAACAGACTACCAGAATATAGGTCATGCTATATTTTTACCAATTTTCACAGATCCTGCCATACACTGCAATGTATGAGGGATCTGTGAAAACAGATGCTCATTGTGTGCCCATGAAAGGTGGCCATGAAAAATGAGCTGTTTTACACCTTGGTCATGTGAATGTAAGCTAAGGGGAATCTGTCAGGTCAATCTGGGACACTAAACCACCCACAGGTCCTTATAGACCTGGGGTTTAGTGTCCCAGATCTCCCTGCTGTAATGCAATCCGCAGGCGCATTAAAAATAAAAAACCTTTATACTTACCTAGAGAAGGGTCCGATCAACGCTGTTTGGTGAGATCGGTCCGGCTTATTCATAAGGCACGCCTCCCGGCGCCTTCGCTGTTCTTCAGTGAACCCAAAGATGGACATCCCGGCTTCATTGCGCAATTGGGGGCATGCGCACTGAAGCAAATGAGTAGTATAATTAAATTTTTTCAGATTTATCAAAATTACTATTTTACCTTGAAACAAAGTACAAAGAATGAGGTTAAATGGAGGATTTGTATAGTTTTCATGTGCCTGTGATGAATAAATATGATACATTTATAAATGCCTGTCTTCTGATGCTTATTTTATATTGCTTTTTAGTAAGCTGTAAAGATGGTTCTTCATTACTTTTGTTAAAGTATCCAGCTTAGCTAAATTGGTTTTCTAGCCCGGGCTGGATGTGAAATTAATATTTCATCAGTGTGAATTGAAACATTCTTCTTCATGGGCTCATAATGGCAGGTCATGGAGCCAAACTCAGATGTGGCTTCTGTGAGAAAAGGAATGGAACACTGCCTGAATTGATGGCAGATGTAAATTGTAAATGTTCAGCACACTGCATTTCGGTTGAAGTGTTTTCAAGACTAGATAAGGATTCTTTCTGAGGACAGAATAATCTCATTTTAAAACTTGAGTCTTTACAAATATGAAAGCTTAAAGCAAGAAAAATGAAAATTTGCTATCACATGTTTGTGTGTGTTCTCCAATTGTACACTCTAAAAGCTCTGTGATCCTTGCTTTACTCTTACAGTATGGTTTCTATATTGTTGCAGCTTGTACCTGTAATCTCTATACACATAATATCCAGTAATTTCACACACCAGGAAAGTATGTACTGTATGTTTGTTAGTTATTGTATCTATCTTATACAGATGCCAGTTGGTGGACACTCACCTAACCTCTATCAATAGTAGTAAAGATATAAAGTTCAAGAAATTGACTCATTTACCAGCTAAGCTCTGTTGAAGTAAAAGGGGTTTAATCTGCAGACAGGTATGACACTGGTTTTTATTTCACAATATTAAAAACTATTTTTACAGGGATTAATTTTCCATTATAGAAATTCCTATAAAAAGTAGGACTTTATTTGTTTAGTTTACTGACTGTATTTTTTTTTTTTTGCTTATTCTCTTTATAAATAACCTACAGAATGAACACTTTTCATAACATGCTGATGAATATAATGAACTTCCACAATGAACACTTTCCTCACAAATAAGTTTTAGAATCAATGAAGGGTTTTATTTCTTCTTTTTTCCAAGCTATTGGGGATATGCATCCCCTTAAGGAGACTGAACGTTTCAGGCCACTTTGCAGTGTACAGGGACTTATTATACCATATATGCCCTGCAGAAACCTCTTATCTAGCCAGCCAGTACCCTGCTGCGCACTCATGAGAGGAAATAATCTTGAAACAGAAACAACTATCTGTGGATAGGTCTCTCTTCCTTTTGGCTTGTTGTGGTTTGGCCTAATTGGCCACTAGGTGTCATGAAAAGCAGACATTAATTAATAGAAAACTACTTTCCAAAAAGTGGCAATAGTTCCCTTTTTCCACCAAGGACTTATTTGCATATTATTTTCCAAGTTATTAACAAATGTGCTCACTGAAAGGATACACACCCATTTAATCCTCTGCTGCTCAAGCCCCTCTGCTTTTGGGCTGCAGTGATGACTTACCCATATACCCACATCACCACTGTAGCCAATATGGCACAAGATCAATGGTTTGGGCATTTCCTCATGGTAGAAATATTTTTAAATTTCAAATGTTGAATGTTGTGATAATTTTCCTGCTTATGAAAGGGCACAAATCCAATTATATCTTTATAATAAAATATTTCTGGTCATGCAGCTTACTAGGGTGCTTTCACATGTTTTTGAAAGCTATATCAGTAATAAACCAATGTCGGAAGGGATATTTAATGGAAAGATTCTTCCTGTTTTTTTTTGTTTTTTTTAAATTACACTCTGTAACAACGTGCTCGGCAATTGTTGACTTACTACATTTCGCATATCTTGCTCCCCATTTACCACTGTTTCTTTAAGGATTAGTGTCCTCACCTGCTTATCGTTCCTCCTCCAATCCCTGTATAGCTGAGTGTCAAAAAGTCTGCTTCTCTAGCCATACCCTGGCTTTGCAATGTTGCTTGATTCAAGACCTGTTGTTTGGATGCAAGCTATCTTTCTGTCTTTATGTCTGAATTATGTTTTTTTGTGATGCTGAAGTCATGTCTGTAATTCTATGGATGCATCTGTCCTTTTGCTTTGTAGCTCTGTCGCTGTGGATGCATATGTACTGTTATTTGTGTTTTGGACTTTGGGCTTTTGCCACATAAACTATCAAGTCTTCAAAATATCCCTTCGGTTCACAGAGGCAGATCTTGCAAATCCTTTTTGTATCCTTCGCTCATGATACTTGCGTTGGTGGAAACTATGTCCTAAGTTGCGAGCAGAATTTTCAAAGGTTTCATTTGTTGAACAAGGAATTGTCTAATCTTAATATTGCGTATAAGTACCACTGGATGAGCTGAATTATAATGTAACAATGAACTTGTTGCGGTTTCTTTTGGGAATAGGTCTGATTGAATACTTCCATTGGAAGCTACCTGTAATTTTACAGCCAAAAAAATTCACTTCTGTCTGACTCCCCTTGAAAGATATTCCTTTCATTTCGATTAAGATATCCTATGAATGTCTCAAGGTCTTTGACGGATTCCTAAATTTTCATCAATAGTAGACATAGCGATGAAAGTCTGGATCGCTTCCAAGCCATCCTGGTGTCTAATGGACGTATATAAAGAATCTATGTCACAAGTTACAAGTAACATATCAGGTTCCAAGTGTATGCCATCGATCTGATACAACTGGTCGTTCTGGAGGGCAGGAAGCATTTTTGTGTACTTTTGGGAGCATATAGAATGTTGCAACAGAAATTCAGGTAGCAGGTATGTTAGTTATGGTTTCTTTGCCTAATGCCTCCCTCTACATTTAAATCCTGTTCCTCCATCAAATCTTGTAGAATATGTACAGCCTCCTGCTCCTCCAAGGTGGGAAAAGATTTAGAAATTTCCTTGAGATATAATCTTTTGAAAATCAATTTTCTTGCAAATAGATGAAGGTCCTTCACAGCTGTGAAGAGATCAAACCAGATTGGTAGCTGTCAATTGAGGAGTTTTCTTTTTTTGTATTCTATCCAAAGTATCTTGTTTACATTTGTATTAGCACATCTCTCACGTCCTTTTTGTGAATGTGATGATTCTCCACCTGTATGTCAAGTCCGCGAGGAATTAATTGCTTCCCCAAATCATTTTCCAGAGAGACTTTGTTCCACCAAGTCTTAATCTATTGATGTAATGTTTCAACTTTCGTAATGTCCGTTGATCTGCAGTTTCTGTGGATACATTATATCCCCCGTCAATTTGCAATTTCCACAATGCCTCCCATGCCCTGTAGTCCATCTCGGTTGATGGAAAAAATTTCACAACGCCACGTGGCCCAGAACAGGCTTTGTCAGGGGGTCTACATACACTGACAAGCAAAAGGTTAACAATATTTTGAAGTTTTGACTTTCAGGCTCCATATTTCACCATCCACTACAGCTCCAAACGTGAGACTACCATCATTTTATAGACAATCATCTTGTCTTTCTCATACATAAATTTGACTTGTAACTATTTAGCATATGATTAGTTATGCAGATTCTTGTCATGCAACTGCATTGTTACTGTTTTGCTCCTAAAAAAATCTAAATTTTAATTTTTACTATTTTGTTAGTATTTTGTAAATCCACCTTTGGCTTTCAACGCCGCATGAATCCTTCTGTTAGCTCCCTTTTACCTTCTTTCTTCCCGACCCATTTGCACCAATCACCTGTTTCCAATCTTTTACTTTCCACTGAAAACAATGGGAGGCAGAATCAGGGCAGAATAGTATTTTTTTATTAAACAACTTACTATATAGGAGGAGCAATATTTCTGGAAAAACAACTGTTTTACTGTAAACTAAGTGCTGAAGCACTGATGTAATATCATATATAGCAAAGACTCAACATATCATGAGAAAGGCCAAATGCAGAAACATTTTAGTTTAGCCTTATCTGAGACTCATTAAAGAGATAAAATAACAAATGAACGTATACTCCCCCATTTAATCCACCACCACTCCAGTGCTGCTGCTCCAAACCTCCCTACCTGGCTTTGTTTACTTGGCTAAAGTAATGACATGCCCCATATATACCACATTAACACTACAGCCAATCACTAGCCTAGTAGTATACAGCACAAGACTGCTGAGGCCATATGTCATCATAATTCTTGATTAATTTGGACAACCACTTTCAGCAACAGAATGTAGGAAAGTAATACTGACAGAATCAGCATTTAACATCTGAAAATTCTTATGAAGATTATATACGCCTCCTTGTTCAATGCATATGCCATTCTTATTTCTTTAATCAACGGACATAAATGAGCTAAGGAGAAAAAGTCAATTGAACAGCTTATCTGAGATGTTGATAAATTGCACTGGGTAGTGACACACAATTCTCCTCCCTGACAGGACTGACAAAAGTACAGAATGTTCTGTGTAAAAGATGTGATTGATGAATAGGACAGGGTTTAGTGGTTTAGATCACCCATTGTAGGGTGCCAGGATCTAATAATGTACATCCGTCTCCTATAATAGTAGGCTATTATTAGGAACTATTCAAAAGCACTGTAGCTAGTAAAAGTAAAGAAAACAATTAGACCTTACTTGAGAATGAAATTTTTAATAGCTATAAAGGAATTGTTTCTGGCAAGACATTTTCACATAAAATATAAATCTGACACAAAACCTTGCTTGTAGTGGTGCATTATGTTTTCTTAGAAAATACATTTGTAATATGTTTTACTATTGGAATCAAAGATAAGTAAATAAAAACACAGTAAAAATGTTATCACAATATTTAGAAATAATATGAAAAAACACACACAGATGTGTCCACCCTGTAGCTCAAGTTTGTTTAAAGGGAGTCTACCACCACCAAAATATGTACTAAATATCACTGAAAGAATAGGTGATACAATTAGAAATAACATTCTTTCAAAAAACAGAATGATAGATGATAGGTTATTTCATGAAAATGTAGATAGGTATAGATTTGCCTTCTTTACCTTTCTTCCTGGCTGTACATATGTAGCAAAGTGTAACTTGACACTGATAACTTGTTGCAGCATGATATTACAGAAACACAACAAAAGTAATCGATAAGACATTAAACTTGCTGCATCTGTACATGTCCCAAAAAGTGTCACAAGATGACCAGCTTTTCAGTACATGTTCTTTATGTGTACAACATGTAGCTTGAATTTGAGTAAATGCTATCTGCTAGAACCAAAACCACTACTTAACCACTTATATTCTGTTATTGGTATAGTGAAATACAGCAACTTTGTGTCAAAGTGCAATCTTGAGGCTGAGAAAATGTACTTTTAATCTGCATGCAAAAGATTTATTTGCTGCAGATGGGACTTGGCTGGAGCACCTGTTTTTGCTAGTGGTCGCCACACATCAAGACCTCTCAATCTTTATTTTAGGAGTGTTGACCACAGAAACTCTAGTAGGCATGGCCATGCCCTGAATGTACAGAACAGTTCATTTACATATGAAATAAATATTGGTAGAAAGACTGCACTTTCACATAAAAGGTACTGTATGTTCACTATGTCACTTATGGATGCTACAACAAAAGCACAGAGAAGCCATTAAGCCTTCAATCTCCACATGCCCACACATGTATCATCAGATGACCATCTTTTCAATGCATGTTCTCATAATATTCTCTCCCTATCCTCTGGCCATCTAGTGGTTGTGTTGTGAATTTCAGCCTGTCAAGGGTTTGTCATGATTTTCTATTGTATTAGTTACAATAATAATAATAATAATAATAATAACATTTTATTTATATAGCACCAACATATTCCGCAGCACTTTACAATTTGTAGAGGTTCAAGTACAGACAAAAAAAGATACATTACTCGCAACAGCTTACAATCTATGAGGTAGAGGGGGTGACACAAGAGGTATCAGGGGCAGCATCAGAGGTAGCATTGCTTATACAATGGTCAGACAATTTTGTAATAAAGGTTACTGTCATTACACATATATAAAGCTGTATGAGCCGTCACCAGTCGTGTCTTTTAACGTGCAGATGGTGCCTGGACATATAAAATTAGTCTGAAACGGCATCATATCCTGTGGGGTAATGTGGGAGCATGAACAGAGGGAACATTTTAGGGATTCTAACTACGGAAGTGTTCACATTAGGAGTTATGATAGACCTGTCTGAAAAGATAAGTCTTTAGTTTGTGCTTGAAGCTTTAGAAATTGGGGGTTAATCTGATAGTCCGGGATAGAGCATTCCAGAGAAGTGGTGCAACTCGGGAGAAGTCTTGTATACGAGCATGGGAGGTTCTAATAATAGAGGTTGTTAGTCTTAGGTCAATGAGTGAACGGAGAGCACAGGTTGGGCGATAGACAGAGATGAGGGAGGAAATGTAGGGAGGTGCAGCATTATGGAGAGTCTTGTGGATGAGGGGGATAAGTATGCTATTTAAGCTCTATTCAGATCAGGGTTTTTACATCTGTTTCACACATCCATTTCACAGATACAAAAAAAGGATGCAAAAAAGGACGTAAATGGCTGCAACACTTTTATGTCTTTTGATATAACTGAAAGGGACTGGACTTGCGGACTCTGTGGGCAGTACACTATTGTTATAATTATTAGTGAGGGTTTTCTCTTTTCCATATATATTTAAAAATATAGAGAAAATACAATATGTCTATAATCACTGTCATTCCCTGCAATGCCCTTTTTTTAATGTGGCCAATTCTGAATTTTGCTTTGGAACCCCATGATTTCTATGTATGCCCCTCGATTAAATTTAATTTTAGATTCAATTGCAAATCAAAATCTGCTCCATACATCTAAAAGGAGTTGTTTCTATAGCCTGTATATTAATTTCTGCAAGCAACATTCACAGGAATTAGACAGTGAACATGCCCTAATGGTTGGGGAAACTACTTTCCTGTAACGTCTCATCAACTCTGTTGTACAGTAAGCATATGTTGCAAGACACATTGGGGGGATTTATTAAACTTTTACACCATTTGCAACTATTCAATGCTACTTGCAACTAAAATAGTGTTGTGGTGTTGTCCTCGCCACTGGACAGCACAACAACAACTGACAAGGAAAGAGACAGAGTGTGGGCGGGGAGTGTTATGCTTAAAAAACATAACATAGCATAATGAATAAAATTGTGTTTCTTCAGAATAGGTATCTATACAAGAAAGGTGAAACAATATAAATTCAGCATGCTGTTAATTCATTAATTAGAAGTAACAGCTTGTAACTACATATCCTTCATGTATATTTTGTGATAACTGAATAATGCAAGCAATTCACTTTCAAAGTCTCTACTGTACTCCTTAGTGAAGGCATTGAGACTACGAATGAAAATAATTTCTACATTAGCAGATCTTAAAATGACTTAAAGAGTACTTGTCAGCTTTCTTGACATCTGTTATAATAAATAAGTGTATTCCTGATAATATAAAATCTGGATGATATTTTCCTCACAACTGCATTGTACTGTTGCTCAGTTATTCCTACTAGAAAATTAAATTGACAGTTGGGTGTCACCCATTGGCAGTGTGTTCCTCTACCCTCTAATTTACTGTGTCTAATCAGTGCTGACAAGGTAAAGGCAAGTCCCTTTGAAAAGGGTAAAGGTAACACCCAGTTGACAATTTATTCATACATTTGTAGGAGGAGTAACATTGAAACAGCACAGCAAAGAGATATAAGAAAAAAAATGATCCAGAATTATTTAATGAGGAGTGAGAATATTTACTAAAACAAACATATTAGGAGAGGTGAATGATCATCTTTCAAGTACATTAGGTGATATAGAGTCAATATTAAACTGATTTTACATAGCAACCCAATGGTCAGTCCCACCAATTACATATATGATTTATCCTTTTAGGTTATTGCAAAGAACTTTAGCATAATAAATAATTTTCTATATTTGATGGAAATTGGCATTAAATGGGGTGCATCAACCTTTAACCCCCACTACAGTTTTGAACCAGAGGGACTCTGGGCTTGAGCTAAGTGCATTATAGTTCACACAGTACAGCACATTCAGAGACATTGTTAATTTAAATGGCTTTAACTCCAGATCTGCGAGAGAATCTTGGCTTTAAAACAAGTCCAAGATTATGTCTGTAGCCCCCATAAATTTAAAGCTATCACTGATTAAAGTTGTGGTGCATATACTTGCACTTTCATTTTAACCAGTGTGCAGGAGAACACAAGCATCAACTGACAGGGAGAGGAGAGGGATTTTATTATTCTACTCTCCCTGTTACTTCAGATAATCCCAGGGGAGGGGTACCATGGACTTTTGTTCATGATATCACCCCCCCCCCCCCATTATCAACCGAATAACCTAAGTAGTTTTACAGAAAAAAAAAGGAAAAATAGACTTTCCCCCCCTTGTTAATAAAAAATAAATAAAAAACATGCAATAAATAAATAAAAATATATCATCACATCCATAACAACCCCTAAAATAAAATTAGTAAGTTATTTATTCTACATGATAAACATTACAATTCAGATGCCAGAATAGTTGTTTCCTGTTCATCTGACCTCTCAAAAACAAAAGTAATAAAAACTGATCAAAAAGTCTTACATACCCCAAAAATACAAGGTCTCATAAAGCTACATTGAAATAAAATGTAAAAGGTTATGAACATGGGAATGCAGAAAGGGACAAAAGGTTTAAGGCTAAAGTCTGTGATCGCTTAAGGGTTAAAATGGGTTGAGGGTTAAGGGTTAAAATGCACCAGAGGTACAGGTACCAGAGTTATGTGCCAGTAATAATTAATTCAGCCATAAATTCAAAGTCTACAATAAAAAAAAAAAGTGACAATTTTGGGAGAGTTTTTAAAATTTTAATGTGGCTATTAGGGGGTTAAAGTGTACTAGCCATATTAAAATAGCAGTGCAATCTGTATTGCATAACATATAATCTATCTATCTACCTATCTATCTATCTATCTATCTATCTATCTATCTATCTATTATAATGTTATGAAGATAAACAGATTGACATACAGTATTTGGTATAACTTGTCATTTAATAATCTATATCTCTGCCTTCTTTGTTTAGGAACAGTCATCTGCATGGGTTGGTACTTCTTAGCGATAGACAGCTTTCCATGTATAATTGTGCATACAGAGGTAGCTGTCAATTACTAATTGGACCGCCCCCATGACTAAATGACTGTTTTTCCACAAAAACTATATAGGAATGTGTTTGTCTCCATCTACTCTATGACATGCTGCTTTCAGATTGATCTGCATTTTCGTGTGCAAGTTCCCTTTAACTAATGATGGCATTGCGTCCTACAAAATCCTACATTTTATGCATAATCAGGTGTTACATCTGCAGATTTGCAAGTTATTCCTATTAACAAATCAAAATTTTAATTCAATGTATATTTAAAGGCAATTCCAAAAGCCCTCATTTGGAGATAATAGTACTTTCTGAATCTTAAAGTGTTAACCTGTAAATACAACCCTTTTCAAAAAGAAGTTTGTGGTGTTCAACTGATTTTTGAGGGGTTAGCTCTTAGGCATTTCCTGTGGAGCTGTTATTGGAATATAAGGACAACTAGAGTGTATGAAGAAGCGTAAGAATTCCCTATTCAGACTTATGGAGGAGGTTCAAATGGAGAACACTCCTGCATAAAGTTTACAAGCCCTATTAAGTCAACCCCTTTAATTCTCCATTAACTGATGCTTAGCTATTACCTATGCCAGATATTTAGTGAAAATGTTTCCATTCTCAGGAAACACCTAATGCCATTCCTGCCTGAAAGAAGCTTGGCACTAGGACAGGCCATGCAGTCTATAATTCTTGCCCCTTGGATCATATATATTTACTTTACTGCAGACTGACATCAGTTTGCCTTCCCTACTGTAAAAGTGACAGGTATGACTGTTGCTATGTTCTAGAAAACCCCTGATCAGGGATCAAGGAGCTGCAGGGTTCTTGGGAACCGTAGATGGCCAACACTGATCTAATACTAAAGCTTTTCTGGAGGCAGAAATAGACCCACCACAGTCAACTTTTCTCCAGCAAAAAAATTGGAATCAACAACTGTCAAGTGACACTTGTATGCATTGTCTGTCTACAGTAAGATGTGCATTGTGGAATTTGTTGTTTAAAAAATTAAGATTTAACAAATTTTTAAGAAATTGCTAAATTTTAAATGAAAAACAACGTTAATTTGTGCTGCAAAACTCTGCACAACTGCAGAGCATGCTTTAAGGGAGAAAAAGTACTTTTATTAAGCAAAGTATAGGACTTTACTCTACCACCTAGTGGTGAAGACATCAATTACAGCAATACACATTTTCTATATAAAAACAGCAAAGAAATATGAATTAATTATGTTGTTTAATATATATTTTATGGAAATAAAGAACGGCTTTTAGAAAGACACTTCTCATCTCACTTATCCTGTCTTTGAAACTAAATCTATAGCTCCTTCATGAAGTCATAATGCACTTTTGTGGAGTGGGTATTAAGAGCTCTGATCTCAGGCAATGGATTGCTGCAGAAGATTATGAAGTATGAAGACATGAACTGCTATCTTCCATCAACCTAATAATGTCCTGACCGACCACCCCTTTATGTGTGCTGCAATGAGAACTAAATGTGTCTTTTCATTAAAGGGAATGCATGTAACCTGCAAAAATAGAATCCACCTCTTCTCTCTGGACAGATCATTTCTTATTAAAAGCACCATATATAGTAATTAACCGCTCTAAAACTATTTTAATAAAAACAATATTTTTGATATAGCCTCATAATATGACCCACAAATGTTTCTGCAGATTATTTACATTGATCTAATTCCACACTGTATAACACTGAGCACGGATTTCACATATATTGTATGTGGCTACCTTGTTTCATTAAGCCCTTCTCCTTTATATAAATTAAGATAGATGAGAAATTATGTAAAGTACCACATTTTTAATGGAGAAAGGAATCATATGTATTGCTTTGTAGCAAGCACTGTTGTGGTAGCTTCAGCTAGTATTGAAGTATAATTAAGGATATAGCCATCCAGCAGTCAGTAAAATACAGAATACACAATGTCTATAAATGGTTACTTTGTTACTGAGCGTTGTCACTGCCAGCATGTTAGTTGCTAGGTATTGAAGGAAATGTAAGAGCTCTAGTACAGTACATACAGCAGCTCGCCACCTAGTGGCCTTCCACAGAACACTCAGTCTCAATACTCTCATTTGTTTCTGTTCTTCAGTTTGCAGCACAGGCAGAGAACAGTTTCTGTAAAATCAAGTCTTTTTCTAGCAATGCCACAAAAAGGACATAATAGCGATTCTAAAAATGGATTCACTGATAAGCTGTAGAAGATCAAGCATATGACTTACCGTAATGAAGGTAAAAAAAGGCCTAAATTTTTGTAGAATACAGCTCCAAGCACATAAACTGTAGATTCATCCAAGTCTAAAAATATAAAAAAAAATTATTACTTTATTTTCATTTTACATTTTATATTCAGTCAGTTTTTAAACCTTAACTATGGATGTACAATATACATATCTGAATGAATTTATTCTGTTTATTAGTCTGCATCTGCCTTTTTTCTTACTACTAAGTCCACTTTACATTTCCTTGAAGTATTAAAGACAATAGATTCTTCTCATGTAACGTGTCATGGCATCCATTCACAACCTTATGGCATCAGCATAGAAAAAAATGGCCTCATGATGGGTTGTGTAAATGAACAATACATTATTGTATTTATTTTTAAACAAATTGCACTTAGATCTTGGGCAAGCACTGGCAGGTTCAAGCAGTAGGCTCAGTAAAGCAGGAACATAGAGTAGCTAGGGGAGCTGAGTACAAGGGGAGCTGAGTACAAGGGGAGCTTCATAAGGTCATTCTGTTTTGGTCTGGGTATTTAGTTACAAGCCTTTTATCCCCACTCCCCCACGAGTAGAGGAAAACCTAGTCACAACGGGCTAAGGGGACTTTACTATACATCTACTGTACCTTTAAAGGTCATTTGCATGTGATAATGTAATTTCATTTTCTCTAAACTGTGTAACTATTTACCATAAAAAAACAATATTATTTCCTGATTCTTTGGCTGTATCATTTGTATTGTATATATCTAATACAGTATATTTATGTTTGCTACAATTCACTGAGGTCTTTTACTTGGAACTTGATCATTATAGTCAAGGGTTTTTATTCTTCAGCAAACAGTGACAGCAACGTAAAACAAACCTTAGGTCCTCCAGCCCAGGGTTAGGTAAAGGTTCTGGTACTTTAAACTTTAGACTAGAAGTGGTTTTAGATATTAGGTATTTTTTTCTGCACTTCCTTAGCAAAATATTCTAGCATTAGTTATTGGAATTGAAAATTTAGCAGAAATCCATTGAGATTAAATTAGAAATGTGATGCCAAGGCATTCAGCCCAAGTACTTTTTACCTTTATGATCTTCAGATTACTTTTCATAATACATTTTATATTCCCATAGGGATTAGTAAGTATAGTTTACTGAGTTTACTGTGATTTATCATAGTGCACAAAATTGTATGCTGTAAGCCACATAAATAGGCTATAGTAAAATACATGCTATAAGGAGTCACAAGGTAACATTTCACAAACAATCCTGTAAGTCAAGGATGTCAGTTGTATAATAAGACACTCCATACGGCAGCTCAGAAGTGTCAGCAGTTATAGTTTTTTTTTTCATTAGTGACATTACTCAAGGAGATATGGAATATCTCTGATCTATGTGGGACTGACCACGGGGACACTCAGTGAACATGAGAATGGGAGCCCAAAAGTACCCCAGATCATGTGCATGTCTGGAACTACTCTGTTCACTACTATGGGTCTTCCAGGATGCCAAAATCATCCCATACCAATCAACAGGGTAGTAGCTGAGCATGTGTGCATGACTGGTCCATTCACATTACTGGTCCTTTTGTCATTACTGTGGTCCCAGCAGCCATACTTCCCATTAACATGGTATTTAACCCCTATCTTGTGTATAGGGGATAAACCACTTAATTATATTTTGTGCATTCTAGAGGGATACTTTTCTACATTCTGCTACAGTCAAAGCAGTACTGGCAAGTGTACCCACCAAATGCATAAACTGTAAAGGTTTTGGACACCTTTGCACTGAATTCATTTTACAGTTTATTTGCTTTCTAAATGCAATATTAAGTGACTTTCTAAATATTCCTCATTATTCATTAACTATCTGCTTGCCATGCACAGATATGGCAGCACACTACTCAACCCTGTGTCAGCCCTCTCCACTCTCCTCTTTCCTTTTTTAGTGTTTGCAATAGCAGCAGGGAGGGGAGGTTGTACACAGCAGATCAGAGAGTGAAGGGGGGGGGGGCATCCACATTTTTAAGAAGGACAAATCACACTACTTATAGATAGGAAGGAAAGCACAAGGGAGGGAAAGCGAATCATATACTTTTGGCTGTGTGTTATTGTACATAGAGAGGAAAGCGCCATGGCAGCAGCTGTCAGCACAGGGGAGAAAAGATCCCATGAGTTGTAGAAGAAATCAGTATTGGAATGAAGCTGTGCTGATACCGAAGAGGTAGTGAAAGTATCAGCATTCTGTAGTCACAGATCTCACTCAGTCTCACTCTGTAATATTTAAGTATTGAAATAATTTGTTCTCAATCAGTTAAAGCCTGAGGGTCTGTAAAGTCCAGACATTCTTTTATGATCCTTCTTAAATCTGACAGTGAGCTCAGTTCCTGACATTCCATTACTGATCTCAGTTTGGGACCCAAGTCATAAGTTTGCCTTTTCCTGTTAATACTGAAATTTCATAAAGTGAGAAACTTTTTGTAAATATCTAAATTTCCTCTTTTTATTCATTATATTGACAGACTCTTTTTAAAATGCAATAAAGGTTTGCACCTGTTGGCATTGGAGTAAAGATGCTTTTTGGTATGACCACCTTGTCCTCTGAGTTTCTGGCCCAGTCTACCATGCCTTTTCTGCCTCTCATGGGGAAGGTGATATCTGTTAGCACTGATGATGCCGGCAGCTTTTGGATGCTGGCCACTGAGAAAAAGAGAGCGAGTTTAATGAGCAACATTTTATTCATTTTAGTCTGTTATACATCAGATTATTTTCCAGCTTAAATGCCCCAAGTAAACTAGCAATAAAAGAATGCATCCATCTGCCATCTAAAACTGTTTATTTCACATTTTCAAACAAATTCAGCAAATAACATAAATATTCAATGCATCTTATCTTTATCCAGTTTAAATATGTTGGTTTATGTGTACACGTCGCATATACTTGTGTAAAGCTGTTAACTGTGCTCATAAAAGCTTAGGGTTATATGGAAGAAATATCAAGTAAGAACATTGCTGCACACATTCTTTAGCTCCAAATTTGAAATCATTTGAAGTGACATTACAAGGATGAAATTCTGTAAATTTAACTTGGAGTCAGACCTATTAGATTCTGCCTAATGAAGCACTGACAATGTGTAAAAGCATGAAACGCAACCATATCTGATAGCTTACTTAAGTCTGAGTTTAAAATGGAAGGTCAGCCTACTATGGTGAATATTTACTGTACTAATGTACCGTACCAGGGCCATACATAACATATGTACAACCTGTGTAGGTGCACACAATAGCCTAGGAGGAAAAGAACCATATGGAGGTCCATCTATTTTTCAGTGTTCCAAGGTGATTTTGGTCTGCACATTGGATTGCTCTATTCTGCATTATTCTAATCAATGGGTCTGTGAGAAGTCTAAGTCTAGTCCTTTAGACTTTGGCTGTACGACACCTGGCTTTGTGGGATAACACTTAATTGTATGACTAGTGCTAAGCTAAAAAACCTAGACTGTGGAATGAAACATTGAGGCAAACTGGCGAGGCATGTATGTGTTCATCTGCTGTTAGAATATTTAGCTCACACAGCATTGACTAGACAGTCGACTGAATACAATTGCACCCCCTTTTCATCTTGGGCAGGTCCAGCTACATCATGAATGGGTTTTCAGTCTCTGCATGAAACATCAGTGTCCATATTCACATCCAACAAACTTAACTTAAAATGGTTAAGAACTTTTACATAAAGTATATGAGAGAGTTGCATGGCTTTTCGTAAGTATTATTCACTTAAAATGCCTTTAAGTTAATTCAAGTTATATTTTTATTATTACGAAGCATGGTTTCCTACAATAAGAACATTTGCTAAAAGGCAAATAGATAGGAATACACCTTATAATATAAATTCCCCTTGCTATGCACTTTTCCAGTGCTCCAAATTTGCCAGTTTGGTAATGTGTATTATCTCTAGAGAACAAGTTCTGTAACAATAGTCTTGGTAAGCACATTATTCACAGGTAAGTGGCTATTGTAAATGCAAGTAAGCTACTATTTTCAGTCGTGATTTTACTTTAAGCAAACATCTAAACACTGTGGCTATTGCACATGGCTGATGTCCCAGCCAAATTCTGCAGCCATTGACCACTGCAGTTCGGCAGGTTTTTGACTGTATGCAGTATTCAAAGCATGTTGATGTACCCTTAAAGGGGTTATCCACTTTCTAATATCGATGGCTTATCCTTAGGATAGTCCATCAATATTAGATCTGCTGGGGTCCAACAGCTGGGAATCCCTTAGATCAGCTGTTCCAGGATAGTGTGGTTCCCAGTAATGTTTATATGCTAGGAGCCATGCTGCTCACTCTCTGTACAAAGTGTAGTGGCAGCTGTCCCAGAACAGTTGTGCTGATCTGTGGGGGTCCAGGCCATCAATATTAGAAAGTGGATATTACCTTTAAATAACCTTCTCAATCTGCTCAGTCAACAGTATTTCCATACTTATTTTACAGCTTCTACTACTATAATGTGTGTTTGGTCTGCAATCTGCAGTCAAGGAATGTCTCTTCACATGCTTAGCTACTTCAAATAAAGTTATTACAACTCGAAAAGCAAAAACAAAGTTTCATCACACAGTGGAAAGAAGTCAGGTTGGCAGGTATGGGCATGTATTTGAACAGTAGCGTATGCACTGGTGAATCTCTCTGAAGTTTGTTCTGAAATAAAATAAAATGTTAGTACAAATCAGCAGGGATGCCAGGGGGTCAATGAGCAAATAGCTCCATGGTGCCAACACAAATCACATTCAATTTATCTCCTTCCAGTACAATATGCCAAAGTCTTGTACCATATACAGTGCACCTGTTAAATCTAAATGGAACAGAAATCATAGTGACAGAAGTGGTTTTCAAGATAATTAGGAAAGTGTTTTTATCCTTAATTGACATATGATATGAACCATTCATCTTCTCAAACTCTATGCTATATTGCTACAGTTACTATGTATAAAGTGTGATGAATGGTATTTAGACTCAGTGGACTATTGTTAGTGCTTGGTGTTAGTTTTAGTATTCATGATTTTGTCGTCATGTGTTTCAGCATATTCCAGTAATCCCTATTGTGAGTCTACAGTATTTAAATGAAATAGGTATAATTTGCTGAATTTAGCCACTATCTCAATGCAGTACATTATTGATAAGGGTGAACTATATTGGAATTACGCTACATTAATGATAAAGTGTACAATTTCTGATGCTTTTGTATGCTGCAGTAATTTACTATGCCGGCCAGCTATTGTAATGAACTGGATTTAGTCAAAACCGTGTGGCATTGAGGTCATGCTGCAGTCTTTAAAACTGCATTACGCTTTATCCATTATGTTTTTGTTGTGGATTTCCTATGGTTTTTGCCTATTAACCAGGAGTGTTGAGGCTTTCTGTACTACATGTGAAGATTGCTAAAATTCTATGTGTAAAGTTCACCTTGGAAATGTATACTTACAGGTACTATAAATGTGCCTGTAACTGCAGGGTGCTAAATGTGAGATGATAGTTATTGATTTTAACTATTAAGTGACAGCCGCAATCCACATGATTGAATGTCCAACTTCAATGGCACAACTTTGGACTACGGCTGTAGCTTCATAGATAAAATCATTAAATAAGTCTACAAAAAGTCTAGACTACAAATAGTCTAGGCCTATGGCTAAAGCTATGCCACAACTTTGGTTGCTGCTCCTATTGCGTGACCAAAGATTGCAGTGTCACCCTGTGACTTCTTTGCTAATGTAAGTGAATGAACTTGCATTATGATCCCAAAGGTGCTGTTACTGCGACTTTTAGTTACTACATCAGCAGTAATGGATTTTCTGTGACTAGAAGTCACAGTCCCCTCAGGAATGCAATGCAACTGCATTACTGCATTCACTTACATTAGTGATGCAGTCACAGGCCGACATAGCAATCCTTGGTTGCATGATGGAAGTTGTGGCCAAAGTTGCTGTGTAGCCTTAACCTTTACTGTAAAAACAACTTAATGAGAAACAGAAAACAAAAGAAAGACATAGTAGAGTAAGCCTGTTGACATACGATTTTTGGCCACGTGACCAAGAATTGTGCAACAATAACCTTATGTACAATTTTGCAATGCAGTCTTCACCTTTGTGGTATCTACATGCAAAGCACATGCTGTTTTTGTGTTTCACCGGTACATACCTGTACCATGCAACCAAACATAACACTGCCGACCCGCTGCAATTCACTGTAAATTGTGTGCAAATTAGGTTTAAATGGGTTAAGGATAGGTGATCAATACCATATTGGTGGAGGTGTGTCATCCAACACCCCCCACTGATCAGGATCAGCAGCTGATACACAGAGAACTGAGCAGACCGCAGACTGTACTGTTCTCTTTGTAGTTTTCAGACCAGGTACTCATTTGAATGAGACCTAAGCTGCATTGACTCGGTTCTGCAGCTACACAGAGAACCTTGCTATTAGGATATAAAATGTGTGTTAAGTTTTTTCAGCCTGTCCATATATTGTGCCTGGTATAGCAGCTAAGGGTGGGTTCACACCTGCGCTTGCTCTCCGTCCGTTGCCAATCCAGTGAAAATCTCGGCGAACTGGATTGGCATCGGATACAGACCGGTCAGCGGCGCATTGGTTAAAAACCCATTCATTTGAATGGGTTTTTAAAGCAAAGCGCGGGTGTGCGCTTACACCCTCTGCGCTGCGAATCCTTTTTTTTTCGTCGGACACGAAGTCCTGCATGTCCGACTTTGTTTCCGACGAAAAAAAGGATTCGCAGCGCAGAGGGTGTAAGCGCACACCCGTCCATTGTTTTAAAAACCCATTCAAATGAATGGGTTTTTAACCAATGCGCCGCTGACCGGTCTGTATCCGATGCCAATCCAGTTCACCGAGATTTTCACTGGATTGGCAACGGACGGATAGCAAGCGCAGGTGTGAACGAAGCATAACTCTATTAAATTGAATGGGTTAGCCTATTACAATGTTTTGTAAAACGTGGGAGGAAAAAAATAAGAAACTAGAGAAAACCCACACAAGAGCAAAGCCAAAATATAAACTCAGCAGTTCCCTTCAGGTTTGTTATGCAACAGTCACTCCAGTAACAAGGAAGGTATCTTACTAATATAAACTCAGACCCAATGTTGAGTTTGGATTTGGACCCAGAATTCATGGGCAGTATGGTAGGGCTGCTAATCATTAAGTCAACATTTGTGGGATACACCATGCAGACCATCAAATAGCAGTAACTGCATGCATCCACTAATTTCTGGGGTACATCTGTACCGTTGTTTTTGCTTTACATTGAAAGTACAGGCGTGTTTCGGCATTAATGCATAGCAATGATGGCACTATCAGAGTAAGATCACAAGTAGCTGATGCCAGATAAGGGTGAAATTCTGCCCACACAAATAGCTTATTAATTGACTGCACGATTTTGCCATATTGCTGCAGTTTTTTCCTGTGAGCCCACAAATCCGCGACGTTTTACAGTCCCTGCAAAGGTTTTAAGACTTTGCACAGTGTGCCTTATGATACAGTATGTGCCCAAAATAAGAACACATACCCTTTCTATTATATATTGCATTTATTGATCTACTGTATGTGTGGGATTTGTACATTTTATAGTTAATTCATTATATTGTAGGAAATTATATGCAACTGCAAAGTGCTGTTTTTATATTTAGAAAAAAATAGAAATTCTTTCATTTACCAGTGTTTTACTAACACCATGGAAACCAGTTATCTGTCTGTCTATACAGTCTATCAGTGATATTAGATATGTTGTTTGGTTGCTCTGGTTTCAGTGCAGATTTGAAAGAATCTGCTAAAGAATCTTTAAAATCTCTTTAAGGCCGGGGCCCCACGTGGCGTAAACACTGCTGCAAAAACCACAGTGTTTTACAGTTCATGCAAAGTGGATGGGATCCTAGCAAATCCCATCCATACATTGATGAAAAATACACACAGCTACGGAAATGCCGGCAGTTTCCCTATAGGTATAATTAAAGCAGAAAGTCTTCGTACTTTCTGTGAAAGTGCTGCAGGAAAAACCGCATTGCGTCTCCGCCACAGTTTTTCCTGCAGCATTATTGTACTGCGGCCTGTTAAGTGGGACCTAAGCCTTAGCAAGAGATGGCCATGTGATTTTGTGGATAAAATTGCGATTTTGTGGACAAAATTTATTTAACAGGCTGTTTTGAAATCCCTGCCTGTCTTGTGTGGGCACAGTTTCATACCACATGTGGCAGTAACCATCATGTGAATTCACACTTGCATTACAGGAATAAATTGACCTTGCATCACTTGGTTTGAGAAATGCTTTTCTTTTTCATTTTGCCAGGATCCCTTCCTAGCTTTAATTAAAAATAATGAAAACGAGAAAGGATAGCTACCTTTATCAGATTGGTGTCACACACAGGGGATATTTACTAAGCAAAATGTGCCAGAATTTAGGCATAATTTGTGCTATAAATCTATATAATGCAAAGTCTGTAATAAACCTTGCATCAATTCAGCAAGTGTTTTAGACACTTTTTAGACACTTTTACAATTTTGTAAAAGGAGCTAGACTTTGCATGGAAGGAGCAGGACTTCTTGGAATGTTGGAGTGAGTTAAAGGGGTTGTCCAGGCAAAATTGGACAACCCCTTTAACATTTAAATCAGCCGGGGGCAGTGAAAAAAAAAATTTAAAAAAATGCATACTCACCTGTCCCCGTTGCTCTGGTGTCCTCCCGGCGCATCCTGGTTCTTCTGCTCCGGTGGCTTCTCCCAGGTCTCTTCCTGAGTTCTGCTGAAGCTGCTGATTGGCCACAGCAGTCACGTGACCGCTGAGGCCAATCAGCAAATTCAGTGGAACTCCAGAAGAGACCCTTTGAGCAGAAGGACCGGAATGCGCCAGTAGGACACTGTCCCTGGTTAATTTAAAAGTTAATGGGGTTTTCCATTTTTGCTTGGACACCCTCTTTAACCACTTCAGTACCAGGCCAATTTGTGGTTCAGGACCAGACACATTTTTGGGTTTTTTGTATGTGCTGTTTTGAGGGTTGTAATATTTTTATCATTTGCGTTATTCAACTAATTTCTGTGTCTTTTTTCGGTGACACACAGGGCTTTATTTTTATGTTGTTTTTATTTTTGCATGTGTTTTAATTTTTTGAAAATATAAACAAAAGAGGTGTCTATTTTTCATTTTTCTTTTTTTTTTATGTAATAGCACAAAGTGCTACTAAAAAAACTTTATAAAATAGTTTTTCTTCTCCGTTATGGTAATTTTTATTTTGTAAGTTTGTGTATGTGTTGTGGGGGGTGGGGTTATAACCTTTAATAAGGGCGTTTTATTGGCATATTATTTTCTTTTCTTTTTTTTTTTTTACTTTTCTATTCATTTCTTTATTATTATTTTTTTTTACATTGTGTCCCCATAAAGTCATAATAGACCTTTTGGGGACCTCTGATCTCTTTTTTTTTGTGGGGAAGGCTGATTTCCCTGTAACTGGGACTGGTACATTTAGCCCCAGTTGCACGAGTAATATAGCCTCCTGCCCGTTACTATAGAGCTGATCTGGGTCCTGTGGGACCCAGCAGCTCTTACAGATGCTGATCCCGGCAGATCACATGACCAGAGGGCAGCCGGATCATAGCGGTGCCCACAGCGGTGTATACAGTGCTCATTGGTTAAGTTGCAACACTGTGTGCCAAAAATGTTTCTGGTGTTCTAAGGCAACTAATAGGAGGTGTAAAGCTAAACTAGACAGTCTAATAATGTGAAAGATTTGTAATCCAGCCTAAGAGACTTTGATAAACCTAGTGCAACTTTTAGACTGTGTTAGTGAATCTAACCCATAGTCTTTTTGTGTCAGTTTTTGCTGCAGTTTGTTGTGCCAACGCTAGAAGTGGATGTAGCAGAAAAAAGTAGAAGTTCTTCATTTTATTTCTCATTCCCTTTGAAAACAAATAAATAAAAACGCTAGCCAAACCACCACAATAAGTCTGTGTGTGGCACTAGCCTAAAGCAAAAAAACATGTTTCAATATATGGAAATTTTCCTGACATACCATGCCTTTATGTGTATGTATTTTTGCTTAGAGTCATTAATTTACTTGTATATAGTTGCCAAGTATTAAAGGAGTTTTCTGGTGGCAAAGTCAAATTCTCTAAAACCTCCAAATCACTTTGTTCGGTTGCCATAATGTGCCCAAGTAACTTTTTCTATGTTTTATCCTTCTGGTAACTCTGGAGACAGCATGATGTATTGTTTACATCTTGCATTTCCTGTGCTTTTTTTCTACAATTCTCTTAGCTCCACCCACTACATCCTCCTGGAGTGGGGATGGGAGTGGAGAGGGGGGTTCCAAAGATATGCACAGTTCCCAGATCCTGAGGGTGGCACATGCATGGCTTACTTGTTTGTCCTTACTATGGGATGAGGAAAGATGTAGTTATGCTTCTAGCTATAAGGAGACTCACCTAGTATTATTTCGGCCATACACTGACCAGCTGAGAATAAAAGCTATAAGCACAGACATCCTCACCTTGCTTATGTATGCTGCCCCTCTATACAAGTCAAGATATAGGAGAGCAGTGGCACTGATCTGATGCATGTAAACTTGTAGAGGGGGGCAGCTTACATAAAGAAGGCAAAAATGTCTGTGCATGTAACTTTCATTCTCAGCTGATCAGTGTATGACTACAATAACAGTACTAAGGATCTGTGTCATAATAGCTAGACATTACCTTGAAGATGCAAACCCTTGCCTACGGGTCAAATGATATTTACAGGGAAGGCTTAGAGCTCCGGCCTTGCTCCAAAGCCAGCCTGGACCCGGCTTCCTGAATGATTCACTGCTTCTGGCCAACCACTGCCAGGAGGGGCTAGAATCAGACCAAATGTGCAAGATTATCCCCCGCCAACTTGAGCAGGGACATCACTCATAGACAGCTACTATATTACCAGAAGAAGGCATTGGACGGGATGCAGGAGTAAGTCAAGAATTCAGTGCTGGAGCAAACCCGGGGGAAATCTGTGAAACAGTTACTTTACAGAGTTACCTGTTTAAGAAAAATAGGTTATTTCAACAACACTTATTTTGGTCCAGGAAACCACTTTAGGCTAAGGCCCCACGTAGCCAAAAAGCTCTGCAGCAAAACCCCCCGCGGAAGCGCATTGCGGTTTTTCCCGTAGTGCTTTTCACAGAAAGTCCAGAGAGTTTTCCTCTGTGGACTTTCTGCTTCCATTATACTTATAGGGAAACCGCTGGCGTTTCCATACGTATAATTGCCATGCTGCAATTTCCAAAAATGCGATGGTTTTGGAAATCACAGCATTTCCAATACGTATATTTTTCTGCATGTGTGGATGGGATTTGTACGGACTGTAAAACGCTGTGGTTTTTGCCACGGCGTTTATACCATGTGGGACCCCGGCCTTAAAGAGATTTTGAAGATTCTTTAGCAAATTCTTTCATATCTGCACTGAAACCAGAGCAACCAAACAACACGTCTAATATCACTGATAGACTGTATAGACAGACAAATAACTGGTTTCCATGGTGTTAGTAAAACACTGGTAAATGAAAGATTTTATATTTTTTTCTAAATCTAAAAACAGCACTTTGTTTGCAGTTATATATAATTTCCTACAATATAGTGAATTAACTATAAAATGTACAAATCCCACACATACAGTAGATCAATAAATGCAATATATAATAGAAAGGGTATGTGTTCTTATTTTGGGCACATACTGTATCATAAGGCACACTGTGCAAAGTCTTAAAACCTTGCTTCAAACTTCTGCCCAAACCCCTTGGGAAGCAATTTATTCAATCTAAATCATTTTAATTTATACATATAGAATGGTTTTGTAGAACATTCTGTCTTATATTAATCATTTTAATAAGGTACATAGGGAAGGACAGAAGAGACCTCTAGCCATATAAAAAGGACACAAATGTAAAATAAAAAATCAAAATTCTTTCCTTTAATTTCTATCCTAAAATATTTCCTTTTCCTCCTGACGTTAGAAGATTTTTCAATATGATATCTTTCTTTTCTACCCAAAGTTAAACATTATTCTGTTATAACTTGCCATGTTGGCCTAAGTTCAAGCTCATATCATAAAATTCAACAGCTTCAAAGAAAAGTAAGAGGTCTACTTCATCTATTGGAAGTATTCATAAATGGTCAATGTCACATCAGCACAGATAGTCCATAAAACATATAGACATATGCTGTTCATCAGGTCTTAGACCTCCTCAGCTATGAACACTTTCTTTGCCATATAATACAGAAATACCATATGCAGAAGGAGAAAAGGCTGTATGTACTCTATATTGCTCCAGTTATTTGGCCTGTGTTTGATGTATAGGTTAAAGCGTACCTAAACTTTTGTACAGCTTTTCATTTTCTGACAGCATTAGTGCCATTATCAAATGTTGGTATATACTTTATTAATACATTCTGGCTCCTTTCTGTGAAATCTTGTAGTGAAATCTATATTCTGCCTGTTTCTCTATTGCAGAAATCTGTACACCACTTCTCACTGGAGTGTGGTTGGGCGGGAGGGCTCATGTATAATGAAGGGAAGCTGAGGTTGGGAAGGGGTCACTTCAGATGATTGTGGTGTCATATAAAAGAGCAGATTTTCATCTTCTATATCACACTGAGATTCCACAGTATTATCAGTTGAGAACAGTCAGGATTGAGACATTTATATGCAGTTGCTCTAAATCCTGACTGTGTTTTCAACTGGTGATATCTCAAAACAACACAAAAATGCTATTTGGCTACTAGGTGGACTGAAAAAGTACACCGCATACATAGTTTATTATGAGTCCGGTCCCTGCCTCTCTCCACCTCTCCCTGCCCCTCTCTGTACTGACTGACTGGTTTCTGTGATTACATGCAGCAGCAGCCTATCACTTACCTTCCTGAGGGATGGGGACAGTAAGGAGAGGCGGGGACTGGACTTTCAAACTACTGTATGTGGTAAATGAATGTACTATGCCGGCTGCATTTCTGGAGTAGAATAGGGACATTTTAGGTAAATTTAGGCACATTTAGTTTTAGACAATTTTTAAAGACTATCCTGACAATATGACTTTGATGGAAAGTGTGCATGACTTAAGATGTGTGCCCCAATTGTGCCAAAATTCTGGCATAACATCTTGGCTCAAAGTAAGCCAACTTAAAGATGCTATAAACTTTGACTAAACAGTCTAAAGACACATCAGATTTATCATCCAGCATCAGCCACTGTGACACATTTTCAGAATGTTTAGCCTATGTTCACACTAACTAGTGTAGACCTATGTATAATGTGTACTCATTCAGGGCTTCTAGTAGCCAAATGGTAAAAACATTTTTCTGGCTATGGGAGTACAGGCCTGATGTTGTGACATGCTGGCATTCCACCCAGCAGTTATCATGCCAGACTTTAAAGCTAAAGAAGGAAGAATTGCATATCCCTACCTTGGAAATCAGGACATTTTATGCTTCCAATGTTTAGCAATGTTGTATGGTATACAGTATATGTGTGTTGTTACTGTCCTATTTCTCACAGAGCTGGTTTTGAATAACTTATAATAACTTATAGGAAAAGACATAACGCACTGAATGTACTTTCAAGTAGAAAAAATGTTATTATGCAAACATTTCAGGGAAAAGCTCATTATTTCAAGCGAATGGATAAAGCTATCAATATAGGTATATCAATAAGACCCAAGGAAGTCAATTATGAAAGAAAGAAGGAGAAGTAGATTTCTGATTAAAAGGCAGTCGGTTTTAAGGAATGAAATACCATGGTAACAAGCCTTTTCCCTTTAGATACATTAGTAGTTAGCTTGAAAAGTGAAATACCAAATAACCTCTGCGGTGTTTATTTGTGATATGAGAGTATGCGATTTCTTCAGAGCTCACTGATGGGGAGTATTCATATAATACTTTATATTTATATTTTTTTACAGTCTTAGGTAAAAGATCATACACGATTTTGTTGCATAAAAGACTTTGCTCTGCAGAAATGATTTTGTTAGTAATGATCAGCTCATATTAGACTCCATGTAGATCCCCCCTCCCCAAGCTTCTGCCTTCCCTTGTTTTACATTTATTCCTAGGACCGATACCTGATGCCATGGAAACTAGTACTATTACGGCACTTCATAGTAAGGTGCTCTACTGCAATCAAACATAATGCAGACAGGATAACTGCTCAAAAAATATGCATTAGAGGAACATGTTTTATGTGCATGTGCTCTTTTGTCTGCTAAAACAATCAGCTAGAGACAAAAATAACATTAGCATTTAGAAAGATAAGCTTTTACATTATGTATAGTGCTTGCAGGTATGCTAAAAAGAGGTAAAATATAGCCACATACATTAGGACATTGTGTGGCTACACACACAAATCAAAAGAGAAATGCAGGAAGGCATAAATCTTGTATCAAGAATTACTCACTATATATCTAATAGAGGTACAGTATGTGCATTGTATGGTAAATCACAGCTTTGTGAAGAATATAGAAATGGAAGCACACTGAGTGTATAGCGTTATCTTTTACAGGTTACAAGATTAGAAGAAATGTACACACTGTCATGGGTTGAAACAGCAGTCTGACCTGTCAATGCCTAAAGTGTAAGCTTATCATTCTTGACATTATATTATATAATATTACAAGCTTATAATGCTGGATAACTTTCATATTTTGCTTTATGTGCACAGTTCATAAGGTACAATATGCATGTTCTTCCAGAACAGTATTTACAATCCTGCTGGTTGCTATTAGAATCAAGTGACATTGTGTATATGATCAGACTATTGTACAGTGACATAGGATATATAACAGATTATAAACCAGGCTTGAATATTACAATCTCTTTCTGCATTGGACTAGAATGACTATTGTAATTTAGAACTGAAGCATTGTTTAATACAGGATAAGTACTGCAGTGTACTCCAATTTTCCGATATTTCCATGTTTTATCATTTGATTCATTCCTGCTAAGAGAATATGCTTGATGCAGGATTTTTAAAGGCATAATGCAGGATTTCAAAAACATGTCACATCTGTCAATGGCATGTGCTGGTATTGCAGCTTAGTTCTAGTGAATGGGGTTGAACTGTACATCTATATTCACATTATAAAAGTGCAAAATGGCATTGAAAAACGTCAAATTTTCACAGCTGTTTTGCACCCAAGCAGTGGCCATTTTCACGAATCCCTCATAAATTACAATATATGGAGGGATCCATGAAAACAGGCAAAAATAGAGCATGGCCTATATTTTGATGGTCCATGACAATGGCCAGTCATAATATTGCAAATGTGAATAACCCCCATTCACAGACACTGAAAGTAATGCAACTTTGTGATGGCCATTAAAAAAAACAGCGGTCACACAGCCATTTACGACATTCATGTGAAAGCAGGCTGATACCGCACACTACCTGTGGATAGTTTTTGAAACTATCAGACATTTTTTAAAAATGCTGTACTACTCTTTGAAAGTTTCATAGCAATAGCTTTATGAGAAATTCTATCCATGTACAAAACTATTGTCATATCAGTTTGTAGACCTCTGCAAATAGTTGTGTGTTCCAGTCTATTAGACTGCATTTCCATGTGCTAATTAGAGGAAGACAATCTTACTTGTTAAGTAAAGTCTGGTCCATCTGTACATTTTCCATCAAACATTATCTAACTAGAGATTTTGAATGCACAGCCGGCAATGTTCTCAAATGTTGGGACTTTTTGGGGGGATAAAACTATTTGTTACTAACATCCTTTGCTATGTTAGGTTGTTTGGTGAATAAACAACTGTTACTCTATTTCTGCACTATTTAACTGTGTCATGTATTCAGCAACTTCACTTCCCAAGTCACACATGCATCTATTTGTACTTGTGTGTATCCTAAATTGCATAATTATACACATAACTAAATACAAACTATGGTCATATGACATTTTAGTTTATATGCAGTACCATCCATATTTACAGTACATGTAACAGTGTTAGAACATAGTACATTCATGGATTAGCTTTTCTTTAAGACTGTTAATATAGGCATTAAAATGAGTCTGCAACGCTTTACTTAAAAACCCATTCATTTGAATGGGTTTTTAAAGCAATGCGCGGGTGTGCACTTACACCCTCTGCGCCGCGAAGCCGTTTTATTTTCGTCGGAAACAAAGTCGGACATGCAGGACTTTGTGTCCGATGAAAAAAACTGGCTTTGCGGCGCAGAGGGTGTAAGCACACACCCGCGCATTGCTTTAACAACCCATTCAAGTGAATGGGTTTTTAAGCAAAGCGTCACAAACCTTTCCCTATCCAGTTTTCCGACATTTAGGTCGGATTTGCGGTGGACAGAGTGCCGCTGCAAGTGTGAAACCACCCTTAGGGACGTGGCGATACCAAATGCGTGCTGTTTTATATTGTGTTACGTGTTTTTTACTTCATTTATGAGAAAAGGGGTGGTTATTTAGGGAGGTTATTATTTTTTTCATACTTATAAATTTTTTTTATCTTTTTTACTATTTTTTTTATCCCAGTAGGGGACATAATCTTCTTCTGATTGCTGGTTCAGTATTATACACTCCAATACAGAAGTATTGGATTGTATAATGACTGTCAACCTATGAATATGCATAGGCTGGCAGGCCTAACTAATCGATCTTGGCAGAAGCACAATCGACACTTCAGGCTGCCAAAAAATCTTCACGCCTTCCCCCATGCCCTCGTAGATAGTTATGATTGATTGTGACATCTAAGGGCTGAGGGTGGGTTCACACTTGCTCTTGAGTCCGTCCGTTGCCAATATGACTGAAAATCTCGGGAAACTGGATAGGCACTGGATAGCGACAGGTTAGCGACACATTGCTTAAAAATTGCACCCTCTGCGTCGCGAAGCCATTTTTTTTTCGTCGGACACAAAGTCCTACATGTCCGACTTTGTTTCAGACGAGAAAACTGGTTTCACGGCGCAGAGGGTGCAATCAGACTCAAGCGCGTTGCCTTAAAAACCCATTCAAATGAATGGGTTTTTAAGCAATGCGTCGCTAACCTGTCGTTATCAGGTGCCTATCCAGTTTCCAGAGATTTTCACTCGGATTGGCAGCGGACGGACTCAAGCGCAAGTGTGAACCCACCCTTAAAGAGGACCTTTCATGTCCTCATGTATATGTGGTGTTACATACCGCTAGAAAGCCGATTTCAGTGCACTGCCGGCTTTCCCGTTATATGCCCCGGGGCTTCAGATATCCGGGGTCTAAATGTCACCGTTCACTGTCAGAAGGGCGTTCCTGACAGTCTAGCTGCGCTGTGAGGAACGCCCTTCCTGACTGTGCTCGTCCATAGTGCTGTACTGGGGGGGCGTTCCTCACAGCTCAGCGTCATCACTGGGCGGTAAGGAACTCCCCCTCTCTCTGAGCCGAGTACTATCAGAGGGGGCGTTCCTTACAGCCCAGCGATGACGCTGAGCTGTAATGAACACCCCCCCAGTACAAGTATATGGACGGGTACTGTCAGAGAGGGCGTTCCTCACAGCCAAGCTAGACTGTCAGGAACGCCCTTCTGACAGAAAACGGTGAAATTTAGACCCCTGATATCTCCAGCCCCAGGGCATATAACAAGAAAGCCGGCAGTGCGCTGAATTCAGCGCGCTGTCGGCTTTCTAGCGGTATGTAAAACCGCATATACATGAGGACGTGAAAGGTCCTCTTTAACACCCGCAATCGGAGCTCAGCTCCGGCCGCGGGTGTTACTGATGGGTGTCAGCTGTTTCTTACCAATGTGACATTTCCATGACATAATAGTACTGCATGTTGTGATAAGACACACATTTCCATGACGTACTAACATGTTACGGTGCGGGAAGCGGTTAATGGTAAGTAAGCACACAGAATTCTTTCTTAAAAAAGCATCAGTTTTGTGGCAATTTTTCATGCTGTTTAACAATTGTTTGTATACTGAAAAGTGCCTATATACTTCCTGCATCATTCTCACAGTTTTCTAGATCTCTACTTGCTATGATCCATTTCTTATTTCCAATGAATAATAAGGAGTCCCTCGTCATGTGATGGGCAGATGTCTGATTACTGTGCTGTGACTGCAACGAACCCTGCACCTGTGTGTTCATCACATGACCATGAACTGTCCATTGTGTAACCACAGTCTGATTTTTATCAACTGCAAGTAAGCAATGAATAACAACAAACAGAGATCTGGAAAAATATGAAGAATTCATACAGGGAGCATATTGTTAAATTGTATATCCTGCCAATTCTGCCTAAAAAACCTAACATAAATAACTGCAGTGGCTTACTGGAATACTGCACTAGAATACATTATCATTCAAGAGGAGGGATAAATCAAGTACTACAAGATTAACTTGTTATGGAATCAGCACATGTAAACTAATGTATTCCTGAACTGGCTGTGATATGCATTTGGCAAAGTGTTCAGCTGCAATATCACATTCCTATGCTGCGATACCACACATGACCTGTGGAAGGTGTGGCACTATTTTTTGAGCCAAAGCCAAAAGTGGCTACAAAAGGAATGGGAGATATATAGGAAGCTCTTATACTTCTACCTTCTACTTCTGCTCAATCCACTCCTGGCTTTGGCTCAAAAAACCACAGCAAAATCTGCAACAAAAAAAAGCTGCATTTCTGCAATGTGGGGCCTCAGCCATACTTGGTCTTCTTTCCCAGGCATCCCCAGGCTCCATTCTGCCTCCTCTGTAACATCAATGGCTCCAGGTGATGCCTGTGTAGGCAGTGTCAACGTTATGACACGTTCGTTGACAAGAATTGTCCATCACTATTATTATTATTATGTTTTCTAATGTTTTATACTGTTTTGTCAGTTTCTCCTCTATAATAATGCATTGTGCCTTTAAGATTGGAATATACTATTTCATTATGCTGTGACATCTGTGAAACTAGAGTGCCATTTATTTTGCTTGTTATGGTGGAAGGTGGCAGGAGTTAGAGTTATAACACAGCAGCTCATATCCAGAATAAGGCTAAATAGAGTTGGTTTTAGTACATACATGATAGAGCAGCTGTGCTGGTAATGGCATTTACACCATTTATCCTAAAATGGGCTTCCCCATTCCACTGGGCCACAACAAAAAACTTGCAGAAAATGGATTCATTGTTGCGATGAAAACACCTCTACTGCTAACCAGTGATGACCTGTATCCAGCCTGTATGTCTAGCATTTACTCAGTAGTGACAGTATTCCAATGACCAAGTTTGTGCCCTGGAAAGAGGCCTTGGAGTCAGGGTTTCCATGTATTTTCCATGGAAGAAAAAGGAAAGGACTAGAATGAGAAAGTGAGAGTAAATTCCACTCCTGTCTATGCAAGCCATGTTTAGTGGATTCTCTGACTCAAGAGACTGAGCCTCCATATTTTCTGACTGAATGTGTAACCACTTCATTGCTGAAGTAAAAAGTGCTGTAAGTAATGCTTGTGAAGCTGCCACAAGTCTCCTGCCTTTTATTTGTAAGGGAACCCCGCATTTCATCAGCCAGGAGATCACCACCAGGTTGAGTCTCAGGAGAACTATAACCACGGTTATCTACAGCAGACATTTCCCACATCACTTTGCTATCCTAAGGCCTTTGGGAGGTTTTAGCAGGAAGAACACCAGGAAGGAAGGTGACCAGCTATGACACAATCTCGGATATACTTATCTCCAACGGTCAGCTTCATTACCACAATCTTTTCCCTCTGGGCCCTGGGTCATTGCATATTTCTCTTAAAATAAAACAGCTAAGGCTGGGTTGTCATAAAAAGCATAATGTGAGTGTAGTATAATAGAGCCACAGTAATTCTGAAGTTTCCAGTATAATAAATCACTATGGTGATGTAATTTCACAGGGGCTATGGTTGGTCTGGTAAATATGTCTAACAAATGGACCATATTTCTTGGCCTGCATAACAACCTTGTGGAAAGGCTCTTAGGGTATACTGACATGGTGCTGCATGGTGTAGCAGAAAGTTGCATCACAAACGATACATGGTAATATCATGTAATACTTGGATATTTTGTCACAGTTTAACTACAATTGCAGTTCTTTTCATAAGGGTTTGTTGCAGAAACATTCATGACTGTCTCATTCATCTGAACATGGCTTGTAGAAATTCATGCACTCGCTGCAGAAACAACCCCATTCAGATGTGTGAAACTGATTCTCAGTAGTAAAATTTTTTGCAGCAGATTTGTGAACATACTGGAGCAGATTTACTAATACTGTCTAAGGCTGAGGTCCCACATTGCGGAAGCGCGTCTTTTTTTGCAGCAGATTTTGGTACGTCTTTTTGAGCCATGAATGGCTGCAAGAAGCAGGGAAAATATATAAGAAGTGCATATACCTCTTCCTTCTGCTCTGTCTACTCCTGGCTTTGGCTCAAAAAACTGCACCAAAATCTGCAACAAAAAAAAAGCTGTGTTTCTGCAATGTGGGGCCTCAACCTAAAGGTAGACTGTGCAAACTTAGGGGAACATAGTAAATCTTTTGCAACATTATTCTGTTGCAATTTGTGACATTTTGATGTGTTATAATTCAGTCAAAAACAGTATCTTAGAGGTAGCTAGTTAAAAGGCTAAGGCTAGATTCACACGAAAGCGGCGCAAAGCGACTGTGAAAAACAACCATTTTTCATGGCCATCTTGCACCTGAGTGGCACCCGTTTTCACAGATTCCCCATACATTTCAGTGTATGGAGGGATCCGTGAAAACAGCCAAAAATAGAACATGATCTATATTTTGATGGTCTGTGACAATAGACCGTCAAAGAAACAGTCATGTGAATACTCCCTATTCACCGACAATGAAATTAATGCTGCTGTGTGACGTCCATTAAGAAAAAATGATGTCAAACGGCCAGTATTAACTGTCATGTGATTGTAGCCTTACACTTTCTCCCTTTACTATCAGCCAGGTACCACCAGACCTGGGCCATATAAATTTATGATTTAGTTGTGAGGCAGACATGGTCCTTACCATCCTGATAATATTAGCCCAGGTCTGCTTGTTTTTTACCTTGGCTGATGACCCTCACTTCACTTATTATTAATAACTATGAAGAAATGACAAAAAGTGGCAAAAAAAAATACCTTCTTGATACATCTCCTCCTTAGACTAGACAGTTTTAAATGTACCAGATTTAGCAAAATGTAAAATACAGAATGATAAATCAAGTACATCTTTAGACTGTCTAGTGTAAGATTATATCACCTAATAATAATTTTGGTGCAGTTTTTAGATTTACAGTGCTGTATGTTAGACCATGCCCCTTTCTTGATAAACAATGTCCTTTTCACGGAAAGCCATTCTCTTTGTTAGAAAAGATGAAAAAATGTCTAAAACAATTCTTGAATGTGGTACAAAGCATGTACAACAGATTTTTGGCACAACCTGCCACACAAGAAAACTAACCTATTTCAGATATTCAATGCATATACTAAGCAGCCTGTCATAATTAGCTTGCCCATAATTATTTACAATAAAAATGCATACTTTCACTTTTTCAATAACTTGCTTCTAATGTACTGTCATATAATTCGAAAGATTTTATATTAATTATACTGTAGCTTTATGTTGAAATTGATGCAGTACTATCATGCCCTGCACTATGTCCTATGATTTTTTTAGCCCATTCTAGATCACATTTGCCTGGCTAAGTTTGCCTATTACATCTAATTTTTTTTTTCACAATCATTCCACGTCACACTGTTGGTCTTTATGCCCCTGTCTAGTCATTCATTTAATCTGCCCTATCACTTCACTGATTCCAGTACAGTCATTTCACTTGTCTTTTCCCATCCCATTCCCAATGATGCTATAGCCATAATTGAAATATAAAACAACTTAAATAGCTCTACATTTTATGAGGAACTTAAAATGTGTGTGCTTTGCCCAATCCACCTCATTTTAGTAGGATCTCAAGATGATAAATTGATTACAGGCTGTCTTGATGCTGATTCTTAGCAATCAGCTGTAATGTATGGAAGAACATAGAACAGGTATCCCTGCAGTGCCACCACAAGTAAAATGAAGCATTACACAGTTCCCATTGAAATCCGTGAAATGTGTGTTGATCTGTGTAGCAGCTCCATGCTGAAGCTAATAGAGAAACCGAAAAAAAAAACACACCTTTGATTCAGAACTTGGAAATAACACATTTGAAAATTGTTTTTCTAAACTAAATTATATTCTAAATCCCTTTGAAAAAACTGTAGAAAAAAATCTGACAATCCAATTTATGAAAAGATGAGTGAGGCATTTTTCAAACCATTGGCATGGTAGAAAGCTTTCATTGTTTTGGGTATGTAAAACAGTTATAACAAAATAAAATGTTTACCAATCAAAAAAAAAAAAAAAAAAAAAACTTTCAGTGGGTATAGGGAAAATAAATAGGCAGAAAAACTCATGTTATTTGGCTCTTAATGGATCTGATGACTGTGAAATAATGTAGTAGGACAGTACATTATTAATGGCCTTGAAATAACATTTGTAAAGACTATTGAAAGTATCATAGTTAAAAAGGAATAAAAACCCTCAATTGATCTTTAGGTTTTATATGACTTGCTCTGTTCAATTGCTTTTTGCAACAATGTATATGCCCAAACAGCTAGTACCTGGATTGTTGTTCATCTATTATAATTTGCTGTTATAATTTTCTATTATACTTTTACGGTTTGCATGCCCAAATTGTATTGTACTTTTTTTTTTTTTTGTTTGAATAAATACAATAATATAAAAAGGAATACAAACAAGTGAATCTCAACTAGAGTTATAAATCACCATAATGCACCTATTTATTTTAGGGATATTATAAAACCTTATATGAATCCATAAAACACCATTGAGAATCATGAAGATCTAAATCATAACATTTTGTAAGAAATGCTTTTCATACGCTCGCAAGGAACTAACACTAACATGAAAGATAATCCTCATTATAATCAACATCATCACCATTATCATCAAAATCATTACAATGCAATAATAAAAAATCTTTACTAAGGCTATAAGATTCAAGTAGTACTCTCTGGTAATTTGTAAGTGTGATTTGCAGCAACAGGGCCAGTATCTAAACTAACTGGTTAATATTCCTATGTAGGTTTCCTTCCTAATTGGAAATATAATTAGCCAGAATTTGATTTCAGATAATTACTACTTCATGCAGAGTATTCTTACTGAGTGGGCTGTAGCAACAAAATTAATACCTTCAATTTTTACTGTATAATTAAATATCTTTACAACCAGACTGTAAGTTTTGAGGTGTGTATACTATTGAACTAGGTACTCCTAGGCATTCCTAAGATATAGTTGTTGATCCTTAGCAGTTCATAAAGTTGAAGGGACCTTAAAGAGAGTCTGTTAGTAGGAAAATAATTATCAAACTAAAGACAGTACCTTGTAGCGTTGCTTCTACACTTTACAAAGATGTCTTTCTTTTTCTGCATTGAAGCTCCAGTTTCATGAAAATCAACATTTTATTCTAATGCAAACTATCTGAAAAGGGCTTTATTGGAAAAAAGGGCTTTAGTGGAATTTATTCTCCTGTTGGGACTTCAATCTCTACTCTAGATAACCAGGGGTTATTTTCTAGAGCAGTGAAGCCCTGGCAGGAGAGAATACTCCCTAAAGCACTTTTCAGCTAATTTGCATAAGAATAAAACAATGATTTTCATAAAAATTAAACTGCAATGCAGAATAAAAAAGGAATCTTTGGAAAGTATAAAAGCAGCTCTACAAGGTACTGTCATTAGTCTCATACTAATTTTGCTGAGCACAGACTCTCTTTAAGGCTAAGACCCCATGAAGTAGAAACACAGCATTTTTGGCTGCTACTGCAGAAAAAAATGCTGCATTTTACAGTACCAGCAAAGTGAATGACATTTCATTAATCTCATGCACACATTGTTGAAAAAAAGAGCTGCGGAAAAGTTGCATTTTCAAAAATGTAGCATGTTGAATAAACCAGCAGTAGTAGTAGTAATAGATCAGGGGACATGCACATGTCCCCTGCCTCATGAAGAAAAATAAAATGTGCTGCAGCCATAATATATCTATTAACACTAGATAAACTGATAGGACATCATGTAGGAAGGTTTATGCAGCCATAGAACAGACTGCCCAACAAGATACTACCCTGTAGATATTTCAACTTTTCATGAAAACTCAGGTACACTTTAAGTAAATGCATGTAATTCTATGCTCAAGAGTACTCTCCTATAATTCTCTAATAATGCTGCAATTTGTGTTGTTTTTTCAACTATCCCTGTGCTGGCACTGCAGTTTGAACTCTCTCCTGCTTTGATCTCCACAAAATGGCTCATCTCTATGAAATTTTTGAGAAATTCTGATTGAGTTTGTTAATCACCGATCACCACTCCCTGCCCATAATTGCTGTTCCATTTCCATATGTCGACAGTAGCGTGCATCTTTCCTCACACTGATATATCCAAGGATCAGGCCACATTCTCCAACACATGGCAATATAAGGCAGGGACAGCTTTCCTATAGAAATAATGTGTGACTAGGTACCCTCCATTGAGACAGAAAGCATGCCATCAACTGGCAAAACGCAGTGGAAGTTCCATGTGGAACGGTAGTGACTGCACTGCCAGCAACTTGGCCAGGCGTGTGCTAATTTGCTGAACTGCTGGATGACTGGGTGGATATTGTTGTTTCCCTGACACACATTCCCTTATGGATGTCTGACATTGGAATTGAGATGGAGGATGAACAGGAGAATTAGACAGTGATGTGGATGAAGATATCAAACTTTCCTGGTAAATGTACCCTACCTAACTGGCACAAAATAACTGGCACTGGTAACTGGTACAAAATAAATATGTGGACAACAATATCAAAGTTTTCTGGTAAATGTTCCCATCGTAAATGGCCACATGTAACTGGCACTGCAAGAAATATATTTGTGTGAGAATATATCAAAATTTCTTGGTAAATGTGCCCTACATGGGTGGCATGTAAGTACCTGGCACTATAAGAAATACATGCATGTGCAAAGATATCAAAATTTCTTGATACATGTACGCTACCTAACTGGCATATGACATAACTAACTGCACTGTAAGTGGATGACATGTGGATGACAATGTAATAATCATAGAACATAAATTCAACTCAATTTTCCAAAAGTTTTGGGTTTGACCCAAAATTTTGGGGTTTTGTCACCATGAATCACTATTATACTCTGTGGTCTCATCAAACCATAGATTATAATAATTGGAGGCCCAGGGGAGGTGCAGAAACATAATAAACACATACTCACCTTCTCTCACCCCTTCTGGGCTCCCTCATGACACCCAGTGCTCCTTTGAGGTCATCTTCTGGTCTCTTCTTGCCTCTTGGCTGATGTCACATGCCCTGGGGGACTCCTGTGATTTCACCAGGCTCCCTTCTTTTCACATTGGTTGAGGCAGATGTCTGCTGAGGAAGGTCAGATTTTGACCGAAATGTTCAGATCTAACATTCTAACAGGATATACACAAAGGATGGATGGAAATTCCCCATCAGATACTCATGTGACCAGGCAGTCATGTGTGGTCCTGGTGGGGGTTTTATATTTTGTTGTTTTTATGTACTTTTGTTCATCTACATACATATACAGTGCTGGCCAAAAGTATTGGCACCCCTGAAATGCTGTCAGATAATACTCAATTTCTTCCAGAAAATGATTGCAATCGCAAATGCTTTGGTAATAATATCTTCATTTATTTTGCTTGCAATGAAAAAACACAAAAGAGAATGAAAAAAAAAGTCAAATCATTGATCATTTTACACAAAACTCCAAAAATGGGCCGGACAAAAGTATTGGCACCCTCAGCCTAATACTTGGTAGCACAACCTTTAGACAAAATAACTGCGAACAACCGCTTCCGGTAACCATCAATGAGTTTCTTACAATGCTCTGCTGGAATTTTAGACCATTCTTCTTTGGCAAATTTCTCCAGCTCCCTGAGATTTGAAGGGTGCCTTCTCCAAACTGCCATTTTGAGATCTCTCCACAGGTGTTCAGGTCTGGACTCATTGCTGGCCACTTTAGAAGTCTCCAGTGCTTTCTCTCAAACCATTTTCTAGTGCTTTTTGAAGTGTGTTTTGGGTCATTGTCCTGCTGGAAGACCCATGACCTCTGAGGGAGACCAGCTTTCTCACACTGGGCCCTACATTATGCTGCAAAATTTGTTGGTAGTCTTCAGACTTCATAATGCCATGCACACAGTCAAGCAGTCCAGTGCCAGAGGCAGCAAAGCAACCCCAAAACATCAGGGAACCTCCACCATGTTTTACTGTAGGGACCGTGTTCTTTTCTTTGAAGGCCTCTTTTTTTTCCTGTAAACTCTATGTTGATGCCTTTTCCCAAAAAGCTCTACTTTTGTCTCATCTGACCAGAGAACATTCTTCCAAAAAGTTTTTGGCTTTCTCAGGTAAGTTTTGTCAAACTCCAGCCTGGCTTTTTTATGTCTCTGGGTCAGAAGTGGGGTCTTCCTGGGTATCCTACAATAGAGTCCCTTTTCATTCAGACGTCGACGGATAGTACGGGTTGACACTGTTGTACCCTCGGACTGCAGGGCAGCTAGAACTTGTTTGGATGTTAGCCGAGGTTCTTTAGCCACCATCCGCACAATCTTTCGTTGAAATCTCTCGTCAATTTTCCTTTTCCGTCCACATCTAGGGAGGTTAGCCACAGTGCCATGGGCTTTAAACTTCTTGATGACACTGCACACGGTAGACACAGGAACATCCAGGTCTTTGGAGATGGACTCGTAGCCTTGAGATTGCTCATGCTTCCTCACAATTTTGCTTCTCAAGTCCTCAGACAGTTCTTTGCTCTTCTTTCTTTCCTCCATGCTCAATGTGGTACACACAAGGACACAGGACAGAGGTTGAGTCAACTTTAATCCATTTCAACTGGCTGCAAGTGTGATTTAGTTATTGCCACCACCTGTTATGTGCCACAGGTAAGTAACAGGTGCTGTTAATTACACAAATTAGAGAAGCATCACATGATTTTTCAAAGGGTGCCAATACTTTTGTCCACCCCCTTTTTTATGTTTGGTGTGGAATTATATCCAATTTGGCTTTTTGACAATTCTTTTTGTGGTTTTCCATTGAAGACAAATTAAATGAAGATATTATTACCAAAGCATTTGTGATTGCAATCATTTTCTGGAAGAAATTGAGTATTATCTGACAGAATTGCAGGGGTGCCAATACTTTTGGCCATCACTGTACTTACAATAGTTGTGGGGATTGTCTCAACTGTAGACTCCATCAATGTCTAAATAGAAAATGTATTTATATGGATCGCTTTGCAGACTCATTTGTACTTTGAGAAGCCTTTCACTGGCACCTCCCCTTACATGATATGGAGTGCTAGGAGTAACTGAAGTTTAGAGTTTGTTCATGCAGCTGAATTTTAGACAGATTCCGCCTCAAAATCAGCTCCAAATCCCACCTGAAACCAGCCTCCATTCATTTCAGAGCGAGGTAGATGTTACTTTTTTCCTGTATATGAATTTTCCAGCTAGCAGAAAAAATAAACTCAATGCTCAATTTTCAGGTGGATTCTGCCTGATATCTTCTATTGAAATGAATGGGAGGCAGAAAATTTCTGCCTGGCTGGTGAGGAATTTGACGCAGAGTTTGACATGAAATTTGGGCAAGTGGAAAAATTCAGCTTCAAATTTATGAAGCTGAATTTTTCAGCTAGGAAAATTTCCTCTGTGTCAACATACCCTTAGAGGTTCCCCAGAGAGACACTATAGCACTTCTGGTTCATGCCGAACAAGTTCGGACTGGGCAAACAAACCCATGAATATTCATCAAAATGAATCTCATTTCTGATTAAATAATTCTGAAACATTTTTTTCAAGTTTCAGTTATTCCACCTGAAAAAATATGAATAAATTGACAATGGTTATTACCCATTGTCAAAGGGGTGTGCCCCTTGTTATCTTGTCAGCACTGATTGGACAGATTGATTTTGTGGGAATAACAGAAGGATAGCACAACGCAGAATTCTAACAAAAGACTTACCAGCATTGTTACTTTATGAAAAAAATTCAAGAATTTGCTAAAAAATAAATGTCAGGATAGTTGAAAAAGCCCTCTAGAATAGACACCAGAAAGTACTATATTGGTCCTAAGATTTACTAACAATAACCACATTTTTCTAGTTCTAAGGTTAGCTGCAACATAAATCCAGTCTCTTTTATTCAATATTTATGCTGTGTGTATTTCCACTAAAGTATATACTGTCTTTAAAGTATATACTGTCTTGTATCATTATCAAGTAACATATTGGGTAACACTTGTGGTTATCACATACACATATGAAAATAAATAAATAATAAGAAGAACAGTACTAAGTTCCAGGCCAACACATCACATGCATTTTAGAACAGATTTGTCACATTCATTTTGCACATGAATCCAAGTTTGCAGAATTTATTGCTGAGCTAGAAGTCGTCCTGCTGGCAAATAGAGAAACAATTCATGCATAATATAAACTCTCTAGTCTAACAGAAGTGCTCATGTTTCTACGCTTGGCAGGAGATTGAATATTCTCGCTGTAGCATCATGAAAGAAGTTCTTCATCTTTGTATGTTTCCCTTAGAGGTTCAATTATTTAGTAATAAAGGGAAAAAAAAGTTTAAAAAATGTTCTTGTTCCATCTATTTGTAAAGAATGTGTGCAGTATATATACATACATTGCAAGGGCTTGCTGTAATTGGAACAGTGAAAATACTTGTACCATGCACTCTCATATTAGAGACAAAGCTAGACATCTTCTTAAGCATTAGATCTAAAATGAGTTAGCAATATTCTTGCATTTTGATTTGTACAGAACACTCCAGAAGATAACTGTGCCAGGAAAGAAGTGGCGCCAATAACAGGATGGCAAGTCTGCCATAAGGAATAAACTGAGTGTGGGAACGAAAATGAGTTCCAGCACCATCAGTTAGTAAAACCAAGTGATATAGTTAATGATCTATTAATTAAGCTAGTTTTAATTTCAATTACAGATTCGGTTTATGCAAACCATAGACTCTATAATAATAAAAAAAATGTTGAGCTGAGGCATTTTAGGTAACAAAAATGTTAGGATGTGACTACATGTTGCACATAATAAATTAATATTACATACAGATATAGTAATACAAATATAATATT
Organism: Leptodactylus fallax; assembly: GCA_947044405.1. Classification (NCBI taxonomy): domain Eukaryota; kingdom Metazoa; phylum Chordata; class Amphibia; order Anura; family Leptodactylidae; genus Leptodactylus; species Leptodactylus fallax. Next base: position 2,353,563 of record CAMRHE010000111.1, on the reverse strand, counting down.
TTTATATAATGACAAAATCAGATGGGGAATATGTTCTGCAATTCAGAAAAGCTTCTGTTTTATGTATTCCATAAATAGAAAGAACTATTAAACTCTCAGTTCAGTTTGGAATATACATAAAATACCAATGTTCAATTAATTTAAGTATATCATACTGGATAATATGGGATTAGAAACATTTGCCTTACAGGATAAATTCTATGCCATACTAAAAAAGGCAATTATTCAGATATAAGTTAATACAAGGCAGGAAATGCACACTTTTCTGATATGATTTGGATTCACTCTCATTCACTCTCTTGGGACTGTAAAATACACCATTTTTCCCCTCTGCATTTCCTTAACAGTCAAAAATGCAATGCATTTCCGCAATGTGTAGTCTTAACCCTAGTCCAATTTATGATAAGGCGCAGACCTTGTCATAAATCAAGTGCATCTTCTAGCCATCTGTGCGTCTACACTGAAATCTTGCAGAGACTGAACTCACTGACATAAATGATGATGAGCCTAGCAGGGCCCATGTTCGCATCCACATCTCATCCTTGCACTTCAGACCCTTTTTGGAATGTGGAGAGGGTGGCATAAAACCTTACTACAATTTTTATCATACATGCCGTTTAAAAAGTTGCAAAGCAAAAGTAGTGTATTGCCTTGCTGAATCTGACCCCTCCTGGCATTGACTTAAAAAAAAACTGCTAAATCAGTACCAAGAAAGCACCAAAAACTTAATTGGGACAATTTATTAAGACTAATTCATAGTGCTGCTGTCTTAATATTAAGATTATTAAGATCACTGGTGATAGATGCGCCATAATTGTTAAGAGACTCTGGTCTCCTTATAATTCTGCAGCATCATGGGAGGTAACTTGGTGTAGTAACTTTGCTAAACTCCACTCAATGTGTGCCTTCAGCCTAAGTCAGATATTAAAATTACCAGGTACTATGTTTGTTAGACTGTTCCAAACTAAACTGGGTACTGTATACCATGAATCTTGACTAGAGACCATGTATACTTGCTTTTTATGTCTGCATATAGCACATTAGAGGCTAAAATGGTAAAATTCCTTCATGCTCCTGTTGTAGTCTCTATTGATTTATGTTGTGGTAATATGGCTGTGGAATATTACCTTCAACCACACATCTAAAATTTTATTGATTTTACCATTTCTAGTTACACCAAAACATGATGCATACAAATCAAATGGTATGACTAAGAGCAAGACCAAGTTGAAGCAAGCCTGTTTTATATTTTTGGACACAATAAGATAATCTTTATTAATGGATGTACAGAACTTATGTGCTCCAAAAAATATACTGTAAGTTCTAAAAAACTAAAACATACAGTATTCATATATAAGTGACACAACTCTTAAATCAGAGTGTCTGTCACTACTTTATGCTTCTCTTAGTGAGGGTAGTGTAAATGGGATGACAGGTTCCCTTTAAGGTTGCGGAACACTTTACGTAAGGGATGGGATGACACTTGATAAAAAATAGCAGGAGTATAAGTTTTAGGTTTTTTTGTGTTAATGAGGCAAAAAGTGTGTTATGTTTTCAACTAACGGGTAGCTGAGTAAACAGAAAAGGTAAGAAGGGACACATCTGTATTCTGGTTAACCCTTTATGTTAATGAAGTCCAATTGGTCTTGAAACCAATTCAATATAATACCATGATATGATAACAGTTTTGAAAAGCTGCAATTCACACTCCGCACTGGATAGTCATACATAGACACCACAGGATAGTTAGCATATCACTTTGTCATAACTTGTCACAGAACCATGTTGTATTTAGAAAGGATAAGTAACTTGTTATACATATATCTGACATGTGAAGCCAAGAGGAGAGGTAATGAATAACTAACCTTCCTTGTGGCTGCAATTACATCACTTCACATGCTCTTTAATCAACAACATATTTGCAACAAAGAATAGAATCTAACACAATTTCTACATAAAAATTCTGTATGCCATCCAGAACACATGTTCTGCTTAAATGAAGAATCAGTAAAACTATATATAGTGTAGCTCACAATAGTGTACAATAAAAGCAAAAAACAATTAAATAAATGCGCATTAAGTAGTTGTTTCTCTGCCCCTAATGAAATGTCTCTAATAGGCCATGAGTCAAGATTTAGTTGTGAAGTGTGAAGATATACTATTGACTACTGTGGTAAATCTAGCTTGTTCCATTAAAATGTCCCTTTGGGCTATGAAGCCATCTAATAGTCATATTTTATACAAATGTAAATTTTATTTTACTGGGACAGTGCTGATCTGCATTTCTACAGGGGGGAAATCCAAAAAATATTACCCATTGGGGGTACTAGACAATCAGAATTGAGAAATTCCTCTATAATAAATCCACACTATCCATTGAAGCATTGGAACAAACTCATATTCCTGTAACATCTTGTCCTTGAGATGTAAAACAATATACACTAAAGAGAGAGACTTGATGCCTCACGGATAGTGAATTTCTTTTATTGCGATGTGCAGACTTGCAAGATAAAGCTCTATGTGGCTGGCCAACAAGTCTCTTTTTATTCTATTTTCTTTTCTGCAGACAAAGTAGAATATTACACCATGGACAGATAAATCTGATTTTTAACTGTTTTATAGATTTCCTTGCTGCATAAAAATCTAAATCAAGCTCAAGATATATTTATAAAAGAGATAATATATTTTTTTGGAAATTAAAAAAATGTTATAATTAGGTATAAAGTGCACATTTAAATATATTTTCCTTTTTTTGACAATATAAATTTATGTTGTTTTTTTTTAATGGATTCCTCCATTTCCCCTGATTATCTGAGTCAGTTATCTGGTTGTTTTCTTGTTCGCATTGGGGGTTTAATTTCTTGGTTTGACCTTTGTTTGAATAGATATCAGCTCTCCATACTGACTTCATATGGACAATATACAAATTTCTAGATGGACAGATGTGTCCACCCTTAACTTAGCTCAAATTTGGTTAAGGACTCCAATCTCTCATGGAACCAATTCCACACAATATTGTGACATGCTTGCAATGCCATTGACAGGCTGTAAGCGACAGCACAACCACTGGGTGGCCATATATAGAAACATCTAGCATATCACTCTACAATGATGCAATGTCACAAATCACGCTACATTTAAAATCTGTTTACATAACTGGACATGTCAAGCCAAGAACGGTGAAGTCAATTAAAGAGCTTAACAGCTTATGATTTTTTCTTTGCTTACTCTCATTTTTAGCAATTCTCAAGCACTCACTAAAAAGTCTTATTTTCTTCAGATATTCATGCAGTTAAACTTCTTTAACTCAGAATTTAAGGAATTATATTTTTATCAAATGAGACTTTATCCTTCATATAAACTTCTTGTACATGTATTTTTCATTTGTAATGGGTCTCATTCTTGTACAAAATGTTACAATTTGTTGTGAATATAGAAGAATAAAAATAGGATGGGTATAGCAGTTAACAATAGTGAAGGAGTTACTGGGATTTTTCAATTAATGCACTAAACATAAATGGCAAACCCTGATAAATACACTGTTAAATCAAACATTAACTTAACCTTTGCAACTGCTTTTTTGTGTTACTGTAAGTGTCACTTTAAGGCTTATTGCAACAATGTATTTAATGACAGAATTTATAGCGCAGATGTAAACCTAGCTTTACTATGATACTATCAGCCTTTTCAGGAAACATATATTTTAAATAAGAAGACCATGGAGCTAAACTTTAAGTGGCTGCATATAAACTTAAAGGGAGTCTACCACCTCCCGAAGCATGTTCAACTGCCACCACTGAGATGGACTGAGGACATTACATGATATACAACATACCTTTGTTATCAGGGCCGTTTTAACCCATTGGTGGGCCCAGTGCAAAAGCTTCATAAGTGGCCCCCCCATCACCACCACTTAAACATACCTGACCCACTCAAATTAAAATGGCCTCATACAATATATGTGGCCATGCCCCAGCACGCCGATACAGTTGTGAGTGGAGTCCTCCCGGGCAGAAAGTCTTGTGCCCGGATCCGGGGGCCCCCGCAACCATAGGGCCCGGTGCAAGGGCACCTTTTGCCCTATGGTTAAAGCGGCCCTGTTTGTTATGTATGTTATATTTGTAGATTTGGAGAAAAATAACTTTGATGTTTTATGTGAATAAGGCATGAGATGGCAGGGGTCTGAATGGCATGAGCAGTTCTCCAGGGAGCTGAAGGCCCGTTCCCAGTGCACCAATTACCTAATTTGTAAAAAACGTCAACGTTGTTTTTCTCCAAATCTACATAAACAATAAAGGTATTTTGTTTATCACTATAATGTGCTCAACAACACAGTATTGGCAGTTGAATATGTTTGGAGGTGGTGATAGACTCCCTTTAACACTTTGCTTTACATTATCTAGCTTTATCAATGAGGTTGTTAATACTTATAATCCGTTTTATTCACAATTAAAGAAAATACTGTGAAATATAGTGCAATTCATAGTGGAGATATAAACCTAGCTTTCCTATGATACTACCTTTTCAACAAGTACAGATATTTTAACTAACAAGACTTTGAGGCTAAACTTTAGGTTGCTGCATATAGACTAGCACTTTATAAAAGTTATGGTCCTGGAATTACCACAAACATTGATTTACAGAATCTTATATTAAAAAGTATGTTGTTAATAATTATAATCCATATTATTGTCAATATAAGAAAATCATATGTAATGTTCGTCGTGAATATACAGTATGAAAATTTGTTCAAAAGTCTTATTTTCCATTTGATTGTGTAAACTGAGCTTTTAAGGAAGATAACTAGATTCCCCTGAGAGAATATATCTTCCTTAGAAATCTCTAATGATGTTGATGTTAGCATTTTTTGATAATCATGCACAATCACAAGGAACCATTATTGCGTATGTGGAAAGTAACTGAAGGACGACTTCATCACAAAGACTTTTATATAGTAAAAAAATATAATCTAAAGGAAGATGTAGATTCATTTTCATCATAATACTCAAGTTCTATAATGACCCTCTCTCGCTACTAGTGTTTTATTTTTCTTTTAATTTGTATATGCTATTTGTGGAAGAAATATTATTGCGCAACAAAAATATACTCAAGGTTACTAGACGTCAATAAAAGCTTAAAGTATGTATATAATAGTACAGCAGATGTATTGCCATAGCTGCAAGGTCTCTACTGTATTACAAACTGGAGACTCAGTGGCAATGCCCGCATTCAGTGCCTGCACTGATCACAGGCATTAACCCCCCTGATGCATCAGTCAGAGCTGACCGAGGCGCTATGACTTGGGTCCCCACGTTAAAAAAACGCAACATTTTGGCCATGGTGGAAACGCTATGGCAAAAACACTGTGTTTTACACTATCTGCAAAGTGGATGGGATTCTGGCTAATCCCATCCATACATTGCAGAAAAAAATCTGCTGAAAAAAAATGCAAGCGTTTTTGCAAATCACAGCTTGTCAATTATACCAACAGAAATGCTGGCGTTTTCTGTATAGGTATAATAGAAGTAGAAAGTCCACAGAGGAAAACTATAAATCAGGAGATACGGCTATATTGAGTACCTTATTGCAGCCAGTATGGTTCTCTATAGAGAGAGATATTAAACAACATATTTAGTTCTGATACATGGGAAGCATGGATACTTTTTATATAATTATTAAAAATGACTCAAAATGAAAATATTATTCAATACATTTTTCTTTTTTTTTAAATCCCTTGATTGGGTTTCCTCAGCTTAGTGTTTCACCTTATTTCCTGTCTACACTTCCTTCCACTTCCTGACTTCATTGACAATTTATGGGTAGGCTTTGCCTGTGTAATTAACAGCTCAGGCCAATAGTGTGCTCCAAGACTAACAGTGTGTGTGCACTTTCCAGAGCTATTAGCTGGGTACTGGGTAAATCACTTTAGCTTAAGCTAAAAGTTTAACCCCTTCCCGCCACAAGCATTTTTCAATTTTTGATTTTCATCTTTGACTCCCCACCTTCCAGAAGTCATAATTTTTCTTCATTTTTCTATTCACAGCGCCATATGAAAGCTTAGTTTTTGCAAGACAAATTGTACTTCATAATGGTACCATTAGGGCAAGGGTACATGAACTTCACACGGGAGCCTCATGTGGCCCATATGCTGTTCTGTATTGCCCTTAAAAGGGCTGGTCCAAGATATTTCAGTATTGCGGCAGGAGTGTGGGGTAGGTAAAAAATAAATAAAATAAAGAATACTCACCTGTTCCCGTTATTCTAGTGTCCCAGGCCACTGTCCAGTCCTGCGGTGCTGTGGGGCTTTTACGGTGAAGTCCCTGCAGCAGGTGACTGCTGAGACCAGGAAAGGAACCAGGACATCACCTGTGACATCCACAAGTGACGTCCTGTGTTCTTTCCTTAGAGCGCTGAGGCCACTGATTGGCCTCAGCAGTCATGTACGGCAGGGACCTCCACTGGAAAAGCCCCATGGCACCGCAGGACTGGACAACGGCCTGGGACACCGGAGCAAAGGGGACAGGTGAGTATGTTTTTTTATTTAATTTTCACCTTCCCCGGCCTCCTGCTGCAATACTAAAATATCCTGGACAACCCTTTTAAGTGTCATAACTGTCAAAATCAGCTAGAATCTTCTGAAGCAGAGATTAGGGTAACTCTCTTTGTTTGGCTACATTTATCCCTTTATGCTTTATTGTGGCTCTTTAAAGTTATGTCAAATCTAATGATGTAAAATGTTCTGTAATGCAGCATTCCAGCCAGAAAAGTTATGTAGCATTTAAAGTGTAAATAACCTTTCATCAAACTTTGAATACATCAATAGTAGTGTGTATACATGAGGAATAACTTATTGCTAGCATTTCACTATTATATGACTTGTATTCTGCAGGATCTATCTCTAAAATTTCAGTTGTCTCACAGTTGGTGGGAGGAATTGCTGCTATTATGACTGACAGCACAAGGAAAATACAGGTGAACAGATATTCCCTAACTCTTTTTCTCTCTCTCTCTCTCTCTCTCTCTCTCTCTCTCTCTCCCCTCAGCAGATTCATATTGGACATTATAGGTAAGTACTAATCTGTACTGATGTAAATACAGCACTTAAGGGGAGGTATAAACTGTCTATAAATCTCTATGAGGTGTTGTCTGTGCCTTTTCTCTACTAGCTTGCTGAGCTTCCCCCTCCTCTCTCCACACACTTCTATTGTGAGCTGTAATCTGACAGCTTTATGAGTTTAAATCCTATCTTTGTTTAGCAAGATAAATTAAGGAGACATTTCAGAGAGAATGCCCTTTTAGGAAGAGGAGGGCATGGGAAAAGAGCCAGATATGGGGAGAAAAAAGGCTTGTTTCCCTGATAAGATATTTCAAAATTTCTTATATATGTGTACATAGTACCTTTTAGGTACATAGTAGACAATCCAGTTCAACTGTCATTCCAAAGTACAGCAAAAATGACTTCCAATTCAATTACAATTCAAATGCGATCCAATTCACAATGAAGAGGAAGAAATCCTTTCTAGCCCTTGCAGGCAATCATATGGATCATTGGATCCAATATTTTACATTAATACTACTTATTTATCCTGGAGGCCACTGTATAGCAACATGTAAATATTCTATCTTCAGGATAGGTTATTAATAAGAGATTGGAGGGGGTCTGACACCTGGGACTCCCACTGATCAGCTGTTTGAAGGGGCCACAGTGTTTATATGAGCGCTATGACCTATTTACTGTTTATATCGCAATTGCCTGTTTCACAATGGCTGTGTGATGTAATTACCACCTCATCCTATTCACTTCTATGGGTCAAGGCTATAATTATTTTGTCACTATAAAACAAACAGCATGCAGTATAAACAGTAAAGAAGATATAGCTCTCATAAAGCACCACAGCCCCCCCCCCAAAAAAAAATAGCTGATCAGCACTGTTACCGGGTGTCGGACTCCCACTGATCACTTTTGGATTACCTTGCCTGATAGATCATTAATAAATAATGATAGTAATAAATGATTTGGACAACCCCTTTAAAAAGATTCACAATTTGTTATTTAGGTGCTTCATCAAGACTGAGTCATTGTGTGAGTCATACACCCTACTTGAAAAATAAATCTTGGAAAAGTTCAAATGATGTTTTATAAATGATTGAAAGTGATAAAGATTTATAGCTTATGTTTTGCTATGTACTTCAAAACCCTTTTATAATACAATTGTATGGTTTATCAGCAGATTATAAAATTCATGTAGTAGTGCCTGAAACCTTTAAGATACAGTATAACCATTGAATGAATGTCATGCCCCAGCCTATATTATTTCAGATGTTGAAATATCTCCATCCAACCCAAATGAAAGAGACTGGCTATTTGATGTTACCTATAGTTAGCTAATCTATAAACCATCAATGTTTCATTCCAGGAGTCTAAGAACAAGACACCCATTTGTGGACAACTTTGTTTCAGTTTGTTAACCTCCTTGACATAGAGTAGTGTCCTGGCCGGAAATCAGAGATGCTGTTTTTGCTTAAAAGGGATTTGTGTCTAACACATATAATGGACTTATAATAGTAAGTCAGAAATTAAAGCAGCAACCAAAGGTGGGTAATTATATTTTATTTACTTATAGAGATATTGACTTTATCAGTTTTATTGCAGTGACCTTTTTGCAAAACGAAAGGAAGTGCAGCCGTATTGTTTGACACCTTTTAAATAGTTTCTCAGAAACTGATGGTAATCTGTCACATTCTTATTGATGGAACATGCTGACAAAAGGACAATTTCTTAGAAGCTAATTCAAAGGTGACAAACAATAAGACTGTACTTCCTGTTGTTAGATCTGCTAAAACTGTCCAGAACACAATAGAAAAATGCCAGTATCTCTATAAATCAATAATATATGATACTAAATTTTGGTACTGATTTTACTTCTGATTTACTAATATATGGTTATACAGTTATGCTAAAAAGTTTACATACCCCGGCAGATTTTTAGTTTTTTGGCCTTTTTTCAGAGAATATGAATGATAACACAAAAACTTTTTCTCCACTCATGGTTAGTAGTTGGTTGAAGCCATTTATTGTCAAACTTCTGTGTTTTCTCTTTTTAAATCATAATGACAACCAAAAACATCAAAATGACCCTGATCAAAAGTTCACATACGCCAGTTCTTAATATCGTGTATTGCCCCCTCTAACATCAATTACAGCTTGAAGTCTTTTGTGGTAGTTGTGGATGAGGCTCTTTATTTTATCAGATGGTAAAACTGCCCATTCTTCTTGGCAGAAAGTCTCCAGTTCCTGTAAATTCCTGGGCTGTCTTGCATGTACTGCGCGCTTGAGATCTCCCCAGAGTGGCTCAATGATATTGAGGTCCGGAGACTGAGATGGCCACTCCAGAACCTTCACTTTCTTCTACTCTAGCCAATGACAGGTCGACTTGGCCTTGTGTTATGGATCGTTGTCATGTTGGAACGTCCAAGTATGGCCCATGCGCAGCTTCCTGGCTGAGGAGTGCAAATTTGCCTCCAGTATTTGCTGATAACATGCTGCATTCATCTTTCCTTCAACTTTGACCAAGTTTCCTGTGCCTTTGAAGCTCACACATCCCCACATCATCAGTGATCCACCTCCGTGCTTTACAGTAGGAATGGTGTTCCTTTCATCATAGGCCTTGTTGACACCTCTCCAAATGTAACGTTTATGGTTGTGGCCAAAAAGTTCGATTTTTGTCTCATCACTCCAAATTACCTTGTCATTATGATTTATAAAGAGAAAACACAGAAGTTTGACAATAAATGGCTTCAACCAACCACTAACCATGAGTGGAGAAAAGTTTTTGTGTTACATTCATATTCTCTGAAAAAGGCCAAAAAAACAAAAAATCTTCCGGGGGTTTGTAAACTTTTTAGCACAACTGTATATAAGGAAAACTAGAAAAGGTTAAGGAGACATTAAGTAAAGTTTTGTAGTATATTACTTTAAAAAGAATTTAGGTTATTCATCAGGAGTTATTGTAGTCTAGTTAACACATTATAATACTTAAAAAAATGTAGAATTTTTTTAAACCAGATATTAAATCAAAAGTCGATTCTTACCTACATTTCCTGTTGTGAGATAGGAATTCTGAAAATCCATCATTCCCATTCCAACAATGTGTATAAAATCTTCAATGACCTGCATCAGTTCTATCGAGCCTGGGTAAATCTAGAATTAAAGATTACAGTGGCAATAGCAGACAATAGGTTACATGAGCCAGACAGAAATGACCTTGCTGCTGAATGTCCAGCACAATGTCCACTATCTGGTTGCTAACATAAAACATTTTATATACATACATTGAAAATGCAACAGCACATTGAAGGCCAGTAACATAAGTTATGATATTTTTTGACCATTTAGACCAGACTTATTTATTTAGAGCCTTAATAATGTTCTCAAAAAAGCAGCTGTAGAATTACAGATTTGTGGGAAATTGGGTGCTGCCATACATCCGATCCATATATAAACGGTAATTATTGGTTTGTTGCTTTGACAAATAATTTGATGTGCTAGCCTCTGCAGCTGCACTTCACAGAATGTCCTCCAAATCTTCCACACAGGAGCAAACGTTTCAAAAGAATAGAAGAGGCTACACAGCAAATACTAAGACAGTAAGCATACATTGCAGTGATAACACTTGTATCTTTTAGCAAAGGGTCTCACAAAAATGAACGTGTAGAAGGTATAGTGCTGTTAACAGGCTTTCTCCTTGCTCTAATACTGCAAAATAATTGTACTGGGATCAACAAAGCAACCATTTCTACGGCACTACACATACTTGTTTCCATGACAACTTGGGATGCCTTGCAGCTGACTCATACGCTGCTTTATACCTTTGTTTAGTACTTTTTACTGATTAGCCATCTACGCTCATCTCCTATATGTAAGACACGTTGCTCTCAAATGTAGCTGTCAAATTAATGTGCAACATTAACAAAATTTCCCCAAAATCCAAACATATTAGCTTATGGTAATTTTAGTAGTTTCAGTAATTCAAAATTATGGAGTCATGAATCACACAGGCATATTCACAGCTTTTATGACACCATACACCCTTCAAGAGATGTAATGGTAATAATATAAATGAAGAAATATTTCAAACATATTGAACAAATCTTGAGAGAAACATCTGCTTAATGGCCACCTAACTGAATAGGCTTTAGTGCAGCAACAAATGAGCACTTTGTGGTAGAATAAATTATCAAATCTATAGAAGACAAGTTTTAACTTTGCAGCCATTTTTATATGTCTAGGGATTGCATTGTGATCAATTTCCTAAATCTTTTACTGTACCTATTTGTTACTCTATGATAAAGATAATAGAGAAGAACAGCTCAGGGAGATTCAATTCCCTGTGGTTTCCATTCCAGTAACACCTAAAGAGTAACACCATAAATGAATTAGGGTGGTTGAGTTTCACATATCACTTAGCCCATCTTCTTTTTTAAGTCGCACAAGAAGGTACCCTTAAAGATTACAAAAAGGTACCTTAAACTTCAGTACTTTACTTGTAAAGGGAGTTATTTTGGTTATAGATTTATTTGAGCCTTTGTTTACAACACAGTTTTCTAATATCTTTGCATATTCACATAATTTAACCTGTCTGTGATTCTAATTTAACCTAATTTCATTTAATGGCTACTACTGGAACCCCTGCTGTCTTTTTTTTTTTTTTAAATAGGCAGGTAACGGTCCCTATTTATTTACCGATCCCTGCCCCTGCCCACAGCCACCTTCGCTTCCCCTTGAGCCCTCCAGGGGGCCCCATTTGTCCCACATCACGTCACTAATGCTATTCAGAATGGCACACGGAACATCCTGGAGGCTGGAGGGGAAGCGGATGTGACTGTGGGCAGAAGTAGTGATCAGTTGGCCAAACCTTGTGAGATTCATCTCGCAAGGGTCGCCTGGTGGTTGCATTCGGACTGAACATGTCCAAAACGAAACTGCTATTATTATACTTTTGGGGTCTCTTTATACTCCAGAGTATAATAAGCGGAGGCCCAAGGAAGGTGATCATACATAAAAAACAGTGATACTCACCTCTCTGAGCTCTTCGGGCCTCTTTAATGGTGTGACAGAATTTTGTGATCTATAATTAGGTCTCAGCAGTTATGTGGGTCAAGCCGGCATCACAATGCATAACGACACCAGCGTAACTTAATATGGGACATTATACTGTGTGAAGGGGCCACTGTGGGAAATTGTATTGTATGGAAGCCACTATAGGACATTATACTGTGTGGAGGGGACACTGTGGAACTGGGGAACATTATACTGTGTGTAAATTCTACAGTGTGGGGGCTAGCAAAGGGAGTGTTTTCCTATGTGGGGGCCAGTAAAGGGGGCACAAGGAAAGTGGGCACTATGCCATGAAAAGTTTGCTATGGGGCCAATTATTTGATAGTTACACTCTTGGTTTCATCCTCAGGGCAATTCCAATCTTTAAGCCATATTAGGGCATATAGATATTATAGAGGGATGTTACCCACTTAGCCCCACAAGTGGCTCCTGCACTGACAGGCTCATTGCAACCTTTTTGTCTAAGACATTGAGCAGATTTTCTTAATGCAGTATGTTATGTATAACATTTATCAAGAAATTAGTTTAGGAACATGTAACCTTTTTTGGGCAACAGCTAATCCTCCTAAGTTCCTAATGCACATTCATGCTGTTTTTGAATGAATATGCATGTGTTTTCTACAAACATGGTGATAGACCAACTTTGCTTGTATGTATATGGACACCTTTATGCTTGGGCATAAACCTCTGGGACAGAAAGTTATAGACTTTAAAGGTCTTCATTTTTCAATTATAGCTCTTTGGAGTACATTAAGTGACCATATACTTACATTGCTATGAGAACAGTTTTCTATACATTAGTGAATATGTTTATATAATTTTTTATTACACTTCTGCAGGTCTCAAAAATCCCCATATAACGTTGCCTCAAAAATTAAATGTCTTATCCAAAATAAAATGTAGAGTTTGAGGCAGTCAAATTTCTCTACTTGCCCTGCTCATTGAATATACAAGATGTAAATGTCAAAAAATTAATGTCAGACAGAAATTTTGATTGTATAACGGTATTATTAATTTCAAGGAATCTGAAGCATTAACTTTCTAGATAATGTGATCCCCCTCCCCTTGATCAGAGAAGCCGCTAACTTCATACTAGCCTTATATGCATACATATATATCCACAAATATAAGTATGTTGTGTTTGAATGAGAATATCTATCAATGAAGCAGTAAATCAACATTATCTTCAGATGACCTCAAACCATTTGCCTCTTTTCTCTTTCATCTCACAAATCTTATATAATGTAAAACATATGAAAAGAAGGCCTGAATAATGCAAGTCAATTAAATCATTACACTAGTCTTACCTGTTGTGCATCTTCCCACTTTTCTTTGTTCTCTTCATCCAGGAGGTTGCTAACTATTTGAAAGAAGTTCTAGAAAAAATATGTCATTATGCAAAAAGTGATAGGTAATTATACACATTCAAGCTAAACATGAATAACATATTTTTTTTTTTTAGAAATAATGTATCTACAAAATACTTATATGTATATATATATATATATATATATACGTCATATGAAAAAGTTTGGGCACCCCTATTAATATTAATCATTTTTTATTCTAAATATTTGGGTGTTTGCAACAGCCATTTCAATTTGATATATCTAATAACTGATGGCACAGTAATATTTCAGGATTGAAATGAGGTTTATTGTACTAACAGAAAATGTGCAATATGCATTAAACCAAAATTTGACTGGTGCAAAAGTATGGGCACCTCAACAGAAAAGTGACATTAATATTTAGTAGATCCTCCTTTTGCAAAAATAACAGCCTCTAGTCACTTCTTGTAGCTTTTAATCAGTTCCTGGATCCTGGATGAAGGTATTTTTGACCATTCCTCTTTACAAAACAATTCCAGTTCAGTTAAGTTTGATGGTCGCCGAGCATGGACAGCCCGCTTCAAATTATCCCACAGATGTTCAATGATATTCAGGTCTGGGGACTGGGATGGCCATTCCAGAACATTGTAATTGTTCCTCTGCATGATGCCTGAGTAGATTTGGAGCTGTGTTTTGGATCATTGTCTTGCTGAAATATCCATCCCCGGCGTAACTTCAAATTCGTCACTGATTCTTGTACATTATTCTCAAGAATCTGCTGATACTGAGTTGAATCCATGCGACCCTCAACTTTAACAAGATTCCCGGTGCCGGCATTGGCCACACAGCCCCAAAGCATGATGGAACCTCCACCAAATTTTACAGTGGGTAGCAAGTGTTTTTCTTGGAATGCTGTGTTTTTTGACACCATGCATAACGCCTTTTGTATGACCAAACAACTCAATCTTTGTTTCATCAGTCCACAGGACCTTCTTCTAAAATGAAGCTGGCTTGTCCAAATGTGCTTTTGCATACCTCAGGCGACTCTGTTTGTGGTGTGCTTTCAGAAACGGCTTCTTTCGCATCACTCTCCCATACAGCTTCTCCTTGTGCAAAGTGTGCTGTATTGTTGACCGATGCACAGTGACACCATCTGCAGCAAGATGATGCTGCAGCTCTTTGGAGGTGGTCTGTGGATTGTCCTTGACTGTTCTCACCATTCTTCTTCTCTGCCTTTCTGATATTTTTCTTGGCCTGCCACTTCTGGGCTTAACAAGAACTGTCCCTGTGGTCTTCCATTTCCTTACTATGTTCCTCACAGTGGAAACTGACAGGTTAAATCTCTGAGACAACTTTTTGTATCCTTCCCCTGAACAACTATGTTGAACAATCTTTGTTTTCAGATCATTTGAGAGTTGTTTTGAGGAGCCCATGATTCCACTCTTCAGAGGAGATTCAAATAGGAGAACAACTTGCAATTGGCCACCTTAAATACCTTTTCTCATGATTGGATACACCTGGCTATGAAGTTCAAAGCTCAGTGAGGTTACAAAACCAATTTTGTGCTTCAGTAAGTCAGTAAAAAGTAGTTAGGAGTATTCAAATCAATAAAATGATAAGGGTACCCAAATTTTTGCACCGGTCAAATTTTGGTTTAATGCATATTGCACATTTTCTGTTAGTACAATAAACCTCATTTCAATCCTGAAATATTACTGTGTCCATCAGTTATTAGATATATCAAATTGAAATGGCTGTTGCAAACACCCAAATATTTAGAACTAAAAATGATTAAGATTAATAGGGGTGCCCAAACTTTTTCATATGACTGTATATATATATACACACACACATATATATATATATATATATATATATATATATATATAATTTTACTGAATGTGACATAAAATTTTTTCTGCTGTGGTTTGTTATATATTTTTAAAGGAATATGCACAGTCCTGTGCATATGCCCTAATTGCTCCAAAGAGCTCATTTGCATATTAGCAAAATCAGCAATATTTTAGCAATGGAGACACCAATGTACAAAGGGAATACACCTTTTAATTCAGGTGACTCTTACTTAGCTATCTTTCAGGATGGGTTGATATGCTGGGTTCTGGTGACAGACGTCACTTAAAGAGAGTGTGTCCGCAGGTTTATTTTGCCCTATCTGAGAGCAGCATAAAGTGTTGGTGTCCCTTACTTTTGTTTGTTCAATAATATCATAAAAGCCCTGTTTGTTTGCTGCAGCAAAGCTGAGACAAGAAGCCTATTAAAATAATGCATGTGCTGCAAGTCCATAATATTCATAATCTCCAAGCTAACCCTCCCCTCCAGCCCCTGATTGACAGATTTCTCCCTATACACAGTATGAAAAACTGTCAAACAATGGCAACAGGCTGCAGTTAGCCTACAGCATTAATATTAAGGACCTAGCAATACATGCATTACATTGAGGGGACTTACTCATCAGATCTACTGCAAGTAATAACCAGTGATTTTAAGCAAACTACCGCCCCAATAGAAGTAAATGACACAGCTTTGGAATCAGGGTCACTTTATGCTAAGCTCAAATAGAGCAGAGCTGACAGATTTCCTCAAGGCTAAGGTCCCATGTAGCGGGCCACAGCAAAAAAGCACTGCGGGAAAAACCTCAGTGGCAATGCATCACAGAGGTTTCTTCTGCAGACTTTCTGCTTCCATTATACCTATAGGGAACCCCTGGCGTCTTCGTAGGTATTATTGACATGCTGCAATTTCCAAAACCACAATGGTTTTGGAAATCGCAGCATGTCCGCTGCGTATATTTTTCCGCAAGGTGTGGATGGGATTCGCTAGTCACCTTGTAGTGACTGTAAAATGCTGCGTTTTATGCCATGTGGGGCCCCGGCCTTGAAGGGTTTTTCCCATTAAGATAACCACTTTTTTGAATATAAACTGGCCCAGCTGTTATCACTAGGGGTAGCCAAACCTGTATACATGTCTGAAACTGCAAAGGCAATGAAGCATTACAGACTGGCTGCTCAGATAAATGCAGTGCATTAATAGGTCATTTCCTCAGAGCAGTTGTTTCTCTTATGTAGTAACACTCCCTATGGTCTATGTTTGAAATAATAAGGCAAATTGACAAGGGTTGTCAACATGAGAACCCAGTATACGAACAAGCACACCTATTTATTTTATTAAAAGTTTCAGAATATTGTTATGTATTTTGGGAGAATGAAAACCAGGAGGAGTTTTCATATTTGTGATAGCCTATAATACCATGAGTCTATATATTCTGAAATCTTCATTCCAGAAGTTAGAATGTTAGAAAGCAATCAGAATATGTCCCCTTTTATTTGTATTGCCATAATAAATGTAAGCACTATTGCAGAGACATCTAATAAGTCAATAAATAATTTTTGGACTCTATTTCTTAGTGTTGACAAAATGTATAAGAAGACATGATGCCTTTATCCCATGCTAAAATGTAATGAAACTGAAGTATTGATGTACTGGTTAATATAATGTAACCTATGTAAGTGTATTGACATGGAATGACAATTTAGTATATTGCATTTAAAGACAGTGTGTTAACAGTGTGTTAACACAAGAAGTGTACATGAATCTGAATGTTGGCATTATGTGATTTTTTTTTTGTTCAATACTATAGCACAAGACCTTGCATTTTGGTATTCCCTTTGGAAAGACATTGTTTTCTACAGCAGAATGCAATCTTATGTTTCATCATGCATTTAGATTACAGTTCCCTTGATAACGCCTTTAACATTTTTGTACATGTGGAATACTGAAAATTTCAAAGAACCGCAAAGCATCTGTTGCACGCTGAGTAAGATATTCTTAAAGGTCTCACAGCAGCTGCTGATAAAATAAGGAACATTGAATAACATTTCATTGCGTACATGCAGATCATGCTTTAGATACTATAGTTTGAGGAAAATTGATATTATTGACAATGACAAAACAATATATGATGGCAAGTACTCCCAGACCTTTCTTTCCTTGAAAAACAGGTGGGTTATATATAAAGTTTCCAGATTTTGGATCTTAAGGCACATTACTCCTGCAGTGGCTACATCAGAAGAAATGTGATATTATATGGTTACCTTTCAATGAGACCACAACCCAATAACATATTGTTAATTCTGACTTTTGTACAGTGGCTCTCTAGTCTCAGTAATAGAATGGAGTCCCAACAGGAGTATTACCTATTATGATTGCATATTTCCTAATGGGGAAGACATCATCTGTATGATGATGCATCTTTGTCTATGTAGGTTTTCTATCCATGTACTGTCAAATTGATACTCTTTTGTTAATGTGGTGTTAAACATGTCTTCTCTTCTGACAAATGTCAACGGTGCAGATATGCCATTTCAGCTATAATAGGTGTTCCAGCTAAGGATGGAGAAGAAACCAGAATGGCATAATACATTTCTGTTGTCAGTGTTAATTGAAACTTAACCACCTCATTGTGTATCAGAGGTTAGTAGGAAAAAACA
Organism: Leptodactylus fallax; assembly: GCA_947044405.1. Taxonomy (NCBI): domain Eukaryota; kingdom Metazoa; phylum Chordata; class Amphibia; order Anura; family Leptodactylidae; genus Leptodactylus; species Leptodactylus fallax. Next base: position 2,335,609 of record CAMRHE010000111.1, on the reverse strand, counting down.
AATATAGCACACGACACCATATTTAACCGGTTGCCAATCCAGAAATGATTGCTTCATATCTTACCTGCACTCCATCAGATGCAGGGATGTAGCTTGCTCTTTTGAAAGTGTCCGTGACATTTCTAAGGATTTCCACTGAGATGAGAAGATCCCCAGCATAAAAATGCTTCCTCTGAGTTAAGTCAAGCAATGTTTTCGTCACCTGAGACATTCCTTCCCCTGCCAGCATTCTTTGTCCCTTGGCAAGATGTTCTTTAATCTGTATCGATCAAATAGATGGCATATATTTAAAATATGACACTTTCAAGATTGAATGTTAAAACCGTTACATAACATACAATATTTGGAAACATTTTGACTTGCTCCATCAGTCTTAGTTCTACAAATCTTAAAAAAAAACAACCTGCCATTATGTGCAGCCATATAGGTTTTGTATATAAGGTTGCTGTCAGAAATGGTCTTTTTGCTTGTGGGAATGAACCAATACTAATGTACAGGGCTATAGAGAAAATCAGATTGCCCACACTTGCCTACATGAGCGAGCAGCCTGTATTCTAAGAAACGTGCTTCAGACACAGGTGGCAGATCATAATAGCTGCAGCCTACAGTGCATTGACAAAATACAAGCTGCTATAAATCACAGTCTTCATGGTCTGAAGGACAATATGCAAGCATTTTAAAATACAACAAAACCATGCAGATATATGATATTGCTCCCAATTTCAATTAAACTGTACCTCTCTTAATGTATTGTTTGTTCTTATTTGAAGTGTAAGCCTGGGCAAAAAATGTTGATTTAGCATTTGACCATACCTACATTTTCTGAGAAGTTTTATTTAATACTGTCTTTCCATAGGTTAGCTATTGTCCGTGGCTAGGCTGCAGCTGAAGCCTTTTCTGAATATGGCAACAGACATTGGACACCAGTAACATGAGTCATCCAGAAGGTAGCATAGGAAATATGACTGTCAACCCACACATTTGAAAAATGTGGTAAGTTGACTGCTAAGCATCTCATACCATGTTGACGTGGTCAGCATAGGCTCTACCTACATTATTGCATATGAATCATGTTTAGAGCAATAATGCAGAGTGGCAAAAATGTCCCTCCATGAATTCTGTTGAAAATATTCAGTAGAACTATACACCAAACTATAAATGCTGATAAAGCAGTGAAAATCTAAATTGGTTGCAAGCACTGAGTATACAGTATTATAGAATTCATACAGGAGAGGTGAAAATCTAAACTAATTTCGAGCACTGAGTACATTATAGAATTCATACAGGAGAGATAACATGCTGGTGGTACTTAGCTACAAGATTTCCTCAAAGACAATTGTCTTCAAGACAACAAATGTGTCCTTCTTACCATTCCTCTTGGCTGCACCTGTCCAGAAATGTGTAACACAAGATAAGCAGCTTTTCTAAAATAACATAACGTGATGTCACAAAGAGATATGTTTCTCTGTGCAGTCACATAGTGGTTGTGTTGTGAACTGCAGCCTGTCAAGAATTTTGCTAGCAGGTACTGAATTGGTTTAAAGGGATTCTATCATTGAGAAACCCTATTTTCGCTAACAGCACGTCGGAATAGCCTTTAGAAAGACTATTCTTCTCCTCCCTTTATGTTTCTGCTCCGCGCCACCTTTTTGGTGAATTTTCTTCTTTCTTCTTTATACAAATTAGTCTTCAGAAAGCACAGGGGGGTGTCCCCTATGCTCATGTAACATGCCTCTCCGCAGCGTCAGCACCCGTTCATCGAGTCTCTTCGGGATCCAAATTCCGCATATGCTCAGTCGGCTCTACCACTTTGATATCTTTGACCGACTGGACAGATCTGTCCAACGCGAAATGGCAGAGTCGACTGAGCATGCACGGGATTTGAATCCTGAACAGACACGATGGGCGGGTGGTGACGCTGTGGAGAGGCGGCGCTGGATCTTCCGAAGAGCATTTGACATGAGCACAGGGGACGCCTCCTGTGCTTTCTGAAGACTAATTTGCATAAAGAAGAAATAAGAAAATTCTCCAAAACAGCGGCGCAGAGCAGAAAAATAAAGGGAGGAGACAAATAGTCTTTCTAAAGGCTATTCCAACGTGCTGTTAGTGAAAATAGGGTTTCCCAATGATAGAATCTCTTTAATGAGAAACTGGAGTCCTAATGTTAGAGATAAAGTAAAATTGGTATTTGTAGAGGTAAACCTGAGGGGGAATCCAGTTCAAGGCTGTTTTGTCATACCAGAAAACACAATTGTGCTTCTGTTATACAAAAAATATGAAGTCCCCCTTAAAAAAAGAAAGTATTTCAATAACCGTACTTAAGCCAATTATCACCATATTCTCCTAATGAAGTGGAGCATAAAAATTACTTAATACAATTTTGTCTTTCGTTTGTCATTCACTTCTTGTGTTGAAATGTCCATTTTCTCATCACTCTCTGCCATTGTACATCACATAGTTTAACAAGGATATATCTTGTACTAACCAACTGAATGCTGAGGCAAATGTAAATTTAAAATTGCATAGTTCAAATATATTGTGTATAATTAAAATTATAGTTACAGTAAAGCTACAGTGTGGAGCAGGGCAGGGTAAACATTCACCTAGTCTGCCTCCTCAGCACTTTTGACTGGGTGCAATAAGTGTTTCCATCAGTACTGTCATGGATATTTGTTATGAGAGACCCAGACGCAAATGGAGAACATGGTTTTCATTGCTCACTGCTCTTAGATCCCTGGTCCTTCTTCACTTTTGGCCCCTGTACTGATGTGATGTGTGCACAATACACCAGTATAATTCCACTGCCCAGAGCAAAGAAGGACCAGAGAGCTAAGAATGATGAGTAATGCAAACCAAACTCAACACTCACACACTGTGCTCCTGGAAATGCATCATCCAGTGTGCGGGGGCATAAGTGGCCATATTCTGTGTAAGAGGATTGCATTAAATTGTGCAGGGTTTAAATTAATAAATTGACATTCTCTTGTGTGTAGGGTGTAAGGGAATATTCTGTGTGAGGAATAAAGTACATTATCTTGTGTGGAGGACATGAGGGGACATTATACTGGGTGGGGGCATTTTCCTATGAGCATATTTTGTGGGGCCACTTAGGAGACAATATATTGTGTGGGGGCACTTACAGGACAATATATTGTGTGTGGGCACTAAAAGGGCATTATGCTATTAAGGTATTGTACTATACCAGAGAAGTGTGAGGAACATCTCTGCTTTTTTTCAGTTTTCTGATCTTTTAGAGAGTTAGAAATATAAAAAAAAGTATTTATCAAAAAGCCCATTAATTTCATTGGTCTTTTTGTCATTATTTCTCTTCTGTTTGCCTTTTTGATGGAAAAATTGCACTGTCCTTTTTTGTTCAGTAAAAACCAAAAAACAAACAAAAGAAGAAAAAAAAAAACAGACACTTGCCAGAATGGAGATTTCCATTTTTTTTCATCACAGTTAATACACAAAGACTTTCTGTTTGTATTTGTCTTGTGTTAACTTCAATGGGACATTATTTTCCATTTTTATCATCTGATGACTAAGAATAATAGAAAACAAACCACAAATGAAGGGGCACAGTTTGCCTAACCTGCCTAGGGTACCAAAATACCTTACCCCTAGTGTTGAGTTGCAAGGTTAGTGTTTCACACCAAAACATGGCTGCTGAACTACTAATAATGTGCCAGATTTATCACAGTGGGTGATGTTGGATGTTAACTGTGGTGCATCTTTAGACTGTTTAGTCTATTTATACCACTTATTTTGCCTAAGAATTTTGCGACAATTCTTGTACACACTGTCTCTTATTAAACCTGACCCCATTTCAGGTAAATCTCACCTATTTCCAACTAAGCCCCACCCTCTGTCATACAAGGCAAAAAAAGTCTAAAAAAGATAATAAATGCAATGCACAGCACGTGGGCCATTACTTTTGTTACAAATTAAAGCATACTTATAATTTAAGATGATTTACATAATGACTGGTTATGTATGTGCATACAAGAGGAACAGCATTCTATCTGGCCATTATATGACTTATATTGTTTAGATAGCAATTTCTCTCTCTTCATGCTATATACTGTATATAATTTTCATTCCTCTCTGAACTGGTGGGTGGAGATTAGCTTTCATTCAATGCTCATAGTAAGTACAGGGGAATCTTCTCTAAAACTTTGTCCTTATTATACATGCCCCAGCCTCAGAGACAAATGCAAAATGCGCTTCAGCCATAATGTGATTATTAGCAGCATAAAAACTGATAGGACATAATGTATAGAGGCTTATACAGTCATACAACAGACTGCCTAGCAAGATCCTGCACATATTTCACATTTTTATAAAAACTCGGGTATCCTTTAAAGATCAGCTCAAACAGAGATGAAAACAAAACACTAGATCACTGACCTACACAAACAATTACATAAGACTAAGTTCACACTGCCTTCAATCTTTCTGTAGTCCTGATACATAATATGTTTTTAAGGGAAGAAAAAGTCCTGTCAATGTTTTAATCCATTGTTCTAATCCTATGATGGATCAGAAGAGCAAACAGAATGGAGGTATGATGAACGTAGCTATGTGTACATTAAAACTGAAAACTGTCATTGTAAAGTTTGCAAATAATATTTTTATGAGCATCACATTCTGATATCAGAACATAGTCATTATGTGTAATGCTACCAAGACACACATTGTCTCCTCCTGCAGAATCAGTCTGAAAGTTTGCAGAAAGTTTATTTTCCTGAACGTATTCTTTCCTTTTTAAAATAGATGTTCTTCCCCAGCTGCAGTAGGTATTCTAAAATACACACTTCTGATGTACTGCAGACCTTCATTTCTAAAAGACTGAGGGAGTTTCATTCATCAGTTAATAGTATGTCTAAATTTACTCCTTATCTTTAAAAAGAGATGTTGCAGCAGCTGCAGTGTGTATTGTAAGTAATGTTGTAATAATATAATGCTCACTATAAATTAATACTATTACAAGTCACCTTGAAGTCCTGTGACTAGTATAAATTTATTTGACCTCTGGTTTTATATGGCCAATGAACTCCTCAGTGACTTATATAATATAATTTACAATAAGATGTACATTATCACATTTATATTTTTTTTGCAAATGCTTTTTTATGTCATTCCATTAAAACAATAATTACATTGCTCTCATTCCTATATGTTTTTTCCTATTGTAATTTTGAGAGATGATACATGTATAGTATGTTGTACTAACAGTTTTGGTGAATGCATGATACTATAACTTCTTCATATAGAAAAGTTGATTGCATAGCATTAAAAAGAGAACGTACTATACACCTCCATCATGATAAAAAATATGAAAAATTACTATAAGACTGTGCTGGATAGAACAAGTGCAAAAATACCTAATTTCTGATTAAAATAGTGCATAGCAGGCTCTTAAGCACAATGTGACAGAATTAATACGGTATACTCATTATCCCCGTTCATTTCCAGGAAGGCTAACTGAAATTGACTTTGCAGTGATTAAGGTTTGCTTCAGCTAATCTGAGCAAGCTGAATTCAGAGATGTTTTTCGTTGCTTAGTCTTTGCTGCATTTTGGACTAGATATGAATGAGTTACATTTTCTACACAGCAACATAATAGGAATTAAACATAACAAGGACAAAAGCTGGCTTTGCACCTACTGAAAGCTGCAAGTGTCTGTATTCAGCTGATATGCATCTTGCAAAGCTCGGCTGTTCCCAGAAGGCTACACCATGAAGATTGAGCGAGCAGCGTCTGCTAGTGGTGCCTATGAGTCACACAGGATGCAGAAAATATTTATGTTAGTCTCAACAGCAATGCTGAAGTCATACAAAAGCAATCTCGTAAATGACTCTATTTAGTTGTGGAAATGACTTACAGAATGTATTCCATTTTCTTAAAATTCCATTTATTCAAATGATTATAATATGGGTGCAATTATGTGATGGTAAATGAGCATAGGACATAGTAAACATTTATTCTTCACATTGTTCACATAGCCCTATATAAATGTATATAAATACTGTAGCAAGATCTATATCTTAATAGAGGAACATTTACCAGTAGCATTAAGAGGACATCGATTGAATGCCAGGTCTCCAGCTGGGGTTCTTTTCCATACCATAGACATCAAATAGTCCTCAGGGCAGATTTCATAAGGAGCTGTGAATAAGAGTGAGAGATTTATATTAAACACACACATCTAGGATTCTGAGATTATTTGTCACGCTACTCAGTTTTCAACATGCCTGAGGAAAGAACCTTAGTAGTCCAGTGTGTTTGTTTCTAAAAAAAACATTAGCTCCATGGTAAAAATAGCTCAGCCAGCAGTTTCTGCCTGTCATATTTTTAAAGCAATATTCTACAGATGTGTGTGGTATTCTATCTCAATTCATAATGTATCTTCGCATATTGCATATGACATTTTAGTTATTATTTTTTTTAGTTCTCCTGAATGACATAAAACCCTCTTGGTTGACAATTTACCTTTCTATTTCCAGAACTGTAATCTGACAGAGAAGAAATAACTCAATATTGACCAATCACAAACACTTTAGTGCTAATGTCTATAAAGCAAGTGTCAAATGATCTTTATTAACTGAAGTACCCCTGTAGTGAGAGCATTGTCCATCCTACAACAGTGTCTCATACCTATAGAATATAGCAAAATGACAGCTAGGTTTGAACAATCCTTGATAGTAAAAGAGAGAAAACCATTGACAAAGTTATAAGGCTTTTGCCCTAGTGTTAAAGGGCATCTGTCAGATTAAATGTGCATCTCAAACCAAGAATAGTGCCATGTATGAACCTTTCTTATGAGTAGAAATATGCTTTTGTGGCCACAAAGCGTAGCAATTCAGAGATAATCATCATTTTTATGAAGATGCAAATAAGCCTGCAAGTCCAGCCGGGCCTGATTTGCTCAATTTGTTTATAGACAGCCACATGTGCCACTAGAGCACAGCTGTATCTGGAGGTAATAATTACTGTGGAGCCACAAATATGTGGTTCCAGTGCACCTATTGGGGTATACTGCTGTACTGTCTAAAGCTAGCCATACACATTAACATATTAAAGAGGCTATGCTATGAAAAGTATTTATCTTCTAACGATAGGATAGAGGATAAATTGCTGATCAGTGTTTTACTCACATTGAAAATGTGGCCGTCGTGGAGCAGATTTGCTGCACCTCCAATCATTTCAATGAGAGGGCTAGTAATAGCTGAGGTACAACACTCGACTATCTCCAGCACTCCCACTGAAATTAATGGAGCAGTGGTGCGTCTGCTTCTATCACAGTTACATTCTCAATTCGACTCCATTCTTAGGATTCATGGGAGTTTCAGCAGTTGGCTTTGTAAGGGTTAAAATATAATTTGTACTATATCCTATACACTGTATATACAGAGAGCGAAATAGTCTGCAGATAGCCTGCATAGTTTAGAGATAGGAAGCAGACACTAAGTCTGGGACGGCACTCAAGAGTTTTGCTGTTCTCAGGAAAGATAAAGGAATGTTATGAGAAACTGTGTAAATCTGCCTAGTAGCGGAACCGGAAGGACCAAATATGTACATTGGTCACATGATTATTGTGTAACCAGCTTGTCTTTAAATGCTGTATGAATTATGCAATAAATGAAACTATTCTTACTAGATACCTGGGTGTGTCTGTACGTTTGTTTCCCGAGCTCGATACCTGTTCTTTACTTAATTAGGATTACGGTGACATCCATCCCGGGGGGACTTAACCCCTAACAGAAATTGGCGCCCAACGTGGGGCGACGAGATCTTCCGATGTGCAGCCGATAGAGCGCCGACCCACTCACCGATCGACTTGAGGACGGGACCAGAGGACCTCAGATAGATGAAAAACAGTACTGTAAGGTAAGCCCTTGTCTTGCCAGTTGTTAGTATATATCTGAGCTCCTGTGTGTCTATATTCTGTATCGATGAGTGAGGTAAGCTGCTGCATGTTTTTTTTATGACATCTCGACGCCAATTAAGTAGTACGGAAGAACCTGAAAAAGGGACATGTCACCTGTAAATGCTATAGAAGTTGCTTTCTTTGCTTTCTGTCTTACCTTCCTACTGATTTTTGTATCTTACCTGTGTTATAAGATATATAAGGCTGCAAGAAACGGGGAAGAGTTCTCTGTTTTGAACCCCTAGAATTGCGGACAAGGTTCAGAACTAAGAAGCACTGAGTGATTGAAAAGTCCTTGTTTTGGAATACTAGCCTCCAGCCGTGCCTGGACGGTCAAGGTCGAATGGGACCTGAGTAGTAGCAAGAAGGACTTAGTAGAATCCACGCAAAGTGCGTGCAATAATTCAGGAGTGTTTTGGTAAGGGGACACAGACAGAAAGTTGAGTCTGTGGAAGCCAATTAGGCATTGCCCTGAGCACTACTCCAGAACTTGCACAAATAGTTCAAAGAAAACAGAAGTGTCTGTTTGGGAGTTCTCACTAAGTAGTCATAAGTGACCCTCTATTGTCTCAAGGTAGCCCTAGAGGAGTGAGAGACTCATGGTTGGTTAGCTACCAGCCAAGATGGGGAAGGGACCCTCTAAGATATGGTACACCCCATTTGAACTAATAGAAATAGGGGAAGGGAAAGAAGTAGCCGCACAGGTAAAAACAAAAAACAATCCTAAGAAGGGCAGGAATACACAGACTGGGTTGATAGACAGTAAATTTTGGGATCAGTGGAGAGTAGACCATGCGGGATTGATTCAAGACAATAAGTTGCAAAGAGGCATATATGCCCTGATTGAAGGAAGCAATAGAATAGAAAAAGGGGGATGGTCCCAAAAACAAGATGGTTCAGGAAGAATACTGTACATTCCTCCCTCAGAGGGATATAAGGGGAAGATAGGACTCGCTTCAGCCCCCCCCGCCTTATAATCCGGAGGGATGGACCTGCCTACATGTGATACACATTGTACCTTACTTTTCCATTTAACCTTAGGCTAACACTTTTATCAGAATATTTTCCCTTTGGGCATAAATAGTCATCATACCCAGGCTGCGGACCCTGGAGGCCCAGAGCCAAGTTTTACTTTGTGATAATTGACATTTAGTATTATTGGGTAACACAGCATCATGTTTAGCTTGTGATTTTCTGCGTGTCCATCACATCAGATACAACGTCCTTGGAGTTACTTGGCAGTCAATTAATGTTTTGGTTATTCTCTGCAGAACATCTGCAGAGCACTACAACAGAATACAGGAATACAATTCAAGCAGATAGCAGTTAATACTGCCACCAAAATTACATATTACTATTTTTGTACAATTTTCAAGTATTTTCCAAACCCCACCTTTTGTCATTACCACAGGTGTTCAAAACCCCTGAGTTGTACTTCAGGTTACCTTAAGGGCAAACTGCCAGACTTTAGAATTTTCTTCACTGGATTCCAACCAAAAGTTGAACCCCTGTGGAACATCACAATATCCTAGTTTTCTTCTTTTTAGGGGACATTTCCTGAAAGCGGATTTAATTTTACAAAAAGCATAAAAGTTGAATCCTGGCATTGATATAAACAGAATGAATACTACAAATACAGGTTGACATATATATATATATATATATATATATATATATATAAATACAATACATAATCCAATAAACATCATACCGATGGTGTACAGTTTTTCTCTTTGCACTATATCAGATTCTCTGAGTGTTTTGTTTGCATTTACATTTAGGGGAAAACAGTACACTTGGACAGTACTACCACAAGGGGCGCAAAACAGTCCTAACCAATTTATGAGATGTCTTACACTAATCATGAGTACTTGGTATCCACCACATGATGATGTTGTTTTGTTACAATATGTTGATGACCTTCTTCTTTGTTCTCCAGACAAATCAACCTGCGAAGCAGCGACCATCAGCCTGTTGTGTTTCCTCTGCCAGAACGGCTGCAAGGCCAGCAAGGATAAGTTGCAATTTTGCAAACAGAAAGTGTTATTTCTGGGACACTGTCTTGGCCAGGGCACCAAGCACCTGTCAGATGAGAGGACCAAGGTGGTGACCTCTCATGCTCAGCTATGCACCTTTTTGGGATTGGTATCCTACTGTAGGCCATGGATCAGATCTGCATCTCTGACCATGCAACCTCTGTATGATTGCCTTTCCTCAAAACCATTCAGCCTTACATCTGAGGCCTTGGATGCGTTCTACCAGCTGAAGTTGCAGATAGTCAGTGCTCCAGCCTAAGGTCTACCTATCAGAAACCTTTTCAGCTCTACGTGACTGAGATGATGGGACACGCAACTGCAGTTCTCACACAACAACATGGGGATAAGAAACGCCCTGTGGCTTATTACAGCTCACGGTTAGATGCTGTAGCCAGGGGGACGCCCTCCTGTGTGCGGGTTGTCCTCTCAGTACAAGCGTTGCTTGATAAGAGCTCAGACATTGTCCTAGATCATTTATTGGTTGTGTATACACCTCATGACATCCATGCTATCCTCACACAGGTAGACAGACATCACCTTTCTTTGGCACGGCAGAGCAAAATGGAATTTGCCCTGCAGTCCTCCTCAAACTGCTCCTTTCAACGCTGTTTAACTTTGAATCCTGCAACTCTTCTTCCTGTAGGAGTTCACGATTCAAGAGGGGGAGTGGAAGGTGAGTTATTTTTAAACTCTCTCTCTGAAGAAGAACTGTTTGACAGCCAGCATGAACATGATTTTGTGGCTCTTATGTCACAGGAAACAGTGGGATTTGACCATGTCACGGATGTGCCATTACAAAATCCTGATTATGAGATGTTTGTGGACGGCTCAAGGTATCTAACCGATGAAGGCAAATTTGTTACAGGGTATGCTGTAGTCACTAAACATGACATCATAGTCCAAGAAGCTCTTCCACCACATATGTCAGCCCAAGAAGCTGAGCTCAAAGCCCTTATGGAGGCTTGTAAGATAGCCAAAGGTAGAACAGCCAACATATACACTGACTCCAGGTATGCTTTTGGCATTGCGCATGATTATGGTCCGATATGGAGGTCAAGGAACTTCCTAACGGCCCAGGGCAAGCCAATTAAGAATGGAGATGTGGTAAGTCGACTGATGGAGGCCATACTGCTCCCAAAGAAGTTGACAATTGTAAAAGTCAGAGCTCACGCAAAAGGAAGGGACCCTGAAAGCCGTGGAAATGAGAGAGCTGATATAGCAGCCAAGGCAGCAGCACTACTGGCAAGAAAGGGCCCCAACCAGGTGAGAAAAATGGACATTGACCTAGCAGACCCTAAAGGGCTGTACTCAAAGGTTACCAGTGTGGAAACTGAAAGATGGAAGAAAGCAGGTGCTACAGAAGATGATGGTGTGTGGAAAATGGGGGATCGATTATGTCTGCCCGCAGCAGTTTACCCCCAGATGGCTGGCTTGGCCCACGGTAAGGTGCATGCCTCTCGAAATGCCATGGAGTCATTAGTGGGTAAATTATGGTTTGCCCCAGGTTTTGGAAGGGCTGCTAGTAATCACGTAAAAGCATGTCACATATGTGCTCTACACAATCCAGGACAGGTAGTTAAAACACCCACCAAATGTACACCAAAATCCCTGTACCCATTTCAGAGGATACAGATAGATTACATACAGTTGCCTAAGTTTGGAAGATACGAGTATGTGTTGGTCTGTGTGGATTTGTTTTCTGGATGGCCTGAGGCCTACCCTGTGAGCAAAGCATCCGCACAAGTAACTGCCAAGAAACTGATGTCTGAGCTTGAGTGTAGGTTTGGAGTGCCCGAGGTGATTGAGTCTGACAGAGGTACACATTTCACAGGTGCAATAATGAAGGAAGTCATGTCAGCCTTGGGGGTGAAGCAAGCTTTCCATACACCCTATCATCCTCAGAGTTCTGGAAAAGTCGAAAGACTAAACGGCACCCTTAAGCTAAAAATTCAGAAAGCGATAGCAGAAACAGGAAAGCCTTGGCCTGAGTGTCTATCTCTAGCTCTTTACTCAGTAAGAACCACCCCTAACAGGAAGACAATAACTAATAATAATAACTATAATAATAAACTTTGGTCACTGCAATAAATTTAAAGGGGTTTCCCATCTCATACTCTCATCAGTTTGCCTGCTGTCTCTTCTTCTCACTTCCTGTATTCTTCACAACAAGTTAGTGGGCAGACTTTAACTGTTTGATGCACAGGTCCCTATTAAGTACCTCAGTAGCTATAGAGATTGTATTTACCATGTGAGGTAATTTATTATGATTACTAGAAATCTATAATAATCTTTAATATATGAAATAAAAGTTATATTTTATTTTTAGATTATACCTATCTACTTTGTTTAGACCTACTGTTTAGTGCTTTCACTGAATTAGAATTAGGAGTTTGTTTACCCTTTCTTTTGGTAAAAATTATTTTAAATGTTATGTTTGGGAGATTTAGTTGCAATATATATTCAGAACTCATGTTCTCAAGAACAAGAGCTACTCTTTAAAAAGCTTTGACTAATAGAATATCTCCCCAGTGGGATACCCCTAAATTAGTTTAAATGCAAACTTAAAGGATTTTCTGGGCTTTTGATGTTGGTAACCTATCCTTAGGTTAGGTCACCAATTTAAAAAAATTTGGAGGTCCAGCTGGTATAAGAGTAGAGCCACCATATGAATCTGAAATCAGGACTTACCAGTACACAATGGAAGTAGCTGTCTGCTTCTGGCTTTATTCACTATGTAACTTCAGCAGCTATGGTTGTCAGCTAATTAGAGGTGCCATGTGTCGTACCCCACAAACCTGATATTTATAACTTATCCTAAGGACAGGTCATAAATATCAAAAACCTGGAAAGCACTTTAAATTTTTATCCTAAGTTTCATATAATTATCACTTTGGTATTCTCTTTTGGTCTTCTGCCCTTATCACTGTCCTTTTCTGGTATGTCACTTCTGGGTCTTTGCAGTAATGAGGTGCTCACACTAGGGATGAGCGACCTGATTTGGATTAAACCAGATTCAACCCAGTTTGTGGGGTTGTCAACCATTGTACACTATTATATTCTGAGGTCTCCTCAGACCAGAGATTATAGTAAGTAGAGGCCCAGAGGAGGTGAGTAAAAATAACAAATAGTTATACTCATTTTGCCAAAGCTCACTAGGTCATCCTACAGGCCCCCGGTGTTCCCTTTATGGCTCTTCCAGCCTCTGTGATTGCGGCTCAGTGGTCACGTGGGGCACGCCGAAATCATCCAAAGGCCAGAAGAAGCATTAAGAGAATGCTGGGAGAACAGCTGATGGCACAAGGAGAGGTGAAGCAAGGTGAATATAATTGTTTCTTATTTTTACTCACCTTCCCTTGGTATCTACTTAATATACTCTGGGGTCTGAGGAGACTAATATTAGTACTTTACTATTGGTAATTAGATATAGCCTCAATATTTGTTTTAGATATCAATAACACACATGTTAGGAGGGTATGGGCTTCACACTCCTCTCAGTGTCACAATCCTATTCGTGGATGCATAGGCATGTGCAGTAGCACTTTGTGCATGCCAGACTGACTTGTTTAACCTTAAGAGGACCATGTGAATCTTTGTTTTCAGTAATTTGTATACACCCTTGTTTTTGTATTTACAAATATTATTACATTTTGATTTTATACATTGTATAATATAAGTCACAGTTACACAATTTGTATTCACTGTATATGGATTGCTTGTCAGAACATTATATAATTACATATGTGTTAGTGATGTGATTTGATACGTAAATGTTGAAGTTTTATGCACTCTATTATTAATTGGTGTTTAATTGAGATTTCCCAGTATGCAATATTTATGTTTGGTATTGTCACAAATTTTATTGCTTGAGAATGGTCCCTTGGCACTGAAATGTGTGTTTTTTCAGCTGGAATTTTGAACTTTCCTTCTCCAATTTGGTGAAGGATTATTATTTGCCTTCAAAGCAATTAACACAATGTCATGTCATGCTAACAAAAACAATGAAAGGCTGCAATTTCCCTGCCCTCACAGGGTGGTCACACATTGACACAAATAGGTTAGGTAGTATATAATTTTATGATAACTTGTCACAAAATCATGTTGTGATTAGAAAAGCTGTTTAACTTGTGATGCACAAATCTAGACATGCCCATCTAAGAGAATGGGTCAAGAAGGATACATCTGTACTCATCCCTCATCAGTCTTTTACACTACTACAACAATAAAGTGACCGTGGCAGCCAATCACTGGTCAGCATCAACATTGTGGCCAACCATTGTTAAAAAAGCTCTATAAGCACAACCCATAGTCTAAAACATATTGATTAAGGTTTTCCAATTGTCTTGAAACCAATTCAACCCAGTATTACAACATGCTGATAAAAGCTTTGAAAGGCTGCAATTAACCTTCTCCCACTGGGTGGAAGGAAATATCTGTATTTATGGCATGGTAATGAAGCACAAATGTATAAAAATATTTGTGGCTTTTATGATTTGAATTTATAGGAAGCATTATGATAAAGTTGAAATGTCAGAGATAGACATTGCAGAATAGTTTATAACATGTGCTGCATAGTTTTGAAAGCCTCAGGAGTGAGCATCCCATTACTTTATAGAATAAAACGTACTCACACATTACCATGGTTACAGTTTTTTTTCTTTTGGCAGTGGACAGTGAAATGAAAGAAAAACAGAAGTCTGAGGCACTGAGGGTTTACAATTTACAACTTTTGCTTTTGAACTATGAAAAAAGACATGCAATATGTGAAATGACTTTGGAAGTGTGAAATTCGCTGACAACTGCTGCCTTGATCAATCTCAGGTTTTGTGATAAATGTTGTCAGAACAGCATGTGCACATATGTTATAAATGAGCTGTTAGTTGATCTTGAGAGATCACACAAAACTACAAAATGACATGTCAGAACTAAAACAAACATGATTTACTAAAACAATCTGATTTATGGAAAATAATATAAACACTGTCACTAAAGGGAAGTATACAATAAGGCAAGCATGAAAATTATCACAGGAAGAAGGAATTCAAGAAGGGTCAAATTCTTCTATGTGCTTGAAAATGTGTAATTATTTATTCCCAATAATTTAGGTTATGAGGCATTTACAGTGGAATGTGTTAAAATCCAAATGTTCTTCTTCTTTCTGATATTATAATGTGTAATGTTAACCCTTGGTTCCATCTGCTATACAGTACATGTATGGTGCTCATGATATGCACAGATGTAGCCCTTTTTAACTCAAAATCTAATTTTTGCACTGTGATATCTCAAATCAAAAGTTTTAGAAAACCATTGAAAAAGTCAATTTAATGCAAATATTTATTCAACTCGATAAGACTCATGTTAAACTTGGTTACATCTCTACTTATTGTTTAATTACTGTAAATGTATGGCATGGTTGTCAGCTAAATAATACTGGTTCCACTCTGCTGCAAAGGCAATCTAATCCAACCAGTTACAGATGCAGCACATTTTAAGTTGAATCTGATAACATGCTGCAGCATAAGTCACAACAAAAGCAATTTAAGGCAATTGAAAAAGTCAAGCTAAAAATGACTAAAACAGTATAATTAAATTGCTAGCTGTCAAGTTAACAAGGGCTAAATATGTACAATTAGGTCCAGAAAAATTTGGACAGTGACACAATCATGATTTGGGCTCTGCATGCAATCACATTGGATTTGAAATGAAACAACTAAGATGCAATGGAAGTGTATACTTTCAGTTTTAATGCAGGGGGTTGAACATAAATATCCTGTGAAACGTTTAGGAATTGCAACCATTTTCCTACAAAGCCTTCTCATTTCAGGGGTTCAAAAGTAATTTTACAAATTGACATTACCATAAAGTGTTCAATTTTAATATTCTGTAGAGAATCCTTTGCAGATAATGACTGCCTGAAGTCTTCAATTCATAGACATCACCAAAATCTGGGTTTCCTGCTTTGCCAGACCTTTACTGCAGTTGTTGTCTTCAGTTGTTGCAAGATTGTGGGTCTTTTTGTCTTAAATTTTTGTCACTTAAGCAAGTGAAAGCCATGCTCGATCGGTTTGAGATCTGGTGATTGACTCAGCCATTGCAAAATATTCCACTTTTTTGCATTAAACTCTTGAGTTGCTTTCACAGTATGTTTTGGGTCATTTTCCATCTGTATTGTGAAGCAGTCAACCTTGCTGCATTTGGTTGAATCTAAACAGAAAGTATATCCCTGTACAATTCAGAATTCACTTGATCACATCATCTATAAACACTAGTGACCCAGTGCCATTGCAAGCCATGCATGCCCATACCATCACATTGCCTCCACCATGTTTTACAAAGGATGTGGTGTGCTTTGGATCATGAGTCGTTCCAAGCCTTTCTGTCCAAAGAATGCTATTTCAGAACTGGGCAGACTTCTTTAAATGTTTTTCACCAGCCTAATCTCGCCTTTTTATTTTTATGGCTAAATAATGGTTTCTTCCTTCTTATGAACACTCTGTTTTTGCTGTCATGAAGTCTTCGCTTTATGGTAGGATTAGACACTAATACACCTACTTCCCGGAGAGTGTTCTTCACTTGGGTGGATGTTGTGTAGGGGTTTTCTTCATCATGGAAAGGATTCTACGATGATCGACCACGTTGTTTTCCATGGATGTCCAGGCCTTTTTTGAGTTCCCGAGCTCACCAGTGTACTCTCCATTTTTTTTTTTTTACCAGAGTGTACCAAACTGTTGGTTTGGTCACTCCTAACATTTCCACTATCTCTCTGTTGGATTTCTTATTTTTTTCTCAGGCTAATGATGGTCTATTTCACTTCCATTGAGAGGTCTTTTGACTGCATGTGTGGGTTGACAGCAAAAGCTTCCAAATGCAAATGCCACTCCTGGAATCAACTCCAGACCAGAATCATGCCCACATCAAAACACCTGCAATTAGTCCAGAAAACTAGGCAAGTAAAAATAATATACATCTGATTTGAAGGAAAAATAAATGTTAAGGCAAGTACAAAGCAAAAATCAGTGCTCATCTGGAACCACTAGGAGAGAAGTCAGTGTGCTAATGATCCATATCCCCTACCCACTCCAAATGAACCCACGCATTCCATTTAGTCCCACTTAGTTTGGGGTAAGTACCTATCCATCTCGCAATCAACTGCTCCATAAGAAAGTTAAATCATACTCCATTAATTATCTCAGTAATATGTGAGATGGATTTAGACTTCCATAAACGTGCAATAGCCAATCTAGCTACAGAAAGGAAATGGGAGATTACAGTGACTGAAGGGACATATAATGACTCCAAGGTCAGGGAGAGTAAGGCAACCTCCGGACCCCAGGGTTTTGGGAACTGTACTAATTTTAGAATGATGGAATGTATGACTGCCCAGAATGGTTTTATAAGAGAGCATATATGTAGTAACGACCTCACATCAGACTCACATCTTCAGCATCTGTTTGGGGAAGTAGTGAAGGCCATAGATATTCTAAGGCGAGTAAAGTACCACCCTTAGAGAAGTATTCAGGATGCCTCTAGATGTGCAACCCATTTAGATGACCCTTGAAGTAGGTAGAAAACAAAATGCCATTGTTCATCTGTAAAGGTCATTCTGACATTTGGTCTAAAATAGGTTGCGTGATGCATCTAAGCTAGTGGTAATAGCCGTATAGGACCTAGATATTCCTCCCTTGACACTCAACTCAGTATAGAAGTAATGCTCTTAAGAGGATACCGGAGTTGGCTCTGCAGAGAGCATCAACTGCATCAGATCATGTTGTATGTTGTTGTATGTCTGAGAAATATGAGCAAACATGTGTGACCCTAAAGTTTCATTGCAGAGGTTACCAAAATAGTTGATACCCACTGCCGACCATTCCCGGAATATTATTTTAGATGACAGAGAGTGGCAGCTGTTTTCTGTGGAAGGGTAAAATTTGTCTAATGGGTTGGGGCAATCACCAAGTACAAATCGCTGTTGTTACTGGGACACTGAGGGGCATAGTGCAAGTAGGTAGCATGAGGTCTTGCTACAGAAACATACAAGACCTTCGGCAGCAAGACCATTTTGGCAGCTGCAATCCTACCCGTCCACTAGATAAAGGGTCTCAGCATAGAAGAGACGTCCTTTTGGAGAGATTGGAGTAGAGATGTAAAGTTCTCTACCACCACTATTGACGGAGGGTACACCAACTGAATTCCTAGATATGAGATGCTCATATTGGTCCACTGAAATGGGAAAGCCAATTGGAGATGCATCCAAGCCCATGTTTAATATTAGACATTTCAAGGGATTTTCCTTATAATAACTAGAGATGAGCGAATCAATACTGCAGAAGTGGAATTCGATCCGAATTTCAGGAAATCTTCCATTCACCACGATTCCGGATTTCCTGATGCTTCGTGGTAACGAATATTTAGTAAGGAACTTTGTGACATCAGACGGTCACATGATGTTCTCTAGTGATGTGATTGGGTAGGCGTGTCTTTGCTTGTTAGCAGATCCTTCCACATGAATAAAACTTGTCCGTGCTGGAGAGAGAGAGAGAGACATGACCGTGGCATCTAAGGGCTTCCGCCATTTTGCCACCCACCCCGGCTCTCTGAAGACTATGAAATAACTGTTTATTCACCGCAAAGTAATTCGGATCAAAGCAAATTTTTGGGGAACTTCGAATAGAACTGCCGAATCGAACTTTGGAGAAATTCGCTCATCTCTAATAATAACTAATGGTAAAGCTAAATTGGTTGATTAGAGCGTAAACACAGTATATGAACCCCTTTTTTTTACCCCCCACACAGGATATGATCCCCCTATTTATGGCCCTCACACAGTTTATGACACCTTTTATACCCTCTTCACACAGTATATGACCCCTTTTTTAAAGCCCACCCACAGTATATGACCCCCTATTATCTCCCCACCCCCACACAGAGTAGTGGTCGATAATTTTTGCTCACCTGTCCATGCTCCAGACCTGGATGTCCTCAGCTGCTGCTTCCAGGGTGTGCTGTTGGCGATGCTGAAGAAGGCCATGACGCTGTACGTAGCGTCCCGGCGTTCTTCAGCGTCATGACGTCAGTGTAGCGCTGCCTAGAGGAGGCAGTGGAGGGCGGCCAGGACAGGAACATGGACAGGAACGTGGACAGGTGAGTAAAAGTATTGACAGCTGTTTATTGCAAAAACACAATACATAGCTGCAGATGCGTGTCGCCCAAAATTTCTTGGCATGTCACCTGTGACACGCGTGTAATAGGTTCGCCATCACTGGCCTATATGATGATCAACACCACCAATATAAATGCACTGCACCTCAGGGGAGGACCATATGCTCTGTGCAAATGGTTCTATTACCAAAGCAAAGCAAAGATGACTGGGAATAACGGGCAACCTTTACAGGTGCCATTGGTAATCCTAAATATTTTACATAAAGATCCCGAATTGAATACCTTCATTGAGGGGTGTGAGTATAAGGCCATAATGGCCTGAACTATGGAGGAGGAAAATCCAAACCACAGTATAACCTCACGTAAATAACCCGGGCAGTGAATTTATTTGCAAATAAATTTTTTAAAAATCAGACAATGTGATTTTCTAGATATGTTTTCTCATTTTGTCTCTCATAGTTGAGGTCTACCTATGATGTCAATTACAGGCCTCTCTCATCTTTTTTTAAGTGGGAGAACTTGCACAATTGGTGGCTGACTAAATACTTTTTTTTCCCCACTGTATGTGTACCCATACCGTCTCCTAGCTCAGTAACAATAACTGTGTGTGTACCCATACCGTCTCCTAGCGCAGTAACAATAACTGTGTGTGTACCCATACCGTCTCCTAGCGTAGTAACAATAACTGCGTGTGTACTCATACCGTCTCCTAGCGTAGTAACAATAACTGTTTGTACCCATACCGTCTCCTAGCGCATCAACAATAACTGTGTGTGTGCCCATACTGTCTCCTAGCGCAGTAACATTAACTGCATGTGTACCCATACCGTCTCCTAGCGCAGTAACAATAACTGTGGATATACCCATACCGTCTCCTAGCACGGTAACAATAAGTGTGTTTGTACCCATACTGTCTCCTAGCACAGTAACAATAGCTGCGTATTTACCCATACCGTCTCCTAGCACAGTAACAATAACTGTGTGTGTACCCATACCGTCTCCTAGCGCAGTAACAATAACTGTGTGTGTACCCATACTGTCTCCTAGTGCAGTAACAATAACTGCATGTGTACCCATACTGTCTTCTAGTGCAGACTTTGACTCACATGGTGGATGAGTATCTGTCAACATGTCTCCTGGTACTGAGTGATAGGTCCTCCCTGTTCAACTTCTGGGTTGGTAAATTGGTCACTTGGTCAGAGCTTGCCCTCTATGCCTTGGATGTGCTGGTCTGCCCTGTGGCAAGTGTCCTATCAAAACATGTGTTCAGCATGTGTCATCACCGACAAAAGGATCCGCATATCCACAGCGAACGTGGACATACTTGCATTCATTAATGGATCCCACAGGAGTTGTCTGTGCCAGCACCTGAGTGCGTGGTTAAAGTGTTGGCTACCTCCTACTCCGCCTCTTCCACTTATACCACCACATCCACCTCCACCTCCTCCTCCTCCCCCTGGACCTCTACCATCTGTTTCAAAATTATTATTTTATTTTATTAGTTTTTATTTTTTTTTATTAATTTATTTATTTTTTTATTTTATTTTTTTATTTTATGTTATTATTTTAAGTACTTTTCCTACCCCATTTTTTGCTGGGCACTTGCCCTGTTATTACCCCCATTTTGCATCCCTCTACCCCTTACTATCCACATTTTACAGCCATTTTTGGGTCACCAAGTTCGGGTCCCCATTGATTTTAATGGGGTTCGGGTCAAGTTCGGGTACCCGAACCGAACTTTTGGGCAAAGTTTGCTTCCAACATTTCCTCTGGAAAGCAACCAGCAAGACTAGCCTCATTATAAAGTCTAGAGAGATAGAGCACCAGCTGGAGGCAATACAGTCTATAAAATTCATTAGTAAGCCCACCTGGACCTGAAGACTTACCAGTTCGAAGCCCTATTAATCTCATCTTGCGTTATTGGGACTTTAAGGGCTTGAGTCTGGGATTCACTCAAAGTCGGTAGCTGCAGAGAGGATAGGAATGCTTTGGGAGTGGGTAGGTTGAATCAAGCTATAAATTATAAAACTTCATAATTGTAATAAAGTATAGTAATCAGCAAAGCAGTCCTCTATGCCTTGTGGGTCCAATATTTTAGTGGAGGATCACCTGAGGCAGACACAATGCTCACAATGTAGATGTGGCCTCTATATTGTGAGCATTTGGATTCAATATGGATATTGTGGTATCCAGAAAGTGGATTTCACTCTCTGAATAGGTAAGTTTAAGGTTGATGGTAGGGTGAAAGTCATTGAAGTCATTATGGAGTTGAAGTAGGGCCTCCTCACATGCAGTCCAGATGACAAGGATATCATGGATATAACGAAGGTAAATCATAGGTTTGGTGGTGCATGTTGACAAATATGCTCCTTCCAGTTTTTTTTTAAGGATTCTAAGATCCTTTGAAGGTCCATGTCTTTAGGGTATAAAAAATCTGTGAATTTTCAGTTTCTTGTATAACACCATGTCTGATGAAGGGAGCTAGTACTCCCGAAAGCTTACCATCAAATATACTCAGTTAGCCTCTAAAAGGTATCACCTGATTTCTTCACTCTTCCACTACTTTCAATGGCTAACATGGTACAACATTATACCACTATAACTACACTATGGCAGAGAGTGTTAACTGAACAGATTCCAATGGCATTTGTTGTCTTCTGTCACAGGTATCACTTCACAGAGTGTTATTAATGTAATGCCTTATAATTGACTATTTATATTGGAGTTTTTTTGTACTGTGCTGCAGAAAATGTACTGTAGTAGACTTATAAATTGAAGATGCAAATAAATCATTCTAAACATTGCCCAACTTATTTTCTATGTGATTACAATCATGTAACTGTTCCAGAATACTTTGATTCACCAGCACATGTCAGTTTACTTGATGTGTTTCTTACTAAATCTACTTCAAATGTGTTTATACATGTTTAACAATTTAATACTACGTGTCTAAACAATGCACATCTATAAGGTTAACCTTTTGAAGTGTATTGAAGCATACCTGTCATTTCAATATATGACTTTTCTGTAGTTTTCCCCTCTGCATGTTCTAGTTCTAATTTTTTTTAAATTTCTTTCTATATAGATTATATATATAAAAAAAATAACATTTCAAAGTTTTCCCTGAACTGCAGACTAGCTGCTATAATCTCTCCATATACTATACACAGAGGAGGGAGATCCTGTTTCCTTATTTTTGTACATATGTATCTACACTTAACTAATCTCAAGTTTCATTAATAAAACAAATTCAATACAATATCACAAAACGCTAAGAAACACATTGAAAGGCTGCAATTCACTCCTTTTATGTCTGAATCCCTTATGCATTCCACTTGGTGGCCACACAAAGAAACAAATAGGATATATAGGATATCACTTTGTGATAACGTTAACACTACAAGTAAAATATTAACTACACTTTGGGACACAGTGCTAACTTGGATTTTTCAATAGATTTTAATGGCTTTTGCTGTCCTCTGTATAAAGTAGCAGTTTGTTATCAATTAAATGTTAAAGTTTGCTACATGTGTATCTGTGAATCCAGAACAAGTAAAATACAAATGTCACTAAAAACTACAGACTTTTTGTGTATCTTTTCTTTTGTCCTAACAGCCTTCCTCACATTCACCCTTCCTGTTCAAAAACATCTTCAGCATGTAACCTGATCCCTCACTGAGCTGAAAGTTCATCTTCTCTCTCAAGACAGATTTAGCAGTGAATTCAGAATGAGTGAACAGTGTAGGAAGTGAGGGAAAAAAAGGAGTAATTTTTCTCTTATAAGACATATTACAGTGTTTTTCTACCATTGATTTATATAAAGTTTGTTGAAATGTCAACACATATTTAAACCTGTGGTGTCTCTTTCTCTTCTCTCTTTGTCTATTTATATATGTTCTGCTTCTTATTCACTTTCTATGGTGACCTTGAAGAGGATATACCGAATAAACTATAAACCTGGAATGCTATTTTTCTTGGAAAAGAATTTTAATAAAACGGGGAATTGAGCAGAGCAGTGGACAGATGAAAATAATGGGATTATTTTATTGGAATTACTGATCGTAAACTATTTTACTGAGCTTGTGGACAACTGACTCACAACCAGTGCTTTGTGTCAAGCAATTGGTGCAAAAGCAAATAAGATTTTATCTTGAGTTGGAAAAGTATCTATGCAAGAAAAGGCGATATCATTGAATACATTGTTTGTACAACCTCACCTTGAATCAGAAGAGCACTTCTGAACATCTATTCTTTAAAAAAAAAATGCATTATGGAATTGGGAAATGTTCAGAATAGAAACATGAAATGAGTAAGTGGAATCACAAAATTGGATTATTAGAAGAGACAATCTAAACTAGTTTTTTTCCCAGTATAAGATGTGACATGAATACTGCATGTCCATATATCCTTGGTTTATACACAGAAAACTCATCACAGAAGATGTGGCTGACAAATGGTCATGTCTTAAACTTTGTCAACAAAATGTTTGATCTTTACAGACCAAAAAGATATATTACATTATAACTTTTTTATCAAAATGAGCTGTAGTGAGAGTAAACTGTTTTATATATTATTCTTACTTATCACACGATCATTAACATATGCACATTACTTTTGCTTTATTAACAAACTGCAATAGATAGAAAACAAGGGCATGTACAGTGTTATTTTGTGCTTATGTAGCAGACTGACATCTGTAATTTAAGTTTCTTATTTGCCTGCTTTGCATTCAAAGAAATGTTGGCTGTATTTTGAAAAGCATTGCATTCCCACCAGAGCCAGGCCCCAGGTTTATGTGGGCCCAAAGGAAGAAAGAGCCTCATTGAGTCTATCATCATTCAGGAAGAAAGGACCTTTCAGTTCACTTTCACATTTCATCCAATGATCAACAACACTGTCATGTTTGATTAAATTACAATAGAATTATCAGGTACCACAGAGGTAACGCCACATAAAGTGCTAGTATTTTGGTTAAGTTTGGTGGAAACTGCAGTGGAGGCTCTGAATAAATATAGATGTGAACAGTTCCTAACAATTTTACAAATGCGTTTTATATCTATAAATGACCACTTTCAATGAAAACTGGACATTTATTGCAATGATTTCTCTAAAGCATATGAATCATAATCATATTTGAAATATGTAATTGAGTCTTTACAAGTCATCTATCTACTCATACATACTCAACCTTTTATATACACACAAACACTCATGCACTTGTACAGATTCACATGCCTGTATTCATATACCTGCCTATAGTATAACTATACCTGGGCAGGTCAGGCTTATAATGGCAGCCCCACCATGACAGGTCTGTCACACGATAAACAGAAGCACCACATGACAGATCCACTGGCTTATAATTGGGCCTATTGAGACACCTATTCACACATGCTGCTTTGATACAGATTTTAATGCAATATACATAAAACCACAGCAACTCAGATTTTGCAAAAACTATGGGCAAAAAAACCCCTGATACAACAGGACATGTTTATCCAGTTTTATGTGGTATAGAAAGATATTAGATAGATAGATAGATAGATAGATAGATAGATAGATAGATAGATGATATGTAAAAATAGTCAGCACTCCGAAAAAGTGAAAGTACTTTATTGCCTCATACCCGCAATATTTCAGCTCAAACTTCTGAGCTTCACCTTTTTAAACATATTTTTAGTGTGCTGCCTATTTTTGCATCATCACATGACCATGGACTGTTTATGACATGACCATGGATTGATTTTTATCTACTGAGATAGCGGAGTGAGGGTGGGTTCACACTTGCTCTTGAGTCCGTCCGCTGCCAATCCGAGTGAAAATCTCAGGAAACTGGATAGGCACCAGATAGCGACAGGTTAGTGACACATTGCTTAAAGACCCATTCATTTGAATGGGTTTTTAAAGCAATGCGCGGGTGTCCGATTGCACCCTCTGCGCCGCGAAGCCGTTTTTTTCGTCGGACACAAAGTCCTACATGTCCGACTTTGTTTCCGACGAAAAAAACTGGATTTGCAGCGCAGAGGGTGCAATCGGACACCCGCACATTGCTTTAAAAACCCATTCAAATGAATGGATTTTTAAGTGATGCGTCGTTAATCTCTCGCTATCCGGTGCTATCCAGTTTCCCAAGAGTTTGACTCGGATTGGCAGCGGACGGACTCAAGCGCAAGTGTGAACCCATCCTGAGCTGGTTCCTGGGTAGCGCTCTTGGTGGCTAAATTGATAGGAGAACACACTGTATTTCATAAGATGGCAAGGTTGTTATTTGAAGGAAGCCAAGAGCTAGTTCTGGAGATGGTGGGATGCTGGATTCCAAGAACTTATTTATAGTATTGAGCACTGAAGTCCACATAAATAGCAGTTTAGGACATTGCCATATGTGTATAAGTAGGTGCCCCTGAGGCTGCATCCTCACCAGCATATTTCAGAGTATTTAGGATTGGTTAAAGCAATTTTATCAGGTGTTCGGTGCTATCTGAGGATTATTTTCCTGGAGAACTCCCGATCGTGTATGCCTTTGGAGATTTTTTTTTTAGTCTAGTTAGTTGCTGAATTCCATTCTTCTATATTGTAAGTTTGTCCAAAGTCTGATTTCAAGTGAAAGATGTAAATATAAAGATGTGAAAAATTCTTGTAGATGTATGTATGTATGTGTATATATATATATATATATATATATATATATATATACACACACACACTCGCATATATATATTATTTAGAATTTACCTTCATCTAAAAGAGTCAATGTTCAAACAAACTGCACACTTGCGTACAGATAAATTTAGAGGAAGAAGGGGAACAGAGACATTATTTGAGAAGCTGTCAGCAGAAATTTTTTGTGCTTATATCCGAATAGGACTATTTGCATGACTGGTCAGGTTCATCGGTCTGAATTATTGTAACTTAATGTTTGTGAATTCCATTTGGTAAGTCAGAGTGCTGAATGACCAAAATGTCAAATACACTTAATAAACTAGATCAGAAATTCTACCCAATAAATGTCATATTTTCCACCAGGTACATATGAGGTGCAGCAGATACAAAATGTTATATCTAATACTACTGTATTATATAGAATTATATTTAAACATAAGCATAAACAGGAGTCAACCTCTATTTCTTAAGAAAAGAAGGCTTTGCTGTGAGCATTAAGGGATTTTTCAGTATTAGGGCAGTGAATCTATGGAGTTCTATTCTACTGAAAGTGGATACGGTTGATTCTTTAAGTGAACATAAAAGGGGTTTGGATGACTTCCATAGAAAAAGCTTTTTAAAGGTCTTACTACCATGACAAATAATTTGCTACATCTGACAAGCAGGTCTAGTTCCTTATCTATATTATTCCTGTCACATACTATAAATGGAATAACACCACAGTTTCTTAGTGATGACTTGCATCATAGCAAAGAATGATACTAAGATACTATTAAGGGAATGACACTATTTTAATCCTAGTCTTTTATGTATCATTTAATTGATATTTTATATTGACATGAAGCATCTGAAATGTGAAGGGCATTTATGTATTATAGTCATACTTTCCTCCTCTCTTCAGCCTGGTGGCCTATTCATTTCTACATTTGTCATTTATTTCTGTGTTGTTTTGCTTCCATTACAAATGACTATACCCAGGTTCTGCAGCTAACCTTGGTTCTGAACTGTGCTGCTATCCAGGTGTTTTTGATGAATTATTGATGATCTGCAACAGGCTATATACCCAGTCTGTAGAAATGGGCAAACCTCTAAAGATTTGTTTCGGATTTGGATGGTTCAACCCAAAAGATTTGTTTTAGGCCAAACTTGTTTGGATGGAACTGGAAGTGAAATTATTATACTCTAGGTTCTCTTCAGACTCCAGAGAATTATAGGTGGATGCCAAGGGGAGGTGACAAAAGAAACCAAACAGCTATAATCACCTTCCTTAAATTCTTCTGGGCCTCTGGGGTGACATCATGTGCCCTGGGGTATGTTGAAATCGAGATGTTATGATGCTCTGCACTCCCCATGATGTCTAGGAGAGGTGAGGAAAGGTGAGTATAAATGTTTGTTATTTATTTATTTGTATACATATGTCTTAAGAGACCCCAGAATATAATAATTTCACTTCTGATTCGAATCCAAGTTTTGGGTTGGGGTCAAACACAAAACGCTTGGAAAATTTATGTTGAATCTTGTTCAATCCAAACCGGTTATTTTATACTGTATCTACAAGTCAATTTTTCCATGTATTTGCCTGGAAGCCAATTTATATTTCATTGTGCATGTTATTATACCATTCTTTCCACCCACTGTTCCTGTGGACTGTGCCTTGTTTCAAGTCTCATCAGTCAAGTCTATTTCAAGTGTGTTAAGTGTCTAGTCTGTTCCATATTTATTAGTTATTGTTCCTGCTATTTTACAGTACTACCAAGTCACTTGTTGTTTATGACTACACGGCTACCTTGATTTTTGGGTACTATAACTGGTTCCTAGATTGCAGTGCTGGAGACCATTGGTTCCATTTTAAACCATGATTCAGTCCTACTCTTGTGTCCATATTCCAGTACAGCTCTTGTGTCTATGTTCCAATTCAACTCCTGCATTCACAATCTAATCCAGCTCTTGTTTCCACATTTCATTGCTGCCCTTGATTCCATACTCAAGCCTACCAATGTCCCTGTGTCAATACTCCTCTTTCCAGCCTTTGGTTCATTCCTATTTGCCATTCTCCTGTTAAAGCGTTACTAACATTTCAAACAAATTTTGATTTTGAGCAGCATTTGTGTCATTCATAAATTTTGTGATATACTTATTCTAAATATATAATTTATTAAAAAATGTCTCCTTTCTGTGAAATTCTGGATTTCTTTATTCTTACCCTTGCTTCACTATTGAAAGCTGGTCCTGTCTTCTCACTGTGCACAGAGGCATGAGCAGACATAGTTTTGTGCCATAATTTCATGCACCCCCAAAACACACAAACACTTTTTTCAGCAGTCTTGAAATGTGCCAAAGGGAAGTGGAAAGTACAAACATTTTTCAACAAATTTGGATTGCAACAAAAATGTGTGTCTTGTGTCTATTTTTACGCCACAAAACTCTCATTCATGTGAAAATAACAGCACTCCAGCATACACTTGAATGCACAGAAGAGGATTTTCTTATACATACTTTTGAAGTATTTTTCAATACAGACATAGATGGCTTGTCTTACATACTGGCAAAACAGCTTTGTCTTTAGGATGTACAATCTGTCTCAGGGAAAACTGTTAGAAATATAAACCTGATATAAGGTATATTTCAAGAAAATTGATTTTATAATCATTACATGCAAAATGTCTTTTCTTTGAAAAAGGTTTAAGGTGACAGTATTGCACATCACAATAAATCTTCTTGTATCCAGGGGAATGTTGTCCTTGATTTTAAACTTTGAAATTATGAACCTTTGATTTTAAGTTAAATTGACTATTAATTTAACTGAAGGCTTGGTGATATATGTATGACACTCTGACACGTAGCACATATAAATTGAAAACGAGCATTTATAACAGCTAGATGGCTGACATTGAAAAGAGGTTTTATATCAAATAACTTGATTATCCATACATGGTCATTTGTTTGTAAGACGTTTATAGGTTTCCTTGGTGCAGTAAGTTTCATTCCATAGAATTTTTAAGCACAGCTAAACATACAAATTCTTTTCATTTTGTAGTGATTCATTTCTTACAAAAATGTGATGTCTTACAGTACTTTAATACTTTAATAATTCATATGTAAATTACTTAATTTTCACTACAAAAAAAAAAATCAATCTATCAAATTTGAATTGAACATTAAAGTGTGTCAACTGTAAAAAACAATCTGTTCATGAAACACTTTCATCAAGAAAAAATTTCCTTTTTTAAACTAAAATTATTATTATTATTATTATTATTATTATTATTATTATTATTATTATAAAAACATAAAAAAGAATCTAGCTGACTCCTACTGGAATCAACAGAATAATTTTTAAAACTTCTTTTGGAGCTGTTTTTTAGGCAGAAAAACCTCCAAAACAGATCTGAGAGAAGTATCAAGATGCTTCATGATGTTAAAATACCATTGGAAACATTTTATGTTGATCCATTCAGAAAAGTGGCTGTCTCTCATGGGTTTAATGATAATGACAATGAATATATTATTATTAGTTAAATATTTCTGCTATTTCTATTAATGGTTCTTGCTGGATGCCACTATATCAACCCAACCCTGGGATAGGTTAGCTCACCACTTGTAAGAACTACGAGGGGCGCCTGAAAAGTTCATAGCCCACCCATGAAATCTTTTTAACATGGTCTTGTTTTGCAATGCAATATGTTATTTAGTTATTTGAAAGGTCTCATGAGCAATCTGGATTTATTTTGATTTTTTTTTGTTTCAGGTACTGCATTTTAAAGTTAGGTAGTGAAACTGAAATATGGAAATTTCACACATTCACACATTGGCTGTTTCAAAGGCTGCAATTCACTCCTGTGGTTTCCCACTGCTTCAGCACCCACTCTATTCCCCTGATTTGGCTCCCTCGGAATACCACTTATTCCCACAGATGAAAAGACACCTTGGTGGAAGTCTTTTTCTTTCTGATGAAGCCATCATGGCCGCCTTAAAGGACTTTTTGGAGGAGCAGGACAGAACGTTCTACCACAGTGGAATAATGAAACTTCAAGAGCGATGGCATACATGTATGGCCCTCAAAGGAGACTATGTTGAGAACTGACTGCAAAATTTCGACCCACAGACACTACTTCTGGATCAGGCCATGAACTTTTCAGGCGTCCCTTGTACCTTCCCATGCCTCTTGGTGGAAGATGGTGGTGTGAACACTGGATGTTATCCTCTTTCCACGCTGTATTAGTCCTCTAATGCACTTATTTTTTTCTCTGGTGGTTTTTGTTTTTTTTTTTGCTACACCCTCCCACACACACACAATTAGCACAGCTTAAAAAATGCAACTTTTGGTTGTGTTTTGTTTTGTTTTTGGTTTTTTTGGCATTTTTAGGCATGTTTTTGTCTTGCCATTGTCTTTTTCAAAGTCTTCTGTCATTTTCCAAAAAAGGAAAATTCCTTAAAAAATATATCAATCTAGAGCATACTCAATTTAAAAAAAAATGCAGAGAAAGCAAAAAAATGCTAAGAAATAAAAAAAAAAAAAAAAAAAAAGAAATAAATAAAGCAAAGCTATACATAAATTACTACTGACCAACCTATAATATCTAGATGCATTTTTTTTTTGTTAAAAAGCTGGAAAAATGAAACTATTGTAATTGAAAAATTATACTGTTTTCTAGATCTATCCTTGCTATCATTGAATATGCTTACTTTCAGTGGATAAAAATCAGTCCATAGTCATGTGATATACATACAGGTATTACCCAGATGTCTGATTACTGTGCTGTAACTGTAATGAGCCGTGCACCTTCGTGTTCATCACATGACCATAGACTGATGTTTATCCACTGGTAGTAAGCAGCATGCATGAAAGATAGAAGGGATCTAGAAAACTGTAGGCATTGATACAAAAAGTATATTGAAAAAATTTAACTCCATTATACAAACAATATTGTTTCTGAATATTTGACTGAAAGTGGACAACCCCTTTAAATCATTTCTTGATGGTTTCCAAAGCAGTCAAAGGCAAAACCTTTGGCTTTACATTTGGTGTTTCTGGGGAACAGTCAGTTTTGAGTCTCTGTAAGATGTTATAATTAAAAATAAGTCCATAGGGCTCTAGGCCTGATAACAATTACAACAGCTTTTATCTCATTCTCCACTGCTATTTCAGTAAAAAACATCAAATTGCTGAGCAGAGAGCAAGCACATTCTCTTATCCAAGGGCTAAGGTTTTTCAGTGTGAGAATCTCTGTGTTAATTCATTTTAGGTCAGTGGCAGCAAGAAATGCTTCAATGCTATTATGTAGCTTCTGCAGAAAGATGCATGTTAGTTGTGTAAAGAAAGAGTTAGCCTGTGCTTTTATCTTTCTTATCTGCTCTCTCAGTGAATTGCACATCCTTGTAAAATGATTTATGGTGAGAGAGGCTACTGTATCAGCAAGCTTTTGCTCTCAGTTTGTTAGGGTCTGATCTCTAAGCATTTTTTACCTTTCATCCATTCTTACAGGCATTTATATGGACACTTTATAGGACATTTGTGAGGCTGGATTTTGTCTCTTCACCCTTAATCATGTAGACAAAGTGTTATTGGTAGTATCATGGCTGGACAGTGAAGAAAAGAGGTACATTAATACTTACTATAGCAAAATGTTCAGTTTTAGAGTGTAAATAGTATCAGTTTAGGGCTAATACACTTTATAAATTTAGGGCCTATAAATTAGCGTGCAAAAGGGAGTAGTCTCAATCATTCTAATGAAGTATATCATGGAATCAACCATGCCTAGAAACCTTATTTTACTTCAGGATTGATGATTCTGCTATGGGACGCAGAAGGAGTAGCAGATGCGGCTGTGAGCTGGAGCAGTAAGTAAGGCCACGAGCCTGCGAACCCAAACAAATGCTACTATTATTATCAGTGGCTTAGTCTTGTGGGCCCCGGTACAAACTTTTGTCCGGGGCCTCCTACCTCCTCCCTACAACAAATTCTTGATAGTGACGGTTACGGGGCCCCAAACAGTATAATATGCTCGACAGTGGCCCCAGATAGTATTATATGCTCGACAGTGACCCCCACACAGCATTATATGCTCTTGTGGCATCCCAGAGCTGGCTATGGCTAGGCTGAGGGTGATCTCTGTAGTAATTGCATTGCATTATTTCCTGTTGCTTTATAGCCTGTGTGACATAGCAGGGGGTCCTGAGTCTCACAACACAGCGCCACCTAGTGAGCTTCACACATGCATTACACCTCCCATAGGATTGAATAGTAACCAAATGTCCAATGGGAGGACATCACCTGGGTAAAGGGGAGGAGTCAGCTGATCATTGGGTCCCCATGGTAACACCCCTGCAGGAAGGTCCTGCGTGTGAGGAGTTAGAAGTGTGGAGTGTTAGGAGGAGGAGGTGAGGAGATAAGTGTGATGTCCTGTGAAGAAAACTGTGAGTTTAGTGCAGGTATCTCAAGTTCTAGCAGGCCCAGGAAGCTTGGAGAGCTGACATACTCCGGCTATTCAGAAGATCCTGTCCCCTGTCTGCCTAGCCATTGATCTGAAGGAAGTCAAGCGTCATCATCTTGTCAGCATGAGACTGTGGAGAGAACATTCTGGAACACGTGCTCCATAGCAAGTATCACAGGATCCAGGGGCCAAGGCCAGACCTGTGGAATATCCTGCCACCCTGACTACTGCACCCTGAAACTCTGAGCTATCAGGACCACATAACGTGAGTGGAGAATATTGTGTGCAAGTATGGTGGTGGGTATCCTCCTATGAGCCAAATAGGAACCCAGACGCACCTTAGGGCTGTAACACTGAAGTATAAGAGGCTAGGGACACATTTCATTAAGTCTACCCTGCACCCCAGGACTTTGCTGTGTCACCAGGCGTACCCCGTTATTTTGTATTGAAGAAACTGTTTAAGCATTTGTGCCTCCACACCCATGGAAGTAAAAGTTCAACTTTACAACTGTTTCTGTGTCTGGCTCTGCACCAACAACATCAGGGCGCCCCAAATACCATCAGTCGGCACAGTATAGGGGAAGCGCCCTGGGGGAACAATCACCACCAACATTTGTGCATCCCCCTCATCACCGGTACCAGTGGTGGTAACGTGGGACAGCACCAGCGCTGCGCCCTCATGCCCAGAGACCATGACAAGTCTGCGCTGTTAGCACCCCCGCAATCCCAACTGCAGCGTTACCCCCCCATCTGGTCACCGCACTCCACAGTGGCTCCCATACAACATTATATGCTCCACATTGCTCCCCCCACACACAGCATAATATGCTCCCCACAGTAGCCCCACACAGTATAATATGCTCCCCACAGTGGCCCCACACAGTATAATATGCTCCACAAAGTGGCCCCGCCATGTATTATATGCTCCCCACAGTGGTCCCCACCCAGTATTATATGCTTCCCACAGTGGCCCCCACCCAGTATTATATGCTCCCCACAGTGGCTCCCACCCAGTATTATATGCTTCCCACAGTGGGCCCCACACAGTATTATATGCTCCCCACAGTGGGCCCCACCCAGTATTATATGCATCACAGTGGCACTCACCCAGTAGTATTTGCTCCACAGTGGCCCCCCAGTATTATATGCTCAGCAGTGACCCCCACCCAGTATTATATGCTCCACAGTGGCGCCCATCCAGTATTATATGCTTCACAGTGGCCCCCACCCAGTATTATATGCTCTACAGTGGCCCCCACCCAGTATTATGTTCCACAGTGGCCCGTACTCAGTATTATATACTCTACAGTGGCCCCCACCTAGAATTATATTCTCTACAGTGGCCCCCACCCAGTATTATATGTTCCACAGTGGCCTGTACTCAGTATTATATACTCTACAGTGGCCCCCACCTAGCATTATATTCTCTACAGTGGCCCCCACCCAGTATTATATGCTCCACAGTGGCCCCCACTCAGTATTATATGATACACAGTGGCCCCCACACAGTATTATATGCTCTACAGTGGCCCCCACCCAGTATTATATGCTCCACAGTGGCCCCCACCCAGTATTATATGCTCCACAGTGGCCCCCACACAGTATTATATGATCCTCAGTGTCCCCCACACAGTATTATATGCTCAGCAGTGACCCCCACCCAGTATTATATGCTCCACAGTGGCGCCCATCCAGTATTATATGCTTCACAGTGGCCCCCACCCAGTATTATATGCTCCACAGTGGCCCCCACCCAGTATTATATGCTCTACAGTGGCCCCCACCCAGTATTATATGTTCCACAGTGGCCCGTACTCAGTATTATATACTCTACAGTGGCCCCCACCTAGCATTATATTCTCTACAGTGGCCCCCTCCCAGTATTATATGCTCCACAGTGGCCCCCACTCAGTATTATATGATACACAGTGGCCCCCACACAGTATTATATGCTCTACAGTGGCCCCCACCCAGTATTATATGCTCCACAGTGGCCCCCACCCAGTATTATATGCTCCACAGTGGCCCCCACACAGTATTATATGCTCTGCAGTGGCCCCCACACAGTATTATATGCACCACAGTGGCCCCCACACATTATTATATGCTCTACAGTGACCCCCACTCAGTATTATATGCACCACAGTGGCCCCACACATTATTATATGCTCTACAGTGACCCCCACTCAGTATTATATGCTCTACAGTGGCCCCCACCCAGTATTATATGCTCTACAGTGGCCCCCACACAGTATTATATGCTTCTAACAGCCCCCCTCTGCTTTGGTGCTATTATGATATTCTGGGGTCTCCTCAGACCCCAGAGTATAATAATCGGAAGGCCCAGGGAAGGTGATTAAAAATAACAAACATTCATACTCACCTTGCCTTATCTTTCTTTGGCATCCTCGATCCATCCTGCCGTCTTCAGCGTCTTAAGGGCCTGTTCCGACGTCACTGCTGAGGCCTGTGATTGGGCCTCAGTGGTCATGTGGGGGCATATTGACGTCATTACGCGGCCGTGCCCCATGTGACCACTAGGGCCTAATCACAGGCCTTGTCACATGACGGAGGAACGCCAGAGAGAACGCTGTGCCCAGGAGAGGACAGAATATGTATTTATTGTTTTCAGTCACCTCCCCTGGGCTGCCATCTATTGGAAAGGGGCCTGGCTATATATATTTATATAAGGGCATTATTAATACAAGGGGATTATTTATATAAGGGACCATTAGGGAGCATTATATATATAAGGGGGTGGTCATTTATATAAGTGTTCATTAGGGGACATCAATTATATAAGGGGACATTAGGGGACATTATGAATAGAAGGGGGCATCATTTATATAAAGGGTCATTAGGAGAGCAGTATTTATGCCAGGGGGAATCAGGGGCATAATATAAGGGGGCAATTAATTAAAGGGGTTGTCCAGAATAACCACTTTCTTAATATGAGACTGGCGAAAGTGATAAAAATAAAAAAAAAAATCCTACTCACCTGTCCCTTGTGCTCCAATGTCTTTCACCGCAATCTATTTCTGCTGCTTCGGTGTTTTCTTCTGGCGGAAGTCCCCACCACACATGACCGCTGAGGTCGCTGACATGGGACATCACAGTGCTGGTGGAACTTCCGCTGGAAGAAAACACTGGATCAGCAGGGCTGGAACGTGCTGGAAAACACTGGAGATCTTTTTCCATCCTCTTATTAAAAAAGTGGTCGTCCTGAACAAACCCTTTAAGGTGGCAATTGGACTTTATTAAAGGGGTTTCCAGCTCATTTTTATTGATGATCTATCCTTAGGACTGATCATCAATAAGAGATCAGTGAATCCCCCCCCCGATCAGCTGTATGAAGGGGCCATGGCGCCTGTTTATATCACACACTGTCTGTTTAGAGTCACCGTGTTATGTAATTCCAGCCTTGTCACATAGACGTGTATAGGACAAGGCTGTAGTTACATTACATGGCCGCTATGAGATGAATGACACTGTAAACAGAGAAGTGGTCACGTCGCTTACACAGGTACCACAGTTCATTCAAACAACTGATCAGTGGGGGTCCTGGGTTTTTGAGCCCCACTGATTAGTTTATTAATGACCTGGAAAACCTTTTAATTAGTTAACACCTGGGGCATTGATAAGGGGCACTATTTATACAGGGTACACACGGACATTATTAATATAAAGATGCACTTGGAAGTTATTCATTATGGGGGGTTATATAATATATTGTATAATTGGGGTAGCAGCAGGATGGGGGCTTTGTGTAGGTGAGGACAATGTGGGTCAGGTGCCTGGAAAAGTGAGGAGCCAAAGATGTCTGTGTTGCAAACTTTACAGAGACAAGTCACAGCTGGAAGAAGTGGTCATGGTGGTCCAAAGTGAAGAGAAGGGAAATGTGACCGATTAGTCAGAGACGTCTCCTGTAAGTCACAAAATGTTACTGCACTGTATACACCTAAATAATAAATACCTGATTAATGGGGGTCTGTCAGCTGAAACCCCCACTTTGATGGGAGTGCCAAAGATACCCGAAGTCCAGTACTCAGCTATCTGCGGCGCTCCTATTATAGAGAATGGGAGCAACGTGGGCTCATCCATCCACTAAGCCGAAGATGTGTGAAGTTACTTTAATTGTTAATGCCGTGTTGTTGATCTGATACTGAATTAATACAGGAAGAAGAATTCTTAAAAACTGTTTTATATTTTGTGTATTGTGTATATTGTGGGACGATAGCAGCTTGTGAAGCTAGTAGCATGTAAACTCAAATTTTTTTTTTTTGTGGGGGCATCTTTCTAGAGTCCTCCTCAGGCAGCAAAAAGGCTAGGTTCACCCCTGTCCAAACACACTTGTTAAGTAAATGGACAAAAACTGTCTAAACCATTTCATAAATCTAGATAGAATCCTGGCTCATTTGATGAATAAATCTTCCCCAATGTGTTTACAATTTATAATACAGTATATAGGTACATTATAATAATTCATTAGCTTGGCATCATTACATTTAATTCTTTATAAAACCTGAAATATTTTATACACAGCTTTTAAAAAAGTAACTTTCATATCATGTACAGTAGTCATGGTCATCTTCCCTTTGAGACCAACTACTGTAGAGTAAAGGGATGTTGCCAAATCTGAACTTCAGTACTAATATCTAAATAAACCGAACAGTTGTTTTCAAGTGGAAATGGATTACTTCAAACCATCCATTATTATGTTGTATATAATAATAGAGTTATTATTCTAATTTTTTTTTAGCACTTGCCTTTATTTAGTAGGCTTTGACAATGTCAGCACTTGGGGCTACCCCGACAATATAGAGAACAATTTTGTCCCTAGCAACCCTTGAAATTATGTTTTCTATTTTCAAGCATGCATTAGAACAATTCAATCTTGCATGTGAATGGTTGCTATGGGCAACTCAGACACTTTTTTTTATAGAATAGTATCTATTCACAGAGGTCAGGTACAGGTTACTAATAACATCTGTTCCTTAAACAAACTGCAGTGTAAAATACCAATAATAGTCTATTAATTGGCATAGAGATAACCATAACAGTGATTTCTTCATAATGTATTTTGAGTTACCCACATTTGACAACATTTATCTACATGGAATCATATAGACAATTAGGAGTCTTTACCCTGGTCATCAGGTCATTCAATTCTGCGGAGCTATAGTGATGTTTCTGAGTAAGCAGATTCCACATAATTGGTGCAATTTGTACACAGGTTTGAAATATGTCCTTTTTATTACAAGATGTTAAAAATAAATCTTAACTAATTAGGAATTCTCCTTCGGTTTAACCTGCCTTCTTCTCTAAGTACTTTCATTTGATTGCCCTTTACAGCTATGCTTCTGTTCAGCTTTATGGGAGCAGACTATCATCCAAGAGGATTTCAGTTATAACAATGAAGGAATGTACAGCTGCAAATGAGAAAACGGAATA
This sequence comes from Leptodactylus fallax, assembly GCA_947044405.1. Classification (NCBI taxonomy): domain Eukaryota; kingdom Metazoa; phylum Chordata; class Amphibia; order Anura; family Leptodactylidae; genus Leptodactylus; species Leptodactylus fallax. The sequence continues at coordinate 2,297,941 of CAMRHE010000111.1, read as the reverse complement.
CATGCAGGGAAACGTTTCTGAATGGGGAGCACATAAAGGAAGGATTGTCAGCTCCAAAATATAACCTCTCACAAATCAATAAGATTGGATCTCTCTTATCTTTCAATGAGTTCACATTAAAATAGCTCATGAAGTCTCTTTTAGAACATATCATTTGCTCAAGCAAAGAGTGATAAGACATCATATATTATTTATTTAACTGGATATATTGAGCTGCAAAGATATATTTAGTATATTATTGTTGATATATATGTAAAGAGGTATTCACAGTACTTTACACAAATATTTTGTGAATAAAATATATTGTATTCAACCAGCACCAGTTCTCCAATTTTCTAAAAGGAAGATCCATTTTTACATTTTTTTTCTTGATGGTTCAAGGACACAAGTGTGTTGGGGAGCCATACAAAGCATGTGATATGTTCTAAATCTGACAATTTCTTCTGATATAATGGTATGGGCCTAATCAATAGCCAGCATGGTGTACTACATGTAACCTTTATAGAAGTCATATTAAGCACTTACCCTCATCACAGATGATTGGCGTGTGTGGCTCTTCATTTGTATGCTGCTCCTATGCAAACTCCCTTATGTATATGGTATAATATTGTGACTTGTCTGTATCCTTCTGAAAAATGCTTTGTTTTCCATGCCTTTACAGTACCTCAGTAATGCTACATTCAGATGACCGAGGTGCAAAACATCCACTTTTCAGGGCCATCTTGCACCCGAGGGGTTCCCGTTTATACACATCCCCCATACATATGAGTGTATGGAGGGATCTGTGAAAACGGGCAAAAATAGAACATGATCTATATTTTGACGGTTCCTTACAATGGACTGTCAAAATAACAGTCATGTGAATAAACCCCATTCACTGACATTGAATTTTGCGAGATTCTGTGAGCACTGATTGGACAATGTGAATGTGTAGGGACTCATACCCAACTGGTCACACCCACTAAGTATAATAACAGATACATAGCACAATACAGAAAAATAAGAAAACATGCTCCATAATTCTTATTTATTTATTTATTTATTTTAAATCCAAGTACTAAAACAGACAGGATAGCTGATGGGCTATCTTAAACACATGTAAACTTGGGAAAAAGCCGTAAGTGTAAACTTACTTTATAATTACTATAATACTTTGCTATGCAGTAGTAGCAGTGGTAGTAGTAGTAGTAGTGGTAGCATTAGTAGTTGTAGTAGTATTAATAGTAGTAGTAGAAGTAGTAGTAGCTGTAGTAGTAGAAGTAGTAGTAGTTGTAGTGGTAGTAGTAGAAGTAGTACTAGTAGTAGCAGAAGTAGTAGAAGCTGTAGTAGTAGTGGTAGTAGTAGTGATAGTATTGGTAGCATTAGTAGAAGTAGTAGTTGTAGTAGTATTAGTAGTAGTAGTGTTAGTAGTAGTATTAGTAGTAGTAGAAGTAGTAGTAGCTGTAGTAGTAATAGTAGTAGTAGTAGTAGCAGCAGTAGTAGTAGCAGTAGTATATAGTCTTCCTTAATTTAGTTCCACTGTACAGGCATTGAAGAATTAAAGGCTCAAATCAAAATCCAATATTTTTGTATGCAATGGGAATCTACAATTTGTTTTGACACTTTATTACCTGTTATTGAACAAAATGTTACTCCTTCATCTCAAATACACAAAAGTTTCTGATGATTTATTTCAGTTGAATGTCTATTGCTCATCTGCTTGTCATGTCAATACTCCAAAACTCAAGATTTCAATTACACTTCAAAGGAAATTAAACAAACTGGTGATTCAAATATCATGTAGGTGGTTATCATTAATTGAGCAATGTTACACCATGTTTACGTTTCTATTTCTTTATAATAATCTTTTTTCTTGATCAGTTGCCAAAGGATATGACCATGAATGCTGGGACTTTCTATGATATGGGACTTGTCAAAAACGAAGCTATGATTAACAGGCAGGGAAAAAATCGTAACTGGGTTTCTGGCAAGGACAAGACCATAGAAAGTTCCTGTTGCTGCATTCATGGTCATATCCATTGGCAAGCAATTATGGCAAAAGACTGTCACCACTAAGATGATTAGAGAAAATCTTTAAATCTCTGCAAGATTTTTGATTAATTACATTGAAAAAAGACATTTGGTGTTCAAGTTCAACCAGGGGATGGGAAAGGGCATGACTGAATGAAATAAGTATTCTATACATTTCTATAAGCATCAATGCTATTTTGCTCTAAAAAGGCATCTAAACCTTCCTTGAAGCTATCAGTTTTTGCTGCTGTGACCAGCTCGTGGGGTAGGCTATTCCACAGATCCACATTCCTACCAGTAAAAAAAATCCTTGTTTCCTTTGGAGATTAAACATTTTTCTCTCCAGTCAGAGGGAGTGCCCCCTTGTCTTTTGAGGGGATTTTGCATGGATTCCACATCCTCACAATCTTCACCCTCATTTATCTCTTTCATACTTCCTTTCATGCCACTTCAGAAATAGATATGCATTCCACCTCCATTCCTTTTAGCCCTGTATTTGCAAAAGAGTGTAAAACCTGGAATGTTAACAGCCCAATCATATGAGGGATATAGCCATGTCTCAGCCATATCAACTACATCAACGTGTTCCTCCTGGACCAGGGCCTCAAGATCCCCCAGTTTTGCTTGCTAGGTTTCTGGCATTTGTGAACATACACTTTAACTTGCCATCCAAGTTCACACATTAATTTTCAGAAATGTGCATTCTTGAAGTTTTAAGGCCAGATTCCTCGATACTGTTTGGTTGTACCAAATGGATCTCCCGAGTAACTGCTCTAATCACCCCACCACAATCCACTTCTCTACCCACCACTACAGCCTGTCCCCTCCCTGACCTATCTACCACTATAATGTCTGCCTGGCCCTCCCACCCCTGCTAGAAAGCTCTCCCCCAGCACAGCAGACCCTCTTACATTCAGGTGCAAGTAATTTGTGGAAAACAACTTATACTGCAATGAAAAGACAACCCAGTGTTCTAGGAACCCAAACCCTTTTTTCCTTCACCAAGACTTGAGCAATGCATTTAACTCCCTAAGCTACTGCTGCTTTTCTTGTGTTGCGCATAGCACAGGCATTATTCCAGAGAATACAACCTTGGAGGTCCTTCACTTCAGCTTGGAGCCTAGCTCTCTAAAATTAAATGGGCAAGATTTCATTCGAGCTGACAGGAGAAAGAAGCAAAGAGGCAGAGGAGGCGTTAACAAGAAGGAAGAAGGGGGCGGCGATGCAGGGAGAGGGTGATGACGCAGGGGGTGCTCGGAGCACAGGGGGAATGTGGAAACTGTGCTCCATGGAAACTAATTTACATATCAAGAAAAAGACTTTTTCTGAAAAACGCCGACAAGAGTCTGGAAATAAAAGGTATGCCTACAATAGCCTTTATAAGGGCTACATGAATATAGCCTTAGCTAAAAATTGAAAATCTCAATGATAGACTCCCTTTAAGGAAAGGGCACTACTGCATCAAAAGGAAGCTGATGAGATAAATAATATAGATTTGTATGCTTTAGTTTTAGTTTTGTTTCTAATTATTTCAAACTATAAACATTTTAGCTTTGTTTCTAATGCAAAATGTGTACTAAAGCTGAATTTTAATCCATGTGTTTAAAGTGTTAGCAATTTATTAAGAAAATTCAAAATTAACAATTCTTTTATACATACTCAAAAGAAAGAAAAGCATTCTAGATTTCTACTCTGAGAATTAATTATAGAATTTAAACTATAATGCTACAGTTTATCCATTTTTATATCATGCATTTTATACCCTAAAGGCAGATGTAGCCTCTTAAAAATGGTCTACTTCCCAAAGATTCTATAATTAATTCACGTTATTTTTATTACTAAACTGAAAGATATAAAAGCGCTTACTAAAACATTTACTAAGTTCATCTGGCAATGGAATGTATCCAAAAATGTACTAAAAATCCCTGTAAAATAATGGAAGATGTGAAAAAGTGGTAGCTGTGATTACATTCCTCAGAGTTCAGAATGTTCATGCTGAGATTATGTGCCTATGTCACTTTACTCTTGACTGGACATGTAGTTATGTGTGTCATGAGACAAAACAACATCATTTTGTCATGCTCTGTCAAAAGATTTCTCTCCTGTATGTGTGGCCACCAAGTGGTTGTATTGCGAAATGTAACCTATCAAGCGTTTTGCTAGCATTTTGCAATATTTTTTCATGAAAAATAGGAGTTCTTAGTCAAATTTGAGCCAAGCTAATCATGGATACATCTTTATTATGCACCATAGAGCCTGTATTTTGTTAGACAGGTAAAGACAACTAATGTCGATCATTGTGATCCTTCATGTGACAGGCAAGAACAGAAAAATAGCTAAAGTATCTCTAAAGTGTGAGATCTGCACCAAACACCACCCAACAGTTCAGCTTCCTAGCCCTTTAGATGTGCACCATGACAAGAAGAGTAATAAGGCAACTACAGTAATACAGTAATTTATATCCATACAAAAAAAGGTGTTGAAGGTAAGTGCCATTTACCTTTTTTAACTTTTGTGTAGGGGGAATTTTGGTGAACAATTTGGTATATATATACTTTTTTTAACTTATGTTCTTTTTGTAGGAAACAGGCTTTAAAGGGGACCTTTCAGCACCTACACCCATTCAAGGTCTTAGCATCTGCTTTTGTCTGACACTGCCCTCCTGACAGAACAAAAGCCAAATAGCATATCATCAAATTCTGGGGCATTTGCTAGAAATGATTAGGCCTGAGAAAAGATGACCTTAATAAATTATTGCTACAAGAAGACGCAAGATGGATATACACACGTGGACAAAATTGTTGGTACCCTTCGTTTAATGAAAGAAAAACCCACAATGGTCACAGAAATAACTTGAATCTGACAAAAGTAATAATAAAAAAAAATTCTATGAAAATGAACAAATGAAAGTCAGACATTGCTTTTCAACCATGCTTCAACAGAATTTTTTAAAAAAGAAAACTCAGGAAACAGGCCTGGACAGAAATGATGGTACCCTTAACTTAATATTTTGTTGCATAACGTACCAACAATTTTGTTCACGTGTGTATATCGCCTAAGAAGTTTAAACCCGAGTGGTTACATTTGCCCCCTTTATCTGTTGAGGATTAAGTCTTCATATTTGTGATAATTTCACACATATACTGATCTTCCCTTTTTTTGGTTTAGGCGGTATATATTCAAAGTGATATTATGACCCATGTGCTTGCATAACACTCCATAATACTGCTTTAATATCAGATAAAAGGATGGAATATGATCATAGTGTAATATGATTAGCTGTCTTTGCTTCCCTTATTTGGTGCATAACACCAAATGTGGTTACGGAAACATGTATATATTGTAAGCACCTACGTGATGCCTTTATTAGGTGATAATATCTGATATTCTATTATTATACACTATATATCTTCTGTAGGTATCATACTAAGTGGACATAGCTAAATAGGTGACCCTGTCTTTTTATCTGATATACAATCCACACATTGCAGGCATACTTTCTCTGACAATTTTGATTTATATGTTAAGTCCCTCACCAGGCAACTGAGGACTTAGACATTCTTCTGAGTTGGTCCATTGCATGTGCACAAGTGTTTTCCTCGCACTTGCACAGTGAGGAATATTTCCTACTATTCTTTGTTGACAAAGTCCTGTTTTTTGATAAGTGAGCATGTGCGGTGATGTCATAATTTGATAAGGATTTGGAATTCTCTCCACACTTTAGTACCCTCTACCCGTGTGAGGGGATTTTTTTTCTTTTTGTTTTTGGCTTTCAAATAGCATATCAGGCACCAAAACTAACTGCACTGACTGCTCAGGAATGGTGGGGGCTAGAGAAAGCATTCAAACAGTGCCAAAAACAGTAGAGCAGCAGCTATTAATCATATGAAAATTTAGACTCTCATTTCAAGATAGCCATTTTAGCTATAAAAAAACAGACACAGTCAGCTATGTGATTTTTATATGGAGCGTGAACGGTTCAAACATAAAAATATAAAAATCACATTTGAGACTGTATCGTCAATGTGTCCATTGATACCTCCATTTTTATAGGTAAAACATGAATTTCAGCTTTCATATGATACCAGAACCACTGTTCTAAATGTTATAAAACCAGAGATACAGCAATTTACCTGACCCCCTTTTTTCAACTGCTTTATCTGTATAGTACTTACTGACAATACACAGTGATTTCTTATCATACAAGAAAATCTGTCTTTACTGTTCATAGCAACCAATCACAGCACAGGTTTCATTTTGCAAAGATGAAATACAAAATGAAAACTATGCTGTGGTGGTAGCTATAGGGAACAAATACAGGCGTTCCTTTAGACATGATAAGTAATCTACCTCAGTGCGTACGGACTCTCCCTGGCAATGTTTACTTAGACTCTAGTAAAATGGGTAACTAAAGTATATTACAATGAGGACACAATAGTAAAAAAAAAAAGAGAAAGGCACTTACACTGTACATTTTGTACATCATCTTTTGTGCAAAATTCTTTGTCCAAAAAAAGTTCCTTTATATCTAGAGAAAACTCTACTTTAAACTCAGTTGATCTCATGATCTCTTATGAGCACATTACCATATTTTATTTAATAAATTACTGAACCTCAATGTACATGAAATGGCTATGTATGGTTCTAAATGTAGCATCATTATTATCTTTGAATGGGAATGGCTACTAGTACCCTTATTAGACTTTGCTACTGAAAATGTGTGTACATGTACTATACTCAGTATTGGCATATCTATTTTACTGTATGTCTTGCAAAGCAAGATAATGTTTCTTCATAATGATGGATTGTCTAGGGATTTCCATACAGAAGGAAAAGCAATACTTGGATTACATGAATTGATTTTTCTCAAGTTGAAGGTAATAAAACCTTTAAAGTGATATTTAATATGTCTGTATATAGGGGTGAACCTAACCTTTTTGCTGCCTGATGCAACCTATAGAAAGGTGCCACCCCCCAAGAAAATTACCTGACCTGGTGATCTTTGGTTGCATGATTGGGCCCCTCTAATTAAAATTGTAGGCCACACCCCCACTTGCAGATAAAGAAAAAATCCCCTTTATTTTGACCACACACAGTAAATTCCCCCTTTACTGGATCCCACCATATATTATCCCCTTTACTTATCCCCTCATAGTATAAAACCCCCTTCACTGACTCTCACACTGTATATTGCCCCCTTTACTGGTCCATACAGAGCATATTGTCCCCTTTACTGGTCCCCACACAGTATATTGCCCACTTTGCTGACACCCACAGTATATGTTCCCCTTTACTGTTCCCCACACGGTATATTGCCCCTCTTACTGACCCCCACAGTATATTGTCCCTTTTTATTCTCCCATACATAATATTGTCCTCTTCTTTTTTGCCCTCACACAATATACTGTTCCTTCATATCAGATGCAGGCTGGAAGAGGCCTTAAGAGAATGCCTGTTATTCCAACAGGTAGCAGTCAATGTTTTACTCACTGATCCCCACTCCTGTCCACTCCAGGCCTCTGCTTCTGCCTCCAGGGTGCAGAAGCTGAAGAATGTTGCAGCACCTTCTGGAGGAAGAAGCAGCGGAGTCCAGAGTGGACAAGAGTGGGTATAGGTTAGTAAAATATTGGCAGCTACCTATTGGAATAATCCAATAGGTAGCGGCTGATTAAAAAAAATGCTGCCCCTCAGTTTATGCCAAGAGGCACCGCCTCAGGTCGCCTAATAGCAGGTACAGCCCTGTCTGTATGATAAATACATTTGTTCAAACAATGGAGAACAAGGAGAATGAATTTAGTCTTGGATGTAAAAATAAAACTCTCTACTGAGCTCTGCTGGGTGCAAAGGGGTCTGGAAGAAACAAGGGGTAGCTAAGATGATAAAATGATGGTAGTCTCACATTGGAAGCTGTAGTGGATGGTGAAATATGGAGTCTGAAAGTCAAATGTTCAAAACATTGTTACCCTTTTGCTCGTCAGTGTAGCTTTAGTCTGGAACCTTATATGACTTTATGTAACGTCTAACAACCTCTGTGATGGGTGCATCATACTTTAAGCTTTAGCCATGAGAGATTCTGATGATAACATGTCTCATTCTAATTTCTATTAGGTGCAATGTTTGCATATAGATCTTATACTGATCCCATTCACTAAACACAGCATTATATTGTATATATCCTGCATGGTGTATGTACATAAGAGTTTACATGTTTTTATTATATCTAAACAAATAAAACATTATAGATGTTGAGTGTCACGACAGGGAGATTGCGGTTTTCTGGTTGTTTCCTTTTAATGCCCATTTCTCAGAGCAGAGTAAAGAATTACCATGAAAATTTCTATGTTCATACCTAAACATGTAGATCATTAAAGAAAGTGTTTACATCATTTACCAACTGTACACCTTCAAAGTTACAGTATATACAAAATAACTATATAATTGTGAGCCATTTTTATAAATGATAGAGATAGACAGACTTTCAGGCTGGTAAACAGAACGATGTCTGTAGAGACAGTCAGTGCTGCAGCTTCGTGTTACACAAGTCGCACATTAAAAATCTTAAGATGTCAGTGGTGCAGTAACAGCTGATGACAGAATAAATCACAATAATTCACTGCATCAGGCAGATTAATCTGGCCCAGTGATTATCAAGCTGACAGACTGACTGCCTCTAACTCTTAACTCCTCAGTGCCTGAATTTCACATGAGAAAGAAGGTAAGAGTCACTGCAGTAGAAACGCTCGTAGGAGTCTGTGAACTATTTTACAATTGGTAATTATTAATTCTGTTTCTATTCTTAGTTGTTTTCCCCTCTGCTCTTCCCTGGCTCAGAAAAAAACTGAGTTTCAGGATACATGCATATTTTATAACAGTTATATAAGCAACTTTATAAGAGTTATATAAACGATGGAACAATATTAATGAAAAACACATTGCAAAATCCAACTCCATCACGCAGTATTCACCAGTTCTACCTCCTTAGCATATTTGAAAGTATGCTTATTAGTATGAAACATAATTCATGATGGTAGTTTTAAATAGTATTATTTATTAAGAAGGTATTTGTACAGATCTATAGATTTGATTTCCAATTGTCTCCTGGGAACATTACATAGCCCAAACAAAGAAATTCTGCAAAAATGGCAAAATGGTAGCTCAGCAATTTTTTAAAATGCCTAGTGTTAATAAAATAATAATGAACTATTGTGGATTTCCATATTTTATAAGATTTTTAGAAGGCTAGAAACTTTTTGGACATAATTTATAATAGCAAAATATATTGATTTAGTTGGTAGACCAGACTTTGATTCTAAGGGTAAAGAATACGGGTAACACTGTCAATACATGTCACATGGAAAGTAACCACTGCTCTGGTTAAATAAACAAAATATTTGACATATTAGAGAACAACCATACTTTCATTATGAACATTTGTTGCTCTCATCCATTATAGGATTAGAGCAATGCATATTAATAGTAGTAGTACAGTGATGGATGCAGATGGAGCCCCCACTGTCTGTGTCCATTCCCTTTAGCTCTAATGTAAACAGCATAATGGAACCTATCTTCTATCATGATTGTCTACTTTTGTAGTGGAAGAAGAAGTCCTGCATGCATGCATGCATGCAAAAAAATAAGTAAAAACAATGTCAAAAACGTAAAACAATGTGATGGAAGAAAACTTCCATCACCTTTTTTACTTGAGAGTGAGTGCTTTCTGACAGAAGACAGAGGGGGCTTCGCCTGCAAAAAGTCACTTAATGTCTGTTGCTCTAATTCTATGAAGGATGATTGCAACAGATATTAAAATGATAGTGTGAACTTACTCTTAGAGAGGAATTACATTTATCACATACCTATTGGACAGTGTATAACTATTAATGGGTTCTTCACCTATTCACTGTTTTATATACTATATGGCCAAATGTATTTGGATATCCTTCCATATTTTTGAGTTCAGATATTTCAGCCACGCTAACTGCATACAAGGGTATAAAATCAAGCACACAGTTATGCAATATCCTTAGACAAAGCTTGGTGGTAGTAGTATGGATCTTAAACTGGCCATACACAAGAGATATTTATCCGCAGATTACAGGCAAATCCAACCTATTTTAGTAGTATCTGCTGTTAATCTTATGTGCAAGACCACCACAGGCAACATATTGTCAGCAGAATTCATATCATTTAGCTGGATCTGCCATAGATCTGCAGATAAATATCTGTATGTCTAGTTTTACTGAAGAACTCAATGGGGTTCATTTATCATATATTTAATTTTCTGATATTAAATGTATGATAAAAGTCACAAATGTTAGTGCACAGTAATTTTGGCCCATAATTTACAACTTTTGGTGCATTTGCATCCCCCACACCACTTTACTGAAAAGTGGGCGGGTTGGGTACAGCTTATTAAGAGGGGCTGTGGCCTCCCACACCAGACAAATTCATTATAATTTACTACAGAAACTGATATAAATTATAGATAAATCCATGACAACTCCTAGCTGGTGCAGATTTGAAATTCAGATGTAGGTCAGGAGATATATCTAATTTATTAAAAGGCACAAGTATCTTAAAACTTTAAGAGCATCTTGCACTGGCTCAGGGGTCTTGATAAAGCTATCCCAATTATTTTAAATGTGGAAGCGTGATAAGATTTTTAAGATTTTTTACCAGAAGTAAGGGAATTGGTTTACAACAAACCAGATTCTACCGAATCAGAAACTTTTAGTGATTTGTTTCAGGCAAATCATCTAAAGTGGCCTTGTGATGTGAAAGCAGTGAAGCAGAGAGAAGAAGGTCACATTACGTCCATGACCATACAGGCTTCCCCATAATTTATTGAAGACTGCTTCTCGGCCAATCATGAGGAAGACAGAGTACAGGATAAGAACAAAAAACATAACAGCAAAGAACAAATACACACATATTTTCTCAGAATGCATTCAGATACAGATAGATAATAGTGTCAGGATAAGTATGTGAGGAAAAAAGAATTGATAGTTAAATTTAATTAATTCATAGATTTTAGGGAGAAAGAAATAAAGAGTCAGTGTCAGGCATGTAGGGACTGATGGGGAGCAACATCAGCCATTACAATCTGTCAGTGCTGCTGCATCACAATTCTCACATTCAATCTTTGTCAAGTGACAATTAGTAACAATCAATGAAGTGACAATTCAGGGTCACCCCAACTTGACATATTGTGCCAAAGCAACAGTTATACACCCTATTAATTATATTACATTATTTCAGTATTTAGTTATGAAAAGTTCTGCAGTAAATTTGAATATTGCATCAGAGCAACAGTTATTACGCCGCCCTTAATTACACTTTAGTTCAGTGGCAAATGTGATGTGTTGCCCAGCGACAGCCCCAAATCATCACTTCTCTAGAGGAGATCTGCATGGAGGAATGGGCCAACATACCAGCAGTTGGCAACAGTGTGTGCCAACCTTGTGAAGACTTACAGAAAATGTTTGACCTCTGTCATTGCCAAAGGATATATAACAAAGTATTGAGATGAACTTTTGTTATTGACCAAATACTTATTTTCCACCATAATTTGCAAATAAATTCTTAAAAAATCAGACAATGTGATTTTCTAGATATGTTTTCTCATTTTGTCTCTCATAGTTGAGGTCTACCTATGATGACAATTACAGGCCGGCCTCATCTTTTTAAGTGGGAGAACTTGCACAATTGGTGGCTGACAAAATACTTTTTTTCCCCACTGTAGCTGGATAGGCAAGTTAAGCAATAGAGAACCAAATTAACCAACCACTAATTTTCAAATGTGGTCTGACCATGGATACTGTTCATACTACACTCTATGATGGATGAACAACAGCCCCAGAAAGTCAGGATTGTATGACCACATATAGTCAGGTATCTTCCAACTACCCATGGACCAGGCTCTATAGTCTGTACAACTAACCTCCCTGAACCAAAGATATAGGGGGGCAGGTATGCTGGTAGCAGCTGTGCAACTGAAAAATTCAAAAACTCAGTGAAATAAAGAAACCTAGGACTGAATCCCCAAGCCAATCACCATGGCCTAATGCCATGCCAGGGTACTGAGCCCCCTATCCACTGAGAGTAAGCCCATTGCAGCCTTTGAGGAGAGTAGCATGGTGGGGTTCTTATCAAAACTTCAGCCCTACTTAACCACTGCCACAGCCCTGAGACAGGGCAGAATTGCTGTTAACCTTCTGAGAGGAAAAAAAGTGCCATGTTAGAGAAAAACTCGGTACTAATTGGGACTTACTCATATCAGCCCCCATACATACAGTGGGAGAGGCAGAGTATAGTTATATTGGAGTGGAGTTATCAGGCACATCCATTATTTGGCATCTAGTTGCTGAGATAAACTATTACCAGTACCATCATCTACAGTGTAACTCCTGTTGTACTATTACACCCATCCAGGAAGCTGCATCAGTTGTATTTTATTTGGTAAAGTTACATCATTTGGATCAGCTACTGTCCTCCAAGTCATTCTTGCAATTTCCATCAAGGACCTTTCCGACCACCATCATCTACCTCAGGAGAGGAGAAGACTCCTCAGAACTGGGTGTACCCCAGTGGAATTTGTGAGTTGAATGCATGGCTGGTTTTGGACAAAGCGTGGCCCTGGACAAAATTAAAAGTGGGGCACCAAATGCTAACATACCAATAACATTGTATGTAATAATGATTCCTACCAATGGGGTGGCGATTTATAAGGAGAAACTATTATAAATCGCCCTCCTCCCCTTATAAATAATAGTTCTCCCAACATTATTATTAATAGTTCTTACTTATTTATAAGGGGGACTATGTAGAAGAAAGACTATTAATACTAAAGCCAGGGAAATTATTATTTATAAGGGGTAGCTATTTATAATAGTTCTTCCTTATAAATCACACCCCCCCCTTATAAATTATAGTTCCCCGAGCTCTATTATTAATACTTCTTTCTTCTAAATAGCCCCCTCTTATAACTAAGGAGAAACTATTAATAATAAAGGGGGAGCTATTTATGGTTCCTGTACATTCTTACTTGTCATATGTAAATGCCCCCATTTTACTTTTTATTAAAAAATCTTATACTCAACTTACCCCAATCCTCTTATGACTAGAATAGTCAGAGTTTCCCTCTGATAGACTAGCACAGGTGGTGTGATGCGGTGACGTTATCTTGCCCCCTGTGTCTTGATGCCTGTGCATCACTATCAGTCTTCTATGGCAGAGCAAGGACTTTACAGCTCATAGATTTTAGTAAAATTTTGGTGCTCTGTATCCAGAGGGCCCCTTTGGAGACAGCGGCCCTGGGAAATTGTCTAGTTGCTCTCCCCCCCAGTGCTGGCCCTGGTTGTATGTGGCAATAATGCCATAAAAATCCACACTTTCACCAGTGTGAACAAAGTCTAAATTCACACTTGATAGCTGGTAATTAGTTTAATCCTATTATTTCTGAGGAACTCAAAATTATGCCAGAGTATTCAATTTGTATAAATTTTTAGAATTAACATCACTTACTGTGATATTTGAAAACACCTATTCATAAATAGAGCAGGCTCCATAAGATAAAGCATGTTTCTTATTCATTTTAATGCTAATAATATGTTATTAAGACTATGCAAATATATTTACACAAACTAACTGATCAATCAGCATGAGTTCATTATGTCTTCTGCTTGGAAATCAGTAATATAGTAAAATAGTGCAAATTAAATGAGTGTAATTCAGGTTAACATTAGGTCTCAAAAAGTGACAAAGGCTAATTCTTTCACAGGAAGAGAGAGAGTGTGACAATATTTAAGAGAAAAATATGTCAGATTAATAGAAGTCCTTTGGGGTTATGTGATGTATTACATGAATTGAATAGCAGACCAGGTCATTTTTAACAGTTGAGAATGCACATAAATAGGAATAGCCTTTGCCAAGCAAAGCATTTTCAGTATGCTCATAATGCAGTTAATTAATGTGTTCTGAGTCGCTTCTAATTTTCACAAATGCCCTCACTAATGTGTAATGACATACCAAGCTTTAAAAGGAGTCTGTCAGCAGAACCCAGCCAGTCAACCCAGCCTGCAGATAGATAGGTTAGGGTCACCTGAATCAGTTTCCCCTTGTGCACCAGTTCCTCTGTCACCTTTCTTGTCAAAATGCAAAGACACTTTTTGGAATAATGAGGGCATACACATAAGTGGCAACACCCTAATTTCTCCAAAGCGCTCATTTAACTCTGGTCCAGCCCTCTGGTGTCCAATGCTGTTCCTCCATTTTTCTGCACAATTGTTTTTTGCACGTCTTGCTGAAAATTAAAGTAAAACAGTAAATTGTTTGCACCAATCTCAATGGTCTTCTGTGTCTCCTATCCTGAACTACCACCAAGGGACCATTTAACACAGTGCCCTGGGGGAACTACTACCAGGGACTTAGCTATAGGTGGTACAGAGGTAGGGATGGCATGGAGGAGGTTCCAGGACTCACAGCGGACGCCACGAAGGTCGTTTGGGAGAACGTCTCTTCACGTCTGCTGACCAACGGGCACAAGGATTTGTCATGGATGGCTATCCGAGGGGGGGCTGCCCCTCAGGTCGTTCATGCATGCCCGCAACTTGAGCAAGACGAGGTACTGCCCACGGTGCCCCTACAAGGAGGAAACATCTTTGCACGTCTTTTGGGAGTGTCCTTTTGCTCAAGGCCTGTTGGACGAGCTGGAAGATGACTTTGAGGACTGTGTACCCAGGAGGGGCCTGACGTACCACGCGGTATTGTATGGGCTCTTCCAGGGGACTCACAGAGAGAGTGACATTCTGGAGGCCTGGCGACTTGTGAACTGCTTCAAGGACGCTATCTGGTTCGCCAGAAAAGGACTGACTTTGCGAAGAGAGGACATCACTTTTCAGGATTGTTGCAGGCTGATCCGCAGCCTGCAGCGGGACTATGCCATTCTGGATAGCCTGACCGGTGAAGAGGAAGGAGAAGAGGACTGAGTCTTCGGCGACGTCTGTTTTTTCCCTTCCCCGTCCTCCCTTCATGTCTGTTGTGTTACTCAAATAAAGCTTCGGGCCTGTGATTACCCCCCTCCCCTTTCCCTCTTTCCTCTCCCCCATCCCATCACATGTTTTGATGCTTTTGCTGTTTAACCATTTTGTTTAGAGTTAGGGTAGGAAGTAGTGGTAGTATAGGAAGTATATTATTTCTTGTATTTACCTGTCCCCCCCTAAAATGTGTTAGTTATTGCCAGGGTAGGAAGTAGTGGTAGTATAGGAAGTATATTATTTCTTGCATTGCCTGTCCTCCCCTCACGTGTGTTGTGGTCAATCAATAAAGCTTCGGGCCTGTGACCTTCCCTCCCCCTCGTCCCTCTGTTTTTGTCACTCGTCTGTGTTTATTGCATTGACCAAAAGTATGTCAGTTAGGTTTGTAGTGCAGCATGTAGTGTTAGGATGTATTTCCTGTCGCCGTATGCCGCGCCGCATCCCTTAAGGATGAATGATATAGTCTGAATTGTGGTATTGTAATACAGTTATGCGCTGCGTCGCAGTACCTTTGTTATTTTTTGTTTAAGACTTGGATGCAAATAAAAGCTTTTGTTCAATCCAAAATAGGTGGTACAGAGGTAACAATTGCTACCAAGCCCTTGACCCACTCTACAACATGGGAAGATACTAGTACTATAGATTTTGCATTGGAGCTCAGAAACTTAACATTTTGCCTCCAACTACTACCACTAACATAATAATACAGGTACCCTCCTCACCATTGCACCAGTCCCTGATAAGTACTAGCATTTTGGTGTAACCAATCACAGCCACTATGAGCCTAACTGACAAATTCTCCCACCATTCATATACTATAAACCATTACCCCATTCAAGAGCATAGGTACAGGTTTGGAAGTTATATACATTGTTTGCTTTTGCATAAAAATAAAGGTTGACAGTATTATGTCATTGAGAATTTTAGACCATTTTTACATTACTGAATATATAACTTGTGTCCATTGAGACATCTATCATCTACATACAGTACTGTATTGAAAAATAAATTGCTGAATGAAGGATTTAATTTTAATATAGCAAATGATATAACCAGGATACATTGTTCTCTCTTTTTATCCCACAAAGGGATTACATCCAGATTATCTGAATCCCTATTAATTATTGCTGATGACATTTTTTCAGCTTAAGAGCCAATAGAGTCATATAGAAATACATTGCCTGCAACAAAGTGAAGAACTTTGACATATTACAGAGATAGTGAAACTGTAGTAGAAACTGTAGACACGGTTCTTGTGTGCACGCAGATGGTTAAACTATTACTGAAAATAATTTATTGCTTAAGCAATCGACGATAATCTGACCTCTGATTCAAAAGCGAGAAATGAAACTATATAATTGGAGGTATGGCAACATAAGCAGGTGGTATGGGTCAAAAAGGATAAAGAAGCATGCAGACGGAAAGTATAGAAAACAAGACATAATGATCAGAAATGGTGTTACCTCTTATGTACACCCTCTGTACTGTTGAAAGGTTGGGAATACTTTAAGGCTAAGGCCCCAGAGGGCTGCAGTAAAAAGGCTCTGCGGGAAAAACGCTTTTCACAGAAAGTCCACAGAGTTTTCGTCTGCGGTCTTTCTGCTTTTACTATACCTATAGGGAAACCGCCAGTGTTTCCGTAGGTATAATTGGAAATCGCAGCGTTTCTGCTGAGCGCATTTTTCTGCAATGTGTGGATGGGATTTGCTAGAATAAAAACTTTGCAGTGACTGCAAAACATTGCGTTTTTTGCCACAGCATTCCCGCCATGGCCAAACCACGGAGTTTACCCCACGTGGGGCCCCAGCCTTAAACTGGTATTTTACCAGCTTACAATGTACATATTGCTGTAAAACAATATCTGCAATCTTATGATACTGATAAAATGGTTGGAAGGGGGATTGAGGGATCTTTCAGAAATCAATCAGTCCAAGACATGGTTCAGTAATAAAGAAAACTAAACTTGAACTTTAACGTGAACAAGATCAACAAGACATATGGATATCCGGTGGAATAAATTATCCATGAGAGGTCATTTTCGTCAAGCCTACATACACACACACACACAGTACTCATGGACAAAAACATCTTTTTCTTTTTTTGAGGGTTTGCAAGATTTATACTGCAGGAAATGTGATGTATACGGTATGTCCATCTTCCCCACTGTATCCTCAGTGTCACTATGTGAATAACAGTTACTCTCTCAGTGCCATTTCTATGATGTCCTTCAAAGTGGGAGGCAGGGCAAGCCCCCTCCCCACAACATTCTGAAGTCTCCACTCGACTTTTTAACCCTTCCTAGCCCACGTAATCTCCATAAGAAAAATGTACAAACAAAAGTAAACAAATAAACAATCACTGGAGAAATAAGTATGAACATGATATAGTATCAAACTAACCTGTAACACATTCAGTTATGCTCAATGGCAACCTCAGCTCTACTACAGTGTATATCTCTGCAACCTATAATTAACTGAAAAATTTCTTTATTTACTCCAGTCTAAAAAATAGGGTACCTTGATAATGCAATTTATTTTCAAGTGATGTTCAGCTAACATTAGATAACGGTGACACTTTCCATACTTCATAGAATATTAAAAAAATGCAGAAACAATGCGTTACTTTACTTATTTCAGCATAAAATAGACTATAAATGAAATTGTGTTGTGGTGGCTGAATTTATCAGAATGGAATCTATTTAAATGCATAGTGCTGGCAGATTAGCTTCCAAATGCGTGAAATGGTGGAAAAGGTTAATGGGACAATAGTGGGTGAATACATGCAGATCTTTCACTGCCTATATATTACAACAGCTATTAATATTTATATATTCATGACATATTCTGTAAAAAAAAAAAAAAAACTAGGTACTGACAGAAGGCACCAAGTCAAATCTCACAAATGGCTAAGAGAGCCAGAGGGAGATGTCACATTGCCCTTGTGCTCTTATTAACAACATGGAATTTTGTTATATAAAACAGTTGTGAATTCATGATTTCTTACATGTACAGTACTCAGCCTATTATTTAACATAAGAGCAGTTTTTTTCCTTAGAATTCATTTTGATACAGTCAGCATCCATGTAAAAATATAATTTGAGGGATAGTTTAAAAAGACTAAATGTTGAACCCTAAAAAGCAACAGGAAATCACATTCAAGCTGAATCAGTGGTTATCAACACAGACACTACAACATACAGTCATACATGTGTGATATGCCAGTTTTAATAATCGGCTGCACCGGAGTGAGGTGCTACAAAATTATTAAGAGGCTCATGCCTGTTTTGGTGCAGCCTGGATGGTCTATACACCTGAATTGAAAATTTATGCCAGCTAAGGACCAATGCAAATATCAGCCATTATTTTCTCCAAGTTCTTATTTGCACAAATAGTGTTAAACTTTGGGGGCCCTTGAAGTCCCACGTCTCTCTGTCACATATTGTACACTTTTTAGAAAAGTTGGGAATGCCGCACAAATAGCATAATTTTTAGTGCAAATACCGCTATGTGTGAAAAATTGTGACTTTTATCAAGCATTTTAAGTCAAAAACTGGAGTAAAACACATGAAAAACTTCACCACATGACATCCATTTTGTACAAAGGCATGTAAAGCTTTATTATATAGAAGATAACAGCAAATAACATGTCCTCTAAGGTAAGCCTCAGTCTCAGTTTAACAGCTGTTGTGTAGTACTTTAATAAAATTACTCTAGTCTTCCTTAAAACTCCCCATCCTCCAACTGTGCTCCTCTTCACTTTCTTGTCATGTGAAAGCGGCAGAGCTTTCTCCTCTGCTGTAATATGAGGGACAAGATTGGAGTGTTGAGAGGCCTGCATTGCTGAGCTGAGGAGAAGGCCTACACTCAGCTTCTGAAGAGCACGAGAAAAGCATGCATAATTAAAATAGGAGATGTGTCACCCTGATATCTAGACTATTAATCTGACCCCTGTCGAAGCCTTCTTGAGAGGTGATACACGTGGGGCTCTCCTTGTAGTATCCTACCTCCATTCCCGTGCAGATTTCCATCAGGCCAGTTTAGTATGGCAATATATATATATATATATATATATATATATATATATATATATACCTGTGACATCTTTATATTTACTTGGTGGTATTTTCCTAGCCACCATTTTAGACTTGTATTACTAATTTAATGTTATTTTAATCTTGCATCACCATTTATGTTGCACTCTATGCAAAAATTGTTTTGTTTGACACATTGATGTGTATGTGTATGCACACCATGTATACTGTATATTGCTTTTTTTTTGTCACACTGATGCATATGTGTTTTTTTTTTTTGTTTTTTGCAGCTACACTTGGGGGTTTTGCAGTTAACATACAGGTAACACCTTTAGAGTTGGACAACTCAGAACACCACGGCAGTACAGGTGCATCTCAATAAATTAGAATATCTCTGAAACTTTTTTTTATTTCAGTAATTAAATTTAAAAAAATGACCTCCTATATTTTCTAGATTCTTTACACACAGAGTGTTCTATTTTTGTAAATGTTGATTATGGATTACAGGTAATGAAAATGCAAATCTAAGGCAGGGTTCACACTACCGTTGGAGTCTGTTATGAAGGTGTCCATTAAAAAATAAATAAAAAATGGACACCTATTATGACGGACACTAACTGATGTTAATGTGTCCGTTTTTTTAACTGATCCAATTAATGGTTCAGTTAAAAAAACGGACACATTAGCATCAGTTAGTGTCCGTGGGCATCAGTTAGTGGCCATTTTTTAACACTGTCAGTTTTTTTTAGTTTGTTTCTCCTTCTGAACGTGCGCAGGGACATCAGCGGCTATCAGTTACTGTCCGTTATAAGTCCGTTACCCATAGACTTCAATGTTAAAAAAATAACGGACACTTGCTGTCCGTCAAGAATCCGTTTTTTTCAAACGGACAAAAAGTCCTGCATGTAGGATTTTTTGTCGGCGAAAAAAAACGGACTTCTGATGGACACTAAAGAAAATTAGAATATTGTAAAAAAGTTCAGTAATGTAAATTCAGTGTGTCACCTGCCAAGGTTTCCTAAGCCTTTAAATGGTCCCTCAGTCTGGTTCAGTAGGACACACAATCATGGAAGACTGCTGATTATGAATTGTATTACTGAATTACTGAAATGAATGAACGATTCAAAAATATTCTAATTTATTGAGATGTACCTGTATATACAGTAAGCACACATATTGGTAGTAATACATACACAGTCCACACCTTCTAGCAGCAAATATTTATTTATCATTGATGGAATTGGTTGTTCTATAGCTAAAGTCTATGTATAAACATTTTTAAATGTCTGTGGATACTACTTTTGGTGGTTTTAATAGTTTTTAACTATGTGCAATAAAGATTAATATTTTATACATCAGGGTGACGAGTCTCCTATTTTAATTATGTATGCTTTTCTTGGGCTCTTCAGGTTATTACATTGTGCATAAATGGTGCTGCCCCCTGTTTGTGTATTTATTTAGTGATGCCCACTATGCTATTTAAACTGTGCTCAGCTTCTAGCTACAGTACATGTACTATTTTCCTCTGGAGTTTATTTCCACAGCATGCAAGAAGTCACCTACCCTACACAAAAGTTACTGTGTGTAAGTGTAATGCAAGTATGTGTATTGTGTGTGTCTGTATTTACTGTATGTGTATGTGGAAATGTTTGTATAGTACATATAAGTATTCGTGTGAGGATGTGCTGACTTCACATGTATGTTATTTTAGGTCATACAGTATATTATGACTGTCAAAAGACCAATCAACATCACCTACCAAACTCCATAACCTTATAACAGAGTGTTGGGTGGGGTTCATTATTGAGAACCACACAAATCAACAGAGCAAGGAATGATGGAACATTTTATCCAAAAACAAGAACACATAAGATAGCCTTCCACCTAGGAACAAAACACAGTCCGTCTCCACAGCACCGTCTGTATCCAAAAGAAGCCCCCTAGGAGGGCTTATTTTTTCAAGACGATCTGTCCTTTTTAGTGGTTCTATTTTGGGGTACATATGACTTTTTGATAATTTTTTATAGCATTTTTTAAGGCAAGATGGGGAAAATCATTATTTATTAATTAATTAAATACATATGGGCACCCCCCCCGATCTCGCCACGGGGTGCCGGGGGGGGGGGACATTTGGTTTGGTGGAATTCCTTTGATTGCTGTGGTCATATTTGACCGCTGCATCCAAAGAGTTAAAACCCCTGATTGAAGCTCAGCTTCGATCGGGGGTTAAAGAGCAGGGTGTTAGCTGTCAGATACAGCTAACACCTATTCCCGATACCGCCCGCGGCATTTACTTTCACTTTCAAACATTTAAGATGCCGCGGACGCTATTGACCCCGGCATCTTAAGGGTTCAACAGCGGGGATAGGTGTTATCACCGGTCCCCGCTGTTGCAGCAGGAGCATGGCTGTCAGATACAGCTGGGCTCCCACGGTGATCGCACGGGCTCTGTTTCTGAGCCCACTCAATCACCGTCACGTACCTGTACGTGGGGATGCGGTAACTAACCACATTCCCTGACGTACATGTACGTGAAATAGCATTAAGGGGTTAAAGGGATTAGCCAGCTTTCAAAAATTATTTGCAAATACATCCACTGCAGTGCTAAATACTCACTGTTATACTACCGTTCAGAAGTTTAGGGTCACTTAGAAATTTCCTTATTTTTGAAAGAAAAGCACAGTTTTTTTCAATGAAGATAACATTAAATGAATCAGTAATACACTCTATGCATTGTTAATGTGGTAAATGACTATTCTAGCTGCAAATGTCTGGTTTTTAATGCAATATCTACATAGGTGTATAGAGGCCCATTTCCAGCAACCATCACTCCAGTGTTCTAATGGTACATTGTGTTTGCTAACTGTGTAAGAAGTCTAATGGATGTTTAGAAAACCCTTGAAAACCCTTGTGCAGGTATGTTAGCACAGCTGAAAACAGTTTTGCTGGTTAGAGAAGCTATAAAACTGACCTTCCTTTGAGCTAGTTGAGAATCTGGAGCATTACATTTGTTGGTTCGATTAAACTCTCAAAATGGCCAAAAAAGAGAACTTTCATGTGAAACTCGACAGTCTATTCTTGTTCTTAGAAATGAAGGCTATTCCATGCGAGAAATTGCCAAGAAACTGAAGATTTCCTACAACGGTGTGTACTACTCCCTTCAGAGGACAGCACAAACAGGCTCTAACCAGAGTAGAAAGAGAATTGGGAGGCCCGCTGCACAACTGAGCAACAAGACAAGTACATTAGAGTCTCTAGTTTGAGAAATCGACGCCTCACGGGTCCTCAACTGGCAGCTCATTAAATAGTACCCGCAAAACGACAGTGTCAACGTCTACAGTGAAGAAGCGACTCAGGGATGCTGGCGTTCGGGGCAGAGTGGCCAAGAAAAAGCCATATCTGAGATTGGCTAATAAAAGGAAAAGATTAATATGGGCAAAAGAACACAGACATTGGAAAGAGGAAGATGGGAAAAAAGTGTTATGAACAGACGAATCAAAGTTTGAGGTGTTTGGATCACACAGAAGAACATTTGTGAGACGCAGAACAACTGAAAAGGTGCTGGAAGAGTGCCTGACGCCATCTGTCATGCATGGTGGAGGTAATGTGATGGTCTGGGGTTGCTTTGGTACTGGTAAAGTGGGAGATTTGTACAAGGTAAAAGGGATTTTGAATAAGGAAGGCTATCACTCCATTTTGCAACGCCATGCCATACCCTGTGGACAGCGCATGATTGGAGCCAATTTCATCCTACAACAGGACAATGACCCAAAGAACACCTCCAAATTATGCAAGAGCTATTTAGGGAAGAAGCAGGCATTTGATAAATAAAAGTGTGAGTTTTCATGGAAAACACAAAATTGTCTGGGTGACCCCAAACTTTTGAATGGTAGTGTACCTTGTGCAGCCTTTTCTTGGCTTTATTTTACTTGAGACTCCTTGTATCACTGTTATTTACATGCAGAGAATCTGTGAAAAAAAACTACATTTCCCATGATGCATCTCCCTTCTATCCCCTCCAATGAAATCACAGGTAATAAATCACTCCCACATCTGAAGTCACATGATTGTGTGATGTTTTGTTTGCAAGCTCACTCCCCCCCTCCCCCTGTGAGCTGCAAACACAGGAAGTGAGAGCCGGGAGGTGCAAAGGTAGAGTGTAAGAACTTGAAAAATCTATGTCATAAGCCAAATTATTGCTATCTTTGCCTGTTTGGGTTAAAGAACAGCAAGTTTATATTTGAATTGATTCTGCCAAAATGAATTGATTTTTGCCATTATTACAATGCATGATGCTTGCTAAGACTGTTGCAGGAAGAATTTATTGATTTGCTACTGTGTTTATTAAAATTAATTTAAGCAAAATAGAAAGACAATATGTTCACTTTGAAAAAGCCATCTTCAAGAGAGAAAATCCAATATGAGTTAATAAGTTATTTGCTTTCAACATAAGCCATCAAAAACAATACTGTCTAGATATAAAAATACTCATCCGGAAATGCATGGCCTAACCATTGTGGTGGTTTATTATATATATATCTCAAATATAGCTCATATGTTTCTCAATATTTATTCCTAATAACCATAGTAACAAAAAACATATATTTTTAAGAACTGATAACAAATGTATATATTTGGTAAAGATTATTCCCTTCAGGGCAATACACACAGATTGTCCAATATTATATTGCATCTGTCACCAGATAACTGCCTTTTAGAATCCAAAATAATAAGTAGCTGCCATTCATGAGCCATAATACCTCAATAGAAGGATCATATGCTACAGCAAATTTCATGGATGTAAGCCCCATCACTGATTATCCTGGCCACACATCCAAAAGCCATTGTGATTTTAATCTCAAGACAATACAGTGTTCTCTGAGTTCCCAGACCTAGTGAATGTGTTGGCACTTCTGAGCCCTTTCAAATTAAAGTGCTCACAGCAGACTATTCCATGGATCACATAGTACCCAGTAGTGTCACCTCACAGAAATTTGACAATGCAGTGCCCATACACTAGTATACTGCAGGTCAAACAGAATATGGCAGTCCTGTAATAATATACACATGGAAATACCAATATCACACAGAATTTCTCATGAAATTGTGCCAACCACATAATAGTGATGAGGAATATTCATATAACAGTGCCAACAGAATAGTTGCTACTACATTGCCCATTCAGATATGTTATACATGCCTCTATACTATCAATTCTACTGTTATCTTCCAGATTTATCTTTTTACTGCATCGTGGCTTCTAATTCCATTTGTTGCTGATTTCTCGATGCAAATTCCCTCCAGTTTTGATTGTGTGATATGTTTTCACCGCTATCCCTTTGTGATGGTTTCTGGTCACTCCTAGGATTATTTGATAGCGCACATGACTTGTCCCTTGGAACTTGATGGTTTTTGCTAACCACCATTCTGATACTATGGTTTTTGGCTATGTTACTGTTATTTTTAATTTCCACTTGTGTTTATGGTTATTATTGAGAGAGGCTCTTATACTTCTTACCCTCCAGCTTCACACTTTTTATGGATGGATGATATAGTAATTCACACTTTTAATGTGAAGGATTTGATCCTACCAGTGCCTTGATTACATGTTTATTAATAAGTATTATTTATCGCTTATAAGGAAGGCCACAATTGGTTACATCCTCGCCCTTGATCACGCTCCCATTCAGATCTCTCTTTCTCTCTCCAAATTCCCACCTACATCTGGATTTTGAAAACTGAATGAGACCTTATTAGATGAAGCGTGCACAATTAAATAAGTCAGTGACCAAATCCACCTATACTTTTAGTTTAATAATACCCTTGAAGTACCTATGCTAGTATGGGAGGCCCACAAGGCTTTATGTATATACAAGGAATCTTTATTGCCATTGAAACATGATAAAAGAAACAAAAATCAGCCCTTCTCAATTCCCTTTTAGCTCAAATCTCTGCCCTTGAGAAACTCCATAAGCCAGTGGCGTAACTAGGAATGGCTGGGCCCCACGGCGAACATTTGACATGGCCCCCCCGAACCACCGCCCCCAACCGCCTTCCCCCGTACAAACTGCCTCCCCAACCCTCCCGCATAAACCGCATTCCTGCACACAATATTATGCGCCATAGTAGCCCCTGCACACAGTATAATGCCCCATAGTGGCCCCTGCACACAGTATTATGCCCCATAGTGGCCCCTGCACACGGTATTATGTCCCATAGCGGTCCCTGCTAACTGTATTATCCTCCATAGTGGGCGCTGCACACAGAATTATGCCCCATAGTGGCCCCTGCACACAGTATTATGCTCCATAGTGGCCCCTGCCCACAGTAGTATGCCCCATAGTGGACCACGCATGAACGATTATTATACTGTGGGGTCGACCCCAGAGTATAATGATCGGAGACCCAGGGAAGGATACAAACATAAAAAACAATGCTACTTACCTCATCCTGGCTCCGCTGCACTCCCGTGCGCTACTTCGGCCATCTTCAATGTTGGAGAAGATCTCGCGTGAGTGAGGCTGACGTCGCGACGCATAATGACATCGGCTCACCTCCCCTGGGCCTCTGATCATTATACTGTTTGTGGGGTTCGTAGTAGCGGCTGCCACAGGGCTCCGGGTCCTGGGCCTCATAATGTTCCGGGCCCTGTGGCAGCCGCTACCGTGGCTACCACAATATTTACGTCCCTGCCATAAGCGTTCTATTGCTCAGATCCACTTACAGGATATGATTAATTTGAGATCTAAAGTCAAAGACATCATAAACTCCCGAGCTGCTAAAAACCTTCTACCGTATATGCTAAACATAAATGGTATACCCATGGATATAGGAGAGGTAAACTAATGTCCACTTTAGTTAAGGTGACTAAAGCAAAAGCCCATGTTGCTTCCATTTGTAATACTGTGGGGAGTTTAGCCAGACGCAAGACATTGCAAAGGAATTTGCTGAATTACGGTACTGTTTAAAATCTTAATACTAATGAAAGCTTCTAAAATAACGGAATTTTTCAGCAACTTTCATGTACTGAGTTAAGATACGCAACAAGAAATGTCGTTTCTCAGCCCTATATCCATGCAAGAAACTGATCAGGCCCAGAGGAGTACCCCTTTAGGGAAAAGGCCTAGACCTGATGGCCTGCCTTTCTATTAAAAAAAAAAAATTGAAGGATGTATTGCTCCTGCAGTTCCATAATCTTTAATTTAGTTCCTGACTCAACTATAGATTCTACGTCAAAAATACGAAATGGTCCTGACTTCTCTGGCACTTTACTGGAATATGGCATGTACAACCCCAATTCCAATGAAGTTGGGACGTTGTGTAAAACATAAATAAAAACAAAATGCGATGATTTGCAAATCCTTTTCAACCTATGTTCAATTGAATACACTACAAAGACAAGATATTTAATGTTCAAACAGATAAATTTTATTTGTTTTTTGCAAATATTCACTCATTTTAAATTTGATGCCTTACGGACCCAGAGGACACGACGTCCATGATTTCCACAAACAATTTGAAACGCGGAGTGTTCAGACCACAGGACACTTTTCCACATTGCGTCAGTCCATCTCAGATGAACTCAGGCCCAGAGAAGCCGGTGGCGTTTCTGGGTGTTGTTGATATACGGCTTTCGCTTTGCATGGTAGAGATTTAACTTGCACTTGTAGATGTAGTGATGAACTGTGTTGACTGACAATGGTTTTTTGAAGTGTTCCTGAGCCCATGTGGTAATATCCGTTACAGAATGATTTCAGTTTTTAATGCAGTGCCGTCTGAGGGATCAATGGTCACAGGCATGGTTTTCCGCTTTGCTGCTTACTTGCAGAGATTTGTCCAGAGTCTCTAAATCTTTTGATGATATTATGGACTGTAAATGATGAATTCCCTAAATTCCTTGCAATTATATGTTGAGAAACGTTGTTCTTAAACTGTTGGACTATTTGCTCACGCAGTTGGTGAACCTCGCCCCATCCTTGCTGACTGAGTCTTTCAGGGAGGGTCTCTTTATACCCAATCATGACACTCACCTGTTTCCAATTAACCTATTCACCTTTGTAATGCTCCAAACAGCAGTTTTTGAGCATTCTTCAACTTTCCCAGTCTTTTGTTGCCCCTTTCCCAGCTTTTTTGGAACATGTTGCAGATCTGTTTAATGGATGCAAAATGGATGCAAACAGATGGCCATCTGTTTACTTAGAGATCAATGTGGAAAAAATAAGAAAATAATAGATCAGTTCATTTTTTTTTTTTTTTTTTTTTTGGACGGACACAAAAACGTAGTATGCCATACTTTTGTGTCCATCAAAAAAAAAAACCCAGAAAGAAATGGGTAACTGTTTTCTAACAGTTTTTTGTTTGCATCCATTTTTTGCATCTGTTAAACGGATGTACCATACATCACCAGGAGTATATCCATGCACATGTTTTTCGCTGTATAATACAAAATAAAGTGCAATGCAAGTGCAAAAATACCCATAATATGAGATGTAATGGTTACTTTTTGGAGGAATAAATATTATTTATAAATATTGCCAAATATCATAGTTCAGAGAAAAAGT
This sequence comes from Leptodactylus fallax, assembly GCA_947044405.1. Taxonomy (NCBI): domain Eukaryota; kingdom Metazoa; phylum Chordata; class Amphibia; order Anura; family Leptodactylidae; genus Leptodactylus; species Leptodactylus fallax. The sequence goes on along the minus strand of CAMRHE010000111.1, from coordinate 2,270,306 downwards.
CTAGTAGCTCTCCCTGCCCCGCAGATGCCATTGGTAAACTACCTGCTTACTCGGGGATCTCAGGAAACATGTGGGGCAGGAGGGGAAGCTAATTCTTTTGTCTAGACTATGCTATTTAATTAGAGTATTTTACATTTTATTGTACAAGTGGCAGGTGCGTAACTAGCAAAGACTGGGCCCCACAGCAAACTTTTGACTTAGGCCCCCCACGCAGTATAACGCCCCATTTACACACACTATAATGTCCCAAAATGGCCCCTTCACACCATATTAAGTCCCATAGCGGCCCCTCCTCACAGTATACTGTTCCATAGCGGCCCCTGCACACAGTATAATGTTTCATAGTGGCCCCTTCACACAGTATTATAACCCATCGTGGCCCCTTCACACATTATTATGTCCCATAGCGGCCCCTTCACACAGTATTATGTCCCATATTGGCCCCTGTACACAGTATAATGTCCCATAGTGGCCCCTGCACACAGTATAATGTCACATAGTGGCCCCTCTACAGAGTATTATGTTCCATAGCAGCCCCTGCACACAGTATAATGTTCCATAGTGGCACCTGCACATAGTATAATTTTCTATAGCAGCCTCCATACAGTATAATGTTTCACAGTGGCCGCTCCACACAGCATAATGTCCCATTGCGGCCATAGCTGTGTTCATTGCAAATATTGCAAAAATTCAGCAGAACCTGAAATTTATGTGGTTCAACACCCATGAACTATTATTATACTCTGGGGTATTTTCAGACTCCAGAGTCTAATGATCAGAGGCTCAGGGAAGGTGGCAAACATAAAACACCAGTGGTACTCAGGTACTCTCCTTGGCTCCGCCGCTGTTCTCTTCTTTGACATCTCAGATGTGGGTTACGCGTCGTTATTATGCCTGACCCATGTGATGTCTGTGCCGTCACTACAGAGGCTGAAGATTGCCTGGAGTCATGCCGGAGAGGTGAGTAACACTGGTTTTTATGTTTGCTCACCTCCTCTGGGCCTCCGATCATTATATTCGGGGTCTGAAGAGTTCTCAGAGTATAATAATATCAGTTTGGTGAAACAAATACTCTTGCAGTGGGCCTGCGACCTTACTTACCAATCCCCATTCCTGCTCAGTGCGGCTTTCCCTTCTTCCCTCCAAGGGGCCCCAGCGACGTGGTATGAGATTCACAGGACCCCTGAAGGGCAGAAGGGGAAGTGGAGGAGGCCGTGAGCAGGAACGGGAATGGTAAGTAAATATGGCCCATTACCTGCTGGGGCTATTCCAGCAGGAAACAGCCTATTAAAAAAAAAAAAAAAAAAAGCAGCAGGCCCTGTGGCAGCCACTATGGCTGCTACCGCAGTACTTATGCCGCTGACAAGAAGATTTATCCTATGCTTTTTAAATAGTTGTAAGATAAGCCCTATTGCATGGCTCAGCTTCTAAACTATACAAAATACAGGTGCATCTCAATAAATTAGAATATTTTTGAAATGTTCATTCATTTCAGTAACTCAGTGATACAATTCATAATCAGCGTCTTCCATGATTGTGTGTCCTACTGAACCAGACTGAGGGACCATTTAAAGGCTTAGGAAACCTTGGCAGGTGACACACTGAATTTACAATACTGAACTTTTTTTACAATATTCTAATTTTCTCAGATTTGCGTTTTCATTAGCTGTAATCCATAATCAACATTTACAGAAATAAAACACTTAAAATAGAACATTCTGTGTGTAAAGAATCTAGAAAATATAGGAGTTCACTTTTTTAATTTAATTACTGAAAAAAATAAATGTTTCAAATATATTCTAATTTATTGAGATGCACCTGTATTGCCAAACAGTTTTGAAAAGAAAGGTATAATATTTTCAAATATTTAAGTGATGGTTTTAATTGAAAGAATCTCTGTGGATCTACTGCTCCTCAGTAAAGCCATCATAGCAATTCTAATGTTATAATAATAAAATATAGCAAATAGGAGAAAAGAAAAAGACATGCATAAAAATACTAACAGAATATAAAATATTAGTCTTTGAAAGACGTATAAAATCAGTACTACTATGTAAGCAAACTTCATAGCAGAAATGTTTAGTAAACATTGATTTAAGATAAACCAAGTGGCATAGCTATAGGGGGTACATAAGTATAGTAAAGTCCAAATCAGCACAGAATTTACCTTTCAATGTCAAGAGTGCAAATTCAATTCCACCATATACAAAAATAGAAAAACAGCAGCACTCCAATAGTTTAAAAGAAAAAGCGTATCTTTAATCGAAGGTGATGTTTCGGTCCCAACAATTGATACATAATTAGTATTTTTTCTGCTTATACAGGGATAATATAATCATATCATCATAAAAATACATAACCCCTAGTGAAAAAAAAAAACCAATTGAATAGCCCCAACTCAAATGCCAAATCATACTCCTGATTTCAAGTGGGGAAGAAAAATTGTTGCGCATAGTGTTCTTATGGAGGCATCTATGGCAGGCATATACTAAAAAGTTCTAGGGTCTTTGAGCTTCTGATCAAATTTTCACTTATCAGATCATAAATCAGAAGCTATCTATCTATTTAGTACAAACTATTTGCTGATGTAGATGAGACGCACCCACTTAACCCTGATCCAACATCTTCTGACATTGGTAGCTTTCCTCAGTATTTGGTAGCTTTCCTCAGTATTTGAAGATGGTTGTGGTTCCTTCCAAGAGCTTTGGAACCTAAGCACTCGCTAAATCTGTCACTTGCAAAGCACTGGTTCTCAGTCACAGAGCATACCACCCAAGACTGCGTACTCCCTGGGGTATACAGTATGAAACACAGGTTGAAAACCACTGGTATACACCATTTATAAATTGAACAGATACATCAGATTTGTAATTTGAAGCTTGAGCACCAGTGAAAAATCTGTAATAGGATCTCCAATCTATCATGTAGGTATAGCTACTATGCTGTGAATATGCACATAATTTCTTAAATTGCAAGTAGAATTTTACATGCTTTAATAAATGTAAAATGGAACTTTCTAATGAAAGTTGAACCTCACTTACCATTTTCTTAATGGGTTTTCTGTACATTACAGTATGTTTAGAATGATCTGCATGGTAAGGTTAATCATAGTGGAATCACACAAGCAATCTCATGCTACTTATTTTAAACTTGATGAATATTCAGTTGTAAAATAATGGAAGCCATAGAAACCCAGACTGGAAGACAATGTAGTTAATAAACACAATAAACATGAAGCTGCTTTTACAAAGACCTCTAGCTATACTCATTTGCAACATAATTTAGAGAGATGAATACACTGGTATAACTATGGGGGAATTTAGAGATAGAATAGAAGCAGAAAAAAACAGTATACAATGGAAAGACCATACTTAAAAGGGAACACATTATAACTGCAAATACTTTTCTTTTAATAATAATTGAATTGCCTTTTTAATGTTTAATTTAATGGACATGTACTCTAACCTGAATTTGCAATGTTATTGATGTTATTGCATTAACTCTTTTTATACACTACAGGAAAAAAGATCAAAATGTTGATGTGCATAACATGAACAGAGGATAAATAAGATAAATTACGAAAAAGTATAATGTTGTAATGGTAGCAAGCAGTAAAGGATAGAATTATGTTTTTGTTTGCTTTTTATTTGTATTTACTTTATACCAATATAGCTCTTAAAGTAAACCTGTTTTTAGTGTAAGTTTTATTGTTTCTATGGAGAAATTCTTGCATAGCGACATTAAACTGTTATTATTATATGTGTGATAAAACATTTGTTTTCCCTTGGCACTGAATATCTGTCTTAGAAGGCGCTATAAGCCTATCAAGATGAGCATACTGATTCTGCACTAATCAAATTCAGTTCAAATTTCAAAGTTTTATTAATTAATTTCGGACAAATCAAATAGTGGCCACCACTTTACAGATCAAAATAAGACAGAGAAAAAGGAGAATCACATGAACTCAGTGGATAGTTTCATGGTAAAGCCATAGATGACATTTTTTGGGGATACAAGACAGTATAGATGAACTCAAAATTGAGAGTCTGAGAACACAGAATAGAGTCAAATATTGATAATTTTGCGATGCTAAATTTTGCACTTAGTATCAGTGTCACCAAAATTCAGCCTATTTTTTGTGTCAAGCTTGCATTTTTGCAGTGCCATTACACTTCAGTTCAATCTGTGTCCAATGACAAAATTGTTTTAAAAATTGTAAATTTAAATCCTGATGCTGTCGGGCCCTTACTAAAATTGTTTTTCAAGTAAATTTAATTTTGGCTGACGTATGACCAAACCATCAAAAGATGCCTGGGCAGATCTGATTCTACTGCTGCTATGTGTGTTGTCTAAATTATTGCAGTGCTATTATTGCAGTGCTATCTAAATTATTCCCAAAGATATAACTGGTTGAAAACATAGTCGGGATTGGGATTCTTATATCATATATTATACAGCTACATATAAATATCCTAATCCCAACTGTGTTTTCAACCAGTGATACTGTCATATGAAAGAAGAGCATCTCCTCTTTCATATGACACCATGAAAGCAAGTTTGTACATTTTATAATGACCGAGATATAACTGTTTGAAATTACCCTCCCCCCATTCATTTTCCCTACGTGTTACACAGCCCTGTATTTCATACACAGTAGCATTCAGTGAGAGGCAGAAACAACTCTCTATACAAAAGCAAGGGAAAGAGTAAAAAAATGCAAAATTTCACAAAAAGGATCCAAGATTTGTTGATAAAATATATTACAAAATTTATTTATGACACAAATACTGCCGGAAAATCAAAAGTTGTCTGAAAGTTTAGTTATGCTTTAAAGAAACAACAATGTAATTGACTTGTTTGGCAACTGAAGTCCCATCTGGCCAAGTTGCTGGTGGTACAGTCGCTGCTGTACCTCCCATCTGGACAAGTTTCTGGTGGTGAAGTCACTGCTGTACCACTTAGTGAACTTAGTGTACTGCCTTTTGGCAAATGATGACATGGATTCAGCCTTGATGGAAGATACCTAGTCAATATTATCTAACTGCCATTGGCCCACTAATTCAATGTTCTCTGTGGCATGTGGTAGTGACACCTCCATGGTTGTTCAGGTCTGGTACCAAGATCAGGTGCTTATCCACCTCTGCCATATGCTCCTCAATGGGCATTTTTTCCCAACAGTGGCAGAGTAGCCAATGACAATGGCAGGAATCTTGTGGTTGCACTCTACTTGGGGAATATAAGACATGCTCCCTGCATGACAGACATCATAAACCTGGTGGTACAATTTATTTTTAAACTATGTCATCCCCTTTGTATTTATACCAGAGCAAACACTTACACAACATCTTGCTTGTCTCCCTGTGGCTTTTGAGGACATGTGTGGACTATTTCACATGCAAGAGGATTTGTAGATGGATGAGGATATAGGACTTGAGGAAGAGGTGGATGAGTAGGAGTTGATGGCAGAGGAGGACATTGAGTTTTCAAAGACTGGGGAACAAGATTGAAACTCACTGTAGACGTCATGATGTAGATGATGATAGTTACCTACGTGCTGACAAATAAATTGATAGCATTGCATAAAGCAAAGAGATGACTATTAGCTAGCCAGCAAAATAAACTTTTCATGCTTCCAAAAGAGTTGTATATATTGCCAGGATACACACTGTACACAGTTTGCAACAGCTTTTGTCAAGTAGCTGCTTATCAGTTGCATGTCTGATCTGGAGGCCCGTCTATGCTCCCTCTCCACTGTCTCTACCACTAATACTGGAAAAAGAAATACCAGAAAAATAAAAAAACAGCAGTCGATACAGCTTGCTGAACATAATTAAACAGTTTTTTCAACTGCTGTGCCAACCTGATCACCAAAAGGATACACACTAATGGAATAACCAGGTTCATTTGCACCTGGACTATGCCGTTTCTCCAGCATGTGCCTTAAACCCTGACCTCATAAACTTCATTAATAGAAGTTTGGACCAGGGGCAGGAACAGGCCTAGTTTGCCTTTCTGTACTGTCCACCATCCAGTTGTCTTTCTCAAGTGGAGAAAAGTGTCCTTCACAAGTGTGGAAAACATTACATTTGCGAAAATGAATTGGGCATGGATCCATGAGGATTTTCACACACCTCTTCCTGAAGCCAATGAATAGATCTTCCATTGCAGAAACTGGAGACTGGTTCTTTATCTCCAGGCCAATGATGCCACTGCAGCTGAGTCTCTGTCCATCATTTTCCATACTGTACTGTTGCTGATTCCACTACTACTACCCCTACACTGCCACACATCTCCTGACTTGTCCAGCATGATCCATACTGTATTGATGGGAACGCACCATCCACTTCACAGGGTTAATATAACAAACCTGAGAGTGCTCCCAAATAAAAGGATATTTTTTGATGGCTTACTAAAAAAGACATTGCTTCCTCTGATAAGACTGTGTGTGTGTGTGTGTGTGTGTGTGTGTGTGTGTGTGTGTGTTTAAACGCCGTAAGGCATCTCCCCTAAATATTTATAATTTTTGGACTGCTTCCTGGTGCTTCTACTGATACCACCAAATGTAGAAATATTAGCCCTCATAAAGGGGATAATTTTTTGAATATTTTTTTAATTTTAAAATGTATGAAAAATCTGACATTGCAATGTGTTATTGAACACTGGCTACCATGTATTTACCCCTCAATGTATATAATACAGTCACTTGGACAGTAATCATACTGTCTTGGCATTGAAAATACCTCGGAGTGTTATATAATTGGGACACTTTTGAATTTGGACCATATTTATTCAGACCAGGAGTGTAGCTATCAGGAGTACAGAGGTAACAGTTACTACAGGCCCCTGTAGCCTGAGGGGGCCCAAAGGTCTCTCTACAATTTAAGTGACACCAGTATTAGATATAGTACATGATAGGTGGGTCCCCATTATACCTCTGATTCAGACCAATTCAAATTGCTGACCCATTCAATCAAACTGGACCTGAAGCAAATCTTGGGAAATTCAGTCATCTTTAACTGTAAGTCATGCAAAATAAAATGTATCATATGACACACTGTAGTCTATAGTTGTGAGGATATACTAAGGGAACATATGAGGGTATACAAGAAAATTCTATTTGCCACCTTATTAACTACAGTGGGGAAAAAAAGTATTTAGTCAGCCCCCAATTGTGCAAGTTCTCCCACTTAAAAAGATGAGAGAGGCCTGTAATTGACATCATAGGTAGACCTCAACTATGAGAGACAAAATGAGAAAACAAATCCAGAAAATCACATTGTCTGATTTTTAAAGAATTTATTTGCAAATTATGGTGGAAAATAAGTATTTGGTCAATAACAAAAGTTCATCTCAATACTTTGTTATATATCCTTTGTTGGCAATGACAGAGGTCAAACATTTTCTGTAAGTCTTCACAAGGTTGGCACACACTGTTGCTGCTGCATTGGCCCATTCCTCCACGCAGATCTCCTCTAGAGCAGTAATGTTTTGGGGCTGTCGCTGGGCAACACGTACTTTCAACTTCCTCCAAAGGTTTTCTATGGGGTTGAGATCTGGAGACTGGCTAGGCCACTGCAGGACCTTGAAATGCTTCTTACGAAGCCACTCCTTCGTTGCCCTGGCGGTGTGCTTGAGATCATTGTCATGCTGAAAGATCCAGCCATGTTTCATCTTCAATACCCTTGCTGATGGAAGGAGGTTTGCACCTAAAATCTCACGATACATGGCCCCATTCATTCTTTCATGTACACGGATCAGTCGTCCTGGTCCTTTTGCAGAGAAACAGCCCCAAAGCATGATGTTGCCACGCCCATGCTTCACAGTAGGTATGGTGTTCTTTGGATGCAACTCAGCATTCACTCTCCTCCAAACATGACAAGTTGTGTTTCTACCAAACAGTTCTACTTTGGTTTCATCTGACCATATGACATTCTCCCAATACTCTTCTGAAACATCCAAATGCTCTCTAGCAAACTTCAGATGGGCCCGGATATGTACTGGCTTAAGCGCGGGAACACGTCTGGCACTGCAGGATCTGAGTCCCTGGCGGTGTAGTATGTTACTGACGGTAGCCTTTGTTACGTTAATCCCAGCTTTCTGCAGGTCATTCACTAGGTCCCCCCGTGTGGTTCTGGGATTTTTGCTCACTGTTCTTGTAATCATTTTGACCCCACGGGGTGAGATCTTGCGTGGAGCCCCTGATCGAGGGAGATTATCAGTGGTCTTGTATGTCTTCCATTTTCTAATTATTGCTCCCACAGTTGATTTATTCACACCAAGCTGCTTGCCTATTGCAGATTCAGTCTTCACAGCCTGGTGCAGGTCTACAATTTTGTTTCTGGTGTCCTTCCACAGCTCTTTGGTCTTCATCATAGTGGAGTTTGGAGTGTGACTGTTTGAGGTTGTGGACAGGTGTCTTTTATACTGATAACAGTGTTAAACAGGTGCCATTACTAAAGGTAATGAGTGGAGGACACAGGAGCCTCTTAAAGAAGAAGCTACAGGTCTGTGAGAGCCAGAAATCTTGCTTGTTTGTAGGTGACCAAATACTTATTTTCCACCATAATTTGCAAATAAATTCTTAAAAAATCAGACAATGTGATTTTCTAGATATGTTTTCTCATTTTGTCTCTCATAGTTGAGGTCTACCTATGATGTCAATTACAGGCCGCCCTCAGCTTTTTAAGTGGGAGAACTTGCACAATTGGTGGCTGACTAAATACTTTTTTTCCCCACTGTATATATATTCATAGAAATATGAAATATATTGATCTGTTTATATTTATCTCAACATTAAACTTGGATATGGATTCAAAAAGGATGGTCTTCAGCAGAATAGATACAGATGTACTGTACCTCATTATTGTAGCATATATTCAAGAACATTCATATTACAAGACCATATGATAAATTCACCAAACTGACCCTTCTGCTGATGTCAGGTTCTCTTTGAGTTAAATATTTTCTCTAAAACTAATGGCAGAGACGGACAATGGAAGGATGTAACACTGCAAGACTGACTGACTGAGGTTAGTCCAGTGCCAATCTACCTTTCTTTACTGGGGTGTTCACCTCTTTGAGGAAACAAGACTGAACACGTACAGAGAATTGTCAAGGAATTATGATTGACAATTCTTTAAAAAATGGATCCAAAATTTGGGCTAACAGTTGTAGGGCTATCCGAGATACTGTAAGAATGGTTAAGCATTTTTTATTTTTTCTAGGAGCAGTGCCACTCCTGTTTATTATTTTTGGTTTAGTATTTCTGCATAGCCTGAATACAGAGGTTTTGCCAAGTATGCTAATCATTCCCTAGGATAGTGGATAATTTGTAGATCGGTGGTGTTTCTACTCCTGGAGCCCCCACCAATCACAAAAACAGGAGTTTTGTGTGTCCCGATCTGAATATATCGGTAGTCGTGCAGGCATGCTGCCACTCCATTTATCTCTACGGAGCTGCGATAGAAAAGCTGAGAAGAGTATTTGGCTATTTCTCATAGAGTGGAACTTGTGATTAGATATTGTCCCAGTGGTCAGACCACCATTATTCTACAACTTATTCCCTATCCATAGTATATTGTATATTTGGCCCACTCTATTAAAGTAGTTACAAAAACAAAGTTAATGGACTTGAGCAGAGATGTTTCTATAAAACAAAAAATGATAATTTTTTGTCATTTAAAACAATAATTTTATGTTTTTCATAAAATAACATATTTTTAGACTTTAAAAATTATTTAGTATCAGGTAGTAACATGTAGGATTTGGTATACTTTCATTTACTGATCACAGAGAATACCACACACATAGCATCAAAAACATGAACAGTGATGCAGAAAACGGCACTTAAACCATAAATTCTCAGATGAACTCAGGTCACAACCTTCTGTCATCAAACTGGAATCCAGAACTTACCTGACATTTTCAATTTCTCAGCATTTATAAGCCATCATAACCTCCCACATCAGAAATGTGATTTACTCACTAACATGCTGAGAAATTTACTGCCTGCGACAAGCATCTAAACTGGAACTCTAATAATGAGTTGTTTATGTAGATATACTATATCCATAAATTGAAATAAAAAAAAAAAAAACTTGCTTGACTGTTACTATTATTACTTTAGCATATTCAGCAATGTAAAACCAGTTACATTCAATGACAACAGCAGATAGAATATAACAAGCGCACATAGGAAATCTTTAGTCTTTATACTATATAATATTTGCCATTTGAATGTTATATTAATTCGTACAACATTTTACCAGCTATTTAGCCCTAAAAATATCACCATAAAGAATGAGTGTTATTCCTTTCATGGATGCATTTGTAAAATATTCTATTAACAGCAGGTGGCAACCTTTGAAAACAAGATTACTGTCTTCCTTTTTTGCACTTGTTTTTCACATGCAGATGTCTGAATTAAATGTTGAAAACGAAATCTCTGCATGTTTGCTTTTAGATTAGATAAACATGTCTTATTTTAATTATCAGTGAAGGAAGCCGCAAATGAAACAAGTGTGGATAGTAACATGTTGATATCATAGACAATTGCAGATGTTTGTACTGTAACTAAGCAGTCTCTCAGTTATTTATCATTACCAGAGTTTGCACACAAATTCATTATATACAAATGTGATATGTCTACAGAATACATTTTTATATTCTCAACTGCTGACTAATATTTTGTCTATCTATCTATCTATCTATCTATCTATCTATCTATCTTCTAGAGTAGCTTGAAAAAAAAAATAGTAATCACTATAATTGTGGTGTTTTTGAAAGCAGAGGTACCACGTCCAAACAACCCATGAGAGGTAGCAGTTGCACCTAGGCCTTGGTTTTCTTGGTAGCAAGAATACAACATAAGAAGACGCCACTATTATCAATGGCATATGGTAGGTGAGGGATCCTCTTATAGATTTTGCATTCGGACCCAGTCTCCCTAAGTTAAGACACTGTATAGACATAAAACCAACTGATCATGTTTAATACCAGTCTAAAATTCAATACAGTCTTTATTTTCCTATGTAATAGTTTTCATAAAGAAACAAGATTGTCTATTTCATGATATAAATGATTACCATTCCAAGTAATATATACTTCTAATCCTACTTACCTGGACATCTCTGTTCATTGCATTTTCGGACATCCTCCCCCGATCCTTCACATTGCTGACCAGTAATAGCAATTCCTTGACAGCTTCGTGTTCTTTTCTCCCATCCTCCATCACATGATCTGGAACAACCACTCCACGGTCCCCAATGGTTCCACTGTCCATTAGCTGGGTACAAGAACATATTATCCATACTATAAATAAAGTTTCTATGGGTCCCAGGAAAGTTCTGTGTTATTGATGCTTCAGATATGATATTAAAAATGGATTTAAGGAGGTGACCATATTTTTTAAGTACTTGGTACCTAAAATGTATTGGTGATATTAAAAACTGTCAAATCTGTTAACTACATGAAAATTCTTGTACTATGCTTAGAACTCTATGTATAAAGGTACATATAAAACATGTAATTAAAATATTAAAGAATATATAGAAGAATGCCACATATGCTAAAATAATTATTATTTAGAGTCTGTAGTGTAAATAGGCATGGAAACATGGATATGATCACTTCTTTTACCAAGCATCTTCTGACACCATAAAGTGTAACTTCCACACTAGTGAGCCCTTTCTTTCAGCCTGGACAACCTTTGCAAAAGCTTAAAGGGGCTAATGAAAAGTTATACAATTTTCCAATATACTTTCTGCATCAATTCCTCACATTTTAGATCTCTGCTTGCTGTGATTCATTCTGCTTACTTCTAGTGGATAAAAATCAGACCATGGACTTGTGATATATCTTCCATGGTCATCTAATATACAGATCATGGCCATGTGATGGACACACAGGCGTATAGCTTGTTACCAGGCAGATGTCTGATCACTGTGCTGTGACCTGTGTGTCCATCACATGGACTGTATATCGCATGACCATGGTCTGATTTTCATCCACTGGGAGTAAGCAGAATGAATGACAGGAAGCAGAGATCTAGAAAACCGTGAGGAATTGATGCAGAAACCAATTTGTTTAACTTTTCATTATACAATTAATAACATTTATTTTCTGAAACTGTTCAACACCTTTGAGAACCATATGTAAGTTGCACCTACATGGTAACGGGTATCACATCAGTTATAATGGACATTACAGCAAAGATCAATGAAATATAGAAGGAATAACTGAACAATTCATTTCTAATAGGTGAATTTGGATTTATTGTGCTCTCATAACCAGAAAGGAACACAAAAGAATTTCATGTAAAGACCACAGAAGTCAAACTAATTTTTCCCATTTTTAGAAAAATGGCATTTTATGCTTGAGCTCCAAAGAAAGACAACACACAACTGTGGCTATTATGCTATGCTATTATGCCTTTTTTATAAAACCAACAAGAGAACCAGAAGCCAAGAAATATAGTATGTCCTATCACTTGATAGATCAAGAACATAAAAAATTCTAAATAAAATGGGGTATCTATGAAATAATTTGAATAATACAGAACAATATAATATATAACAATATTTTAAGACTGGTATGTAGAACACCGATCTTATTCTCCGGCTAGACTGGCAGGAGATTCAACAAAGCTAATAAGAGGAATGTGTCTCTAAATAGTTTTGGCGCATGTTAGGATATTGCTGCTCAAGGCCAGGCTGAAACCTTGTTATGTTATGATTTTGCCACCACGCCGCCATGCTGCCATAATGGCCCTCCTTTGTCCCACACATGTTATAATAGCCCTCCATCGTCCTACATACAGTTTAATGATCCCCATACACACAGATTAATGGCTCTCTTTGACTAACACACACAGTAAAATGGGCCTCTTTTGCCCCATGACAGCCCACATAACCCAGTTTAAAACCCCACTTTTTCCCTGAACACAGTATAAGGACCCCCTTTTGTCCCCATGCAGTTTAATGGCCCCCTTTTTGCCTCCACACAGTATATATTGCTGACCCCACATGCTTGCCATCTCTGTTGACTGGAACTTGGGGTGTTAGCAATGTTACAGATTGTCTTATTACTTTTCACTCACAGCTCCCCAGACTCCCTGCCCCTTCTTGGGGTTCTGGCAAAACTCACCAAGTGAAGGCTGGAGCAGGAAGAACCGAAGTCCAGAGAGTAAGTAATGAGGAAATTTGTAGCACCACTCACTATGTGGGCTATCTCAATAGTACAGAATTCTATACATTTCTGTTTACTCTTATGAGAAATGTACTGCTTCATCTCATTAAAGGAAGTTTGTCAGCAGTAAATTGGTTATACCTTATAGTGATGATTGTACAGTTTCCAAATATGCCTCTGTTATTCAGCTTTGGAGACTTATTTTCATGTAAATCACTGGTGCTTTGGGGTGTGCCTTAGCTTGTCCAAACTTCAGATTCAGCTATAGATTCCTGGACAAAACACTATCTACTCATTTGTTTATGAATAAAAAGGTGATTTACATGAAAATGAGGTGCAAAATCTGAATAAAAGAGGCACATATGGAAACTGTACAATCACCTCTATAAAGTACTCAGATTAGGTTTCAATTCATTGCTTGCAGTCATCCTTTAAATACATTTACTTAGTTCATAAAAATATACAAAAGTAGCTATATGTGTGCTAAATGCTCATTACACGATGTCACCATATATCATAAGTATTTTATTCTAATTATCTTGCCCAGCATTGTGCTGCAACTTTGCTTTGATGCTGTCACTGCTTGCACTTGGATTACCAATGTGATGGACTACAGCTTCCATGATCCCTCTCTCCTCTCCAAGACATTGGGGCAGAGTTACTAATTAACTCACATAAGATTTACATAGTGAAAAATTAAACTAGACAGTCTTACAGTGCACCAAATTTATCATAGGGCCTGATGTTGAATGTCAAATTGGATGCATCCTTAGGCAGTCTATTCTAACTATATACCACCTATTAGTTGACTTACTTTAGGTGGTATATAGTCTCAATTTACATGAAAATGGAGACTCCCTTAAAATCTGCACTGCTCTAAAAGTAAAAATGTGTACTTCATTTCCTTTCCTCTCAATTGGACACATCCAAATATATGTGTCATGGGATTATCAGCTTTGAAAAAAACATGATGTCTATGCTATGTGTTACTATATGTTGTCATATGGTTGTATATTGCATCATGTTAAGGGTTTTGCTAACATGTTTAAGTATTGTATTGCATCTCTTTTGTAAATTGGAGCCTTTATCCAAATTCAAGTAAAAGTAAAGGTGGACTTTTCTTTATAACAATACATCTCTGGGAGCACTACAAATATTTATTGTTTATTTGTGCTTTGTATCATATGTTTGTACTCAATTGTGTATATGTAGGTACTAGTTATGTAGGTACCCCTTTTAATGGGGTAAATCATTGTGGAAAGGGAATTGAGACTTGGTACGGCCTGCCTAAAGAGTTAAAGGAAGGAGGAAGAGACCAGTAGTCTTCTGATGTCCTTGAAGTAGAGGGTAAGTGTGGAGTGAAGTGTAGACTGAGCAAAACCTGAGCTGACATGGAGACAGTCCAGATAGTTCAGTGCTGCATGCAGGGCCGGTTTTAGACAAAGTGGGGCCCTGGGCAAAAATTAAAAGCAGGGCCCCAAATGCTGATATGCAAACAACACCATCGTCTTCCAGTGACAACCCCTATAATAACGCCTCCTTTCTGCCAACAAAAAAGTAATAACAAGCCCCATTTTACCACATACAATTCAAATGCGCACCTTTGTACCACCTATTAGATTTTTGCACCCAGTCATCAGTTATTATAGCGCCTCCTTATAAATAATAGTCCCTGCTTATAAATAATATTACACCTTTATTAATAATAGATCCCTTATAAATGATAAATAGTGCCCTGTATCAGTAATATCCCCCCTTATCAGTAACAGTCACCCCGTAAAAATAATACTGCTCCCTTAAAAATAATAGCCCCCTCATAAATAATAGTTACCCTTATAAATAATAGTCCCCATTATCACTAATAGCCCCCTTTATAAATAAGCCCACTTAACAATTATACCCCCCTTATACTGTAAATAGTTCCCCTCTTATAAATAATAGCCCCCTCATACTTAAGTTTCCCAATTATATATAGTAACCCACCCTTATATATAATAGTTCTCCGTTATACAGTGTCGGACTGAAGGGCCTTAGGCCCACCAAAGGAACTTGTTCTGAGGCCCCACCCAACAGCTTCCTGCTAATAGCCTTCACCACGGCTCCTTCACTGAAGTCTTACATATGTGCTAACTATCTGGTGTTACTGAGTATGTTCCCCGTATAGTCAGCCCCTATAGTACTTTGCAGGCCCCAATAACTCCATGGCCAGTTCATGCACAGTACTGTATGGGGAATGACATGGCCATGGAGCACTACACATATGTGCAAGATTATAGTGAGGGAGCTGTGATGCAGACATAGCTCACAGGGCTGCCAGCAGTAATTGTGGCCCCCCCCCCCCCACAGTATAATGCTCTACATGGTATATAATGCTCCACAGTATAAAATGCTCTCCTGAGCCCTCCAGTTTCCCCACATGGTATATAATGCTCCACAGTGACCCCACACAGTATAAAATGCTCCCCTGAGCCCCCCATTGTGGTCCCACATGGTTTGTAAGGCTCCACACAGTATAATACTCCACAGTGGCCCACACAGTATACTACCCCTTAGTGGCCCCAGACAGTACAATATGCTCCCCAGCAGCCCCACACAATATAATATGCTCCATACAGTATAATATGCACCCCACAATGCCCCCCCAGTATAATGCTCCACAGTGGCCTCACACAGTATAACATGCTCCATAATGACCTCCACACAGTATAATATACTCCCCAGAGGGGTTCCCCCAGTATAATGCTCCTCAGTGGTCCCACACAGTATAATATGTTCTCCACAGTCCCCCCCAGTATAATGCTCTACAATGGCCCCACAGAGTATAATATGCTCCCGAAAAGCCCCACACAATATAATATCCTCCACAGTGGCCCTACACAGTATAACAGGCTCCCCACACTGTCCATTCCCCAGTATAAAGCTCCACAGTGGCCCATAGTATAATATACTCCTCAGAGGGCCCCCGCTAGTATAATGCTCCACAGTGCCCCCTCCAGTATTTTGCTCCACAGTGGCCCCACGCAATATATTATGCTCCCCAGAGCGTCCCCCCAGTATAATGTTCCACAGTAGGCCCCACGCAGTATAATATGCTCCCCAGAGGGCCCCCTAGTATAATGCTCATTAGTCCCCCCAAATAATGCCCCACAGTGGCGCCACGCAATATAATATGCTCTGCTGATGCCCCCCCCCAGAATAATGCTCCAAAGTGACCCCACTCAGTGTAACATGCTCCAGAATGGCCTCCACACAGTATAATATACTGCCCAGAGAGGTTTCCCCCAGTATATTACTCACAGTGGCCCAAAACAGTATAATATGCTTTCCAGAGCCCCCCCTCAGTATAATTCTCCACGGTGGCCCCTCACAGTATAATATACTGGGGGGCCCCTCTGGAGAGCATATTATACTGTGTGGGGCCACAGTGGAGCATTATACTGGGGGGGCTCTGGAGAGCATATTATACTGTGTGGGGCCACTGTGGAGCATTATACTGGGGAGGGGGCCCTCTGGAGAACATGTTATATTCTGCAGGGCCTCTATGGAGTATTATAAAGTGGGGGGGGGCTCTGGAGAGCATGTTATATTCCGTGGGGCCACTTTGGAGCATTATACTGGGGGCCCCTCTGGAGAGCATAATGCTCCAAAGTGGCCCCACAGAATATAACATTATCTCCAGAGCCCCCCCCCACACATTATAATTTTCCACAGAGGCCTCACAGAATATAACATGCTATCCAGAGGGGCCCCTTCCCCAGTATAATGCTCCACAGTGGCCCCACACAGTATAATATGCTATCCAGAGGGGGCCCCCGAGTATAATATGCTATCCAGAGGGGGCCCCCAGTATAATATTCTATCCAGAGGGGGCCCCCAGTATAATTCTCTACAGGGGCCCTACAGTGCTATTATTATATTATATTCTGGGGTCTCTTCAGACCCCAGAGTATAATAATCGAAGGCCCGGAGTAAGTAAGGTAAAATAACAAACAGTTATACTCACCTTGTCTTAACTCTCCTGGGCCTCCTCGCGCTGCTCCGCTATCCCCGCCGGCGACCGCTTCTTCTTCTCTGCGGCTGACGTCACGCGTTGTGGATGTCACCTCTGAGGCCTGTGATTGGGCCTCAGCGATTATGTGAGGCACGCCCCACGTGACCGCTGAGGCCAGGCCTCAGCGCCTCAGCAGTGATGTCCAGAACGCCAGAAGATGACGTCGGACGCCAAGGACAGGTGAGTAAAAATGTTTGTTATTTTTACTCACCACAGAAAGGGGCCCTGCAGTCCCTTTCTGTTATTGCTTTGGCCGGGCCTGACTCCGGGATTCGGAGTCATCAGGTTCCGGATCCCGGGGGCCCCTTTGGGGATGGGGCCCTGGGCAATTGCCCAGTTTGCCCCCCCCCCCTAACGCCGGCCCAGGAGGAGAGAAAAATCTCTGGCTTATATTACAGAGAAAAGTGTGCCAGATAAGTATCTGAGGATAAGCAGGGAAAACCCTGCTGATCTATACCCCACAGTGGGAACTGTGACAAACTGAACAAGAATTCTGGTACATTTAAAGTCTAACTACCATTTTATTTAATTATTTTATTGTGTTTATTGTGTTGGGGGTATTTGGGGCTTGATGGAATTTTCTGTAAGAGAATTTCACACAAATTGAAGTAGAGACTACCTCAGAAAGGGAAGTGCAGACTGACAAATGGCTGTGCCAACTAACAGCTCAGCCCCAACTTACAGTGGTAAAGTTATAAGAACTGTGCCTCCAGAATTGGATGCTGTTTAACTTTGTTGTACCTCAAGTAAAGCATCAAGTTACAATGTTTCTGCATACCTTTCATCTCCTGAGTCTTACTTCTGCACAATAATCATGCAGACTCCAACCTCTATCAAGCTCAGGAAGACTGACAATAACCAGGATGTGACCTGGGGGAATTTCAACCACCACCCTCAAGTACCCTGCAGGCCCCCTCAGCATTGAACCAGCCCAGCAGGAGAGCTGGAGGAGTTGGTAAAGTCTTTACCATCTGTGACCATTGCAAATACTAGTACTCGCTGCCTCCTGACCTCACCCACGGGTTTCCGAACAATGTTCAATATTTGCTGCCACTATTGATTCTGACTGATCATGTGATCTCCTGGTTTCCAGTGTCAACAGGAAGCTAATGGTTCTTACCAAACCCTACAAATTGTGTTAGTTATCACTGTAATATGGTTAATTATTGTTATGTCTGTTATGGTCAAAAATATATAAAATCAAAATGTACTCAAATATTGAAAGAGGCATATAAAATCATTGTTAAAATAAAAAGTGAATAAAATAAATATAGTAAAAGTAAAAATATAGTAAAACATTTTTCCTGAACTTTGTGTTATCATTATGACGGAAAATCCCATAGACCTTAAGGTACAGTATTGCACAAATACTTAGGTTGATATGGACATTTTTGGACTGTTTGCATACTGTTATTTTTGACCATGTGTCATCATAATCAGTTTTAGCCTCTACTTATAATATTCTCTTTCTTTGAGTCTACATTTTTAATGTATAAAGTAAATATTATCTGTGATGGAAACATCAGCTTCAATCAGATTTCAGTTGATTATAAAGTCATATTGACCATTCACTATGGTACAACATTGAGATTGAAGCTTAAGATTTACTATTATATACGGTAAATTATGTAAAATCATGCACAGGTCAAGATATTGTACAATAAAGTGGCAGTTTAATATTATCAAGAAAATCTGATTCGACCTTTTGACAAGTGGGTATAGGACTACGAAATTCATGTGCTAATTTAAAACACAGCATTATAAGCTACTGAAGGGCAAAGGGGAACCACAGTTCTAGGTATCTTACTAATTATTAGTAGCAACAAATCCCAGGAGTCCAACCTAGCAGACTTTTAATAAGCCTTGTAAACTTAGGAAGGGGAAGTACACATGTTATAATTATTTATAGTCCCTTAGGTTAAATAGGGGTCAAATCTAATGGTGATATCACTCACAAAATGTGCAAATGTTTTTTTGCTTTTGCCAAATTAACGTTTTCTGATACTGAAAAGCATGTTGACATCGGGAACATAATTAATTATTATGATTATGACCCTCAAAATGGGGTTATATCCTCTATAATTATGTAAACAGAAATATGACAACATCATAAAGTACACATGCTGTTCATGTAAATGATAGTGTTCATCTGCAAACTATAATAGCTTAAAACCATAAACCACCAGAGGAGGCCCCGTGTAATAAAATAATTGCAAAAAGATGAAAGAGGCTCTTTCATCTAATTTTGTACTAAATGAATACATTTATTGATGCACTTTAATATTTATCACAGATTACTTTTTTGCCGTCCTGATACTGCACCTTTCCAGCGATATCAAAATGTTTCACATATTAAAATTGATGGTATCATTCTAGCTATAAAAACACAATATCTTGTGGTATGAAAACCTATTAAACTGATATATTTCTACAATGTTATTCTCTTTTCACCCATAAAAACTACATGAGATAATATATTGGATTTCATATTGTTCTCCAAAGTCATATCATGGATTAAATGATGTCCAAATGTTTACCTGTACAATCCTGATTATGACATTCTCTTGTCTCACTATAAGGTCCTTTACAATCCGAGCCACCGTGGGATGCTGGTGAACACTCTCTCTGTCTCTTCTGTGTGCCATTGGAACATGTTACTGAGCATTGGCTCCAAGCACTCCATTCTTGCCATAGGCCATCAACTAGATATGAAACAAGCAAACATAGAAAGCTATGAATACTATGAACTGCTAACATCTGAGCCAGGATTTTATAAATGTATAAAGACACACAATATCAATGACTGAAGTACTACACTTCTCATAATTTAACAGTAAATTGTTGAAATCCACTAGATGGAAAATATTGTTTTATAGTCCAGAATACCTTGTAGGCTATATTAAAATTAAAAAGTGAATTTACCCAGCTTTACCCAAGTATATAGAGCAAGCCTTGTCATATTAAATATTTTAATGTCACTATTTACATGGACTTTCAGCTTGTATATTAAATCACTGTTTGAAATAGCACAAGCAAATGAGTACAATTTTTTTGGACTATAGGATGTGCTGGACCAAAGGATATACCATTTAGAGACAACAAGGGAACAAGTGTTACTGCACATTTCCACAGTGCCACACCACAATGCTAGCTTCAGTGCCCTAACACATTGCCAACCAGGGTGACAATAGTTCTGATATGATAGCAGCATCCAGCAACAATGCGGGCAGTGAACACCAATAAAAGATAAGCCTTTGACCTGACAATGAAGCAGATTATACAGTAAATCTTGATGCTGGATTTGATCAGATTTAGCAGGTTTAGGATATTGATGTCCTATTGTCAGGGTAAGGTCATCAATATCAGATCAGTGAAGGTCAAACTCTCGGTGCCTTTGATGATCAGCTGTTTGAAGGGGCCACAGTGCTTGTGCAAGCACTACATTGTCGTCATTGTTTACAATACCTTGAATGGATCAACGCTGTAATTCTGTGCACAACTTATACTATGTACATGCATATAAGCAACAAAGAGGAAGCAGCACTCATCAACCTCTTCAAACAGCTGATCAGTATGGGTGCAGAGTTGTACCCATATAAATTTAATATTGATGTTCTATCTTGAGGATAGTTCACCCATTTTCTGATCTTTTAAAAAACTGTTTAAATCCAGCATCAAAAGATGTGTAACTCCATTGTCAGTGTCAGATATGGTTCTCATTTATTGTCTCTCATTGGCCCTAGTGTTGACGGACTTTTATCACACAAAAATCTAGATATATTATAGTTTCCTTCGATCCTTTGTTGAAACAATTTTGGCATGTTTCTTATAAAGTGAAACTTCTCTGACATTGGTTTTCAATAACAATAGTCTATAGGCGTAGGCAAGGAAGAATACATAGAATATAAGGCAATTAAAAATCTTTCACAGCACAATATGGACTGGATCAACTGTGCTCTTCTCAAAGAGATGTTCTGTTGGAGAAACTTCCATAAAGATTTAACTGAAAAGAGCTACTTACGAGTTATTTAACAGTAATCAAAAACCAGCATTTATATGGTCAATTTAGAGTTACTGGAATATTATCACATTCACATTTACATGACATGTACAATAATATTCATGACATGCACATTCATTTTAAAAGAAAATATTAATGTGACTGTATGTTCATATTGAACATAGGATCATTTCCATCTATTTCAGTAACACCCTTTGCAGTTAAGAATGCAGTTAATATGTCTACAGATAACAACAGCACTTTAAGAAAATTAGCTAGAAAATTGCTTTTTTATCTTGTTTGCTTTCTCATAGACAATAAAAATCTTTTTTTTTCTCCTCCTCATACTTCCAAGATAATGCCATTGATGAAAAACTATCTAACGGATATGCTGGTTTATATTTTGTTCTTTTTTGAGGCTGTAGGGTCATAAAACGGGGCTTTTGCTCTGCTATCCATCATTTTAAACCTGGATAATTGCCTACAACAGAAGATTATAACAGAGCACTGTAACTAGTGTATGGCAGTAAAACACAAAAGGTCATTGCTGCTGAACTGTCACTGCCTAAGTTAGAAATACATTGAATGTTTTTCTTGCTCATAAATGTTAGTGTCACTAGGTGTGTGTAATAGCTGCAGCTTAGAACAGGTGCAAAACTTTTTTAACAATATAAGAAATAATACATTTCTTCATTACTTTCCTTGAATATGAAGTGAGTACATCTGCTATTTTCTCACCTAAAATAAAATTCGGAACTTATTACCACATGTTGCTGTCCTAATCCATCCTCTGTAGGACTGACTGATATATGCCCTTGCCAGCTGGCCTCAATACCTACAAACAATTTCTGTAGGAAGATTATGATTATGCCCATGTGTTGTCATGGCTTTGTGCCAGTCATTTGGCCCTTTTGTTTCTAAATAGCTAGAAAGTGAACAAAGACAAATAAAACAGCTAAGCCATTTACTCATGTGATGCCTTTCCAGGTTATTATAAGAGAATAAGGCATGAAAACTAAAATAATAAATCAAAACGAAATAATACACATGCTTTAAAAAAATTCTTGCTTTAAATCTTGTTTGAATTTAAGTTGATAGTTTCTTACAATCTGAAAGACTTCTCAAAATATAATATAAAGTTGATGTTCATTTACTTATATATCTCCAGTATCTGTCTGAATGTCACAGGAAGCCATAAGAGTACTCTTAATAATGTATTTCTTTGCAGTTTGCCAACTCACAAAAGCCAATAAACTAATGGAATGACTCAGTACAATAGGTCAGACTATACAAGGACTTGCTCCTATGTCTAAACTTTGTTGTGTCATCAGTAAATAGTGGTGGTTTACATTATGCAGTATGGTGAAGTTTATTCCAACACTATATTTTAGCTTAGAAATTTCCTCCCAGATTTTATGGATGACATTCATGCCTTATATTTAGCTGACATTTCATATTAAGTCACTGGAAGAACCACAATGATGTAGTTTTATATAAATAAAATTTATATTTTTAACCATATGTTGCTTCCTAGGTGGTTGAAATGGTTACCTGAGAGTCAGAAAAAGTTCAGTATAATGACACTTGTGATATTATAGTATTTAAAGGTTATTTTTTAGCAGGACTAAAAGTCAGTATAAACTGTAATATATATCCTTATGACACAAGCTTGCCCTAGAGCTTTTTTTCTTATCTCTTCCAGATGCTGAATCCTATCTTCAAAAAACAACCCCTGTCCACATTTCCTATTAAAGTATGTGTGCATAATACAGCTAAGCATCTAAGTCAGTCTAAGGAGCTACTCTGTCATCTCAGTGACCATGTAATACCACATTTCTGCTTGCCAAATCTATGACTAGTTGCTTGCCATGATGGTTCCATATTTAAATACATTGTCTGATGAGACAACCTTTTAAAACCATGCATGCTACACTGTCTTTATGTTTTGTGGGTAAAATGGCACAAACATGAGATAGTTTACCCAATTCTCCAAATTTCTTGTATCTTGAAACTGATAAATTGCTCAAGAGGAAAGTCAAGCTAATGTCAATATAGTGACTCATAGAAGCAAGTAATGAGACTAAATGGGAGTGCATACAGTACAGTATATTAAAAGTCCTTAGTTTTTCATCCTTGTGAAAAGTAATCCTTCAAATAACAGCTGAGCTGTATTATGCTTAAAGTTGCACCAGTTGAATCGAAAGCATTGAAGAAGATTTATTAATCCTGTCTAATCTTTACATAGTGTAAAGTTAGAGCAGGCCTTCTGAAGATGCACCAAATGTACCACAGTAACTCATGCTGCAAGATACAGTAAATTTGGTACATAATGTTAGAAATGTTAGACAATTTTGTCTAGATTTACACCACCAATTGACTTAATAAAAAAAAAAAGTGTGCCAAATTGTGATTTATGGTGGTGCATTTTAAGCCATGCCCAAGTTCACATAAAGTCACACACCATTGTTGGCTAAAGCACAAAAAGCGCCTAAAACACACACAACCCCAATTCCAATGAAGTTGGGACATTGTGTAAAACATAAATAAAAACATAATGCGATGATTTGCAAATCCTTTTCAACCTATATTCAATTGAATACACTACAAAGACAAGATATTTCATGCTCAAACAGATAAACTTTATTGTTTTTTGCAAATATTCACTCATTTTGAATTTGATGCCTGCAACACGTTCCAAAAAAGAAAAAAGCTGGTACAGGGGCAACAAAAGACTGGGAAAGTTGAAGAATGCTCAAAAAACACCTTCCAGAGGTGAACAGGTTATTTGGAAACAGATGAGTGTCATGATTGGGTATAAAGGAAGCTTCCCCGAAAGGCTCAGTCGTCACTCAGTCACAAGCAAGGATGGGGCGAGGTTCACCACTTTGTAAACAAATGCATGAGCAAATAGTCCAACAGTTTAAGAACAACGTTTTTCAATGTACAATTGCAAAGAATTTAGGGATTTCATCATCTACAGTCCATAATATCATCAAAAGATTCAGAGAATCTGGACAAATCTCTGCAAGTAAGCGGCAATGCCGAAAACCAACATTGCGTGCCCGTGATCTTCGATCCCCCAGGACTGTATTAAAAACTGACATCATTCTGTAATGGATATTACCACATGGGCTCAGGAACACTTCAGAAAACCATTGTCAGTGAACACAGTTCGTCGCTACATCTACAAGTGCAAGTTAAAACTCTACCATGCGAAGTGAAATCCATATATCAACAACACCCAGAAACGCCGACGGCTTCTCTGGTCCCAAGCTCATCTGAGATGGAAAGTGGAAACGTGTCCTGTGGTCTGACCAGTCCATATTTCACATTGTTTTTGGAAATCATGGATGTCGTGTCCTCTGGGTCCATGAGGAAAAGGACTGTCCGAATTGTTATCAGTGCAAAGCCAGCATCTCTGATGGTATGGGGATGTATTAGTGCCCATGGCATTTGTAACTTGCACATTTGTGAAGGCATCATTAATTCTGAAAAGTACATACAGGTTTTGGAGCAACATATGCTGCTATCCAAGCAGCGACTTTTTCAGGGACGTCCCTGCTTATTTCAGCAAGCTAATGCCAAGTCACATTCTGCACGTGTTGCAACAGCGTGTAAAAGAGTGTGAAAGAGTGCGGGTACTAGACTGGCCTGCCTGCAGTTCAGACCTATCTCCCATTTAAAATGTGTGGCGCGGGGGTGGAAGCAATTTGCTAGAGCTCCATCACACCGGACCCTAAAGATGCCATTACACCTCATCCAGCGCAGGCAAAATGGTCAAAATAGGCAAAGATAGGCTGGGGAATCTCCCCAGCACCCCAAAAGCTCCGAAACAGCAAGGAGACCTGCAGTGCTACCTTAGGAAGAAGAACTTTTCCTCACCGCACAGTCCACCTAAGATGGCGCTGGAGCTCCGACAGGACATGGAGAGGAATCTGAGGTAGACAGTGTCCCTGACGGGGAGCGCTCTGAATCGGGCATCACACAGATCTCCTGCACATTTCTACAAAAGGCTTTGGCTAAGGCTGTAAGCCCAGTACTGACAGAGCTAGCCGAGAACAAGACTGAAATACAATCCGTGGGGCACAGGGTGCAGGCCCTGGAAGACACATACTCCTCGGTAAAAGCACATGCAGATGCAGTATCAGACCAATTGCAAAACCACAAGGATCTCATAGACAGATCGCTGATGTTAATTGAGGACCAAGAAAACAGGAGCCGCCATCGCAATCTGCGACTTAAAGGGTCTTCAGAATCCTACCTCCCAGAGGAGCTCCCTAAGATGGTGGCTGGTCTTTTCACAGAACTACTAGGCCCAGAGTGTGCAGCAGCAGTTGTGGTAGAACGCATCCATAGGGCTCTAAGACCCAAACCGCACCAAGGTGACGCACCACGTGATGTCCTCTGTGGCCTCCTCTCATATTTAGACACCCTAGCAATCCTCACAGCAGCTAGAGGTAGGGAGCAAATTTCTCTAGATGGTGTAGCCATTTCCATATATCAAGACGTCGTGCCATCCATACTTGCCAAAAGGAGGCTACTGAAACCACTACTGGAGGAACTCAGGGCCAGAAATATACAGTACACCTGGTTATACCCCTTTGGCCTAGCCATTCTGCAGGGAGGTTAGCGCATAGCTGTCCACACGCCGCATGACCTTCCAGCTGTCTGGTCCTTCCTGGACATGGAACCCCTAGACATCCCGTCCTGGCTACCGTCCCAGCACCTGGACCGCATTCCATAGACGCCTACACTCCCATCCTGGAATAGCTCAACGAGATTCAGATCGCCACATTCGAAAAAGAATTTGCTGAAAGGGAGACAGCCACCTCCATAAGGACATCACTGGTATACCCGAACCAATCGAGATCTAGCTGTGAGTCGAAAGCCCCTCAGTTTATTGCTCCTAAATATATCTTAGCACTTATGTTTTTTGATTTGCAGGGCCTAAAGACACACTGCTGGTCCTAGTGGAATCTCTAACAGAGTCACCTGTGGTGACCTGTCGTCGCACTTGAAATTGTTTGGTTAGAAGATATAATTAGATGTCTGCACCTTTTGCCCTAGGATACTGAAAATCTTACCTGTCTCCCAGGATGCTAACTATCCTAACTATCCATCAGTTGTCATCAGTTTTTACCAAGCTGGTCCACAAGGCATGATGGGCTGCCAAGGCCAATAGAGTAGGGGTACTCGACTACTTTTAGTAAATTTCCATTGACCAGGATCCGCCATCAAGTAAAGGTCCAAGCTGAACACGTCCACTATTTACGGTATTTTTCGGACAAAAAGACATGTCTGACTATAAGACACACCCCAGGTTTAAACAAGAAAAATAAGGATTAGATCAGGGGCGACTAACGTGGCATTACACTGTGTGGGGTGATTAACATAGCATTATACTGTGCAGGGGGCACTAACGTGGCATTATACTGTGTAGGGGGCACTAACATGACATTACATGGTGTGGGGGGCAACTATTGTGGCATTATACTGTAGGGGGGCATTAAGGAACATTATATTGTGGGTACTGACATTAGTGCTCCCATTATTGTTCCTCCTCAGTATGCTCCTTAGCAGGGCTGTTTTAACACATTGGTGGATTCAGTGCTTTGGTTTCATAGGTGGGCCCCCCCATCACCACCACTTAGGAATACCCGACTTGCACAAATTATAATGTCCCATTAGAGGCCCTAACACAGTATAATGCCTCCCTAGTGGCGCCTTACACTATAATGTCCCCCTCCACCTATCCCCACAGTTAATGTCCCCATCCATCTGTCCCCAGTTTAACCCTGTGCATGCAAATTAAATAGGAGCTTACATAAGAATATAATTTTCTATCCCCTTATAAAAATTGTAACTCTATTGAATAATTATAATCCCTACACCTAAGTAATGTGATAACTAGGGCCGTGTTCAGATTGGTGTAACACGACCACTTTATTGCTCACATATTATGGACACAACCTCGGAAGTTCCTGCGGTTCATCATTACTGGTGATAGAGAGTCTGATGACCTACAGTTAATGCAGGTGTTTCGTTTGTACTGTGGGTGCAAAAAAAAAAAATAAAAAAAAGCACCCATCTGAAAACTGCCAAAAACTGGGATTTTATATGGTGACATTTAATGGGTAAAAATTTATTATCTGACTGACGGAACTTCCATTTGTCAGAAATGTTTTATACGTTCATCGCTAGTGATAATCGCTATTGCTATTATTTCAGCGTGTAGCGGATATCACTAGAGAGGCGGGCGGCGTATTTTACTCTATAAAGATCAGGTATGGACAAGACAGAGACAGTGAAAAAATGTAAACTTTATTGGTGACTTTGTGCATGTGTTGTGTAAGTGTTTGGTGCAACACTTTTGGCGCTGCGACCTGGACAATGGTAAACGTCTGGGTCACAGCGCCAATAAACTTCCTGGTTATGTTCAGAGGAGTAATACAGAAGAATACCCCTCTAGTAATGCTCAGAGGGGTATTATATTATCCCTCTATGTGACAACCAGAGAGCAAAAGTATAGTATGCACTGTGATTGATAGAAGAGGGGATAACATGGACAGAAGTCCCTACTATCCCCCCTGGGGTCACATACAGCTTATGCACAGGCAGGGAGTTATTGCCTGCAGCTCCTCCTCCCCCTCCTTCCTTAGCTCTAAGATGCTGCCTGAGGCAGGAGGGGGGGACACTTTTAGAGCCCCATTTCTAAGGATCTGTTAGGGCCACAAAGATGCAACTAGATTCATTTTAAAGATGAGAATCTCATCTTTAAAAAGATACCAAGATCGCCATGATAGACCTTACAGATTCAGAGCGATTCACTGTTAAAACAATGTCGGGAATTGGGATTGCAATGTCGGGAATTGGAATTGGAACTGCATTGGGATTTCAATCCCGAACATTGTTTTCACCAGCAAATCGCTCAGGATTCGTAAGGACGATCATGGTGATCTTGGTATTATTATGAAATTCTCATCTTTAAAATGAATCCAAGTGTTTCTATATAGCTTTAACCAATCCTGAGCAATTCACTCAGGTACAGTAGTGAAGCCGGCAATTACCGGCTTCACTACTGTACATAGACTGTGCAGACACCGCATCCATCTTCAGGCAGCACCCTGTGCTAATGAAATTTTAAGGATGCCAGATTGAAAAAACGCTGCAGGTAGCGTTTTTCCATCCGGCTGAGGCACATATCCGGCGCCAGAACTGATGCCTCTTGTGCCAGAACCGATCCCATAGAAAACTATGGGATCCGTCCTGGCATCAGTTTCCCTCTGGCTTGTGTGCACCACGCTGGAGGGAAACAGATAGCTGCGCAGGACATATGTGAAAGCACCCTTACTCACTTTTTTCCTGCGCTCCGCAGCCGCTGTGTGGGCACTTCTCCCTGATGTCAACCACCGCTGATTGGGTCTCAGGGGTCACGTCGCGTCATTGTGCATAATGACGTCGGACGTGACTCCTGAGGCCCTGTCAGCAATCTCTTAAGTCAGGTAGAAGCGCCCGAAGAGCACAGGGTGGCTGCGGATCCAGGGAAGGTGAATTAACAGTGTTTTTTATGTTTGATCACCTCCCCGGGGGTTCCGCTTATTATACTCGGGGGTCTGAAGAGACCCCACAGTATAATAATAGCAGTTTCGTTTCGGCCGTGTTTGGTCCGATCGAAACTGCCAGGTGAGGACTCCGCTGCCGTGCCAGGGAAATAAGCCTCGCATGCCACTCTTGGCACACGTGCCGGGGGTTGCCGACCCCTGCTCTAGAGGCTCTCCTCCAGGCTGTCTGTCAAAACCCCCACATACATGGTTTCTCCATCTCTAATCAAACCCTACAATCAGTGGCCTTTGCGGATAATGTACTGTTTCTAGTCACTAACCCGGCAGAGGGCCTACCAAACCTCATTGAAATAATGGCCCGTTATGGCAAACTCTCCAACTATAGAGTAAATAGCTCGAAGTCCGAAGTCCTCAACATCTCACTACCTGCTCCTCAAGCACAGTTGCTTAGCATCAACTCGCTCTACACTTGGAAGAAAACATCTATAAAATATCTAGGTATCCACCTACCGACCACCCTTCAGGAGGTCTACCCAAGAAATTATACCCCCCCCTCTTACAAGAGGTCAAAGCCTTGCTTCAAACATATGACCTTCTGTATCTATCCTGGCTGGGGAGAAGAAACCTGCTCCAACCTACATTGTTCCAAAAATAATATACACTTTCCAGATGCTCCCTATTTCTCTACCGAAAGCCTTCTCCCAATCCCTCCGTAGAATATTTGCAGCCTTTCTCTGGAAACATAAGACTCCCCGCTTAGCATACCAGCTTATGATCAAGAGTAAAGCAGAAGGAGGTATAGCTTTGGTGGACATACATCTCTATTATGAGTCCATACAACTCTCCAGATGGATGGCATATGTGGCACTAATTAAATGCCCGATTATCAATACATTAGCGGAGGCCCATATTGGCCCGACTTTTCTCCAACAACTATGGCTCCCTGACATAGGACCTAGAAAGAGACAGGACCTGGACCCACTTATCCGCGGCCCATGCGAGACATGGCACCACTACAAGGACAAGCTTTCTCCATCCCCCCTCCCCCACTTTACCTGCAAACCTAGCCCTGGTCTTACTCCACTCCACAAAAACCCTCCCAAAGATTCAAGAGACCCCCCGCAAACGCCTCAAAAAAAATTTCTGCCACAAACTTAGACATCTATGGCTTAAAGATCTGATAGATCAGAAGCTCCCAGTTAGTCAACAAGGTCTCCAACGCCTGGCCCCCAAGATCCGCTAAAATTTTCTACATCATACACAACTGTCCTCTACGATAACGGACGTAAACAAGACATCTTCCTTAGATAGGTGGCTCACCCAGTTTGAAAATAACTTGATATCCAATCTGTTATCGCCCCAAAAGATCTCCTCATGTAAAATTGATTTGTCCACTACCCCGGAGACTTCGAAGCCAGCTTTTATACTAGCGTGGGAAAAGGAGCTGGGCTTCATGTTATCTGAGGAAGAGATCCCATTGATTCTTAAACACTCGCATGGCTCCACCTGCATCAGACTACAAAAGTCCCACTACAAAATACTAACCAGGTGGTACAGGACACCTGGCTGGCTCTTTAGACACAATCTCATGGATTCCAACTTGTGTTGGCTCTGTCAAAAACTTCCAGGCACCATCCTCCACATCTGGTGGACTTGTGAGCTTATTTGGAGCTTTTGGAAAGATGTTGAAGGCTCCATAGCATGGATAACTAACACGCTGCACTCTCTCACCCCTGATGGAGTACTCCTCGCCAGAAAGCAACCAGGTCTTCAGCCCTCAGGCACTGCCCTAACATCACAGCTCATAGAGGCAGCCAAATCCTTGATTTCCCTGCTCTGGCTCCAGAAGACACCTTCCTCACTAAAACTATGGATGGAAAAAGTCCACCAGAATGAGAGATTCGAGAAACTCATTAGCTGGAAGAAAAGGAGACACTACCAGTACCAGAGAGTGTGGTCCCCCTGGTGGGATTTCATCAAATAAGTCCTTGGCCTCACCTTCACCTTCAACTCCCCCCTCCTACCTTCTTCCTTCCTTCGAAACATTTGGAATTCCGTCATTAGCTTACAATGCATCACACCACGTATAACCCCTCTCTATCTGACTATTAGGAGGTTGATGCATTGCTTCACCTGACACCCATATCTAATTTTGTCACCTCTGTTATACTTGTACACTTAAATACATTAGTTTAATACATTAGTTTATATCAGTTTATGAATGTATTCTTTGTCACTGAAGCCATGTAAACTCATTACGTCACTGTCAAAACACATACTTGATGTATTTGTAATTTACCCACTCATGTATCTTATCTTTTGTGAACAATTATATGTACTTATGTATGTTAAAAAATGTAAAAATTCAATAAAAAGAGAATTATAAAAAAGAAAATGTGTGGCGCATTATGAAGAACAAAATACGACAATGGAGACCCCGGACTGTTGAGCAACTGAAGTTGTGCATCAAGCAAGAATGGGAAAGAATTCCACCTACAAAGCTTCAACAGTTAGTGTCCTCAGTTCCCATATGCTTATTGAGCGGTGTTAAAAGGAAAGGTGATGTAACACAGTGATAAACATGCCCGTGTCACAACTTTTTTGGAACGTGTTGCAGGCATCAAATTCAAAATGAGTGAATTTTTGCAAAAAACAAATAAAGTTTATCCTTTTGAACATTAAATATCTTGTCTTGGTAGTGTATTCAATTGAATATAGGTTGAAAAGGATTTACAAATCATTGTATTCTGTTTTTATTTATGTTTTACACAACGTCCCAACCTCATTGGAATTGTGGTTGTAGAAAGTGTGGTGCAAGGTGTTTACAGTATATCTGTTATTTGAGACAAACTAAGCAAGAATTCAAATTAAGCAACATTCAAAGTGTAGCTCCCATTTTATCTTTTTTGCTGATGTGTCGGGGAGTGTTTGGTGAACATTTTTGTAACATACTTAATTAAGCTACCTAACTTCCTTAACTAAACATTGCCAGGGAAAGTCTGTTGTGTACACATGTACTCAATGCAGTATGTAGAAGTGTAGCATTGCTAAAGGGGGATAGTCATTTCAAACGGCTGTATCTACAGTTTTATATCACCTAGAAAAATGGTTTTAGCATCACATGAAAGCTCTACTTGCTATAAAAGAACTAGATATATCATTAGTTAAAACACAGTTGGGAATGTGATTTTTATATGCAACATGAGCTGCTGCATATAAAGCTCAAATTCCCATTGTGATATTTCTAGCATACGAAAAACAGATAAAACATCAAATAAAAACACACTTTAGTAACACTGCACAACATTTCAATACTTAAAGGGGTATTCCATTCTCCCTCTCTCTCCAGCTTTGCCTGCTGTCTCTTCTACTCACTTTCTGCATTCTTCAGCAAGCTGGTTGGCGGGCTTTGACTGTTTGATGGACAGGACAGTATGAAGTAACTCTCTAGATATAGACATTGCTTTTACCATGATACATTATTTATTATAATTGCTAAAAATCTATATTAATACAGATCAAAATATACACAGTAAATATATATTACAGTAAATATATGTTACACTACAAACGTTTGTATAGAACACTTATACAGATGATAGACTTGCAGTATACTCAATGTTATGTTTGTGTTTACATAAAGAGAACCAACACTGTCCGATCCTTTATCAGAAAACTGCAATTAGCTGAACTGATTGTCCACACAGCACAGCACAAATTGTCTGCACAGCAGAAGATAAACAGTGTGAAAACTCAGCCCCCCCAAGAGAGCAGTGACTAATCCTCCGACCTGTGCCATCAGATACAGAGTGAGTGCTTTGACAACACTGTGCAAACAATGGGAGGAATACTTTCACATAGGAGGCAAACAAAGCAGCAATTGCTGACGCAATGCATTTAGGAAAACTATTGAATTTACATAAGCTAGCAGTAAAGGATCCTTGAAAAGGGAATACCCCTTTATACCCCTTTAATTATCAATATGCTGAATGGCATTTAGGCTAAAGTACAGGGTTAATGTATAAGGTTGTTGATAAAGTAGATATTAAAATATAATGTCTGTGAAGCATTATAGAACATTGTATTAATGTTTCAGGATTTATTTATTATTATTGTTGGGAAAATAAGTTCTATTTAATAAGACTGACATACTGTACTGTAGGTCGTGTCATTTCATTATGAATTTACAATATTTTTTTTTTCCTGATCTCACTCTTCCATTTATTCCTTTTACTATGGCCTGTACCTAACAATAAGCCACCATTACAGTGTTATTTCTTAACTCCCACAATTCTGACATACCTATAAATAGACAAATGGATGCTTATAACAAATGGTTATAAATCTACAAGAAGTAAGGTTACAGAGATCATTAGACTTACAAAGTAAATCTGACAAGTAAGAAAAGAACAACAGTGATATAGTGATAAGTGATAAAGCACAATTTTTGGGTTCAACCATACAGTATATTTACACATTTAAGTAAGCTGTTGAAAAAATATATAACATAAAGTTAGAGTTCAACATAAAACATAACCCTTGTTCTGCATCTATTGATGTCAGCGTGATACTGACCCTCTTATTCTTTGTAACAAGCACATTGCAAGATAAAGTAGCATAGACTTATCTCTCAGACAGATACTGTACAATCATCCATCACTTGACCAAACACTCTCGCTTCAAATACTTTTAACAGCAATATATATAAATGTCCATTCATCTCACCAGGGCAAAGAGCAATATTGCAAGGTTTATGCTGAATTTCTGGTCCACCACACAATCTTCCCCCATATTGTGGAGGAGTACAAGTCCTTGTTCTTGTTCTTTGGCCTTTTCCACATGTAAAGGAACATAAACTCCAAGGTGACCATTCCTCCCAAACTCCATTTACTGCAATAGAGAGAAGATATAACACTATTAAACACAAGTAATAATAATAATAATAATAATAATAATAATAATAATTCAATTTTTATGGAAAGAAAAAATAGATGAAAAGGGTTAATATTTTTATAGATATAAAATAAAGCAACACTATTACTGTACATTCATTGAATGTCATAATCCAAATTTCTACTGTTTGAGTAGCAAGTCTCCCTGTAGATTTGTGCTTTGTAGTTGTATCACATAACCTCTCATAAACTCAATAAACCATAACAGCATGGATTAATGTTTTTCTCCATTACTGCATATTGAAAACTATATGAATACATATCACTGTATGTGTAATTAAAGATTAGTTAATGGCTGTTATATAATGGCTTTTATCATCTACAATTTCCTTCTGCATTGTTTCTATTTCTAGATTTCATAGTGTTACAGTGGTTGTCAATTTTCTCAATCCATTTTTATCTGAAAATAAGCAGTTTTTATACGTTGTCTCTTACTAAACAGCCACAATCTGGGTGGCAACATAGCAGCATGTGTTCTGTTTCTCCGCAGAGCCACCACAGTAAAAGTAAACTGTTACATATTGTCTATTTAAATGCATGGATATGCCGAGACGTTTTTAACAGAGCTGTTGGGTATGAATTGGAATACAGATGCATCTCAATAAATTAGAATATCTTTGAAACGTTTATTTATTTCAGTAATTAAATTAAAAAAGTGACCTCCTATATTTTCTAGATTCTTTACACACAGAGTGTTTTATTTCTGTAAATGTTGATTATGGATTACAGGTAATGAAAACCCAAATCTAAGAAAATTAGAATATTGTGAAAAAGTTCAGTATTGTAAATTCAGTGTGTCACCTGCCAAGGTTTCCTAAGCCTTTAAATGGTCCTTCAGTCTGGTTCAGTAGGACACACAATCATGGAAGACGCTGATTATGAATTGTATTACTGAATTACTAAAATGAAGGAACGTTTCAAAGATATTCTTATTTATTGAGATGCACATGTAAGCTGTAATACAACGCAGAATCAAGTTATGGTATTGTTTTGCAAGCAGCAGTTTTTTCTACTACTGAATACAACTATTATCTTTTACAATATGCTCTCTTCTGCCTAAACATTGCAGTAGGTATAATTTATGACATAAAAATTATGGTGGAAGCCATGGTGGAATTTATTTACCAGGTTTTAGATATCATTCAAATTTCTGTTCATTACCTTAATAAAGAATCTTAAAGAACTTGGGTCACAGAATTGGCTTTTCAGTGACTTCCTTCTGATATATTTAAAAAAAACCTGAATGGTTGGTATAAAGATATAATCAACGTTGGCATTAGCGTCCAACCTTGAGTGTGTTTCTTTTGGCTAAATTTGTAGATGTTAAAAAAGCTCCAATCTTCAGAAGTCATTAAACTAAAAGAAAGGCTAATTTCAGGACTTAATATGTGGTTTCTAAAAATACTTTCCCCCATGCATAGTAAATAGTAGTTTGAGGGAAATCGACAAATATGCCATTGACTTGTTTATCACAGTTTGATGTGTTTTAAAATCTTCACTACATTAAGCAAATGCATTGGTTACATTCTGCACTACTTTGAAAACCAATATAACCAGTTGTTTTGTAACTATGCCATAAATTTCATAGACATATTTGTAAGTTTACACAAAAACACTTTCTAAACCATTTCTTCTAAAATACAACAGTTTCAACTCAAGCGTCAACCACAGGCTATTCATAAAAAATCCGAAGCACTGCTAGAATTCATAGACTGTAAAATTATTCATTTTTATGTGGAGCTGCAAGAAAGAATTAATAGATTAAAACAGTGATATATTTTGCAATAACAACAATGAAAACTTATGTTATTGTCTTAACAAATGGTATTTTTACAGGGACTCTTTTGCAAGGCAATATTCCGGAAATTTCTCAAAATACATCAATTACATTATATCTTCTATGTTAAAGTCTCCTGCCACATTTAGGAAATTAGATTTAGTTGGATTGGAAGACATTTTTTGTAAGAGTTATACAAATAGATTATTTTAGTCAAATGAATTGATTCAGCATGATTGATATTTACTTTGTTTTTTTATACAGCTTTAAGCCATAGAAAATGTAATGGTAGGTTACAATCTGAATTTCTGAGTAAAAAAAAAAAAAAATACTTGATATAAAACCCATTTTCATTGCTGACCTGTTTAAAATAAATACTGGCACAAAGAGACTGGTGATGCTACCTCTTGTGTCACCCCCTCTACCTCATAGATTGTAAACTCTTGCGAGCAGGGCCCTCAGTCCCAGTGTGTGAATTGACTATTTCTTTGTAATGTATCTTTTTTGTTAGTACTTGAACCCTACAAGTTGTACAGTGCTGCGGAATATGTTGGCGCTATATAAATACAATGCATTATTATTATTATTATTATTAAAACATTGGTAGTAAAAGCTGAATGTGAATATGGTACACCTTTACGATAAAACTATATGCACCTATACAACCATTGTTTTTCTTTTCACCAAAGCATATAACATTAAAAAATCATTCCAGTCTACAAATAATAATGAACACCTATGTTTACAAGGTTTATGCAACTGCTGTTTTATTGTTATAGATTACAAACAATCACTGTGTGTAATCTAATCATAAGGTGACATATTACTCCCCTCCCTTTCTTCACTGTGTCTTGCTAATGTCCTACTAAGTACTGAAACCACTCCTGGTATGAGTAGTTTAGTGTTATGAACAGAGTAGGTTACATGTGTCTGAGAAGTCTATTGAGTTGTAAAGTCCACAACGGTGCAACAATAGCAGTTTATTGGGCCAAGACACCATAAGGTGAAGGATGTACAGAAATACAGATTAGAGCATTAA
Source organism: Leptodactylus fallax (assembly GCA_947044405.1). NCBI lineage: Eukaryota > Metazoa > Chordata > Amphibia > Anura > Leptodactylidae > Leptodactylus > Leptodactylus fallax. The sequence goes on along the minus strand of CAMRHE010000111.1, from coordinate 2,233,740 downwards.
GAGAAGGTAAAGGAAGTGAAAGCGTGTTTCGCCTACTGAACACTCAATTTCCATCTCCACAGGAGTTAAGAAAGAAGATCTTCAAAATAAAAGCAATTAAAAAACTAGTAAACATATCAAAACTTTACATTTTACGATTTACCAACTTCACATATACTTTACAACTTGAAATTGGTTATTATCATGGCACATATTACATATCTTTGACTGCAACCATTCAACTCCCCCATTTGGTAGAATAGAGGTCTGAAGCAGTGATGTTGAGAGTGCATATTTGACTATTTTTGTAGCTCCCATAAACTAATATTGGAGATAGGTTTAACAGGATTCACCACAGCATATTATTGTATGTCAGTCAACTCTCCCCGATTCCCTGGTCATCCAGTTTCTACTAAAACTAAGAGTTTTAGTATTTATTAACTGGATAGTGAATCACACTTGTGTACTTCATCTTCTCTTTATTCAACCAGTTTCTAAAGCAAAATGGAGGTCACAAGAGCCCCGTTCTACTAAAGGTTGGGGTCTAAATTTTTGGTTCCTTAAAATTAAACATTTTATGTTTCAAAGAGTTTTTTTTTTTTTATTAAAAGATAACAAGAGGTGGACACAGCCACCCATTAATCCCATACAGGGAATAGCACAGGGGTCGGCAACCCCCGGCACTTACCTGGCACGGCAGCCCGAGTCCTCACCAAGCAGTTTTGATCGGACCAAACACGGCCGAAACGAAACTGCTATTATTATACTGTGGTGTTCTTCAGACCCCCAAGGATAATAAGTCGAGCCCCTGGGAAGGTGACCCAACATAAAAAATATGCTCCACAGCGTCTCTGTGCTCTGCAGGCACTTCTGTCTGAAGTCAGCTGACAGGGCCTCAGGGGTCACGTTTGCGTCTTGCGTCATTATGCATGATGACGCGACGTGACCTCTGAGACCCAATCAGCGGTCGCTGACTACAGGCAGAAGCGTCTGAAGAGAACAGAGTGGCTGCGGAGCGCAGGAAAAGGAGAGTGACATTGTTTTTTATGTTTGTCACCTCTCTTGGCCCTGCACTTATTATACTTGGGGGTCTGAAGAGACCCCACAGTATAATAATAGCTAGTGAGTGGCACAAATTGGAATATTATAAAAATTAGAATATTATACTGTGTGCAGGGGCCACTTTGGGACATAATATCGTGTGCAGGGGCAATTATGGGACATAATAAGGTGTGCAGGGGCCACTATGGGACATAATACCGTGTACAGGGGCCACTATGAGACATAATACCGTGTGCAGGGGCCACTATGGGGCATAATACCATGTGCAAGGGCCTCTATGGGACATAACACCATGTGCAGGGGCTGCTATGGGACATATACCATGCGCAGGGGTCACTATGGGACATAATATGGGTGCAGGGTCCACTATGGGAGATAATACCGTGTGCAGGGATCACTATGGGGCATAATACAATGTGCAGGGGCCACTATGGGACATAATACCTTGTGCAGGAACCACTATGGGACATAATACTGTGTGTAGGAACCACTATGGGACATAATACCGTGTGCAGGGACCACTATGGGACATATACCATCTGCAGGGGCTGCTATGGGACATAATAACGTGTGTAGGGGCCGATACTGGACATATACCGTGTGCAGGCACCGCTATGGGATATAATACCGTGTGCAGAGGCTGCTATGGGATTTAATACCGTGTGCAGGGGCCGCTATGAGACATAATACCATATGCAGGAGCCGCTATGGGACATAATACTGTGTGCAGGGACCGCTATGGCTGTGGGACATAATACCGTGTGCAGGGACCACTATGAGACATTATTCTGTATATCAGTGTGTTTTCTGTATTAAGGATGTGTTTTTACACAGAAAACTCAGGCATTTTTTTGTGTGTGCAAAAATGCACCATGTGAACGCAGTTTTACAACGAAGTAAAAATTCCAATGGCCTAAGAATATAACTGCATCCAGATACATATGGTTCTCCTGGACACATACATTTACCACTAATTGGGGGCTGCCCCTGGAGTAGCAGTAAATCACCAAGTAAGGTGCCATATAGTCCTATACAACAAGATGAAAAAGCCTAGCCAAAAAAGAATTGAATGACTCTGATATCATGCGGGAATCAATAAGTTATTATTATAAGATCAAAATTACACAGTTTATGTGCCATCATAACCTAATTTGTTTTCTAAAAAGTGCAAAATACAGGCTTACATTTATTTCTATTACATGTATAGCACCAAGATATTCCACAGTAGTTTTACATATATTGTCCCATATATGACTCTATGACTCACAGTCTAAGTTCCCTTTGAGTATGGCTTTGGAGTGTGGGAGGAAACCCACACAAACATGGGAAGAACATACAAGCTCCTTGCACGTGTCGCTTGTACTAGGTAATCAGGCACTTGGCTTTAGCATGATAAAGCATACCTACATTTTTGAACAACTTTTTTTTTTTTCTGAGCTTAATAAGTGTTATTATATACTTTACTAATGCATTTTGGCTCCTTTCCATGAGGTCCCAGCCTCGTATTCCCTGTATTACATAAGAGTATATTAATGGCACAAATGCTGCCAGAAAATCAAAAGTGGTTTAGGTATATTTTAAGTTTTTATTATTGAAACATCACAAGTTGGCGCATAACTGTAATGTATGTTTTCTTAATGACCTAGTCCTTTCATTGGAATTTTTTTACATGTTATAACATGTAAATATGTTAAACATCTGTTATTAACAAAGAGTATTTTTATACTTCCACTGGATAAATTTGGGATTTTAAGTATAAAACAGTTAAACTGAATGGACTTACAGTAGGTATTATTTGCACTGACATTTAAACCACTGACTATGTAAATATGTATCTACTCACTATGTGGTATGTTGTAAATTCCCATATGTAAAAATGTAAAAGAGAAATCCAGCCTTAACCATATACTTATATATGCCAAATAATTTTGTAAAAATGCTCAATTGCGCAAGTCCAACATTTTTAAATAAAGGAACCACAGCACTTTCTTTGGAAAAATTTCACAGTAAAAGTCTGAGTCAACAAAGCTCCTATATCTTTTTTACTGTATTATATTTAAAAACGACCATCCTATATTTACAGACGTCGACAAAATTGTTGGTACCCCTCGTTTAATGAAAGAAAAACCCACAATGGTCACAGAAATAACTTGAATCTGACAAAACTGGAATTTGCCAAAGTACATGTAGACAAGCCACAAAGCTTCTGGGAGAATGTCCTATGGACAGATGAGACAAATCAGCTCTATGTTCACAGACGGAAAAATGAAGCATATCTCAAAAAGAACACTGTCCCTACTGTGAAACATGGAGGAGACTCTGTTATGTTCTGGGGCTGCTTTGCTGCAACAAGCACAGGGTGTCTTGAATCTGTGCAGGGTACAATGAAATCTCAAGATTATCAAGGGATTCTAGAGAGAAATGTGCTGCCCAGTGTCATAAAGCTTGGCCTCAGTCGCAGGTCATGGGTTTTATAACAGGATAATGACCCAAAATACACAGCTAAAAACACCTAAGAATGGCTAAGAGGAAAACATTGGACTATTCTGAAGTGGCCTTCTATGAGCCCTGACCTAAATCCTATTGAGCATCTTTGGAAGGAGCTGAAACATGCCATCTGGAAAAGACACCCTTCAAACCCGAGACAACTGGAGCAGTTTGCTCATGAGGAGTGGCCAAAATACCTGTTGAGAGGTTCAGAAGTCTCATTGACAGTTACAGGAACAGTTCGATTGCAGTGATTGCCTCAAAACTGTTGAAGCATGGTTGAAAAGCAATGTCTGACTTTCATTTGTTCATTTTCATAGAATCTTTATATATTATTACTTTTGTCAGATTCCAATGATTTCTGTGACCATTGTGGGTTTATCTGTCATTAAACGAGGGGTACCAACAATTTTGTCCACGTGTGTATGTAATTCTGACAGAGAATTTATTTAGATGTCCTCTTGAGAAAGCATTTGCGAAACATGTGTTGGGGCTATGATACCTTTCCTTGCTGTTCTATATATCTTGTTCATGGTATTTGGACATTATTATTATTTTGTATATATTGTATTTGACTTTTGGTGTGGGATCCTATTAATTCCCATATGCTTGTGTAAGAGTTTAAATATTAATTATTATTGCTTATATGCTTTAATAAAGATGATACATGGTTTTGTAACTTGTTCTGTGTTTTTATCTTTGATGGCAAATTTATAAGGTTATATAATAATAATGACAACAAGTAATAACAATATTTTAGCATGGCGGTAAGTACGATAACTACTTTGACATTCTGCATGTAGCTACAAAGTTGGTACACTGGAACATAGTATAATAATAACAACTTTATTGCTTTGTGGTTAACAAGTTAAGAAAATTGAATTTCCAGATTAATTATCTGAAATGAACTAACTTGGGTTATATAGAAAGTACAGTACAGTATATTCATTATATATGTTTTAAAAATATCCCACTAAACATATTAGATTGTGTATACCACAAAATGATACATAATCATTTTAATACAATTAGTGCTGAAGCCAACACTTTATTTACTGCCGTGAATTTTTGTCCAACTACAGCAACGTTCTGTGAAGTTAAACTATAAGAAATAGACTGTTTCTATGGCAATACTTAAAGGAGAAGCTTTTTCTACCGACTATCATACGCTAATCAGTGGGACAAAAATTAAGCAAAATATAAGCACAGTTCCCTTTCACCACTGAGAAGTGTTCTTATTGGTTATACTAGGAGAACTAGTAGTTGTAATAAGAAAAATGTATTAAACCCTAGCATATACACTTAAATCATAGACAGATAACGTATGCATAAGTAATTTACATCTTTTTAATAAAAATTCAATGTTAAAATAGGCAATTTGTATTTTTATAGCACAGAATGGAAGGTTTTATCTTTATACTAAAAATGGTATGGGGGTTATTTTGGAGTGACATAAAACTACTGTAGACTTATTTTGGCATTAAATGTGTTTTCATCATTTAAAATGCAGCATATATTAGCTAAGATTGCTGGAGGTCTGACTACTCACTAAGTGAAAGTGGCTGTGTTATAGTGGGTGGCAAGAGGCAGCAGAGATAAACCAGCTTTGTGTTCCTTCATTTTCTGGATCATTTTCATCAGAAAATGATGGTATATCTTTACAATTTTTACCTTTTATGGGAAAACTCTTAATTTATTCTTAAGTACTTCAATGCTCTCCCTCACTCAAAAGCCCATGGAATTGCAACTACAATATAGGCAAATGAGTAATATGAATATTGCACTTCTTATATGTTTGTATCATATAAGAAGTAGAAAAATATTACTATTGTTATCATTATTAATAATAATTCTGTGAAAATGTTATGCATCAAAATTTGTCCAACATATAAGCTATATACTGTATATATATATATATATATATATATATATATATATTGATTTTTTTTTTTTTTTTTCCAATTTGGCATGATATGTCTTCAAAAGGTTAAATAAATATTTTACAGGTAATGTTTGTAATAGATAGATAGCATAAATGCAATAAAAAACAAATGTATGACCCAAATCATGTTATTTCTTACATTAACAAAATAGAAACCTTTTTAATTAAGTAGTGTCATTAAGCATTAACAAATGGATTGTGATTTAATTTAGCTAATATGATTAATGAGAAAAGTATTGATTAAGACAAAGATATAAATAATATAAACCCTTTTAATGAGGTAGCTGCCCAGACAAAGTGTAGTTTAGTTAATCCCCCCTTTTACAGCAATATCTGTATAAAAGAGAATTTCTTTACTTTAATAATTTAATTTTCAGAAATGTTCCAAAGTTTAGAGTTGCAGTCCTTTCCGCTAGACTGCAGAGAAGAGATAGGATACACTGTGTAAAAGATAAGAGAACAATACTCTTGGGTCACTGGAAGATCTCTGTACAATATTGCAAATGTCAAGAAGCTGTTGATTGGAAATGGTGCATAAACTTTGCTGACATCGTCACATTTTTTTTTTTGTCCAGTGTGTATAGTACCTTATCAATAAAAAGCAAGTGCTGATGTTATACACAATTTATGTCACTAGTTTTACTGGCAAGTTAACAATTTTGCTTAATTTATATGTATGAAACTATATAATGGAAAGCAGAAATTTCATAACAAGCAAAGTTCATACATTTGAATTAAAGAAAGGGTATAAAAGCAAATTCACATTTATAGAAAATAAAAGAAATATAAAGTGATATTTTTTACAGGAAAACATGTTCTTGATAAATCAAGTTTCTGGGAAATGTTGCTGGGTCCTTGAGGCACATCAAAGTCAAGTGTCAGTGTTTGTAGATTAGGGTAGGCAATTGCTTCAGATAATATCAAGGCTGAGTCTGTAAAGAATGGTATAAAACCTAAAAGAAGTTGCATGAAATCTGCAACACCTTCTATCTAGTACTCGGTATACAGTCCGAACTAAGGTGATGCAATCTCATAGCATAGCCTTTTGTAATCTATAGTATTTATCTCTGAAGAATGTTGTTAGTAGTGATGAGTTTTATCTTCTATGTGCAGAACTACATTATTAATATATTTGTCAACATAATCTTAATTTCATCTATTTTCATGAGAAACTGAATTTAAAGTTGCATTTGGTAGCCTTTGCAAACATTTTCTTTACCTTTGTTTATACAGAGAAACTACTGAACAGTATCTACAAATGTTATTTTAAACTAAACATAGAAGTCTCAAATATAGTGCATATCTGTACCTGGCCTTACACCAAACACTGTGTACAGCACTTTAATCCCATGTCCTGGATCCTACTAGTGTTATGTGAATCTCTCAAGCTTCATTTTGTTTCAGGTTCAGCCAGTTTGGTAGCAACATTAGTTTTGGTAAATATAAATTTGTACCAAATCTACAGTATAGCAGCCGAAATGCAGGACCACTATACTGTATCTGAATAGCAGCCCCATAAAAATAATAGAATCACTGCATGCCTAAGAGAGGTTTAATTGGGGTCTTGCCATGACCATAATTAACCCCTTGAGTGCTTTAGGTAGGAGAAGGAGTCCTGCACTCTGGTACTACATTGTGGCACATCTCATGGCTCCATATGCCAAAAAGGGATTACTAGCCAATGAACTCTAGTAATCCCTATCACAGTAATGCCATGAAGTAGACTAGCCAATGAGATGTCCATGAGAGGATGCAGTGCTGGACCAGGATAAGTAAGTATGATAATTGCATTGTCTATTTATGCTTTATTACAGTTTTTTGTTTGCTTTTCTGCAGTTTTTTTCAGAGCCAATAATTGGAATCTGACAGATTAGGTGGACCAACAGTGGCGTTTTTAAAATTTTTAATAAAATGGTCCATAAGAGTCATGTGGTGGTGTTATTTTGATAAAAAAAATTTATGTCTCTGTGTTTTTTTTTTACTTTATTACTATTGTCTTTGTAAACAGGCTGACTCGAATCCTTAAATTATTCTTAGATGGAATAGCTGAATGCAGGAGATCCAGGAAGCAATGGTGAATAAAACTCACTGTCCCTCCCTGGGCAAAGTGGTTGGTGCAGTGGGTGGTTTATACAGTATACCACCCTAAGAAATGTTTGTTAGGGTTGCTGTGCAGATAAAATATGCAGACCAAGTGTTGTGTGTTTGTTAGGGCTGCTAAACTGTATATCTGTACACTAGTCTTAATGAACATTAGGACTACTACACAGCCATACTGAACATTTCTTAGTGTGGATGCTCTCGCTGCCCTAAGTAATGCTTATTAGGGACACAGGGAGGTGTAGGAGGCCTCCAAGCCATTTTCCCAAAATGAATCCAAAAAATTTCAGATTTGTTGTAAAATAGAATGGAATCTGGTATGTTACAAACTGGTCTGCCCAAATCTAAATCCTACCAAGGTCATTCTGACCGACCACACTCAATCTATGCAGGACATGTATAGTCCACATTTAGTGCACTTTAAACGTTGCTGTTATTATTAAACACACAGGACATATCAGTAAGGTCTAATACAGATCAAACATACCATTGGTGCAAACTGCGCAGCTGCACAGGGCAGATTAGGTCAGGGCCCTATTGCCTTAGAAGTTACTACTATTTATGTCTACTAGACTACTGTTTATGAAAGTCTACTGGCTCCCTTTTCAGCATTCATCCTCCAATTTAATTTATTGTCCAGGTATAGACCCAAGTACGTATAGGACATAACCCTTTCCGGCATCTGTCCCTCAATACTGACCGTTTTTACATCTGCATGAGCCCTACCAAAATCAATGATCATCTCCTTTGTTTTACCCATGTTCAATATGAGGCCATTATCCCCACATCAAGAAGAGAAGTACCTCATCACTTCCCTATACTCCTTGTCATCACTGTCAGATATATCACAGCTGAAACATCTGAAAACTTTTGCAGAAAACTTAAGCCAGAGTCATAATGAAAGTCAAACATATAAATGGTAAACAGAAAAGGAGCCAACACTGTCCCCTGAGGTGTTCCAATACCACTCACTAACAGTTTCGAAAAGTCTTGTCCCAGCCTAATGAATTGTGGTTTGTCCCTGAGTTAGTCGCTAATAGAGTTCAGTTTTCGGCAACTGACATTGATCGTAATTTCTGAGCCAGCAGCCTTGGCCAAAAGGTAATGAAAGCACAGTTAAAATAAAACAAGGTGATCCTGACAGACCCTCCAAGTGTGTGTATACTAAGTAAGTGAAAGAGGGCATATTCCACACCCACCTACACCCACAATATGCAACCTGCAAACGGTCTAACAGCGTAGCAACATGCATCCTCATTTGAGACATCAGCTGGCGTTCAAACATCTTCATGACCTATGATATCAGAGCAATTTGATGTTAGCACTGGTCTATAAGCTGGAAGCAGGAAAATCAGATTGTGATCAGATCTACCGAAGCACATCCCAAATATTAGACTCAAAGCAGGATAGCAGTTCATCTTCAACCTCCCAAGACCACTGCCTGATCTGTTTTCTAACAACTGGGCAGTGTGAGACCACTGGCCTATAAACTGGATGCAGGAAAATCAGATTGTTAACAAATCTACCGAGTGTAGGCAAGGTGATGGATCGCTAAGCATTTTTAACATTAACAAATAGTAAGTCAATTGTTTTCATCTCCCTGCTAGCACACTTCACAAATTGATAGAATTTAAGAAGCTGAAGTTTCTTGTCACTATCATAAGGGTGTTGGGGTGCCTATTCTGTAGACCTGACACCACACCAGAGAGAACATCACAAGCAGTATCTCGCAATGTTGATGACGGAACATAAACTGCCACCGAAATCAAAGTGGAGAATTCCCTTGGGAGGGAACAGCTGCAGTTCCACAGCCAGGATCACAATGTCCCTACAGCAGTGATGGACCCTAATTGTTGTTTGTGCCTACAGACACCACCCCTTGTTAACAAAAACTATCAGTCCCCCTCCTCTCTTCTTTCAAGTAATACTGACATCATCATATAACCATGATTCCGTAAAGCATATTAAACTGCACAACTGGAACTACTTCCTTGTATGTACTAGTGCAAACATTTCTTCCATCTTGATAACAGTAGAGCCCACATCACCTGTGATAATTCGAAGTACAAAGTGCTTAACACCTCAACACCTGGCCTTTGATTTGTCCTTAAAGCCAGATCTTAAAGACCTCATAACTTTCCTAGGGACCAAAGGCCTAATACTCACTCCCCTAGATGACAACTTTTTAATTACTAATAGCTGATCCCTAGTATAGGTGACACAGGGATTAACCGCATGGCAGTGTGTGTTCAGTCGATGATGTCTATGAAGAGTTCCATACATCATATTAATGAGGTCCAAGTCATCGTTACACCCCCAAAGGCAACCCCAGAGTCAGTCGAGTATAGTCCTGTTGAGCAGGTAAAGGCATGAGGCCCCAAGATACCAGGTGCATTGAAAGTGGAATCAGATTAACACTAGGGCTGTAGGGTGTAAAACACAGTGCACTCTCTGGTCCCCACAGATCCCAGCAGCTCATTATAACCTATAGAGCAGAAACAGACCTCCAATGTAAGGTAGTGTTCTACACTGACCCAGGATGTGCTTTGTGATCTGTTGCCGCTCTGTGCAGGGGACAATGTCAGGGACTGGCGGTAGTGACTGCATAACGTGACGCATGCTCTGCTCCTAGAACTCATCACTTGACTGGCTGTCCTGCAAACATAGGAAGTGCCTGTAGCAGCTGGAATCACGCAAGTACCAGTCTCAAACTCTATGCCTCGATGAAGGGGGATACACAAGTGAAAAGACAGACAGGAAGCAAACCAACCAGCAGATGTACAGGCTGCACAAATGTTGAATGCTCTGGCCACAGAGACAGCCCATCTGTACTCATTTTGGTTCAGTCCAGTTGTAGAACCCAGCTACAAGCCCTTGTGTCCTCATGTCCTCAGTGAAAAAGGTAAACCAGATGTAGCAGCATGGAGAAAAGGAAATGATGGCAGTTCAAGCAGGAGTCCAGCAAGGTAGGAAATGTATCCTCCAATCATTGAATCCTTAATTTGTGGGGGAATAGAGTTCAGTGGAACAAAATAGGGTGCAGGAGCACTTAGACAGAGATAGAAACATGAGGAAATGATAACAGACCAGTCAGTAGACACCAAAACCATCGGGAACCAAGGAAAGCGCAACCTTGAAGCAGGTGCACAGTTAGTGGTATATGCCGAATATCATGGTGGACATCTGTTGTATTATAATATATACATCTTTAAAGCATTTTATTGCTTTATTTCCTTATATACATAGAAAGGTAAGAGTAGACGAAGAATCTTTTCAATCACTATATTCAATAATGGATAATCTATTAATAGATAATGAGGAGTATCATATACATTATATTTGCAGCACTCAGTGACACAACGGAGCTGTGTAAAGCTCTGGCACTGGCCTTATATTCATGTTGTCAATGCACCTCTGATTTCTGACAAAAATTCTAAAGTATTTATACATTTAACAGTATTTCACTATAACTATGCAGCTACTACTGATTTTGTAATATAGAATAAATTGAAGTTCAAAAAGATAGGTTTTCGAACTAATGCACAATCCTGGATCAGTGAAATGATAAATTAAGTTTCATTATGCCAGACAAGGTATCATGTCTTCTGATAAAATAGCTGTTTCTATGACAAGAAAGCTCTAATCTATCCATATATATTGCACATTCTGTATTCATAACAACAAATTGCTAGGCCTTAGAACAAAATGTGTGATACTTTATCTGCCAAAAGAGCTTGTATTGCTTTCCTTTGGAATGGATTACCAGACATTTTGGCAGTTTAATGATTTTCTTTAGGTAGAGTAAGAAATCAGATTTTTCTAACTATCAATTAACATTAAAAAATAGGCAATTAAAGCTATTTAGCTGAGGGAATATGTGAAGACAGATTGCATAGATAATAACTGTGTGTTAATAATGTGATTAAGCATATGGCATGTAAATGTGTCAAAAGAACATATATTATCAAGAATTATAACTTAAAACAGGACATATTTGTATTATGTGAATCTTGTGAAAGCCATTGCTGTGTGTAATAGTAAGTATATAACTGTATATAACAGAGATGAGTGTACCTTTCAAAATCAGTTTAATTTCAGATTCAGAAAAAAATTGATATTGGTCCAAACTGGTTCATTCTGAACCGGGAATGTAAATTGCTTTAAAAAGTCATGTATGCCACTCCTACAACTCTATTTAACACCTTTCTAACTCTCTAACATAAAGTGACAGCAACAGATATGGCTATAGGTAAACAGATGGTAGCAGACAGTAACAAACAGTCTTTTTAAGAAGACAGTACACAGTTGGACCTCCACCTATCTAAAAATATGTCATCAATTTGTAAAAGGTGCATAACCCCTTTAAAAATTGATTCAAAAATCATTAATTTGGTGGGGAGAGACAGATGCCTGTGGATGTTATACACACACAGTTTTATTGGATAAAGCCATGCTTTTTCAGGTTCTCCAAAAATTATCTCTTTTTGTGAGTAGTAGCAAACATTGACTTTCTTTTACAAAAAAAATCCAAAAATTATCCCTTTTTGGGATAATTATAGTAAAGTACCTTTGACTTTATAAATATCTTTTTAACTGTACAGAACAGGACTGACAAGGTCATAGGAGATGTGGTAAGCCAGCATGAAACAAGACGTACACGGCAGTAGATTATTTTTGGCCATGCAGGGATTGCAGTAGCTGCAGCAACAACACAGCATGATGGTCAGGCAGACAGTAGCATTGCATCATTGGGCTGGTGATAAATAGCCAGTTCCCTCCTACTGTGACCAATGGTAGATTTATCACTGACAGCAATCTAAAGTGTGTAAAGTCCTCTTGGATCCATAACTGATTCATTCACAAAAGTAAGTTTTTTACATGCTTTTGATAGCTTTTGTCTGCTTTGGTGTGACAGTGCCAACTGCCACACTGAATACCCTCTCTGACATTACACTGGACACTGGACAAGTAAGAATACCCACAAAGCCAGTTCTTGTCACTGCTCCAATCTGCTGCTTCATGAGTCAATGAGATCAAAAAATCGACTGAACATCAAGGTATGACTGAATCTGGTTGTGTAAGTTGTGCCTATCCATTTGCACATTTGCATCAAGTTGGCACTGTGGATGAGAAATTAAATGGTTCATCATGTTGTATGACATGCTTTGGCTGCTGCTGCTACACACTGCCATGGTTGGTCTTAGCAAGCATCGTCATTGTCATGATCATCACTACCACAATAAGTCCTACTGAGTCCTACATCTACATTCTCCAATGTCTTCAATATCTCCTCAAGACCAGGATCCATGCCTAGTTCCTAATTGTTCCTGCACATGATATCATCAGCGCTAATCCCAATAGCCCCAGTCTTCTTCCATCTCTTGTTGCATGAGTGTGAGCTCCACCAAAAAAAATATCAGAGGGATGACATCACTAATACCGCATTTATCCCTACTGAGAAATCTGGTGGATTATTCAAAGAGCCTCAGAAGATAACACACTTCCCTGATGAGATTCCACTGCTTTATCTCAAAACAATAACACATTGTTACTGGTCTGCTAGTGCTGCTTGCAGTAATCACTTACTGCTTTCTATTGCACATGCAGATGATCCAGCAAATACAAGGTGGAATTCCAGCAAGTTTTCATGTTGCATATCAAGTAGTTCATAGACAGACTATTCTTTTGCTGTAAGCCCAGGAGGGTGCTTTTAGCCACATAAGAATGGCTGAAATGATCAGATTCTTTCCTGCTCATGTGCAGCACCTCCTTCAAACCAGTATATGTTTTTATGAAACATCTCCCCACCAAATTTATTATATGACTCAATTTGAAGTTGGTAGAGAGACATCCAGCTGGTAATTTGCAGAGGAGCAATCCCTCCCCTGTGTGGCTTTTCTCACCCAGAATCAAAAACTCAATTAAAAAAATTAAGAGGTATTCCATACTGCTAGCGTAGTGTATAAATTCACTGGGTTTTGCTTTGGTGTTTGCCAAAGAGACAAAAAAGGTCAAGTGTTACTGAATGAATTTTATGCAGCCAAACTCAATAAAAAATTACACCATCCTTATATAACTTCACATGGGAAGTTTTGATATTGTTTCGTGAGGAAAAAAAATCAAGAAATGAAAAACTAATAAGCAACAAAAACTAAAACAATAGAACTTCTAGTGTAGTAGTAGTAGTAGTAGTAGTAGTAGTAGTAGTGTAAGGGTATAGCTTCACCTTTTTTTGGTCTTGTTTGTAAGATAAAAAACAAAATTTTACTTTGCCACTTTCAGAAAAATAATCAAATAAATAGGTAGTGTAATTAACTTCACATAGTTTTAGCATTTATCAAGGAGAAAAATAGCTAAATTACACCATATAAATACAAAAAAATAAAGTGCTTGAAGGTTGCATGAAAGCATTATGGGTAAATCCACCTGATTATGAGGTCATTTGATCAATCTTCTCTGCTTTCTTCATGCTTCCATGCAGCAGCCACCAATTTTTTGTGAATCAAACCACAAAAAGGTCACTTCTGCTGTTATTCAAAGTTTTTGAAAAAATCATTTCAAACCTAATTTGTGATGAACTGGTTAGTTGTAAATAATACAAATGCATGATTAAATCCACATTATCAGCCTTGTCACACACAGTTATGACTATACTATTTCACCATATTTCCAATCCACAGTAGAGATATACTATAGTAATATGATAATCTTTATTTATATCACATTGGGGACATACAACTAAGGTACTTATTTTTTTCTTTAAGCCTAAAATAGTGTGCCCAAGTGAATGCAAAAATATATACATTTCAAATTTTAATGTAAAATATATAAATTGTAGTGTTTATGTGTTTATCGGGAAACAGCACCCAAACATACTATGAATTCAGACCCTGTTTCAGCATGCATTTGGCTATAATAAACCTATAGGTATATATATATAGAATATGACAGAATTTATTTTTGCTATCTAAATTTTACTTAAGAGTGTGGCATGGCCTGTAAACTTGGTAAGGCCGTGAACGAAGTTTAAAATCTTGCTACAGTAGCTGCAAGAATGTTTTATTATTCTCTTTGCTAAATGGTATTTGTCATCAGAAAATGAAATATTGATTAAATGTGTTTTTTTATGCTTACACATTTTTGAAGATTTTTTATGTATATTTTAATTTTCCATATCATTATCTTTATATTTAAGAAAATACTAAAGTCCTGAAGTTTTTACACTGCTAGTAAGCATAATATGTTGTTACTTACTATTCTGTACAATTCACACTACTCTGTTCATTTATCAGCAGTCATCACAGGCAGAATTACAATAAAATATGACATCTCTATGACATAGTAGGATCCTTCTGTTCCCTATCACAGCCTATCTACTGCCCCTTTGTGCCATATGACCTGTGTGACAGGTCACAGTACATGTCTAGAAAACTCTCCCATAAAAGTAAATGAGCCATCTCCAGACTTTTCTGCCTATGGTCCAAATGGCTGCTGTAAAACACATCTCTAAATGCCATTAAAAGTAATTCAAGCAAGATGACAGTCTCAATAATCATGTACCGAAAATTAACATAAAACAGGTTAGAAAAATAATTTATTTTCATATGTGGTATTAATTAGTAAAAAATATAAGTGGTACATTTCATGTTATAAAGTTCATACTTCTTATTTTGGAGATGATTTACTATTTTGCTAGTTCTGTTACTATATTACTCAGTTATTAAAGTAACATAGAGCACTATAACATGATTTCGGAATTAGTGTACACATTATATTTCCCATTAGTACATGCAAGCTACATAATACCATATGAATGATAATAGAATATAGCCTGTGTGTATGACTAAGGTCGTACACACTGGTCTTATCCATTTCATTAAGGAGTAATTAATAGGGACAATAAGCAACTACACAACACAGCACAGAACTCTGTATTCTAAAGCCGTAGGTTTAATTGTACTCTTCTCTGTAATGCCACTGTACATTGAGATGACACAAGGACTTTAAAGTTGTTTTTATGATTAGGAAATCATGGCTGCTTTTTGTTTATATAGGCACAAATTGGTTAAGTATTCCAATTTTCCAATATGTCACCAGGAAAGTCAATGTTTAACAGACCACAGCACATTGCAGCGCAAAACGACACCAAAAGTGAATCCTTTTTTTAAGGTTCTTAAACTTATTCCATATTTCGATTTTAACAAGGTAGAATAATGATGTGAATAACCCATTTGAAGGTAGTGTGACACCAGAAAACTCAATATAAAGGAAGCTGCAGTATATTATAGGGGACATTATATTAACAACATCACCTATTGCCACCTTGAAGGGGTTTTTACACCAACATCATTTATCTCATCATAAGGAAAATATGTTTGATCACAGATTCAAGGGGGGTCCTCAAGTCCTCTGTTTGAATGAAAGGGTAATACATATGCAGGAAGACCACTCAATTCACCTCTAAGGGAATTACAGAGGTAGCCAGGTACAGTGCTATGTCAATATGTGTTCTTATGATTGCTTGGGGTGCCATCTGGCATATCTTCACAGGTCAGACAGCTATTCCTTTTTCCGTGGATAAGTATTAAAGGGAGTTTGTCATCAGGGTAAACCAGCAACACAATTAGATAGGTCAGGCTCACTTGAATGTAACACTTTTTCCCCATGAAAATTTGTGCCTCCATTGCAGAGATATTAATTTATTTTAAAATATGCAAATGAGTAATCTGGAGCACCGAGGGCAACGCCATTGCTCTAAACCTCTGTGTCGCACATTGCAGTAACACACCCTGCTTGCCCTTCCCTTTTTTGAATAACAGGGCCAAAGAGCTATGTTAAAATCTCTCCTGGCCCTATGAAACATAGCAGTTTGGAACAGCGGAGCCACCCTTCATGCTCCAGATTTCTCATTTGCATATCTTAAATAAATGAATGTCTACAACAGAGGCACACATTTTAATGGGGAAAAGAGTGTTACATTCAGGAGAGCCTGGTCTATCTAACTGTGTTGCTGGTTTAATATGGTTCACCGTGGTGAATTAATACTAACTCCTTCTAGATGATCTGTGTTATAGGACTAAGATCAAATACTCATTCAAGTAAATGAATCTGTGCTGAATTACTAGACACAGCCTGAAAAACAAGAATGGTGCTGCTTCTGAAAACTTCATTGCGTTTTGACTATTCAGGAAAGAAAATCCAACTCTATTCCACAGAAGAATAAATTCCTTTAAGGTCTCCTATTTTGACATAATTGCTTTAACCAGTGTTTTCTAACCTTTTCTGGCTCAGGGCACCTCTGGGAAAAAGAAATTTCCTCAGAGTACCCCTACTAAATCATTTTTTATCAAAATACAAAAAACATACACAGACAATGGACTTACAAAATTTCATATAAAGGTATGTGGTTATCTTCACAACCAGAGTGTAGTGGCCCCTTGGTGGTTTTCCAGTGCACCCCTGTTGGGAATTGCTGGCTTGACCTTTTGTGCATAAAATGAACCTGGTGTACCATGAATAACAGATCCACACCAGAGTGAACACCCTTTGTGGCACAAATTAATGGCTGATCATGCATGTGTGAGCACTGCACCCCAGGTTAGAATTATTAAATGAGTATCTTTTTTTCTTTTACTAGCACCAAACTGTATGTGAGTACTTAGTCAAATTGCTGTTATAATGTATAATTAGTAAATGAGTACAGTATTTGCTCTATAGTGTGATCCCTATATAGCATTAATGTAGTTTATGTCAAACTGTACATAGCAGCAAAGTATGAAGGTCACTGCCATGACAAACAATGTTACAGAAAGCCCTCTAATTAAGCTATACATCAGTTTTTGGGTTGCTCAGTTCATACAATTTCTTTGCCTCAGAAAATGGCATCAATATGTATTGCATTAGTAGACAAAAGTAGGAGCTTGCTGAATTAAAGTTAAATTGACATATTTTTGTCTATTAATCTTTAAATGCTTAAATTAACCTTGACAACCGTGAAGACAAAAGCAAAGGCTGCAGGAAACCAACTGATATCCAAGTACATTTTTAATCTAAAGAGTGTAACACTGCAAAATGCAGCAAATAAATAAATACAGTACAAAAACCTACGCTATTAACCCTGGTCATCTAGGAAATGGCACCATACAGAATGTAATCCTTATTTTTATTTTAGATGGCCGAAGTAAACCCATACCTTTTCTGTCCGTGACAATTTTTAACATTAAGTCATAAAGAATCCTGACCATAATGAATAACTTTGCTGTAAGTGAAAAGCTGTCATAATGAAGTAAAAGTCAAAATATTGCAGTCCTTTTCTGACATTCTCATATCACCATTCACTGTATGCACAGATGCACAGATCTCATTGCTTTGTTATACTTTTATTATGTACATAATTAATTCCCTGTGATCCAGCAAACTTGCATTCTGCCCTGGTGTTCTGAATTATTTATTTACCATTTTATATATATTTCGAGTTCGATGTGATGAATTTTAATGAACTTAAGAAGAAGGATTTTTTTTGTTATGAAGCATTACAAAGATGCTTAAAACAGGGCAATCTTTAGATCTTTATGTGTACATCAATAACTGTGCTCTATCGTATCTCTACACTTTTATGATTGCTGTATAAAACATACATATCTATTAGTAAATAGCAATGTTTACATAGCATTACATTGTAGCAGTATAATAATAAAATGTAATATATTTCTTTTTCTTTTTTAGGAATACATACACTACCAGATGTTACTAGAATGATATAACCTGCTGAGGTATTTCAGTAGTTGGATTAGCTGTTTGTGTTAGTAGGAAAAGTATTTCACACTTCAAACTTATAGATATATAATTATGTGTTTTATTCATCACACGTGATTGTGCTAATGTAGAGTGATCTCAGAGTGACGTTTTGGTCAACGCAGTGACTTTCCTCAGACTCTTGATCATGTAGCCAGAAGAGGTAGAGGTATGTGCCACAATATTATTAAGTGTTGGTGCGCTCTACATTAGCACAATCACGTGTGATGAATAAAATGCGCAATTACTAGAGATGAGCGAATTTCTCAAAAGTTCGATTCGGCAGTTCGATTCGAAATTCCCAAAAAATTAGCTTCAATCCGAAATTACTTTGCTGCAAATATCACTAAAAAACACCTATTTCTTATCTTCAGAGAGCCTGTATAGTGGTGTAGAACACTGTGCCTTGCAGTAACATGCATAGGGAGCCTACTGTGGTAGTCAAACAATAGTGTGAGTCAGTATGACACGCACATGACAGGCGTCGCTCTTAGAACCGCTGCACACTTCACTTATTTGGACAGTTACGGGGCCAAAACTGGCCAACTAACTCAAGTGTGAACTCAGCCTTACAGGTCCATGTTAGTGCCAGGTAGAAAGACCCGTGAAGAGGCCTAACATCCTACTGTAGAGTGAAAGAGCATACTCCTTTTACACCGTCATCTGTCTATTCCACATATATGTCTACAGAGTGGCAAGGCAACATAATGTGGAGGTGGCAGCAGCATGAGGAGGCCATACAGTGACCCAGTGGCAGCGGTATGAGGAGGCCATACATTGACCAAGTGGCAGCAACATGAGGAGGCCATACAGTGGCCCAGTGACTACAGCATGAGGAGGGCATTCAGTGACCCAGTGGCTGCGGCATAAGAAAAGCATTCAGTGACCCAGTGGCTGCGGCATGAGGAGGGCATACAGTGACCAAGTGGCAGCAACATGAGGATGCCATACAGTGACCCAGTGGTTGCGGCATGAGGAGGGCATTCAATGACCCAGTGGCTGCAGCATAAGGAGGTCATACAGTGACAAAGTGGCAGCAACATGAGGAGGCCATGCAGTGACCCAGTGGTTGCAGCCTGAGGAGGACATACAGTGACCCAGTTCCTCTCCTATGTGACTTTTTTTTGTCCAGTCAAACGAGGTGTAGAACAGCATGACACCGCTGTTCCCTGCACATGTGGTATGCTGGAGGAGCACTGGGAATTGTCCCTGCAGTGGAGGATGAGGAGAGAGTGGAGGATGAGGCGGACATTGTTGCAGGACCAATGGCGTGAGAACGTGGAGGCAGAAGCTGCATCACCTGTCCAAGATACTGGTGTGTCTGGGCAGGCACCACATTAACCCAGTGGGCCATAAATGACATATATTGTCCTCGACCGTAGTTACAGCTCCACACGTTGGCGCTGCCATGCACTTTGGCAGACACCGACAGGCTCAAGGACTGGCCCAGCCTTCTCTTCTACATATTTGTGCAGGGCTGGTACTACCTTCTTGGCAAAGAAATGACGGCTTGGGACTCTCCACCTCGGCTTAGCGCAAGCCTTCAGTTCTCTGAAAGGTGCAGAATCCACCAAGTGGAAAGGGAGTGACTGCAGCACCAGCAACTTGGACAGGAGCATGTTCAGCTTCTGCACTTTTGGATGATTGCACACATACTGTTGTCTCTTAGATATAGATTCTGTGATCAATTGCTGACGCAATAACTAACTAGGAGAAGGAGGAGGAGCAGGAGCATTACAACCAGCAGATGATGAGAAGGACACACAGCTTCCTTCAGCTGAGGTGGTAGAGCCTAAACTGCCTGAAATGGGGTCCATGCCACTGGGTGCTGCAGCGGTTGCTGCAGCAGCCTGGATCACCACATTGGAGCCACAGCTCTCCCAGGCCACTTTATGGTGATGCTGCATATGTTGGCCTGGGCTGTGGTGCCAACATTGGCACCCTGGCCACACTTTACCTTCTGCCCACTGATTGAACATATGGCCATGTTCACCTCCCCTGGTGGCTTTACAAAAAACTGCCACACCACCGAGTAGGTGATTTTACCCCCAGCACTCCACAATAACTGACTGCTACCGACACTGCCTCCATGAACCCCTGCACCACTGCTTTCCGGGCAGGTAGGCTGCTGTGAAGCGGGTGGTCTACCCCGGGCACGTTTAGCTCCTGACCTCACACTGCTGCCACCCTGCTGACTCCCCCATTGCCTCATGCGTAAGCTGCAATCATCTTCTCCTGATGACGATGAGGTCCCTTCGTCACCCGGCTACCAATTACGATCAGCTACATCATCATCCACTACTGTCTGCAGGTCACTTATGTTCTCCTCAACAGCAGCTCCCATGCCACTCTCCTCATAACTACTTGCCTGACTACCGCAGGAAGCGGCAGATGTCTCCTCCACATCTTGGCTGAGCAGAAGCTGCTGACTGTCCTCTAATATCTCCTCCTCACTGTACAGTGGATCTGAGCCCACAGAATAGAGTAGTTCTCTAGCTAAGGGAACAGAAAAGGACAGAGACAGGTTATGGACAGGTGAGGGCACAGGGCCATCTGCCGGGCCATGCCAACTAAGGGTTGTGTCTGAAGAACCCACCAACTCTTGGCTGGGGGTGTCTGATGTGACTTGGGATGAATTGGATGACCGAGTTAACTAGTCTACAACCGTTGGGTTGCTGGTCAAGACACGACCACTACTTGACACTGGGAGCTGAGGCCTCTGTAACTGACCCCTGCTGCCACGCCCCCTTACTCTGCTGCGACCTGTGCCTGCACCAGAAACATTTAGGCCTGCGGCCCTCCCCTGTGCATGGCCTCTCGCTTCTCTGTCTGACATACTCTTCGATGAAAAAACTTAATTGCAAAGGGCAAAAAGGCCTGTTATTTTCTACTTTGAAGAGAATGGCAAATATGCCCCTTATTTCTTCACCCATTAATAAACACCAATAAAAAAAAGCAAGATAAAGGCAGAGATTTGTGGCTCAGAATTATTGAATTATTGACAATACTATTGATAAATGGCCAGCAACTTTATACTGGTAACAAAATGGCGAATATGGTCCTCCTTATGGGTTCAGAAAATAATGAACATCTTTAAATAAGTGATGATAACTGCTAAGAATTATTAAATTATTATTGACAATACTGTTTTTAAAAATGGCCTGCAACTTTATACTGGTAACAAAATCACGAATATGGTCCTTTTTATGTGTTTTGACACTAATAAACACCTTTAAAAAAGTGATAACCGCTAAAAATTATTGAATTATTGAATTATTATTGACAATACTGAATTGATAAATGGCCAGCAACTTTATACTGGTAACAAAATCGCGAATATGGTCCTTTTTATGTGTTTTGAAACTAATAAACACCTTTAAATAAGTGATAACCACTAAGAATTATTGAATTATTATTGACAATACTGTTTTTAAAAATGGCCTGTTACTTTATACTGGTAACAAAATGGCGAATATGGTCCTTTTTATGTGTTTTGACACTAAAAAACACCTTTAAATAAGTGATAAGTGATAAGAATTATTGAATTATTAAATTATTATTGACAATACTGTTTTTAAAAATGGCCTGCAACTTTATACTGGTAACAAAATGGCGAATATGGTCGTTATGTCTTTCCCCACGTTAAAGGCGTTTTATTACAGATAAGTGCAGATATTATTGGATGATAATTCAGTTTTCTTTGACACAATAGTACTGAATATTGTTATGCTTTGGAAGAACAGTGAATAAGCCCCTTATAATAAACTCCTTTAAAAAGGCTTTTTTTACAGATAGGTGCAGTTTTCTTTGGCACAATAGTACTGAATAATGTTATGCTTTGGAAGAATAGTGAATAAGCCCCTTATAATAAATCCCTTTATAAAGTTTTTTACAGATACATGCAGATATCAGTGTATGATAATTCACTGTTTTTTGCTGTACTGCACTGCAAAAGGCTTGTTGTGTTCCACCTTCAAGACACAGATATGAGTAATGAGCAGCAGTATAATGGCAGTGAGTGCTGCAATGTGAATTATGCTGCAAATTCTTGCTGTAAATGCATAAGTAAGTAAGAGCGATGTGGAATGACTGTACCTAAAATGTCCGAGGGTTTTTATAGGGCTGTGACATCACAGGTCCAGCTGGCTGCTGATTAGCTGCATGCTTGGTATTGTGAGTGATCCCATGCTCTCAGAGTCCCTTCCCCCTTATCCTTACATGTGTGGCGGCCATTTTATAAAAAAATGCGATTTGATGCATCGAAGCGTGAGGAAATCCAGAATCGTAGCGAATCAAAGATTTCCTGAAATTCAGATTGAATTCCACTTCTGCATAATTGATTTGCTCATCTCTAATAATTACAGTGGGTACGGAAAGTATTCAGACCCCTTTAAATTTTTCACTCTTTGTTTCATTGCAGCCATTTGCTAAAAGCAAAAAAGTTCATTTTATTTCTCATTAATGTACACTCAGCACCCCATCTTGACAGAAAAAAACAGAAATGTAGATATTTTTGCAAATTTATTAAAAAAGAAAAACAAATATCACATGGTCATAAGTATTCAGACCCTTTTCTCAGTATTGAGTAGAAGCACCCTTTTAAGCTAGTACAGCCATGAGTCTTCTTGGGAATGATGCAACAAGTTTTTCACATCTGGATTTAGGGATCTTCTGCCATTCTTCCTTGCAGATCCTCTCCATTTCCATCAGGTTGGATGGTGAACGTTGGTGGACAGCCATTTTCAGGTCTCTCCAGAGATGCTCAATTGGGTTGAGGTCAGGGCTCTGGCTGGGCCAGTCAAGAATGGTCACAGAGTTGTTCCGAAGCCACTCTGAGGTCCAGAGCACTCTGGAAGAGGTTTTCTTCCAGAATATCTCTGTACTTGGCCGCATTCATCTTTCCTTCAATTGCAACCAGTCTTCCTGTTCCTGCAGCTGAAAAACACCCACTTAGCATGATGCTGCCACCACCATGTTTCACTGTTGTGATTGTATTGGGCAGGTGATGAGCAGTGCCTGGTTTTCTCCACATATACTGCTTAGAATTGATGCCAAAAAGTTCAATCTTCATCTCATCAGACCAGAGAATCTTATTTCTCATAGTCTGGGAGTCCTTCATGTGTTTTTTGGCAAACTCTATGCGGGCTTTCATATGTCTTGCACTGAGGAGAGGCTTCCTTCGGGCCACTCTGCCATAAAGCCCCGACTGGTGAAGGGCTGCAGTGATAGTTGACTTTGTGAAACTTTCTCCCATCTCCCTACTGCATCTCTGGAGCTCAGCTACAGTGATCTTTGGGTTCTTCTATACCTTTCTCAGCAAGTCTTTTCCCACGATTGCTCAGTTTGGCTGGATGGCCAGGTCTAAGAAGAGTTCTGGTCGTCCCAAACTTCTTCCATTTAAGGATTATGGAGGCCACTGTACTCTTAGGAAACTTGAGTGCTGCAGAAATTCTTTTGTATCCTTGGCCAGATCTGTGCCTTGCCACAATTCTGTCTCTGAGCTCCCTGGGAAGTTCCTTTGACCTCATGATTCTCATTTGCTCTGACATGCACTGTGAGCAATGAGGTCTTATATAGACAGGTGTGTGCCTTTCCTAATCAAGTCCAATAATTTTAATTAAACACAGCTGGACTCCAATGAAGGAGTAGAACCATCTCAAGGAGGATCAGAAGGAAATGGACAGCATGTGAGTTAAATATGAGTGTCACAGCAAAGGGTCTGAATACTTACGACCATGTGATATTTCAGTTTTTCTTTTTTAATAAATTTGCAAATATATATACATTTCTGGTTTTTTTTTGTCAAGATGGGGTGCTGAGTGTACATTAATGAGAAATAAAATGAGCTTTTTTGCTTTTAGCAAATGGCTGCAATGAAACAAAGAGTGAAAAATTTAAAGGGGTCTGAATACTTTCCGTGCCTACTGTATATATCTACAAGTTTGGAGTGTGAAATCCTTTTCTTACTATACTGTACGGGTTCGGACCCTATTTCTACACTCAACACTGTTAGTGTAGTGCAGCCTACACGCTTGAATTTTGGCTGTTTGTATTAGTTACATAAAAGTTAATGTGGTGGGACTGTCTCTTTAACAACCCTTTACATGCAATACAGTCAGTAGTAGGAGGCACTGTTATTCTTTTCTTTGTGCAGCCACATATACTGCACACATGGTATGCCTGTTTAGAGACAATGGGCAGAATGATGGCACATACAATATGTCATGACTTTTCTAAGTTTGATATATTTAGGAAAATTGTGACCACCACAATCAGTGGGGTACTGCCAATGGAGGCAGACCATATAGCTGTTATGGGGGCCCACAGCGGAACTGCTCCACCCCCCCTTCAAGCATCAATCACCAACAGAACAGGAGTATACAGAAGAATAGAGCTATGGCTATAAATGCCATCCACCTCTATAGCTGCACAGAGGCAGCTATAAAGCTGCTGCCTGTCTGTGTCCCAAACAAGCAGTACTTTCCATAGAATTATTTTTTTTTTTTATGTACCCCATATTCTCCCACAGAACCCCTACCACCGACTAACTCCCACCAAGCCCACTTACTGTTTCCCTTGTCCACTTTTCAGAGAGCCCATGCCACCTATTGTCTTGCCTTTCCTTTGTTTTCTTTCTGACACCTCACCCTACAGATCTAAACCTTTTTTTTTACTTCTTAGCGATCTTATACAGTGACTATACTATGACTCCCCCCGCCACTTCCCTCTTGCTCCTACTACTTTCCATTCCTATGTCCTCTACACTTGCCACTCTGCCACTTTTGCCCTTATAAACTATTTTGTCCTTATGAACAGAATTTTGGCCAGTAGTGTTGTTTTCCCACATAACGTTACCCGCCTTTTTTTTTCTCCAGAATAATATGTTTACTTAGGCTCCTTTGCCTCAAAAGTCTGATGGGGGTTGGTCTGCTCTGTTGGCTTAATATGACACTTAATATGGCACAGTAGCATCTGTAGTTATTTGCTGGTTAGGCCACATGGTGCATGCCACCTAACTCCAAGAAAATGAATAAAAACGAAGAAATATGTACCATCAGATACATCAATTTTTAAGGGGAAAACAAAAAAGTTATGACTTTTTAAAACTGCTGAAAAAAAAATCACAACATTCTGAAGACCTAAAATTCAACGTGGTTGGCAGCTTGGACCATAAGAAAGGGATAGAGCTGGAAATTTTTTTGGGGGTGGGGGGGCAACAGTCACTTTTGCAATGGGGAAACATGATTTTTATGCAGTCCTCTGACCTCAATAAGCATTACTACTAAGTATATCCACATAGATTTTTTTCCATATAAAAATTTTAAGTTTGATTTCAGAAATTAAGTTCAAAATTGAAAGTAAAGATATTAACCCCTGGTCAACAATTTGGCTATTTACGTCACTCTAGCTGAGACATTAATCACATATTAAGCTCTAGACATCAACAACCTGGCTATTTACATCGCTCTACCCGATACATTAATCACATTAATTAAAGTCAAACAGCTGTGATTTACAACTGCTTCTATAGGAGTGATAAAAGCCGGCTTCTCCATGCTGAGGTTATTGTCCCAGAGTTGCTGTTTGACAAATTAAGCCTTTAGTTCCTTTTTCATTACTTTGATCACCAAAATTGAACTCTTTATGGTGACCACAGTGAAGTGAAAGAGCCTTCTGATTCACATTGTGCTAAGAGAAGTTGCTCCCCTGCCAGCCCCTCCCTTCATAGTCTTTGCTGAGGTCTCCTATGCCAGCAAGGAGCCTAGCTAGTGATAACAAAAGCAGTTTAAGGTCTTGTTCTATACTAAACTACTGGTTAATTTACACATGGACTAGGGTTCCATAAACTAAGCCATGCTGAATACTATGCTAATTTTTTGCTAAAAAAAATATATAAACATGTAGCCCCTGTAATCACAAGAACTAGAAAGACATATTTTAATATAGTTATGTGCAATAGTATATATAAAAACAATTTTGTTTTAGATATAATCAGCAAAATTTACATATTTTTCACATTTTATACCATTTTTCTACTTCTAGTAAAAAAAATTAAATTTATTTAACAAATAAGACTACTTATTTCAAGCCTTATATGTCCGGAAAAAAATGGAAAAATAGTTGAGATATGCAAAGCCATTATAAAGATATTGCTGTGTATAGCAATGCAATCCAAAAGTGCTAAACTTGGTCTGAGCATTGGGGCATCAAAGACCCTTGGTCCTAAAAGGATTAAAGACCGTTTAAACCAAGGTATTTTTGCTGTATGCTTTCATTTTGCATTTTTTCTTGGTCTAAACTGGCTATACAGAATTATATCAGTAGGTATCAATTTTCTCAATATTGTATATGCATCCTTTAAACTAAGAGCTGTTGATTGAGATGGTAACTGATATATTTTATGTCAGATTATGTTCAAGAGAAATAATTGGAATCCATTAGTCAAGTTTTGTTTTTCATGAATAATCAAAAATACATAATATGGTTCTGTTTGCATTGGGATTCTAGTTTCCACTTTGCACATTGATAACAGTTTAAAGGGATTTTTCTAGTCTAAATAATTAATGACATATCCTTAGAATTGGTTATCAAATAAAGATTGGCCAGGGTCCAGCACCCAAACACCTGCAGATCAGCTATTCGAAGAGGCTGCAATGCTCATGTGGGCACTGCAATCTCATTAGTACATATCAAGCACAGTGCTATACAATTGCACAGCTCGGCCCAATAACCTGAAAGGGACTGAGCTCTGATCAGACCATTTGACCAATGAATATAATGTCACATGTCTTCGTAAGCAGAAAGTAGCGCTATGACTTCAAACTGCTGATCCATTAGGGTTACTGGGTTTCAGAACCCTATTGATCTGCAATTGATGACCTATTCAATTTTATGCCAACAAGAAAAGTGAGTGGAAGAGTCACCAAAATTATCTTGAAATAAATAAAATCTTATCAACTACAGATAAAGTAGGGGAAATTAAAATAACTTGCATCTGAATTTAGAAAGATAAGTAAACATATATATTACATATAAGATTTTGTTTTGTTCTAGACCTAGCCATAACAATCGTATTGATAAGGTGAAATAACATTCAATGCCCAAAATACTCTATCTGAAGCTTACATAAGTATAAAATGCAAGTATACAGTATTGTACACCACTGCAAGGTATTTCCTAAGCTCCTGTTATCAGAAAATACAATATATACTGTAAAGTACTTTTTAACAGTCATAGATCATCGGTCATGTTAATACTAAAGTCTAGAGTTTAAAGGGGTTATCTATGAGTCATCAGAAACCTAGGGGTGGCTGGAATTAAGGTAAAAGAAGCAGAAGTCACACTCCCCTATCCTATATCATTGTGCAATTCCCAATTCCACTTCCTCCCATGCTAGTCCAGAAGTGGAGAGACTCATATGACTGATGAGTCCAATCGCTGGTGTGGGACTAGTGACATCACACAGGTAAAAAAAAAAACAAAATTCGTGTCAGTGTCCAAATATATATGGACCTAAATGCATATCATCAGTTCCTCACCAGCAACTGATGAGGACGTAGAATGGCTTGTCATGTGAGTCTTTCTACTTTCAGTCCAGTGAGTCCCAGCATGGGAGGAAAAATGGACTAGGACTGTACAATTGAGTGCTGGGAATAGGAGAGTATGACTTTTTTTTTTATTTAGACCCACCCCAGTCACCCCTTAGTTTAATTTAAATTTAAAAAAAAACTTTTCAGAGTTTATTCCTTCAACAGAAATATTGTAGATATAAAATGGTAAAGACTACAGCAGATATTATCTTTGTCTTGATATTTTGATATTACATGCAAATGTTTGCATAGAAATCATATTGGTAAACTAATTATGCCAGAAATACCTGTATAGATGAAAAATAGTAATACATATGGTTGACCTGATTCTTGAATTATCATAATAACATAATACAGTTTGTCTCTTTTCTACAGATATGGCAAAGTTTAGCTTGACACTGATTACATTTTGAGGCATGATAACTTGTCAGCTAACACAGCAAAAGCCATTGAAAAAGTTAAGTTAAAATTTCTTGACAATGAGTTAAGTGTTAAAGTTAAACTTTACACTTTACATTTGTACCAGCTAAATATAGCCCATGGTTGAAATTGATTACACTGTTACACTGTTTTATATGCTAAATTCTGCAAAAAAATAAAATAAATAATGTTATGCATAATATCATAAGTAGGTCAGAATATAGATAACACAGGATTAGGAAATAGTAAGGAGAAAGAAAATCCGTAAATTGTTTTCATTATACATATTGACAACATCCAAATTTTTATTGATCTGCTACTAACACTACCTGGACAGAGGGCAGTGTTATTGCAAACCCTTGTTTCTCTTAAGGGGCTGCTGCAGTGTGTCCCGTAAGGTGGTACACAAGTTCTGGTTCGCACCTGCGACCCTTGACCACAAGTAACTGAACATGTACTCCATTGGGACCACTCTTCAACACCAGATTCACCTGTATATAAGACAACAAATAAAAATGAATATAGCCTTAAGTATTATTATCTTAGTGCATTCATTTGTTTAATATGAATAAACTGCAAGATGAATAAATGTATGTTACATGCATTCAATGACTTAAGATTGAAGGGTACTCAAATGCCACATGTTGCAATTTTTATGTAACACTGAAAGAGTTAAAGCATTAATATTGCATGTTTTAGTTTTCCACTGGTTTTAAAAGAAAAACTTTTATTTTGCTGTGACAATTACCTGATGTATGTAATATATTTTATAACAAAAATTAGCCATACCAATATACCATACCAATACCATACCAATATTAAGATATTTTTATAAAGTTTTAAAGTTCAAATAAAGCAATTAGCATATATTATGACACTATTCAAAAAACAAAAACTGGTCCATAACAGTGGCCTGACTTCAGAGGTAAATGTCCTAGTTTTTTTGCCTAGTGCCATGGATTTTGAAGCATGGCGCATTAACATTGGTCCTACACATTAAATGGATGACAAGCCCTCCAATTTTAGCAGGAACAGTGGAGAATCTAACATGC
Organism: Leptodactylus fallax; assembly: GCA_947044405.1. Classification (NCBI taxonomy): domain Eukaryota; kingdom Metazoa; phylum Chordata; class Amphibia; order Anura; family Leptodactylidae; genus Leptodactylus; species Leptodactylus fallax. The sequence goes on along the minus strand of CAMRHE010000111.1, from coordinate 2,204,314 downwards.
ATTGGGGCTTCCTGATTCTCCCCGATGATAGTTGTCAGGAAGGTCTGAATTTTGAAATTTAGCATACCTAATTCTTCTGTTCATAGAGGGAAAGGCCATTGCCAGATGTATCTGACAGTGTTTTTTTCTTCTTCCAATTCATAACTCATGTATGCTTTACCAAACCAAGCATGCATGTGCATAAGGAGATCAGAAGAGATAGCTGTTAGCCCAGTGTTCAATTGAGAAGTATCTTGTATATAGACAGTCTTTCTTGTATTCGTGTCTTCTCCCTAATAGCCCCCCAAGTATATTTACAATATACCCATTTACAATATACTTCATAAAAAGGAACATATGTGGATTGATCTATATTTAATAGTAAAAAGGAAAAAAATGTTTTGTTTTTTTAAATTGAACACGTTTTTTAATAAAGGATTTAGACTTAGCCATATGATTTAATAAAGGATTTAGACTTAGCCATATGATGACTCCATATACAGTTTGGGTCATATAGTTAGAGTCAATTATCCTATTTTGTAAGCTTAGAAAAGCATTTTCCTTTGTAATCTTACAGCCATGTGTATGGAGCTTCAGGGATTGTTGTTTATGTATTACTACCAGCTTCATGCCATTTCTGCCTTCAATAAATTGCTTTCTTACAAAGAAAGTTAATACTGAATACTTATACTAAAATACTGAACATATGACTCATAATGGGTACGCTACGTTTTAAAGTCTTTCTTAAGAGAATGAAAAGACACAAAGAGGAACTTATTATACACAATGGAGCAAGTTTGTCAAATTTTGGTACCTCTAGTTTTAGACCAAATTTCTCTAACTTGATCAAAAAAGGGATTCAGCTTCATGAAAAAGGACGTTTTTATGGAAACAGGGACATGCCTTTCTGAAATAAAATTTTGGCCTAAGTTAAGACAACCGATAGGTATTATAAACATAGAAGTTTCCACGAACATAACTCTTCTTAAATTTGAGACTATTAATAGTTAAACATTTTTTCAAATATAAGTCATTAATCCCTTCAAGCCGGTGACAATTTTTGATTTCCCATTTTTTGCTTTTGAGTCTCCTCCTTACAAATCCCATAACTTATTTTTCGATTCACAGAGTCATATGAAGGCTTAATGTTTGCAGGATCTTCTTAGCGAGACCATTTATTATTCTGTACATTGTATTAGGAAGCTGGAAAAAAAATTAGAATGGGGTGGAATTGGAGAAAAAGTGCATTTGTGCAATTTTCTTATGGGCTTCTTTTTTACAGCGTTCACTCTGCTGTCAAAATGACATGTCAACTATATTCTGTTTCAGATCGATTCCGGGCATAGCAAATTTCTATAGTTTTATTTACATTCTAACCATTTAACAAAATTTAAATCTTTGCAAAAATATTTTTTTTTTCTAAAAGTCGCCATATTTTGAAATCCATAACTTTTTTATATTTACATGTACGAGGATGCATATTTTTTTGCAGGGACAGGTGTAAATATGATTATACCATTTGGGGGAATGTCTATTGCTTTGATCACTTTTTATTTAAATATTTATCAGAGGCGAAACAGCAAAAAAACTGTGGTTCGGCATTTTTAATTTTATTTTTCCGCTACACTGTTCACCATACAAGAAAAATATTTTTATAGGTTTGTAAACCAGGCATTTTTGGACTAATGGATAACTAATGTGTATGTGTTTCACAGTATTTAAGTACTTTTATATGTGTTTTAGGGAAAGTGGCGCCTCGGTCGCCTTTGACCGAGGCACCAGGGGCCTTAAAGGGGTATTCCCACGAACATAACCATTTTTAAATTTGTAGATAATTAAAAGTTAAATATTTTTGCAAATGAGTCATTGAAAGTGGAATAGGGGTCCCCACCTCACCATCTCAGATTTTGATGAAATTTGGTACATAGTTTCTCTATGATATAAAACTAAGCTGTGCAAAATTTTAGTTCAAAAGCCTAAAAATTGAAGGTTCTAGGGGACCTCAAGTAAAGGTTTGCAAAACGGTACCTGAGGAAAAATGACATTTTGGGCCAACTTCCAGAAGCTTTAAACATGGAAGTTTTAGTAGTATAAGGGGGATATTTGGAGAACCTGCACAACTTTTAGGGCTTAATGAACTGGCAAAAGTTAAGGTAGCCATGTATTTAGTACACCTACCAAAAACCTGAAAGGCCAACTAGTTTTGACACTACAGCAGCCTCAACATCACTGTAAATTCATTTTTGCAGTTTTTTGAGCCTAAACCATGCAAAAAGTAAGAGGACTAGGAACATGGGGTTTTGCCAGTTCATTAAGCCCTAAAAGTTGTGTAGGTTTTCCAAATATCCCCCTTATACTATTAAAACTTCCATGTTTACAGCTTCTGGAAGTTGGTCCAAAATATCATTTTTCCTCAGGTGCCGTTTTGCAACCCTTTACTTGAGGTCCCCTAGAACCTCCAATTTTTAGTCTTTTGAACAAAAATTTTGCACAGCTTAGTTTTATAGAGAAACTATGTACCAAATTTCATCAAAATCTGAGATGGTGAGGTGGGGACGACCTTTAAAATTGGTCCACTTGACACGGAATGACTCAAATATAAGTAATTAAACATTTTACAGAGTTTTAAAGATTTTCTCTAAATATCTTGTGGTCACGAGTTGTTGTCTTGATAGGTTGCCAGTGGATACGACCATGAATGCAGGAACTTTCTAAGGTCATAAAATCAGCTATGACTTGCTTTATTGTGGCCGGGATATCTTCTGATACACGTAGTGTCCCTGCCTGATAAACTAGCTATAATAAGAAAATCATGGTTGAGTTCCTGACAAGTTCCAGACCATAGAAAGTTTCTGCATATGTGGTCGTATCCTTTGGCAACCGATCAAGACAACAGACTGTCGCCACTAACATAGTTAGAGAAAATCTTTAAAACTCTGCAAAATTTTTAGCTATTTATATTTGTAAAAATCTTTAACTTTGCATTATCTACAAATATAAATATGATTATGTTCATGGGAATACCCCTTTAATGTCCACGATCAGCAGAGACCCAGTGGCTATTGCAGTTGCTCATCTCCTGAGCGGCTGCAATATTTAAATACTGACATCCGCTGTACTATTACGGCAGATGTCGGGAAGGAGTTAATAATTTTGCGAGTTACAGTTTTAAAGATTTTCTCTTAGTGATGACAGTGGTTACTTGTCTTGATTGTTTGCTAATGGATATGACCATGAATGTAGAAACTCTCTATGGTCTGGGAATATTGTATCCTGGTTATCAGGCAGGGACTCTATATGTATGAGAAGATAACCAAGCCTCAATAAGGAAATCATGTCTGAGTTTCTGGCAAGCCACAGAGCATAGAAAGTTTCTGTATTCATGGTCATATCCATTAGCTACCGATCAAGACAAGTAACCACTTTCACCACTAACATAAAATCTTAAAAATTCTGCAAAATTATCAGTGACTTATTTTTGCAAAAATTTTGAACTGTTAATTGCCTACAAGTTTAAATATTGTGACATTGGTGGGAAAACCCCTTTAGGCCACGGTTTGGTCATGACAGAAACTCAGCGGAAAAAAATGCAGCGTTTTACAGTCACTGCATGGTGGATGGGATTCTAGTGAATCCCTTCCACACACTACAGGAAAATATGTGCAGTGGACATGCTGTGATTTCCAAAACGGTTGCAGTTTTAGAAATAGCAGCATGTCAATTATACCTATGGAAACTACGGCGGTTTTTTTATAGGTATAATGGAAGCAGAAAGTCCACAGAGAAAACCTCTGTGAACGCTCTGTGAAAAGTTCTGCGGGAAAAACTACAATGTGTTGCCGCTGCTTTGCTTTTTTGCTGTGGCCCGCTACATAGGACCTTAGCCTTAAAATGAATCTGTCATTTGAAAATTCTTTATTAAACCAGCCTTAGTATATTTTAGTGCACCCTCTACTGAATACAATTATACCTTTATAACTGCATATTGATGCTTATTTGATGTGTAAATTGTGCTTTTCAAAATATGCTACTTAACCCCAAGTGCAATTGGAACATTATAGAGCAGGGGTCCCCAAACTACGGCCCGCGGGCCGCACCCGGCCCCCGGAGGCCATTTACCCGGCCCGCGTCGCAATTTCCTTGTGTTATTTCAATTGTGAGCGCACAGGCGCTTACAATTGAAATAACCCGCCGAGCGCTACACGGGAAGTCTCGTTCCTGTGTAGACGCTCGTCGCTCGTCGTCCGGACCTAGAATGATCACATCATGACGCACGACGTGCTCATCTAGGCCTTACAGCCGAAGACAGAGGAGCCGGGACCACAGCGCGGGAGCGGCTGCAGTACTAGGTAAAGTATATTTTCACTTTTTTTTTTACTGGGCATGGAGGGGGATCAGAGAGCTGGATCTATATGGGGGATTGATGGGACCTATATGGGGGAGAGCTGGACATATATGGGGGAGAGACCTGGACCTATATGGGGGAGAGACCTGGCCCTATATGAGGGAGACTGCATGGGACCTATATGGGGGGGCATGGGACCTATATGGGGGGCATGGGACCTAGGGGCCATATAGGCGGCCCATATGGGGGAGAGCTGGCCCTATATGAGGGAGACTGCATGGGACCTATATGGGGGAGACTGCATGGGACCTATATGGGGGAGACTGCATGGGACCTATATGAGGGAGACTGCATGGGACCTATATGGTGGAAGAGCATGGGACCTATATGGGGGGGCATGGGACCTATATGGGGGAGAGAGCATGGGACCTATATGAGGGAAAGAGCTGGACTTGGGGGCAGAGTGCTGGACCTATTTGCGGGAAGAGAGAAGCACATTTCAGAGGTGCACTGTGCTGTATTTGGGGAGTACAGTGTATGTAAGTGTTATAATCTGAGGTACAGTGTGTGTACAGTATTATTGTTGGCATTTATTGTTTTTGTAGGGCTGTATATATATCTATTGGTATTTTACTAATGGCAATTTGGAATCCCTAGGAAACAATGACGTCAAAAAAGAGAAAAATTGACTCGGAGTGTAGGATATTCAAAGAACAGTGGACTTATGATTACTTTTTCATGCAGTACAAGGAAAAAGCTGTGTGTTTGATATGTCAGAATATAGTGGCTGTGTTCAAAGAATATAATTTGCGTCGACATTATCAAACCCAACATAAAGATAAATATGATTGTTTGGTTGGAGATGTAAGAAAAGATAAAATATTAAAACTGAAACATTCATTGACAACTCAGCAAAATACTTTTGTTAAGCAGAAGCAGCTAAATATTTCATCACTGCGAATGGTGAGTTTGTTGACTTAAATTTACTATTTCTTTATTTTGAATGTTGTATTTGTTCCCTTTTTGTTTTACTTTAAAATGAGATACGTGTAGTGTGTATAGGGATTTTCATAGTTTTTCTTATAGTCCGGCCCTCCAACGGTCTGAGGGACAGTGAACTGGCCCCCTGTGTAAAAAGTTTGGGGACCCCTGTTATAGAGCCTGGATGGGATTCCTTTTCAGTGTTGCCTTTACCACTAAAACTCTGCTCAGTGCTTTCTCTGGACCTTTGATTGACATTTCCTTCTGTGAAACTGATTGAGAGGGACTCCTGCCTGCTGCATGTACAGTGCAAGTTATCTTAGTTATCTGGGACTGTACTGTGCAGGTGCTTAGAAACAAAAGGCTAACAATCAAAGTATTGGTTAGGGTTTTAATGTCACCCCACAACCATCTGTACAGCCTCTCCCCTCACCTTCTGTCTCTATCCCTCTTCCCTCATAGATTGTAAGCCCTTGCGGGCAGGGCCCTCTATCCCACTGTGCAAGTTGGTCACTGTTAGTATTATCTGTTTTGTACATCTTGTGTACCGTATGTAAACCCTCAAATGTAAAGCACCATGGAATTAATGGTGCTATATAAATAAACAATAATAATAATAATAATAATAATAGAGAGAGGCAGTGCTGAAAACAAAGCCCATCAAGGCTCTATAACGCCCCCATTGCATTTGAGACCATTTGGAATATTTAGAAAAATGCTATTTTCTCAGCAAACAAGCATCAATCTGCAATTGCAAAGGTATGATTGTATTCATGAGACTTTATGACAAAGTACTAGGCTCGTTTAATAGTGACACTTTTAATGACAGATTACCTTTACCTGATTTTCAGTTTGGTAAGAATTCTAATATGTATTGAAACCAATTCAACATAATATCACAACATGCTAACAAAAGCCTAAAAAGGCTGCAGTTTCTCCTCCCTGCTGGGTGGTCACATGTAGGCCTAAAATAGATAACATGTTACAAAACAGTGCTGTCTTTTAAAAAGCTGATTTACTTGTGATACACTTATGTGGATTTAGCCAGCCAAGGGGACATGTTAAGGAGGACACATTTGTATTTATGCCGTGTATTACTGTATGTATAGATGATCACTTTTGTTTAAAGTTGAATATGGTTCTATTTTTCTTTTTAGAATTTTTTTTTTTTGTTTCAGCATTAAGTTTGTTAAAAAATGAAGCTAAATAAAATATACATATACTAGTTTAGATAATGTTGTGACTGTTTTTACTCACAAACATATTTATTATAAATTTGTATGTTTTAAGCAAGTGGAACATTTACTGTTAATTTAAGATCAAACTTTGCTACATTAGTATATAATTATATTAATTAGCACTTTAAGTAGACGAGCAAAGGTTAATCTTAATTTGAAATTTGAACTCTCAGGTTTTTAATCTACTTTAAACATGCTTGTGAAATGTGGTTTTAAAATATAGTGTTGGCAAACTAAGAACTTAAAAGTTACAAAGAGCATAGTAAATGTTTAACGTTAGTCATTAAACATGTAAATCAAGTCAACCTTTTTGAAATCTCATGGCTCCTTTTGCAATAAAATAGGTGTGCCATTGATTTTGCGTGATGAAAGTGTGCACTTAATAAAAATATGACATTCAGTATTCACTGGTCTTGAATTTAATGCATATACAGTGGCAAGAGGTGCATAACTTCTTGTCTTACAAGCTACAATTGGGCAAGGATGCTTCAGCTTTGTTAGTCAATCAGTGGATCTGAATTTATTTATATATTTTATATATATTTGATTTTAAATAAGAACTGGGTATTAACTATTCAGTGGACTTAGCTTATTATATGTTTAACCAACAAAATACATTATTAACTGGAGCATAAACAGTGTATTATTTGGTATTACATTTTTGTGGAAATGTAGATACAACAAAAACAACACTAAATAAAATAAAACCTCCAAGTACAGTTACCAAAAATTAGCTTTCTTTTAAAATTATAAAAAAAATTGTTGTATTTTAGGTTAGAATATTAAATGTTTCCACCCTATAATCTAATATTATACTTCAACTACAATACTTTTAGAATCTTCATATTCAGAGGCCTCTGACTTTGGCCAGATAAATATGGGTTCCTTGGAATAGCTGCTTAGAAATATTGATTCTTTAATATAGCATACTACAAAAATTGATTCAGTTTTAAAGAAATGAAAACACAAATTGACCTGCAAAGGCAATCATTTTAGAGACACAGTATACCTTCTGTCTATTGCCTCTCATCTAGCCTGACATTACCATGCTTCTTACTGATGAGGGGCAATAACTTCACAACAGCAGTTTACTGGTGGGGTTATCTTCCTTTTTTAAATATTCTTGACTTTAATCCCAGTTCATGCCATTAAGTTTCTGGAAACCCAGACATTGATGTATGGGAAGTTACCTTCCAAAAGATAGTGCTAGAGCAAGTTATTTGCATATTATGTTCTTATGCATACAGACGGAGCATCTTAAAGGGGTTTCTGGTAATAGTAAGTTGTCCACTTTGTGAATAGCAGTGGATATAGGGTATTTGTTTTATTACAGGGATGCCCCTTTAACTTATATTTACTCAGCCCATAATTATATTTAAATGAGGAGAACAAAATATTGAGCAAACCATTAAAACAATATGTTCATATCTGTTCATCTGTGCCATCTATTAAAATAATACTTTACTTGTACCCTAAAGAGATGATTACTATTAATGTATGCTCTCGTAAGAATGTAAAATAAAGTCAAATCTACAAACACAGTGAATTCAACGTTCTGGTTTTTTTGGCAATCTGGAGGTGTTATACTTGGTATAGGTCGCAATTAGTCAACTACTTGTTGATTACTCTAAAAATGTTGTTAATACTTTTATATAGAAAAGAACAGGATTTCTGACATTTTTGTGTAGTTGTTTTTATGGTATTCATCATGTATAAAAAAAAACATGATAATTTTGTTTTCTGGGTTGATGCAATCGAGACAATACAAAATTTATGTAGTACTGCTTTTTTATGTTTTACAACTTTTGTACAATAAAAACTTTTTTTTAAATAAATACATTTTTCTACTGTTGCTGTATTTCATGACCCATAGCATTTTATATTCAGGAAAGACATATTTTACAGCATATTTCGTTACAAATTTTTGGGAAGAAAAAGGTGTGGCCATACATTTGTTGAGGATTTTTGGTTAAATAGAAAAACATTTACACACAATATATGTCTAGTATACATTTGTGTATTTGTACTAAAGGTACAATATGGGATTTCTTATACAAAATAAAACATTAAAAAACCCACCACTATAAAGTATGTAAATACTCCATAAAAAGGCTTTAAATAATGTATTTAACTTTACAATTTTTACATACATTGTTAAATTCAACAAAAACAATAATGTGTGAAGGATCCCAAATGTAATGCTGTTGGCAACTACTTCAAATGTTTTTTTTGTGCCTTTCTCTTTCAAAACTGCAGAATGAATACCTTTCTTTTTGCCAAACTACTAAATTAATATTTATAATTATGAATGAACCTTATATTAATTTATTTTTATCAAAGTTCCTATTACACATATGTATCAGGGAATCCCTGAATAAATTCTAAAAAGTGACCTCACTGGAACTTTATGTGGAGGGGGAGACCTTATACAAATTTTCTGTTAGCACTTGACCGCCACTTGACTTTTTTGTGGGAAAATGTGCCTTTCAATCAATAGTTTTCAATCGGTGAGTATGAAGAAAGAAAAATGCGTTTTTTTGTGTGAACAGCTTTCCTATTAATTCATAACAGAGTCTCAATCTGAGTATCATAGGCATGAATAGAAAGTCTAACTTCCAGTCCACATATAAAATGTTGTGTGGAATCTGAGCGTGATCTTATGGGTCATACAATAGCTCCAAATCACTGGACTTGAGCATATAGCTCATAAAAAAAGCGACTGGTAAACACACTAACCTCACTGCTATATTGTATACTTTTCTGTAATTGCATCAGATTCTGGAATAAAGGTTTTTATGTGATTACTTGAGTGACTTTTGCAACTTTTTTTTATATCTTGCACCAACGTTTGTAATGCCATGCACCATTTTTGCACAGGCACATTCAACTTCAAATTTGGCTTAAAAAATGTACCAAAAAATCCTTAGTGAACTCTTGCACCATCTCTCTTGAGAATTGTGATAAAATTATGAACTAACACAAGACCATAAGACATGTTGATAAACTTGTCACCAAAATCACTTATAGAAAGTATGCCAAGTCAGAAAAGTGGGTAAAAATTATCTCATAATAAATTGTCCCTAGAAACTCTGGCTTATGCTTCAAAACAAGCATTTTTACATCATTCTGTACAGACATTAGTCTTGGATTTGTGAAGTTTGACCAAAATTCTAGTAAAACGCCTACAATGTGCTGCACCTTGATTTAAAAAAACCCCATAAAACTATGTCCCATAAAAGTTCTGTAGCCTTTTAACTAACATTTATTTAGCAGCTAGCTCTATGGGTGGCATTGGACACAATTGCGATTGGGTTCAGAAGATGGGAGTCTATAGGCTTCTCTTATACCATTTTGATCATTTTTGATGTCTGGCAGTTTGTGTGTCATAAATTATCTCTCCTGCTCTTTGCATAAGATTTATGACACACAGGCTTCCAAAAATGTACCCCAGCCCATCAGAAGATCATTATGTTTTGAATTGCAAAAGTAGTTGTACGTATAAAGTGATGTAAGTGGAGGCTCTGCAGAAAATTACGTTGAAATGGTTATTGTCAAAGCACTGAAAAAACTGGAAAAGACTGAGACTGAGCTATACAAGAAATTTTTCTGCATTTTTGCCAGTACAATCAGACAAAACATAGTGGAGCAACTGTATCGGAACCGACTGTACCTTTATAGAGGAATACTACATAGACACTACCATGTCTAAACTGCCATGTTAGAAAATTTGTCTTATATTTTTGCAGGAAGAGGGAGCAAGACATGTGTATTGGTACTTTTACCCACAATCTTTTAAGAGCCTAGCAACTAACCAGGCTGCTAGTGCTGAATCAATGGAAATTTCTGAAATGATGTAAAGAGAAATGTGCAGATGGACCATGGATGGCAGGCATGTAGAGAAGTTGCAAGGAGGCTCACGCTGTACTAGCTTCTCCCCTGGTGGCAGCATTTTAGCCCACTTAAAAAATGCTACAAAGCAGTAAAAACTTGCCTAAAATGTGTTGCCAAATACTATGTCTAAACAGTTTTTTAGTGAAAGACAAGCATGGATACTTATAAATATAAATACTGGTAAATGCTTATAGTGTTCTATCTGTGACAAAACTTCCATAAAAATGTATATTTTCCTTCTTTTTCATCTTCTCTTGACTTTAACTTTAAAATTGCACCAAAAAAAGCTTAAAAAACAAGCCTTACACAGTGCAAAATAAGTATTTTGGTGTAATATAGGCACACATTTAGGGTCTGTTCACATAACATTTTGTTATCCTTTTCAAATATGCATTTGACATTTAGCAAATTCATGAACAAATTAGTAGAAGTTCAATGAAACTTCAATCATTGTTAGAAATGTCCATTTGTCAAGTTCTTTTTTGCAGAATCCATTTTTTCACTAGTACAGACAAGCAAAGATTGTCTCATTGCTCTCCTCTGTTAAATAAAAGGACCACAATGGATCTGTTTTTTGTGCAGTGTAAGTCTATGGCAACAGGATTCTACAGGATAGGTACCCTGTTGCACCATCCTGTTTGATGTCTGTTTCGTTAACATGATTGAAAAACAAGATGTTTCAACAAGATAGGGAAACATGGGATGAACATACTAATTTTTTTTACGGTAGTTGATTTGCATGTACGGTATATAAATAGTAAATAGAATTCAAAGGTGGATACACCCTTTAAAGTAAAATCTTCAAAGACTTAAAATGATTTTTCTAATTCTATTTAATGATACAGTAAGAAACATATATGAAAACTACAATATGTCCAAAAATTTTAAATCCATATTAATTTACTCCAAAAGTAATATACTATTTACTATTACATTATATTCTAAAACATTTGCTTTTTAATATTTATATTGTTTGCTTTATTTTATTGTCAAATTTTTAAAGACTATTATAAATACAGATTTTTCAGATTCACAACACTTTTTTCTACATAATACTGAAACTACCCTGTGCACAAGTGATATACTGTAAGTGACAAGTTGTATAAAAAAACAATTACTGAATTTTTACACTTTTGACTGGGTTTTGCTGCAGAACAAATAAAGTCTTGCAGAAGTAATATTAGAAGAGAAAGCTATTATACATTACATTGTAAAGCCTGTTGGCAAGACAGCAGTACCACAAGCAAATGATATATGAGGATGATCTGGTGTATTAGTGATTATAGAACTATAAGAATGAATGTCAGAAAAGGTTACAAAAATATGACATATAATTCATGATCTCCAGTACATAGTAGGGACAGAAGACTTTATTTTTATAACAAGTTTGCCCAGCACAGCAGGAGATGGTTGACTTATATTTCCCCAAAATATACACCAATTTATGCCTGTGAGGTTCTTGGAAGAGTGATTATAAGATTACTGATTTTATATGTTTTAAATATAGAGAGATAACTCTAAAGTCAGCACTAAAAAAGAATGGCAGTGGCCAGAGTACTTAGGAATAGTCTATTATGATCTGTATAAACATGCTCTATTCTCATCAAGTCAAGTGAGGTTCTCAGGGAGCTGATGGTGTTAGCACTGTCCATAGAAATCAATTTGATCACTTCTTTTTATTTTACAACCTGGCCAGAAAAAATGAAGCTGGAATTCAATTCATTTTGTAATGCATTTTTAAATCATAGTTATTTTTGGGGCTATTATGTTTATTTCATGTAAAAAGTAATTAACTAAATCTAGGTGTGCATTTTGTAAACAGTTGTAACTACTATTATATAAATCATTCATGATAAATCCTTATAAAAAGTACTATTGCTCTGCAAATATATTTATATTTAGTAAGTTCATGAAACTGACATAGCAGAAATTCTATCAATCCAGTAGGAAAAAAGCTTTACAATGAAATTTCAAGGTACTGTGTTACAGTAATGTGGCTCTGCATTATTTCCTGATTTCTGTGCTAGTGTAACCTTGGTTCACTTGTGCAGTTGTTTTTCTAAGCATTAAGAATATAAAACCCACTCCCCCCTCTCTACTGTCTTAGCTACAGAGGTTTTATGCATACGCAAGATGGAAAATCTGCTAGCGGAATTGAAACCAGATGATAAAGCCCACCAGCAAACATGGCTCGTGTGGAATCACTCTTACTATTCTGCTGACTTCCAGTCTGTCTTCCCTTCTGTGTCCCCCCTGATTATCCTCCCCCTACTTTGTCTCCTTTTTTTTCTTTCTTCTTCTAATTTGACATGATATCTGTTACCTTGGTTATTGTTCCTGTATTAAGTATTTTGGCTCTGCTGTGACAGAGCTCTTGTCTCGTCCATTCCCCTATGATCCTCCCTGCTGCCCACCTGCTATTTCTTGTTCACCCTACTCTTCCCTCTGTTCCTGAGCATCCCCTCCTGATGCCCCTTTATTGTTGATACATTGTTTGACTTGTTTTTTGTGATTTAACAACATTTAAATAAAATTCTTAATATAAAGAATATAAAACCCACAACTGCTAAAGTTACTGATAACAAATATTACCATGCATTTTGTTACTCTACCTGTCTGTATACCCAACTGGCATGATTATTCACCTGACTTTTTCAATAAACACACAGGTAGTTTTATATGTTTATATTCTCTTGTTTCAATTATATAGGAGTGTGTACCATTGTTCCCTCCCAGCTGGCCATTCTGGAACAGCAATGAGTTAAACCTACATACTAATGAGTTCAGCCCAATAACAGCTATTTCTTTCAACAGGACATGGTATTTTTTTACCTCTATAATTTCAGAGCATACAGCTTAGAGAGAAAAGTGTTGTGTGCCCATGAGTATAAAGTGTTTTCTTATAGAGGGTATATTATAATACAGTATATGGAATTACTGCTCGTATTGTTATTATAATTTATGAGTTTGTGGTGATTCATTTTGTAGCTTTGGTAGTATATGACACTTTTATTTTGTTACTTTATGGTGCTGAATGTTTGACTTGGATAGTGTTGCATTTTATCATTTTTATTTTTCACCAATTACAAGTAAACCACACCCACAATCAGATTACATACTGCTACTGTATATCCTGATAATTGTTCTCACGTGTCAAAATCATTGTGTATTATTAAACAACTTTCCAAAAAATTCTATCGATAGATTCTGCTTGCTTTTTCTAGCACCTTAGAAACTGGATTCAACATAAATAAATTACAAGAAAATATGGTACCAAACAATAAAGTGTGTTAATTTAATTAATTTACCCAACTACACCTAAAGCAAGCTAAGAAAACTTACTGTATGGTATAGCCTAACCTATGCATCATCCATGCCAACTTCATGAACACAACATAGTACAGTAACTTAAGCTGCATATTTATATTTAAGGTCTTCATTTTTATGAGGAAAACTAATGTAATGTCAAGGCTATTTTCCAATTTTTTTTATTTTTAATCAAATGGTTCAAGAAATTGTACCTCCAAAGAATTAAAGTATTTAACATTCCAGGTTGGTATTTTACTCTGTATAATAGCTTTAAAAGAAAGAAAGAAATTTCAGCACACCAAAAATATCATAGGAAATGATAATTCTTGATGCATATGATGAGTCAATAAAGAATTACCATTTTCTATGAATTTCTGAAGTGCTGCTATTTCTCCCATAAATATAAAGGGAACATTCATATTAAAACCTTCTAATCCATTTCTTGCTTTGGCTAAAAAAAAAAAAAAAAAGCGAAATTTGCAACACCAGCAACAACCTCTCCCCCCAGTTTTTCCATTGTGGGGACCTTAAAATTATTTTCTTCATCTGGTACAATTTCCATGGCCCAAAAACACAGATCCTTTGCTTATTTTATGTGTAATATATAGAAATATGGGCACATGTAATATACTGTATACTGTCATGATTTGCTGCATTAGTTTCTATGATTATGTACTTTAAAATAAAAAAGTAATATATTTCTTTTATAGGCAGATGACTACAGGTAACGGCTGTAAATTACCTTAAGGCTTAGCATTCATAGATTAGGCTTCTCTAAAGATTGCACCTACAACACATGCAGCTAAATCGCTCAATTTAAACCAGTTTTGGTTATAATTCTACCACTATCAGAAAGTAAAACTGTACTTTAATAAAGGAAATGAAAAATAAAAAAATGTTCAAATTAATTTGTGTAGTTTATTGATTATAAATAGTTTTTATTACTTGTCTTTACACATATTTTCCTGAAATGCTCACAGCTAATGTAGTAGAACTGTATAATGTGTGTTCTCCACAGCCAGATAGAATATTTCTCAGTCCAGTTCCTAAAGACATTTGTAGGCAAAACTGATGTTTTTTGTGACAAAACTGCTCACATAGGAAACTTTGAAATCAGTGTTATGATTTGGTTCCGCCTGACATTTTTGGGCTAAGATGGAGGACAATTTCACAGACCCATATAACAGAGATACCGATATCTAAAACTTCACTTTTATTAGTGTAAATTTTAAAAGATAATAACCCACTTTCTAACAGGGCTCAAATAAATAATCCGCTAATATCATGTAGAGCTAGACAGATCTACAGATTGACATGATTTAAGATAAGGACTAGCAGTCCATCATTCCAAATAACTTAAATGAATGAGTATGACCAAAAATTTTTTGGTTTAAATAGATAACTGCACCTCACCCTATATAATCAAACTGAACTGCCTCAATCCAAATCAAGTCTGTTTGCAGGTTGAATCTTTTGTCATAAATTTTGTCTATAAAACACCAATGGAATCCTGCATTCCTATTTAACCTGAGGTTACTGGCCTAACGCCACGCCAACAGGAAAAAATGGATCAGGTATTCCAATAAAAGACAAGATATGTTTCCACACTGCAAAAAACTTAGAACTATATAACTCTTCTAGTCCTTAAATTGCCTGCCCGATTAACATGATTTAAGATAAGGACTAGCAGTCCATTACTCCAAATAACTTAAATGAATGAGTATGACCAAACCTGCAAAAAAAAAAAAAAAAAAAAGTTTGGTTTAAATAGATAACTGCACCTCACCCTATATAATCAGACTGAACTGCCTCAATCCAAATCAAGTCTGTTTGCAGGTTGAATCTTTTGTCATAAATTTTGTCTATCAAACATAAATGGAATCCTGCATTCCTATTTAACCTGAGGTTACTGGCCTAACGCCACGCCAACAGGAAAAAATGGACCAGGTATTCCAATAAAAGACAAAATATATTTCCACACTGCAAATAGCTTAGAACTATATAACTCTTCTAGTCCTTAAATTGCCTGCCCAACGCGTTTCATCTAAAAGATTCATCAAGGGCAAATGAAAAATTACTTCTGAGCAGTAACAACTGCTAATCCAACATAATTCAGCAGATATATTTTAGTGTGACCGCACTGATACTGGCGACAGTGTGAATGGCATGTGGGTAGTTTTAAAGTTATCATCAGAATATAAAATTTCAGATAAGTAGAAAAGCAAAAAAGAAACAATATTTTGAAAAAGAAGGTCAGCCTTTCCTTCAGTTTGGTTTATTATTCTTGCAATTCAAATTTAATTTTCATCAACATTATGATGTATCAAGTGTGTTTACAATAACTTTTTGTTTTTCACACTTTTATACTATTTTTTAATCTTTTTGTAGATCTCTTGGTGGGTGAAAATTTCTTAAAAGTGATTTAACACATAGCTTTATTTTAGGAACAGATCATTTTTACCAAGATATACTGTAAATTCAAAAAGAGAATAGGACATGAAATAGGGTTATAAAGAAGGAACTTCTCTTTCTTGCTGCATCCACGTCTGACTCATAACGCTACATGAACAAATTTTAGTGTCATATTTAAAAAAATTATTTGTATGAAACCATCTCATTTATCTTCTTCTATAACGTTACCATGTTAGCTAAATTTTGCAGATTGATCTCATTTACACCTGCAAGTTGCACTCTTGATGGCTGTACTTAAAGGTAAATGTATAGCTATGAAAACAGTCAACTATTCATATGTCATGTGAAATGGAGCCAGGTAGAGATGCACAAAGTCTACTTTTTAAGTTCACTCCATGTCATTGAACATACTAGTATGCAGCTAAAGGTATGTGTAATCTAAAATGGAGCACATAAATAACCTCAAATGCCACACTGACATAGTACTATAAAAAAACAATTCAAGCTACTGTATCATATTGGCTAGTGATTTGGGATAACTAAGATTCCATACTATCTCACAAGACTTGATGTAGTAGATTTGTTGCAGAAATTTCTGCTTCTGAGAATCAGTACTATTTGAGTGTAAGCTAAATTGGGAAGAATGGAACAGCCACAGCAATTTATGCAACAAATTTGCCACATGTGAAATCTATCCTAAGAGGTAGAGACAGAGACAGATAACTGAGGAGTACTATTAAGCAGAGGTAGCCAACAATATACGTGCA
Source organism: Leptodactylus fallax (assembly GCA_947044405.1). Taxonomy (NCBI): domain Eukaryota; kingdom Metazoa; phylum Chordata; class Amphibia; order Anura; family Leptodactylidae; genus Leptodactylus; species Leptodactylus fallax. Next base: position 2,187,392 of record CAMRHE010000111.1, on the reverse strand, counting down.
TAAATAGGTGAAAAATGTAAATAAATATTTTAATAGGCTTCTTTGACCTACTTCTGACTGTAAAAGCAACAAACCAACTCCAGTTCTTACATACACAGCAGTTATGGAATTCATCTACAAAATAGCTTTTATTTTTTATTTTTTAATCTGGTTATTATTTTCTGTATATTTAGCAGCAGCAAATTAGATATTATCAAAATATAACGAACTAAAAATCTGGAAATTCAACATCATAGCATCATTTAAGAAATACGTGATTCTAATTGTTAGTAGAAATGAGAAATAGTATGAAGGAAAAATATGAATACTGCAATTATCTATGTCTAATATGGGAGGTTGTTACAGCTGCCTACGTTCTGACAATTTTTTTCTCTATGAAAGAATAAGAAGGAATTTGCCATCTGTTAACTGAGATCATGATTTTAATATATAATCGTTATATGCAATAACCCTTTCAGTGCTAGATAATTCCCCCAGATAGAGTTTAACAGAAAAATAGTCTGTGTATGCATACAAAATGAAACAAATTTATCACAGCAATTTTCCTATTTCAGTCCAATATATTATAAAAAATAACTGAAGAATAACATGAAACCTAAAATGCAAGTTGTACGAAAAAGCTACTTGTATCATTCACAAACATGAAGCACAATCTTGAGTTAATCTATTTGTTAATAAATAATTGCTTTCTGACACATTTTATTTTGCATATTATACATATACATTATGTATAACATTTTAATAGAAAAAACAATCACAGTATTGGGCACAAGAAACCCAAGTAAAAATAAAAAAATCCTAAACCTATACAGTCATATATTTCATGGAATAAAAAGTTTCAAATATATATTTGTGAATGCTAAGCACTGTCTTTTTATGTTAAATCAACTTGCATTTTAAGTCTGCTGGCTCTTCTTTATTAGCTTTCCACTTACAGATGTACCATATTTTTCTGCACTGGTCAGCATGACCATTATACTAAAGCCTGTGCATCAAAAAGCATGTGTCACCAAAAGAGGTGAATAAGTATCTCAGCTGTGAAGTGCAGATAGATCTGTTACATCTGTATATTTAAAGGGACAGCAGAACAGCAGGGTTAGTTAGCCACACTTGCAATGGATGTGTGCTGTCTACTTTACAGCTACTTTATTTATGGAACTGTAACTGGTGAAAAAAATAAATGATTAAAAAAAGTATCAGCTTAGAAAAAAACTGACAAATATGCAGAGGATTATGGAAGCATGCAGTGATTTTGCTAAAATTGATAACAGTAAGTAGAAAAATGTAACTAACGTATTACCAGTTTGTGCCATAAATTTAGCAGCATCAGCTTGTTCCTGGGTGACCCTTTTCTCATGAACAGATCTTGGCCGCTGACTTTTAATTGTATGATCTCCAATCATTCCAAATTCTAAAGACAGAATAAAGGTTTATGAGAGCTTGTGCGTAGACATTTCTCAAAACAGCACTCATGTCTCATGCAATCTGAACCTAAACATACTTCCATTGAAGTAATACAGTCTGCAGAATATATAATGCAAGTCACATAGAAATTTGTTTTAAAAAATAATGATCAAAGGCAACATTACCGGAAAGTTTCCATCATTATAAGTGTTACATATATTGGTATAAAGCAAGTAATAGTAAACGTAAGCATTATGAGCATATGAATAATATGCAAAGATAATGAACATTAAGTTGATCAATTTTTATATCTATTGTTGTATTAATGTTGAATTCAGGGATAAGAAACGTGACTAGTGCATTATGGACACATGAATGTAGTAACTAAAGATTCCAAATTAAAATTTTATATGGAGGAAGGAAATAGCAATTAATGCCCCTACACAAATACCTATACAAACATCTATCTATGATCTCTGTTGTAGGATAGAACATAATTACTAATAGATCTCATTGAATTGGCTACCCATAGAGACAGGTGATATGGTTGTTAAAGGCCTTGAAAAAAAGAGGCCTATCCTAGTTTGGTTTTAATTCTTATTGCTACTGAGTATTGACCAACTGTGTCCAGAGTAACTAGAGTGCAAGCAAGGATAAGTGAAATTAGCTAATAGATCATGAAAAGGATATCGGGAAGAGATTAATATATGCCCTTCTGTTCTACATGGCAAAACTCAAGATCGCAATGAGGGGTCAATTTTAATTTTTAGGGTCCCTCTCTTCTGTGTACAACATTGATAACTCTCTATTGTCTTACCAATTTTAATTGAGACTCTATAATTAATTAAATTAAGGAACTGCATGCATAATAAATCCCTATTATACAGTATTATCAGATATGTGCCTGATCTGGTACTAAACTAAGAATTTTACAAGATGCAATTGCCCTCCTAGAAACTACAGCACAATACAGATATTGTTAATGGCGGGCTTTCACAATATCTGTCATTTTATCATGATTGATTTTTTCCATACTATACAACTGGAATCATGGAACTAAAGCAAAAAGTAACCTGGATGTTAATCTTTTGCAGATCTTTTGAAGTAAGCCTTAACCTTACTGCTATCACCTCTGCTTCAGAAGGTAGGATTTAAAAAAAAAAATTAATAGATACTATAGAATTGACAAACATGCAGTTCCCTCATACGGTTTGAAAGTGATGCAAACTAAAGCTATACTTTGAATTTGCAAGAAATATAGTATAAAATTATTCCAATTATTTGGTGCAAAAAGTATCTCCTGGAACAAATGATGTTTTCATTCATTCATTTCTTTGCTTTACTTCACTGCTCAAGTTATGGAATTTAAAGCAATGTTTATATTGCGAGGGAGTTTTGTTTAACAGAAATAAAACAAATAAGCCATAGGGTTGCAATGCAAAAGAGGTTTATGCCAAATACAGAGGAGAGTACATGCTGCAAAGGCAAAGCAAGAGACTATAAAAAAACTAAAGTTATAGAAACAGCTTTTGTGTCATTTTGAATGATAAACAACATTGCATATCAATGTATTTATAAATAATTATCTTGGGGAATTATCACCATGGTGTTAATTGTTGGTTTGTTGATGCTAATATAACACTAGAATGAAAAATAATTAACTGTTTCAATTTAAAAAGTGCATTTGTTATCTTTGTGGAAAATAACAGCTTGTGTCTGATATAATTTTTTTTTAGATACTACATAAAAATATCCTTGTATAAAATGAGGAAATACATTTGCAGATGTGTCCACCTTTAACTTAGCTATACATTTTTTAATGTATAATTTTTCATAAAACTAATTTGATACAATAAAACGACATGTCAGCTAAAAAAACATTGAGTAGCCCTATATAGGCACACATTGGATATCACTTTATAATACAATATCACAACACAGTATTATCTGGAAAAACTCATGGAACACATACTGGAAATTGTCCAATATGAGCCTAGAGTAAAGGTAAAATAGGACACATCTGTACAATTAATACTAGAAAACTATTTAACCTGAGAGTCTTTCTATGGTCCCTTGATTGTCACAAGCTTCCCACAACTAATTCCTCCAGAGAGGGACACTGAGGCCTGCGATTTTATCTTTCATGACCACATTTCATATAGATACCTAGATTAGTGTGGCCTAATTTACAAATGAGGCAAATACTATAAAATGTTAAGCAGAATCATTTTTTCATTGACAAATTTTAAGTTTTTGTAGTAGTCTCCTGTAAATAAACAAACATGTTCACCCATAACTGATCTCCAATTTGGTTAAGTATTCCTATTTGTCTTGAAATTAGTTCAACACAATTTCAAAACATTTTAATATGGTTGCAATTCACCATTCCCTACTAGGTGGCCACACATAGTTAACATATTACTTTGTGATAATTTGTCACAAAACCATGTTAACTTGTGACACACATACAGTGGGGAAAAAAGTATTTAGTCAGCCACCAATTGTGCAAGTTCTCCCACTTATAAAGATAAGAGAGGCCAGTAATTGACATCATAGGTAAACCTCAACTATGAGAGACAAAATGAGAAAACATATCTAGAAAATCACATTGTGTGATTTTTTAACAATTTATTTGCAAATTATGGTGGAAAATAAGTATTTGGTCACCTACAAACAAGCAAGATTTCTGGCTCTCACAGACCTGTATCTTCGTCTTTAAAAGGCTCCTCTGTCCTCCACTCATTACCTGTAGTAATGCCACCTGTTTGACATTGTTATCAGTATAAAAGACACCTGTCCACAACCTCAAACAGTCACACTCCAAACTCCACTATGGTGAAGACCAAAGAGCTGTGGAAGGACACGAGAAACAAAATTGTAGACCTGTTCCAGGCTGGGAAGACTGAATCTGCAATAGGCAAGCAGCTTGGTGTGAAGAAATCAACTGTGGGAGCAATAATTAGAAAATGGAAGACATACAATACCACTGATAATCTCCCTCGATCAGGGGCTCAACGCAAGATCTCACCCCTTGGGGTCAAAAGGATCACAAGAACGGTGAGCAAAAATCCCAGAACCACACGGGGGGACCTAGTGAATAACCTGCAGAACGCTGGGACTAACGTAACAAAGGCTACCGTCTTTAACACACTACGCCACCAGGGACTCAGATCCTGCAGTGCCAGACGTGTCCCCCTGCTTAAGCCAGTACATATCCGGGCCCGTCTGAAGTGTGCTAGAGAGCATTTGGATGTTACAGAAGAGGATTGGGAGAATGCCATATGGTCAGATGAAACCAAAGTAGAACAGTTTAGTAGAAACATATCTCGTCGTGTTTGGAGGAGAGTAAATGCTGAGTTGCATCCAAAGAACACCATACCTACTGTGAAGCATGTGGGTTTCAACATCATGCTTTGGGGCTGTTTCTCTGCAAAGGGACCAGGACGACTGATACGTGTACATGAATGAATGAATGAATGAATGAATGAATGGGGCCATGTATCGTGAGATTTTGAGTGCCAACATCCTTCCATCAGCAAGAGCATTGAAGATGAAACGTGGCTGGGTCTTTCAGCATGACAATGATCCCAAGCACACCACCAGGGCAACGAAGGAGTGGCTTCGTAAGAAGCATTTCAAGGTCTTGGCGTGGCCTAGCCAGTCTCCAGATCTCAACCCCATAGAAAACCTTTGGAGGGAGTTGAAAGTCCGTGTTGCCCAGCAACAGCCCCAAAACATCACTGCTCTAGAGGAGATCTGCATGGAGTAATGGGCCAACATACCAGCAAAAGTGTGTGCCAACCTTGTGAAGACTTACAGAAAACGTTTGACCTCTGTCACTGCCAGCAAAGGATATATAACAAAGTATTGAGATGAACTTTTGTTATTGACCAAATACTTATTTTCCACCATAATTTGCAAATAAATTCTTTAAAAATTAGACAATGTGATTTTCTGAATTTTTCTCATTTTGTCTCTCATAGTTGAGGTCTACCTATGACGTCAATTACAGGCCTCTCTCATCTTTTTAAGTGGGAGAACTTGCACAATTGGTGGCTGACTAAATACTTTTTTCCCCACTGTATCTGAATATGTCCTTCCAAGAGGACAAGTAAGGGAGAACACATCTGTATACGGATGTTCCTTTGTTGGATCTTCTTCCTGACCTCTGCATGCAGATAAAGATACCAAAAACATGCACACACAGTTACATAATTAGCTGACTTAAAGCTGTGGGAGACAGAAACCACCTTAAAGAAGATCCCCATTGAGTCTGTGTACAGTTACTTCCTCCAAGGTTTTAGATGCCACACCTTGGGTTTTTGGACTGGTTATGACATCAGATCATGTGATCACAGTCAACATCTGGCCCCCAAGTTGTTCTGCCTCCTCCCTCCTCTTCCATGTTCACAGGTAGTTAGCTGTATTTTAAAGCCAACTCCCATAATACAGGTAACTACCTGTGAACACAATAGAGGAGGAAAGAAAAAGAGTGACTTGGGGGCTGGGGGCTGGCTCTGACCTTATGATACAGGGTCAGAGCCCACCAAGAACCCCTAGGTATAGCATATAAAGACCCCAGAAGAAGAAACTGTATGGGGACTCCTTAGAGAATTCCTTTAATTCCTCAATGTAACTGAAGAAAATATACTGCCAGTATGTGAGGAAAACATAGACAAGGACATGGATAGATAGGTATAAGATACCATAGAGTAAGCCAATATGACTGCTATGGAGCCACTGGAGAGATAATCCAAATTAAGTGTACCAAAAACACTATAAAACTGTCCCCAAAATTCTAAACCCACAGCCACTTGTAGCATTTACTAAAGTTCTTTTTGCTAAAATTAGCATCTATTGATGAAAAAAAATACTAAAAGATGTCAAACTATGAGCATGCGCTGTTAGAATTTTAATTAACTCTGATTGACAATCAGCAAATGTCTGACTTTTCAGCAACCAAAAAATGATTGGAAAAGTGTCAATAAAAATGTTATGAAAGCTGGACTTTTTCAACGTATGTTTCTATTAACAGGCAATTTATAGATATCTTTATACTAAACAGTAAATGTCAATAATCTGGCTATTTACGTCATTCCAGCTGATGCCTTATACTACAATCACGTTAACTGAAGTCAAACAGCTGGAATTTACAACTTCTCTATTTAGGAGTGATACAATATGACTTCTACATGTAAAGGTTATAGTCAGGAAGTCCCTCTTTGATATGGGAAGCTTTTAGTTTTTTTATCATCACGGTGATCAGTAGCCCTTCCCTTCACCTTCTTCCTGGAGCTCTGCTGTGTCAGTAGAGAGCCTGGCTAGTATTAACAAGCAGTTTACAGTCCCCTTTCCTATGCTTAACTACTGGTCAATTTACAAAGGCACTATGGAGCTATAAAATAAGCCATGCTGAATATAACATCATATGATAGCTATTTTTTTTGCTAAAAACTATATAAGTGTGTAGCCCTTGTAATCAGAAGAAATAGAAAAACATATTGTGATATGTTTATGTGCAATAGTATATATATAAACAATTTTGTTACAGAGAAAAAGAAGCAAACTACTTTTTTTCACATTTTATACCATTTTTTCTACTTCTAACTGAAAAAATATTCAGTTTATTTAACAAATAAGGCTAATTTTTTTCTAGCCTTATTTGTTTTGAAAAAAAACATGGTAAAAATAGTTGAGAAATGCAAAGCCATTAAAAATATATTGGTATGTAAAGCAATGCATACCAAAAGTGCTAAATCTGGCCTGACCACTGGGGAATCAGTCATAAGCGATGAGTATAACTCTTTATATATATTTGCCAAGACTAAGAATTACTTTATGGGGTACAGATAATAATTAATGACAAATATTTAATAGGACAAGAGAAGATTCCTAAGATTAAATTAATATAAACCATGGTGTATTTTTTTAATTTGTAATCTCTTGTGCACTAACTACAAATGTAAAGAATCTACAATTAACTGATCTCAAATTTGGTTAAGGACCTTCATAAATAAAGCTTGAAAGGAAAGTATTCCACACCCCCTCACTGGGTAAAACAGTTATCATATCACTTTGTGGCAATTTAGCACAAAATCATGTTGTTTTTAAAAGCTGCTTAACACATCCAGCAAAAGGACAGGTAAAGAAATAAATATCTGTATGCTTTCTGTGTGTGCTACAATGCATTTCTACAATTGTAGTAGTGTAAGTATGTGATAAATATATAAATGTACAGCTAAATTCACGAAGGTAGCTAATTTTTTTGCACAATGAAAATTTTTGTATGTGTATTCGCAAAGTTAAAAAGGTTGTCCAGGCTAAACAATAGTTTCCAATTAAGCCAGGGGAGGTGAAATTTTTTTAATAAAACATACTCACCTGTCCCCAATGTTCCAGTGTCCTCCCAGGGCGGTCCAGTCCTGCAGTTCGACTGCCTTCTTACAATTGAATTTCTCACTGGCTGTGACATCCTGGTTCCCTTCCACTGAGGCTGCAATTTGGCCTCAGTGGTCACATGCGGTGAGTACTTTTGCCAGAAGACAACAACGAAGTTGCAGAACCAGACCGCACAGGGAGGCATCAGAGCACCAGGGACAGGTGAGTATGGTTTTCTTTTCATTTTTTTTACCTCCCCTGGCCTAAGTAATAAATAAAATTTTATCCTGGACAACCCCTTTAATAATGTCTCAGTAATTATTTCCTTACTAATTATTTATCACTCATCCCATGGAATTGAAACAATTTGCAGATGTGTTAGTAATACCTCGCTTAAACTGTGTTTGGGAATAACATATCCTTCTTTATTGGTGCCTTTACTATAGTGTAATTGCACAAACTGCCATGAGGTGAATGTTGCTTGTTACATCATTTCGTACAAATTTGTTCATATCTAATACCACAATTTGCTTTGTCCAACTTGAATGTGCAGGTACTATTTAGAAATGCAGATTGGTAGGAAAGTCCCATGGTCAGTATTAATTCAAAGCTAGTGAAGCAGACTTAACAGAGATAAAATGTAAATTCTTCACAGAACATTTAATACTATGCGATATGGGGACGCTTATTTATGTTTTCATGCTATGTAACTTCATACTTGTCAAATACATAATGAAAAATACAAATGGCAAATCAATCTTCACAGAAACCGCTGTTATTGAATAAATATCTGATATATTATGTCTGTAATCTAATAGTGTGTTCCTATATGATTTAATATTTGTGATATGGTTCTAATGGGTTCATTGTGATTTGCACAATCACGCTAAGGCTTATTTATTTGGTCATCTTGGTCTATAATAATTATGCCTGGTCACATTTTATCTGCTACATTGATTTCATAGGGATTTGAACTTTTAATGATTTAATAGGGAACTTTTCTATTGAATTTGTTTGGCAATAAATAATAAAATACTTTTAAATATTAAATATGAGCATAGTATATGCAAGGAATGAAGGTTGCTTTTATTGGCCGGCAACAACAACAATCATTGGGTACTCTGCTTTACCCTATGTGTCATTTTTGAAATCTTAAAGGGAGTCTATCATTTAGAAAACACATTTTTCACTAACCCTTCGTTGGAATAGCCTTTATAAAGGCTATTCTAGTCCTACCTTTGTTTCTGTTTTACATGCAGTGGCAGCGTTTTTTGTGCAAATGAAGATCATGGAGCACAGGGGGCGTTCCCCCTGTGCTCCAAGCACAGCAGCATCATAACCTTCAGTGTGTTCACTCCCTCCTCCTGGCCATTGTTATTCACGCCCCTCCAATGATGAGCTCCCTTTTTTTGCCTCCTCTTCTGCTGCGTCATCAGCAGCATATATCTTCAGCGAGATCGCATTCTCGTGTATACGCGGTCAGCTCTGCCACTTCGGGAATTGGGCAGAGCCGACAGTGCGTGCTCCGTCGGCCATCTTGATTCTCCTTAGAACTACATGAGCGTACTGCGCAGGCGTAAACGTTCGTGTAGGATGAAAACCAAGATGGCCGACAGAGCGCAAGCTGTCGCTCTGCCCGAACCCGAAGTGGCAGAGTTAACAGTGCATACGCGAGACTGCAATATCACTGAAGACAGATGCTGCTGATGACGCAGCAGAAGAGGAAGCAGAACAAGGGAGCTCATCATTGGAGGGACCAGGAGGAGGGAGCGAACACACTGAAGGTTATGATGCTGTTGTGCTCGGAGCACAGGGGAAATGCCCCCTGTGCTCCGTGATCTTCATTTGCATATCTGCAAAAAACAAATTTAAACAAAAAACGCTGCCTGGAAAACATAAACAAAGGTAGGACTAGAATATCCTTTATAAAGGTAATTCCAATATAGGGTTAATGAAAAATGTGTTTTCTGAATGATAGACTCCCTTTAAGTGGTAACAACAAAATATTATCTACCTATTGCACATACCTTTGTATATAGTCCTTCTATTTTATGTTTTTACCACTAATGTTTACTTCTTCTACAGATGTGTCCTTCTATACCTTTCATCTTGGCTGGGCATGTCCATAAAAAATCAAATGAAGAGCATTTCAAAACAGAATTCTTTTGCAATATTATGTTGCAAGGTGTCTATCCTACATGTGTCTGTGACCATAGAGTTGGTTTTGCTAGAATGTCCCAAACTAACGTAAGAGTGGGCAAATCTATATACAAAGATGTTTTGATAAAGGTCAGAGAAGCCTAAAATGGCTGTCATTTCTAAACAATTTCAAAAACTTTTAAAAAGCTATTTTTGTGTTCTTTTATAAAGATAACTTTGCTCTATACAGTACATTTACCTACTTACAAGGGTATTGACATAATGTGCCACTCTTTTGAGAAACATACAGTGGTAAAGATTTCAAGCCAAACCACTTAAAACTTGGAATTATGAAATTACTGTACATATAGTCTGTAGGTTAACAAGAGGTTAGAAGGATGCCACAGAAAAATTTTCTTAACCATTTCCGGACCACACATAGACTATATACGTCCTGAGGTCCTCTCTTAACTCTTAACGTACAGGTACGCCTTTGCATGAAATCGTGCAGCTGCAGAACTGGGGAATTGGCTGGAACTACAGCTGGAGCTCCTGTAGAGAATATATATATCACTGTATATATAGCTGTGTACACAGTGCTCAATGAGCACTGTATGTACTGTATACACATTAATAATAATAATACATTTTATTTATATAGCACTGACATATTCCACAGCACTTTACAATTTGTAGGGTCCAAGTACAGACAAAATAAGGTATTACAGAGTAGTAGGTCAATTCACACAGTGGGACTGAGGGCCCTGCTTGCAAGAGCTTACAATCTATGAACACAATTATGGGAGCCGCCATGCGGCGGCTCCCCTATGACCCAGTGGATAATGGACTAGAGGACCCAGCTCTGCAGTCATGATCAGGAGGTTGCATTCCTCTGGTAACTGGATCTAATATATCAGACCCAGTTACAGGAGAAATCAGCCAAAAAAAAAAAAAAAAAGTACTGTTAAGATGCCCCCCAAACATCTATTATGACCTTATAGGAGGCAGAATGTAAAAAAAAAAAAAATAATTAAATAAATAAAATGACAAATAATAAAAAAATATAGTAAAATAAAAAAAAAGAAGTTACAATCACACCCATATCACAGGTTCTAGCCCCGTAGCACTTAAAAAAACATGAAAAATAGACACATTTTCCGTCCTTTTTGCTTACATTTTCATGTATATATAAAAAAGAAAAACATGCAAAAACAAAAATAACATAAAAATAAAGCCATATGTGTCACCGAAAAAGACGGAAAAAATTATTTCATTAACCTGAGCGAGAAAAATGTTTTAGTCCTCAAAGCTACATGTATGAAAAAACCTAAAAATGTGTCCGGTCCTGAACCATGGAAAATGGTCTGTTACTAAAGTGGTTAATCAAAGTCAACATAAACTTATTTTTCAAAACATTGGCTAATAGATTCACACCACATCTTCTCTCTATTATCCATAACAGCCAAGAATGTTTCATGAGGGAACATGAGACTCAAGACAATATAAATAAAACACTTCTATCGATATCCTGCTCACATTGCTTTGCTTGTTGTCTATGGATGCCGATAGGGCATTCAATTGCATGCACTGGAGTTTCAATAGATCGGATTAGGCTTATCCCTGTTTCTATACATGGTAATACTGAAGCATAAGGCAAAATCTATTTATGAGAACTAGAATATCCATGGTATGTTCGCAGCCCAGGCTGACTTCCCTCCTTTCTAAAGAAATTTGAGCAATATGGTCATCATAGTAAATTCAGGATTAATTATAAATCAGAGGCACTTAACATATGCTACACAGCTGGTGAACATTCCTGAGATTGCCCTCCTATCCATTGTCCTAGGTTCTATCACTCCCCAAAAAAGGGATTTCTAACACTTTGGCCTAACAGCAGCATTCTCTGTGACCCACACTACTGGAGCTTTATGCAAATCCCCTCCATGTCTGAGTGGGCAGAGGAAATGTTACATATATTTCAAATGTAGGAAGTTTCATCCGGTGTCAAATTTCTGCAGGTGTGTCAATCTAGTTTTTTCTTTAGAGACACCCCTAGTTTTCAAAGTCTGTTTCAATAGGTTGTTCATTGGGAGAGAAACCTGACTTTTTCTATGTTTCTTTCACCACTACCTCTTTCCTTAATTTTCCTCCAAGTTAACAAGTCATTTTTCTATATATTAAACTTGTTAAGTTTATATATTTCCATTGTGCTGGGGCCCAGCTATGTTCTGTCTCCTATTTTCTGTTTCAATATTTTTATTGTTTTAATAGGTAAGTACAGGTAGAGTCAGGAGAATATGTAAATAGTCCAGATATGTGTGAGGTAAATATTATAAATTAAATCAAGTTATAATTTTCAGATATAGATTGTGCAATGTATTGATCTAATTTACATGAACAATATCTGAAACATTATAATGACTTTCATAATGACCATCATGGAGAACACAGGTTGAAACAACTAAAGATGGGGAAGATCGTCATAGTCCAGAGTGATACGTATAAATGCGTTTATGTTCTGGTATTAAAGTGATCTAAAGTGGAAATTGGGAGGCAAAGTTAGTTATTTTCCAGCACTGCCAATTTTTCAAAGTTTGTATCGGTTCCGAGCGTGTATGTATTCTTAGGGAGAATGCGTATTGATTTTCTTTGTAATAGTGGCTAGAGTAGGGATAAAGTTTCCAATTATAAGTTGTCTCCTATTTTCATTTGAATACCTCTCCAGATCTATGTTCCTGCAAGGTGCTCACAAACTCACCTCCTTTGTATTTGATCAAGTAACAGTGGACTTGGAGACATAGTTTCCTACCCCAAGATATACCATACTGAAATGTCTCTAATACTGGAAATATGGGCCAGACCTGTGTTGGTTTGTTTGTACAATTGTTTACATGTTTATATGCATGTTTACAAATTTGTCTTATGTATATTGTCTTTGTTTCTAGTAACAGTTCTGCGTGAGCAAATGCTTTCCTTTTATAAATAAATTTTAATAAAACTTGATTAAAAATAGCTACATTTTACAGGTGAGTCCACCCTTAACTTTTCACAAGTTTTTTTCAAAGATTTCAACTTCCACAATATGAATGCAATGCATTATGAAAATTAGTGTTTATAACTGAATGCAATTCATATGACAATCACATGATGGTCCCACATAGACAGATATAGCATACACATCTTCTGACTAATCATCTTTCGCTACATATCTTGGTAAATTGTATGTTGATCTGAGAAGAAAGGTAAGCCAAGACACATCTACAGTATGACAGCAGCACATTCTTTCATCAGTTCTGAGTCTATAAAAATGCCTGCACATTCCTATATCATATCCTGTGTAGACTACTATGGAATCCTTCTCTTACCTCGCTCTAATACACTCTGCCAATTCATTTACTGGTCATCGATTGCCTAATGAATTCAATTCAAAATATTAACTATGACATACAAGGCCATATACAATCGGCCCCTTTTACATAGATGTGTCCTTTTTTTCCATTCCTGTTGGCTGGACATGTTTGTTATGTGCTAACTGTAATATTTGTGTCTATGTGTGACCACACAGTGTGGGATAGTAAATTGATTCATGTCAAGGATTTTTTTTACCATGTCGTGATGTTATGTAATTGGTTTCAGGAAAATTGGAGTTCTAAATTTGAAATAAGATAAATGTGAACACATCTGAATGTCTCTGACCTAATATGCTTGTATCTCCCTACACATATAGTAATCTTTAATCATCTCAAGACCTTCTTTTCTCTACTCTTATCTTCTCTTCACACAACCATCTCCAAGGTTTCTCCTATGCATCCCCCACATACTGCAAATTATTACCCCAACATATCAGACTGGAATAATCCTCTTTCCCACTTTACCTGTTCAGTCATCTAGATAGTTCTATGCTTATTGTACTTGTGCTTGTACTGTTTATATAAACCCCATTTTCAAATGAATAGCACCAAGGCATTAATATTGTTCTAAAATTATAATTATATAATTGCAGTCTGCCAGTGCTGATCCTAGAAAATCCCTTTAAATCATAAAAAAATAAATAAATGTAAATTTTATTGACTTATCATGTTAACTTTAGCTCCAAGAATTAGTAGAAATATATGAAAAGTCACTTAAACTGCAGAGCTAAATTAGATTTTTTGAATGTGGTACTGTAGCTTCAGTGTAAAAAGTTGCAAATGACCAAATGAAATGCATGACCTGAAGACCAAGGATTTTTCAGTTTTTTTTGCAATGGTGACAAGTTATGGGATAATAAGCCCTAATTTTACAAGTGTATTTGGGCTGAAGTTAACCGGTGACTACTGATTGTAAAAACAATATAGTAAATATAGCATACAATTTAATCTTGTATACTATACATTCATTAAATTGCATTAATAAGTAATTCCAAAATATAGCCTAATAATTATATTGAAATTCGAGAAAAATCACCTAGTGGTCACTGCTTACTAGACAAAAGTTTAATATCAGGCCTAATTTACCTAATGAAATGCTCATTTAAACGGCGGAATCGATAAAAATTAACTTTACTAGTGATTATATCTTTACCCAAAATTTGCTAAAGCTAGTTAGTTAATAGGAAAAATTACATTTTGAAGAGCCTACTGAAAAAGAATTTATGCTAAAATCATGAACCAGGTAAAAGCTACTATCTTATTTGCTTAAAATAAACACATTTCAATAAATGATAAAGTAAAGCTGTGTTTTACAATACATAATAGACCTCCTCCTTTCTTTGGACAACTGACTTTTGTCTTTTGTAGACGTATGTCAGAGTAGGCATAGTCACACTTTATATTCGGGAGACTTCTTACTGAGATATGTATAGGTGTATCCTTCTTTATCTTTTCTCTTGACTGGACATGTCCACATAAGTGCATCACAATATAAGCAACTTTTCTAAAAGCAGCATGATCTTTTAAGTTACACAAAAGGATATACTAGCTATTCCTTTGGTGTCTATGTGTGGCTACACTGTGGAGACCTATGACTTTTGTTAGCATGTTCTGATATTGTGTTGAACTGGTTTAATGAGTAATGCATTGGTTCACAAACTGGAGATCAGTTAAATGTGGACATACCCATGGATAACTATAAAAAGCAGTAAAAGCTATTTCCTATGTGCACTGTACAAAACCTTTAACACTGTTTATCTTTCTGCTATTTCCACCTTTTCATTTGAAAACATGTTAGTGTTTCTCTCAAATGACACTTTTTATTATATTAGAATAATCATTTTAAACTGTATTAATGCTGAAACATTATGAACCAAATGATGTGCTAACTCTGTGCATGCATATGGCCGGCCAAGCTCAGGAGTCAAAGAAAGCAGAAACTACTTGCATTAGTTTTTTGCTTTATGTTCATTATGTCTAAAGCTTTTGTATACATTAGCCAGCATGTAAGTTACCAATTGCACTTCTGATTACTTTTCAATGCAATTTATCAACATGCCAAACTCAACTGGAAGATCAAGGACATAGTAAAAATAATGTCTTAACTTACTTATGTTGTCTAGTAGTCAGATAGTATAAACTTAATCCTTGCAATCACAAAACATGGCAAAAAAGCCAATTTGTGTTAGAATTTTGCAACTATATAAATGTGCTTGAAAAAATGTGTGAAATTTTGTTTTGTTTCAGCTTTGAATGGTTCTGCCCAAAGATTCGTTTTTAATAAAAATAAATTTGTCATGGAGTGAAATAATTATACTCTGGACGGTGCAAGGATGCCCAGTAAAGATGAGTAAAAGTGAATATACCTGTTTGTTATGTTTCCACTCCTCCCCTGAATCTCCACTTATTATACTCTGGGTCTGAAGAATAAAAGTATAAAAACTGAAATTCTGATTTATGAGTAACAAACCTTTGGAAAATTTGGGTTAATCCTAAATGTTTCGCTCATCTCTAGTAGCAAATGATTTACCAATTCATTTTTTTTCAAATGATGATTAATCATAATCTTAAAATGTCCATCATATTTACACATCCTTTAAAATTTATTTTGTAATATTTTACTCAGAAATGTGACACAAATAAAATATAAACAATCATGAGCTACAGAGTAAAAGGTAAAATGACTAAACATAATGATTATTGTACCAATTAATTTATTGAAATGAAAGATAAACTGAGGGGAAAAGCAATGAAGTATAACTTTTCAAAAATGGTTTCAAAAGATCAATGAGTTTGAATAGATTACATAATAATAAAATAGTATTATAGGTTTAGCTACATTTAATATAGTATTCTAATTTAAAGTGCTTTTGAATTTCAGGCTCTTCGCTTGTCTGTCAATTCAGAACTCATTATTTTCTAAAGCAAGACTGCAGCGACTGTGCTTTGCCACAGAACCAAAATGATATATTGTACCATAGTGAGGAAACATCTACATTTAATGATTGTAAAAGTCTTTCTGTCCCTGGGGTAGTTAAAAGTACAAACAAGTTGCTGGTACACTCAACCAGAAAGTCAAACCAATTAAAGTGCTAAAGAAAAAAATACAGCTGTATCAAAAAAGTTATATGTAGGTAGGTAGTAGTGATAGTGGAAAAAAGAAAAATACTAGGCAGTTACATTAAATAATACTAGTATAAAAAATCAATAAAAAAAGATTATGGATAATTAATTACTTAATTACTAATTTGAATATCTCTCTTTTTTCACCCAACACAATATCATCATAATATGCCTATGGTCTGAGTTGGTCTACCTATGACAACAATTCTGCATTCATGCTCTGGTAAACCAGCACTGAGCACTGTCAATAGTATACAGTATGGAAATCACCAATCTCATTAAAAAGAAAATAAAAAATTGTCTTAACAAGTAAGCATGACAGGAAATCACATTAGTCACAGCGATGACTACGACACTGATGTCAAAGGTACAGATGCTATTTGTACACTGTATGACAAAATATGATATGGAGAGATCCCACAAAAATGTACTACAAAGCATACTGTCCCAAATTAGGCCAACCCTGACACCAAATATATGCTTGGGTTTTCTGATTGTCTACTGTATTATATGAACTGTACAACTGGGACAGCTAAGTCTTACATATTAATTTTTATATAAACTTGCTATAGATATTTACTTAGCATGTACGTGGTTATCTGTGAGTTAATATAGTGCGTTCAAAATCTATTTATGCAAAATTAAGCCTCAGTAAGTCTTCTAGAGCATTTTTTTAATGAGTTTTATAATTTATTTGCCCTGCAATGGATATATAAGGCCCCTTCCACATAAAATTTTTTCAATATGTTTTTTAGAGACTTTATTTTCACCTAAAATTTTAATATACAAATGCATCCTTCTGAAGAGCTGGACATGTCCAGATATGAATAACACAAGTTAAGCAGACTTTCTCAACACAAAATGGTTTTGTAGCAAGTTATCACAAAGTGATATGCTATCTATCCTATCTGTGTCTATGTTTGACCACCCAGTGTAGCAGTGTTAATTGAAGCCTGTCAAGGCTTTTGTTATTTTGGCTTGATTTTGTGTTAAATAGGTTTCAAGACCAATTGGAATCCTTCACCAAAACTAAAGATCAGTTAAAGGGGTATTCCCATCTCAAGGATCCTATCAATACTGGTAGAGCTATATAAATTCAAGAGTTTTCCTAAATACATTGCTTTAGCAATGATGATTTGTTTGCCTGCTATGCTAGATTATTCTTCCCATTGTTTACATATCGTTTTTTTTGGTGGTCCCATTCCTGTCCTGTGATTATAGGCCAGAGGGATGAGTCACTGCTCTCTGGGTTGGATAAGTTCTCAGCTGTTATGTACAGCTCTGCGGTCAGGATAATCACTAAAAGTAATTGCAGATCATTGATAAAGGATTGGACAGTGTGGACAGTGTCTGTTATCTCTCTATGTAAATACAAAAATAACCATGAGTTTACTGCAAGTCCATTGTCTGTGTAACTCTTCTATACAAACCTGTGTAATGTAATATACATTTACTGTCCATATTATTCGATCTGCATTTATATTAGATTACTATAATATAAATAATCTCTCATGGTAAAAGCAATTTATATCTAGTGACCTGTTCATCAAACAGTCAAAGCATATCCACCAGCTGGATGAAGAATACAGGAAGTAAGAAGTAGAGACAGCAGGCAAAGCTACTGAGAGAGGAAGATGGGAAAACACCTTTAAGTGATGACACATCTGTAAACCTCAAGTTTATTATAGTTTTATTTATAGGCTAAACATAGGCCAAAGTCATGCTTTTGTGTATTAGATATCCGCAATAGTTTGTATTCTATATAAGGAACTTTATATGATTTACAATGTTGTTTATGCTAAAAATATACAGAGCATATGAAAGTCAATGAGGCAACATACAAGTATTTGTAGCTATGGCACTGATCACCTCTCGTTTGTTAGCTCATTGACAGTTTGTATAGCTTATCATTTTCCACACCAATCCAGTACAAAACCAAACACTTAGGTAAAACCTGATAAATTTTTAATAAGCCAGAGGGAGGCAAAACACATGATAGGAGCATAATTGATCTATAAAATGCATCTTATAAAACAGATATTGTAAAAAACACAAGACATGATGCTGATGAAAATAAAACATAGCATCAGAAATTCACTGTGGATTTATTCAAAATGAAAAGACCTACTACATGTCAATATAAAAAAGGGAATGTCTTATATTATGTTTTACTTTAACTAATGCTGATTTTTATCCTTTAGTGTAATTCCATACAATCTTAAAAAAAGACACCACTTCAGTGTTTGATGTAGTTTTTTTTTCAAAGTGAATAAGTCTTTCCTTTTTATTTACCATTTCTTTTGAACCCAATGCAGGTTTTGGTTGCAAAGTGCATGTGTGTGAAGCCACCCTTACTGAAATGCATTTTCTTTCAGAATAAGTAGCTGCTATTTTATTATATTTATTATATTTTATTGTTTTCAACTTTTACATTTCTGTGCACTGCTTGTATTTATTACTTTTGGACCTGGACCTTTTAAATACATTGATGCAGGATTGGATGTGTTTGAATGGTCTACATGAAGCTGGGTCTGTGCAATGGAATGGATGCGCGAACTACATTTCTACTTTACAATTTTGCAAATATACAACATGCTAAATTCTGTATATCCAGTTTTGATGATACAGTTTAAACGTATCAAAGGAATACATGAAGAGTGAATGCACAGATCCAGCAAAGTTTAACCTGAAACTTATTTTGTGTAAATTTATGTAAAGCAATAGGCAAACATACATTTAAATGTACATGAAAAAGAGGCCAAATGCAGAAAGCAATAAAGGTAAACAACTGTGGACAGAAGACTTGAAATAAAATTATCTTGTAAAAGGCACAGAAGTCAGCATCAAGTCAGCTTCTCCCAGAATCAATTTGTTCAGCCAGCAGGAGAAAGAACTTAACTGTACATTGTAGTTGACTGATAAAGTTACAGCTGCCATAATGTGAAAAGGCTTAAGGGCCATTAATGACTGAAGCAAGTTAATAGTAACAAAAATGCTATAAGAATTTTAGACCTCCTGCAATAACTTCACATTTCTCCTTTTTAGTATTTTTTTAAATAATTAAAAAAAAAAATATTTGCTTAGTGAAGAAAATTGGGTCTGATTATACTTTGTAGCTCCAGCAGATGGTAGGAAACTGCTCAGAGCTTTATTCAGCCAACAATTTATCTGTGTCAACAGACCTTCATCTATCAGTTCTAAAAAAAGCCTAGAGACAAACTTCTACCCAGACCATAGTCAGATGATGCACCTGGGTTTCTAAAAACAGCTGCAGTGAATTACAAAATATTTTTAATTAATATTTACAATAGTATACAATATTTCAAATATGAAACTAAGAAAAATTTGTGTTAAACCATTATAAAGCTATTACAGCTTCCTTTGTGACAGGTGCTACTGAGCTTGTATATGATGTACTTTACAGTATCCTTTCTATGATGAGCCAGTAAATTTTATATATATATATATATATATATATATATATATATATATATATATATATAAATGAAGAGATATTGTAGTATGGCAATAACAAAAGAATGTAGCTTTCATATTCAAGTAGTAGTGGACCATTTATTCACCAAGCCACAAGTATATAATGTTGTAACCTCTTAATGTCTTTGCCAAGCTTGACAAGTTGTGCTTGACAAAGACACTAAAGGCATGAAACTTTGTATACTTGATGCTAGGTAAGTAAATGATTCCTCACTGCTTGAATTGGAATGCTGTGGTTTTTTCTTATAGTTGTATGACAGCTCACTGGACCGGGATTGTATGGCTATATGCATTCTGTGCTCTAAGATAAAGATTTTGTGGTTATGCTGCTGATTTCTGGAGTATTAGACACTGTCATAGAGATGTATCCACCATTACCTATCCTTTTGGCTGGACATGTCCAGATATGTGTATCACAAGTTAAAAGCAACATGATCTTCTGATATATACTATTATATTTGTGCCTAGGTGTGGCCACTACCTAGGGAGTAAAGGTTTTTGTTACCATATTGTGATATTGTGTTGAGTTGGGCACAGCTATATGATTTTAAGTGTCAGAATTAAATATAGCTCAGCTACTTGTAAAGAACAGGTACATGTGTTGTACTGTATCTTACAATACTAAACACACCGTAATTAACCATAAAGATTAATAACTAATAGTGATAAACTATGGGCAACTGCAATATGCCAGACCTTACGCTTATGTCAAAGCTTTCTCCATTGAAGGATCCTTTGAACTTCTTGGTCAATCCAACCCTGACTATCTACACTTCTTCACTACTCTATTCGGTGATACTTGCATTAAGAAGTATAGACCCCAGAGTATATTAATTAGAGACACAGGGGAGCTGCAGATAAAATAAAAAATACTGATACTCACTTTTCCTCAACTCTCCTGGGCATTCAGTCTTCTTTCTTGCCGTCCAGTATTCACCCATACACTTTTCCAGAGTCTTCTCTGCTGTTACCTTGGGGACACCGCTGAGTCCTGTAATTGAACCTCAGAGGTCATATTAGGTGCTCCAATTTCATAATACAGTAATACCTCGTACACTCGCTTTTCCGAATTTGCGAATTCACAGATTCGCGATATTTTTTTGGCAACTAACATATATAGATTTTGCTCTTTTTTTTTCAGATCTGTGAAATTTAATTAAAAAAAACACCTTCGCTATTGGGTAGTAGCGTCCTGTTCGTTACGTACCCGGTAATTAGTTTCATTTTACTGTGAGTGTATAAGAAAAATGAATGAATGTATTAATATACAGTACTGTACAGTATACTTTAGTATACTTTAGTATACTGTACAGTACTGTAGGGTAAAGTTTATTGATATTTAGGGGTTAAACATTAGAAACCGGCATTGTAAGCGCTTCTAAGCGCTTGTACCAAACATTCGCGATTCCTCGCGATCCGCCACCCGCTCTGTCACCTAACCTCGCGAATGTATGAGGTATTACTGTACTTGAGTCAAAGCATCACAACATTGAAGCATCCTATGTGACTACTGATGCCCTATCCCAGGCCTTAGTGGTCACCCCAAATCATATGACATTAGAGAAAAAACCAGATTAAGCTGCAAGAGCCTACAGGTAAAGTTCAGATGCTGTTAAAGAAGACCAGATGCCCAGTTAAGATGTCGAAAGGTGAGTATCAGTGTTTTTTAAAAAATTTTTAGGATAATTTTGGCTAATAATATTCAATGTTTGGAACGACAATTAATCTTCAGTTGTCATGATTACAGCAAAGTCACAATATATAGTTATATGTACCGCCCATCCACATGATCACCCAGGGGTAATTTTCATATTGTGTGTAAGCTTCTTTAGACTATGCATTTTTGCAAAGTTTACATGAGAGGATGTCTGTATATAATGTGGTTTTGTCAGTTTGTTGATCAATATCCAAGTGACAGCTTCTATTTAAGGCTAGGGTCACACATGTTAGTGAATGGAGCTGCACTGCAACCAGAAGGTGCTGCAACTACCACAAAAAAGTCGAAGAAGTTTAGAAGTCATAGCACCATTAGGGTTGCAATGAGACTCTATTCACTAACATGAGTGAAGGAGTTGCAGGGTGACAAGGATGGAGTTACACAATGGGAGTCATGGCTAAAGTCGCCATGTGGCCCTAGCCTAAAAGTATTGAATATAGTAACACATAGCAAAGTATAGAAAAAGTCTACATATCCTGAAAAGCCAAAAATCAAGATAATGGCGTATGCAAACAAAAGTATGCTGTGTTATTTCTCTATGTGCTGGACTAAACTGGATATCGAATAAATACATTAGTTTGAAGCAATTATTCAAATAATTTTTCAATACCAAAGGTTCTGTCCTGATATTTTTGTTTTTAGAAATTAAAGTGACTGTACAGACAGATCTCATCTTGAGTTTTTAGACTTTATTTTTACATTTTAGAGAGTTTATTTTTGCATTACTTCTTGCACTGTCAATTTTATCTGAACTTTCAAAGACTATGGAGAAGATTTATGAAAGTGCTTAAAGCAAAAACTTTATTTATTGCTCATAGCAATCAATCACAGCACAGTTTTCATTTTTCAAGAGCACTGTAAGAGATGAAAGCTACATTGTGACTGGTTGTTGTGATTAACAAAGACAGGTTTTTTAAAATACTTTCATAAATCTTCCCAAATATATACTTGGCAAAAAAAACTTCAACCAAAGAATACCTTACCTTCTGTGCAGCAGAGTGGTAGCAGGATCATGATTTAGGCCTTCTTCTCTTCAATTAGGTCAAGCGATCTATTCAAGATATTTTAGACAAAGAAACAGCTACAACTTTTGCCAGAAAGAGAGATGAAGAGGATTTTTTTTCTCTCATGTTATAATTACCCAAATGCTTCATGAAAGTAACATCAAATCAAAGTTGATGGAGGCTCATGGAAAAAAAAAACCTTCAGTTTAATGACACCATTTATTCTGCAAATTATTGGTTCAAACTAAAAATGTTTCCTTTTGGACTGAGTTTTTGTTTGCTTCAATGCTACTTTACATATGGGAAAAAGTTAAGGAACGTTTATCTTTCAGGCTTCAGTATGAAATGTACAGTATGTAGACTTGATATACCTGACTTAAATAATGTTTAAATTTTCTGGTATTATTTTAGTAGATTGATTTGAAGGTATTGTGTGCATGATGCCTCTATTTGAATGAATTCACAGATCATTTAATAAACTGTCCAGTTTTAACATGGAATGTTTGAAGACTAGTGCCAGGGTAAAGTGGTGGTGCAGCCTATAGTCACCAATCAGATTCTAGCGGTTTAGATGTTTTTTGAAAAATGAACCTATTGACAATTTGCAAGGCCCCCTCTTTTTCCCCTGAACTAGTTTTCACAGCTCATTCCCAGTTTGTCCTTCCATGGATTTAAAGTGATCATTTTTATTTAATTATTAAAGAGGTTTCCAGAGACAATAAAATTAAATGGCCTCTTGGAACCCACTCAACCTAATAATTTGCCATTGGTCTCACTTCTTCATTTACTCAGACACAGAACTAGGCATGCAGGCTTTGTAGGTTACAGCAGTTTAACACTTAAGAACTGAGCCAATTTTCATTTTTACGTATGTGTTTTTCTTCCCCACCTTCCAAGAGCCATCTTTTTTTTTTTTTTCGGTCCACAGAGACACATGATGGTTTATTGTTTGGTAAATTGTACTTGTAATGGCACCATTCAATATCCTGTACAATGTACTGGGAAGCTGGAAACAAATTCAGAATGAGGTGGAATTGGAGAAAAAACTAATTTGCGCTACTTTCATATGGTTTTAAGTTTTACGGCATTCACTGTTTGGTAAACATGACATGTTACCTGTATTCTGTGCGTCAGTACGATCACGGCGATACCAATAGTATTTGTAATGTTTTGATATCTTTTAAAAAATGAAAAACGTTTCAAAATAGCAAAATAAGTTCTTGTTGCCATGTTCAGACACCTGTAACTTTTTAATATTTACAAGTATTGAGCTGAGTATGGTGTCTTTTTATGTGGGACAAAATGACGTTTTTATTGATATGATTTAGGGGAAGGTCTGATAGTTTGTTCACTTTTTTATTAATTTTTTTTTTTAGGAGGAGAAGTGTTGAAAAAAAATCACCATTTGGCTATTTTGATTTTTTTTCCCCGCTATGCCGTTCACCGTATGGGTTAAATATTTTTATATTTTGGGCATTTTAGGGATACCTAAAGTGTTTATGTTTTACTTTTGTTACTATTGTTATTTTTATATGTGATCTAGGGAAAGGGGGGTGATTAAAACGTTTGTGTTTTTTTATACTTTTAAAAACTTTTTCTTCTTTTACTTTTATGGACCTTGAATCCTAGAGGGTCTGATCGCTCATACTAATGAATAGTAAAATCAATTCACTTCTATTACAGGCAGCATGTAATAGAACTATGGCAATGACAAGCCTGGGAGCTTTCAATAGGCTCCCGGCTTTCATAGCAACCGATCCCCTTGGTGCCTGTGTACCTAAAGGTGCACAGTCGCGTTTAACCATGGAATGTAAAGTGTTGACAGCTGTGATCGGTGTCTAGTGAATCCCATCCACACATTGCGGCAAAATACGCACAGTAGACAGGCTGAATCGCAGCATGTCAATTATACCTACGGAAATTTCGGTGGTTTCCCTAGAGGTATAATGAAAGCAGAAAGTCCGCAGAGGAAACCTTGCCACCACAGTTTTCTCGCAGTGCTTTTTTGCTGCAGCCCGCTATGTGGGTCCCTAGCCTAATACATACATATTTTAAAACATTTGATTAACTTTTTAACCATTTTATTAAAGCCCCTAGGGTACAAGTACATCACTACTAGAAGGATTGATCACTAGTATAATATACTGCAGTACATATTTGCTATGTCTGTGACATAAATGTTGACATGCAACTTATTTGGCTCTGTCTTTGCCAAGGCCTAACAGATATATCAATATGGCATCCAGGGAACCTATTTCAGACCTCATCTACCATAGAAATACCATTGGATCCCTGTAATTGCATAGCAGAGGTCTGATTGGGGTCTCAGTGTCTCTGACAAACCACTTAGAGGCCACAGTCACTGTAGACTATGGAATGCAAGTGGTTAAATGGTTGTAATTAGTGTTATCAACAACAGCACTCATACAGTGGGTACGGAAAGCATTCAGACTCCTTTAAATTTTTCACTCTTTGTTTCATTGCAGCCATTTGCTAAAAGCAAAAAAGTTCATTTTATTTCTCATTAATGTACACTCAGCACCCCATCTTGACAAAAAAAAACAGAAATGTAGATATTTTTGCAAATTTATTAAAAAAGAAAATCTGAAATATCGCATGGTCATAAGTATTCAGACCCTTTGCTGTGACACTCATATTTAACTCACATATGCTGTCCATTTCCTTCTGATTCTCCTTGAGATGGTTCTACTCCTTCATTGGAGTCCAGCTGTGTTTAATTAAACTGATTGGACTTGATTAGGAAAGGCACACACCAGTCTATATAAGACCTCAGAGCTCACAGTGCATGTCAGAGCAAATGAGAATCATGAGGTCAAAGGAACTGCCCAAGGAGATCAGAGACAGAATTGTGGCAAGGCACATATCTGGCCAAGGTTACAAAAGAATTTCTGCAGCATTCAAGGTTCCTAAGAGCACAGTGGCCTCCATAAATCTTAAGTGGAAGAAGTTTGGGATGACCAGAACTCTTTCTAGACCTGGCCGTCCAACCAAACTGAGCAATCAAGGGAGAAGAGCCTTGGTGAGAGAGGTAAAGAAGAACCCAAAGATCACTGTGGCTGAGCTCCAGAGATGCAGTAGGGAGATGGGAGAAAGTTCCACAAAGTCAACTATCACTGCAGCCCTCCACCAGTCGGGGCTTTATGGCAGAGTGGCCCAAGGGAAGCCTCTCCTCAGTGCAAGACATATGAAAGCCCGCATAGCATTTGCCAAAAAACACACCAAGGACTCTCAGACAGGGGCGTAAATACCGGGGTAGCAGCAGTAGCGTCTGCCACAGGGCCCGTGACATTAAGGGGCCCAGATTCCTGTGGCAGCTGCTACTGTGAACTCCACAAACACTGCTATCATTATACTTCGGGGTCTTTTCTGAAAAGACCCCAGAGTATAATAATCGTTCATGGGTGGTCCACTATGGGACATAATACTGTGTGCAGGGACCATATGGGGCATAATACTGTGTGCAGGGACCAGTATGCTGCATAATACTGTGTGCAGGGACCATATGGGGCATAATACTGTGTGCAGGGGCCACTATGCTCCATAATACTGTGCGCAGGGGCCACTATGGAGCATAATACTGCATGCAGGGGCCACTATGGGGCATAATATTGTGTGCAGAGGCCACTATGGGGCATAATACTGTGTGCAGGGACCACTATGCTGCATAATATTGTGTGCAGGGGCCACTATAGGGCATAGTACTATGTGCAGGGGCCATATGGGGCATAATACTGTGTGCAGGGACCACTATGCTGCATAATACTGTGTGAAGGGGCCACTATGCTGCATAATACTGTGTGCAGGGGCCATATGAAGCATAATACTGTGTGCAGGGAACACTATGCTGCATAATACTGTGTGAAGGGGCCACTATGCTGCATAATACTGTGTGCAGGGGCCACTAGGGGCCTAATACTGTGTGCAGGGACCATTATGCTGCATAATACTGTGTGCAGGGGCCACTATGGGGCATAATACTGTGTGCAGGGGCCACTATGGGGCATAATAGTGTGCGCAGGAATGCAGTTTGTGTGGGAGGGGCTGCGGTTCAGGGGGAGGGGCAATGTCAAATGTTCGCCTTAGGGCCCCGCCATTCTTAGTTACGGCACTACTCCCAGACTATGAGAAATAAGATTCTCTGGTCTGATGAGACAAAGAATGAACTTTTTGGCATTAATTCTAAGCAGTATGTGTGGAGAAAACCAGGCACTGCTCATCACCTGCTCAATACAATCCCAACAGTGAAACATGGTGGTGGCAACATCATGCTATGGGGGTGTTTTTCAGCTGCAGGGACAGGACGACTGGTTGCAATTGAAGGAAAGATGAATGCGGCCAAGTACAGAGATATCCTGGAAGAAAACCTCTTCCAGACTGCTCTGGACCTCAGACTGGGACGAAGGTTCACCTTCCAACAAGACAATGACCCTAAGCACACAGCTAAAATAACAAAGGAGTGGCTTCGGAACAACTCTGTGACCATTCTTGACTGGCCCAGTCAGACCCCTGACCTCAACCCAATTGAGCATCTCTGCAGAGACCTGAAAATGGCTGTCCACCAACGGTCACCATCCAACCTGACGGAACTGGAGAGGATCTGCAAGGAAGAATGGCAGAGGATCCCCAAATCCAGATGTGAAAAACTTATTGCATCATTCCCAAGAAGACTCATGGCTGTACTAGCTCAAAAGGGTGCTTCTACTCAATACTGAGAAAAGGGTCTGAATACTTATGACCATGTGATATTTCATTTTTTCTTTTTGAATAAATTTGCAAAAATATCTACATTTCTGGGTTTTTTTCTGTCAAGATGGGGTGCTGAGTGTACATTAATGAGAAATAAAATGAAATTTTTGCTTTTAGCAAATGGCTGCAATGAAACAATGAGTGAAAAAATTAAAGGGGTCTGAATACTTTCCGTACCCACTGTAAGTTCACAGATCATCTGCAGCAGTGATCAAATGAGCTGACACAATCAGAATGGTATACATATACAGTATTCTGCAATAACTAACTCTTTCAGATGATATACAGTACATGAGTGTCTTTTTGCGCCAAAGTTTTAAAAATGTGCTATTCATTTTCATTATTGTTTAAGCAGTTCTTGTTTACACTATATTTTGTTTGGACTACTCTATTTTTACAATACTATACAAGACTATATTTACAATACTCATACTACAACATGCATGTCAGTTGTTTTTTTCTTTTATTATATTTATTATTTTATTATATATTTTGCAGGCGACATTTATACCTGTAGTTGATTCATGTCAGTCTTATAATTAGTCACATGGGTGTTCTTAGGTTTTCCCTTTCATGGGCAAGTTATTATCAGCTTGACTATTAGCTAGGAGAGCTCGAGGTTTCTCTTAACTTGATGCCTATTGACTGAATACTGGACATGTGTAGTAACACTATACAGCTTTTATCTATTTCTTTGCCAGTGATTTAATTGGCAAGTAGAAGTCTTCCCCTCCTTATATCACACATGTTTAACAATTATTAATTTTATGTTTTAATGTTTTATTACACTTGTATGCACTTTTTGCATCACCTTTATATTATATGGATGTATGAATGTCCTTTAGACTAATTACAGGAAGTATTAATAATGTTTTTTACTGTTATTATGTTACATTGATGCTAATTATGCTAAGGTATCACATTGTTTATATACAACCACATCACATATACATCACGTTGTTTGCGAAAACTCCCATAGAGAGGACTGAAATGTTGCACCTGACGAGTGAATACAAAAAATACCCTTTTCTGCAAGATTTTGGAGTGCTGCAATTTTTTTTTTTGCTTTCTTCATTAATCAGTTTGAATTACTATACATTTTGAATGTAGTATATTTACCATCAAAGCTGAACAACAGTACAAAATTTACTTTTATAGTTTTTTATTTTGACTAGTAATAGAACACTGAGGCCTTTTTTTCTGGTGTTTTACATTGCTTAAACATCCTATATGAGTCTATGAATAATATGCTTTTTCCAGCAGAACAAGGAGGCAGCTGTAATTACTGAAACAGCATAGACCCCTCAGTGCAGTAGGTGAAACACGTGAATATGTGGTTGTGTCTATTACCAAGGTCAAATTAAGGCAAAAAAAATAAAATAAAATAATTAAAAAAAAAAAACAGTTATGTCAGTGAGTCCCTTCCCTTGTCTCCAACTCTTCTCATTTCCATAGGATTACTAAGGAACCAATGGATCCCAGAGCTCATCAATGTATACCCACTGTAATTACATAGTGATTGGGTTGTTGTGACAGTCCACACACAGTTTAGTTAAATACAAAATACAATTTCTCATGAACCCAAGTTAACACACTATAACAATATACTAACAAAAGTATGCAATTTACACCTCTCCCCACCCCATTACAGAGTGGAAACGAATAAACACAAATAGATTAGTTAGCATATTCTTTTGTATTAAGTTATCATAAAATCATGTTGCTGATTTGTAGAAAAGCAGCCTAACTTGTTTTATACTTACAGTTAAGTCCTTAAATATTTGGACAGAGACAACATTTTTCTAATTTTGGTTCTGTACAATACCACAATGAATTTTGAACAAAACAATTCAGATGCAGTTGAAGTTCAGACTTTCAGCTTTAATTCAGTGGGTTGAACAAAATGATTGCATAAAAATGCGAGGAACTAAAGCGTTTATTACATACAATCCCTTCATTTCAGGGGCTCAAAAGTAATTGGACAAATTAAATAATTGTAAATAAAATGTTAATTTCTAATACTTGTTTGAAAACCCTTTGTTTGCAATGACTGCCTGAAGTCTTGAATTCATGGACATCACCAGACGCTGTGTTTGCTCCTTTTTAATGCTCTGCCAGGCCATTACTGCAGCGGTTTGCAGTTGCTGTTTGTTTGTGGCCTTTCTGTCTGAAGTTTAGTTTTTAACAAGTGAAATGCATGCTCAATTGTGTTGAGATCAGGTGAATGACTTGGCCATTCAAGAATATTCCTCTTCCTTGCTTTAATAAACTCCTGGGTTGCTTTGGCTTTATGTTTTGGGTCATTGGCCATCTGTATTATGAAACGCCGACCAATCAGTTTGGCTGGATTTGAGCACACAGTATGTCTCTGAATACCTCAGAATTAATCCAACTGCTTCTGCCCTGTGTCACATCATCAATAAAGACTAATGACCCAGTGTCACTGGCAGCCATGCATGCCCAAGCCATCATACTGCCTCCGCCATGTTTTACAGATGATGTGGTATGCTTTGGATCATGTGCTGTACCACGCCTTCACCATACTTTTTTCTTTCCATCATGCTGGTAGAGGTGGATTGTGGTTCCATCTGTCCAAAGAATGTTCTTCCAGAACTGTGCTTGGTTGGCTGTTCTGAAGTGGTTTCTCTTCACCATGGAAATTATTCTGCAATCATCCACCACTGTTGTCTTTTGTGGGCGTCCAGGTCTTTTTGCGTTCATGAGTTCACCAGTGCTTTTTTTTCTCAGGATGTACAAAACTAGATTTTGCCACTCATATTGTAGCAATTTCTCAGATGGGTTTTTTCTGTTTTCGCAGCCTAAGGATGGCTTGTTTCACCTGCATGGAGAGCTCCTTGACCGCATGTTTTCTTCACAGAAAAATCTTCCAAATGCAAGCACCACACCTCAAATCAACTCCAGGCCTTTTATCTGCTTAATTGAGAACGACATAATGAGGAATTGCCCACACCTGCCCATGAAACAGGCTTTGAATCCATTGTCCAATTACTTTTGGTCCCTTAAAAAATAGGGTGGCACATAAGGAGCTGAAACTCCTAAACCCTTCATCCAATTTTAATGTGGAAACCCTTAAATGAAACCTGAAAGTCTGGACTTTATGTCCATATCCATTATATAACTATAACTTTAATATGTTTCAGTAAACAGGTAAAAAAAAAACTAAATTTGTGTCTGTCTCCAAATATATATGGACCTAACTGTATCTTTACATGTCTAGCCAAAAGGATTAGAAAGGAAGGAAACATCTATAACTGGGCAATGGTGAATAAAAGGATAAAACCAACTGGATTGTATAATATGTACATTTCTTGCTTACATATTCTTTAATAAGTGTTTCTGTACAATAGTGTTACAGTTCATTTGTTTGTTATGCTGAATTTTTACTACTGAACAGTTGAAAAAGTGATTCTTTTAAGTCGGATGTTTCTTTTTACAAAGAACATCTCTTTCAAATAACGATCAAGACAATGTTTGTGCTAACATCAAAAGAAAGGGCATAGAATACTGATGTCACAAGCAACGAAACATCGATTAAAATTGTACAAGTGCTGCTGTAAGTACTGTTACACTACAATTATTTTAAAGGTTCCATTAAAAGGTAACATTGAAGAAGTAAGATGTGGCAGAAAAACAATGAAATTCTAGATAAGCTACAACTAATCAATATTACATTATATTTCTGTCTTATAAAATTTACCAGAAACATCTGATTATACAAAAAATCACAAAGATGAAACACTGCTCACTTTTTAGGACATATGCTTCTTTGCAATCTGTCTTTTTTGCCATTAAATATAGATGAAAATATGCGTAGGTGTCTCTGATTGTCATATATCTGTTCCCACCTACTTGTTTCTATTTTAATCCCTATAACAGATGCCAAGTAGCAATTCATTTTCATGGGCCACATAAGGCTTATATAATGAAATATTGCATATAGAATCTTCATGACTCAGAGATTTTTTGACATGTCTAGGTCAGTGTTTCCTATGAACAACAACCAGAGATGCATTAAACAGAGTTTTAATTTAGCTTAAATTCACTAGTTACATAAATAAAGATAATGCACAAACACAATCCATTGTAAAATTTCCCGAAAAATCATGGTATTGGCATCTATATTAGTAAAATGACCCCCCTGCTGCAATGTATACACTGCAGAAAATGTTTTCCTCCCCACATAATCCCTTTACCTCCTTCCAGTTGCACTAAAATCCCCGAATTTGCATTTTTGTTTTACTCCAAGCTATTTAAATGCCATAACTTTTTAATTTTACATTCACATGAGTCATATCTGTTCTTGTTTTTGCAGAATAAATTTTACTTCCTAGTGACATTTTTTAGTATTCAAAGCAATGTACTGAAAAGCTGGAAATACAGTTCAGAATGGGGTGGAATTCGGAAAAAAAAACAGTTTTGCCATTTTCTTGTGGGTTTTGATTTTCCAATATTCATGGAACAGTAAATATAATATGCTATCTTTATTGCCAGATCAGTATAAACACAGTGATATCAAATTCATATTTTAATACTTCTAATATAATATAAAACTTTGAAAAAAATTCTTTATTCTCTCACCATATTTAGCACCTGTATTTTTTTTTTATATTTCCATACAGATTAGAACTGTTTGGCATTTTATTCTCTTGTTATTCAATTTTTTTGTGGTGATGCAGCGGCAAAAAAATGGACATTTTGATTTTTTCTATTACTATGTTGACCATATGGGATAAATATTTTTATATTTAGTAGTTGGGACATTTTTGCACATAAGGATACCTAATGTGTTTAGTTGTTTATTTTTTTATTTATATCTAGAGAAAGAAGGGTGATTTGAATTTTTTGTTTAAAAAAAAAAAGTGTATTTTAAAGGAATCAAAGATATTGTGCATTGACATCAAAAATATATACTGATCCCAATGTAGGAGACTGCATGACACCATACAATAATGAAACTGCAACAATGGAATGGCTCCATTGATCTTGTTGTAGGAGAGCTGTTCCATTGCTGCAACCAAAACCGAAAGTAACCAGTGTGGGTTTTACGGTCTGTGATCAGTCCTCTCTCCAGTCATGGACTGCTGTGTCCCTGCTTTGTATAGCAGAGAGCCAGTGGCTATGGAGCCCACTTATCTCCTGAGTGGGCACCATCTTTAAAGACCCAACATTTTCCATACATATTCACTGGATGTCACATAGCAACCGATCATAGTTTAGCTGTCATTATGAGAAAATGTACCGTAAAAATAAAAAGTGAACACTGATTAAATATTCCTGAGACAGCTTTAATACATGTTTTCTGTAAATGGGTTTTCTAAGAATTAATATTGATGGCCTATCTTTAGGATGTGTGTCTGACCCCCAAATAGTCCCACATCAATTGTACATTGATTACCTATACTAGGGATATGCCATCATTAAATCATGCAAAAACCCTATAACATAGTATTCTCAGGCTTTTAAACCATATGGACACACTAGCTAGATGTCAGTGAAGGTTATTAAGTATCACTGCTTTCTAAACTCAGAAAGATATTTACATTGTATTTACTGTGTATTGATGTGTCTACTACAATTGATGTCCAATTTGGTTAAAGGATTCCAGTTCATCCTTCGACACTGGGTGATCGCACATAAATACAAATTAGATAGGCAGCATATCACTTTGTGATAACTTTTAACAAAATCATGTTGTGCTTAGAAAGGATACATAACTTGTAATATATGAGGGTATGTCTAAAACTATTTGTAATAGAGTTATCATGAAACTTCAATTTGCCGCACAAGATCAACCGATGACAATACAGAGCGTGCATATGGTGCATGATTCTGTTGGATAGATGAGTGGCAGTGAACTATCTGAAAGAAGACCTATGAGGAAGAAGATTCATATCTGATAAAGTGGTGAAAACAGTGGTGCATGCACATAGTGCATGGTGCATTCACAACCTGTCCTGGTCTTAGATTCAGTATCATTACTCCACTCTGTTATATCCTCATCTTGCTTCTCCTAATACATCACTCTGCACTTTATAGATGTGTCCACCCTTAACTTAGTTGGAAATTGTTTACGGACTCCAATTTTCCATTACACTCATTTAACACAATATTGTGAAATACTAACAAAACCCTTGAAAGACTGTTACTCATAATATGACCATTGGAAGGCTGCACAAAGACACATACAGCATATCACTTTGAGCAAAAATATCACAAAACAATAGTGTCTTAAAAACTAATTACAGTGTATCTTATGACACACATAGAAAAATTAAGGAAGAACACATCTGTATGTCCTTGCTGGCTCAGATACTGTCTAGGTGACTTATTTAAGAAGTTTTATTTATATTTTTTGCCAATACAAGGGTTTAGAGGCTCACATATAATAGTGCGCACTGCCACAATACATTGGTTTATATTGTATGTGAGAGGCAATGCTACAGTATAACAGCAATCTTGTATCTTTTTATAATGTACAAGATAAAGGACAAGAATTACATTTTTTACAATGATAAATACCATATATTGTTATTATTTGCTCTCATTTCTACCCTTGGGGAAATGTGAAAGATACATATGATGTACTGTAGTTTTTGCTGAGATTATAGAACCATTATTATACCTTGAGGCACTAACTGAAATTGATTTTAAACTACACAACATTTTGATGAATTGACTATTAGGCATGCACATAAAATGTTCCCTTTTGTGGATACAATTAAATGAATTTAACCTATGACTAGCGTGGCTTAAAGCTTAACATTTTATTAAAGTCAGTATACTGTATTAGGTTTTAAATAAACCTTAATTTCCATACACTCATCACAATATATTATATATATCTGATCAGAAAAAATATCTTAAGTATATGTCTATGTGATTAAAAAAATACTTTCCTTCTGATGCTTGGTGCCCTGAATTTAAAAACACACATACAGTACAGTATTGACTAAAAATGTCCACTGGACATAGAAAAGTTTGCAGGTTAGCTCTGGCTCAGTATTATGCTGAAAGTGAATTCTGTTTATGTTTAGAGATGAGCGAATCGAAGCTGACGAAGTGGAATTCGATCCGAATTTCAGAAAATCTGCATTTCGCATCGAATCCGGATTTCCTTACACTTCGTGGTATCAAATCACATTTTAAACTAAGAACACCATCTTTTTTCTATTCCTACAAGAGTGGCTCTGCGCATGCCTGGCGACCATCTTTCCTACACGCGCTAGGAGGACCAGGACATTGCAGGGGGCGTGATGCAATGGCAAAGGTAGGAGTAGACGTGTCCTTAGTTTAAAATGCATATCCCCATATCTCTCTGCAGCCAGGAAAATAGCTGTTTTTTAACGCGATTCGCCGCAAATGAATTCAAATTGAATCAAATAATTTTGGGAAATTCGGCAAAGCTGCCGAATCGAATTTTTGAGAAATTTACTCATCTCTATTTATGTTCTATATGACATTAATGGACATACCATTCAGTAATAGGGAATTTGAAGATAACTGTATTGACAAACAGGTAAATGTTTTTTATCCTTAGTCTCTACAGATGTAACAAATGCAAATGAATGTTTGCTGAGTGAAATGAGCAGTTATTTCATGCTATGGTTCACTATGTAATTTGCACAGTATAGCCACTTTACAAAGTAAATGGTCAGTTGCAACACATAAATAGCATAAGCTCAAAATGGTCATTGGTTAATGTAAAATGAAAATTCATTGAGTGCTTGCTACATCTGTATTTCTCCAGGATATAAAGGTATGATAGATGTAGGGCCTTCATCCTGGACCCACACCCATCTCCAGAAGTTAGGCAGTTCTCAAAACTCCCCTAGAAGTAAATTTAGAGAATCATGCATGCACAGCAAACTCTTCATTTACAGTGACTATGGCCCAAGCCAGGACCAGGTGTTGCAGAACTGGTTCTGAAGATAGGTGTAAGCCCAAGAATTGGGATATATTTCTATCAGACATTTATGGCATATAATGTGTATGGGCCATAAATTTCTAAAATGAGACCATCCTTATTTGGATTTTAAAGATAATCTAAATAAAAATATAATTAAAACATATTAAATATTACAAAGTCAATTATTTAGTATAAATTATTTTTTGTGCATACAGTACATTAGATAAAAGCAAAAATCCTTATTAAATATCCACATAACTAAACTAATTTGAGTAATTAATTTAGCAGGTTATTTAGTATGAAACATAAATTAATGAAAACATTTTTCTGCATTTGTGCTACAAAAATATATGTAACTTACACATTTATAGGAGAATCAAAATTCAAAAACCTTTCTTATAAAACCAGGTCTCATACAGGTATGTCAATGGACAATAACTAAATAAAATAGCAACGATGATGTCTGAATATTAAAACAATTATATCTGAAGGAGACCTAATTATTGGGGCAAATTTTGATGTTTTAAAATTTTTCAGTCACTCATTATCCTATAGATCCCTGATGTTGTATTCATTTAGAGTTTACAGTGTATTTTAATAGCATTTTCTTATTTACAAGACTCAATACAATGCATATCTTATATTCATTGGAGGACTGTCAAGTAATGATGTGACATTGCTTTTATTCCATACTGCTAGTCTGAGCCCAGCATGGGTCTTACAATAGATGTGTTTTTTGCATTTTTAACTCTTTTCAATATTTTCAGTTGTACTGTGTTTTGTGACTTTATAAAAGAACATTAACATTTCAGATTTGCAATTCATTCTTTATCTTTTGGTTCTTATGTTAGCACATTGAAGGAGATTTATCAGTCTCTCTATGTGGCACTCTTTCTTGCCACCCCCATTCCGCTTCACTTGCCACATAGTGTGAATGTGGGCAGAGCAGGGAGGGTGACGCCTCGGTCCGACATATTCATTAGTTTGCTGGCATGAGTTATAATAGAAATCTACGCAGACCCTCTCTGGCGTAGATCTCCATTCTGGCGCATTTTGGACATGGGCTATTTGAGAGGACAGAGCCTCTTCATAAATCACTTCTTCCTTGTATTTGTTGGAACCTTTTTTAAGACTGGAGTACAATACACCAATCTTAATAAATCTGCATCATTATGTCAAGTCATTCTACAATGCTAATTACGCAGCTTCTAAATGCCTTTGTATCAGATTTAAATATATAATACTGCATACATAGATATATCTGTAGTATTCTCCTTAATTCATCTGTACAATGTCGTTTAACACAAATGTTTTGCTATTATTGACCACTATCCATGGATATAAATCATGCTATAAAGTTGAAAACTATAGATTTGTATATGTTTGAAGCTCAACATTAAGCATGAGTTATTAAGTATACAAGCTAAGCTGTTTTCCCTTTTTGTTATGGGCTTCCAGTAAATAGAAATGCTGAGTAGGAGCACATTATCATATATAACTGTTATTTTATCCTGACATTATTCTTAAGGACCAAGTCATTGTTGGTCTGTTCACTAAGGCCCAGACAAATGTTTAGTTTTTCTGTATTGACATTCAGGAACAGCAAACATTTTCATTTTGGCTTAATGTGGTTTAATAAGGTCATGTCTTATGCAGGATTTGTTTCATTTTTAAAACTCATCAGTTACCAAAATTATTTAATAATAATCCTTTAATAGTCCCACCATGGGGAAATTCAGTGTGTTACAGCAGCAAAGATAAGCAATACAAATACAACATATACAAGAATGTTCCAAGGTAAGAGGCATTTCATTGATAGCAGACAGACAGATAAGAAGTAGCGGGGGGGGGGGGGGATATCACAAACAGAAAGATATTTCAGTTCTCTGTGTGTAATGATCTCCGCTTAGGTCGGTGTTGGTTGTACAGCCTAACCACAGTGGGGAGGAAAGACTTCCGATATCACTCCTTCTCACACTTAGGGTGAAGTAGTCGATCACTGACAGTACTGCCCAGTGCTATCACGGTCTCATGCATGGGATGGGACTTATTCTCCTGCATGGAGCTCACCACGGACAGTATCCTTCTGTCACCCACCACCTGCACTGGGTCCAGGGGGCTCCCCAGGAAAGAGCTGGACCTTCTAATCAGCTTGTCAAGTTTATTTCTATCGCTGGTTGATATACTGCTCCCCCAGCAGGCCACTCCGAAGAGGATGACTGATGCCACTACAGAGTTGAAAAAAGTCCTAAGAATTGCCCCCCGGATTCCAAAGGCTTTCAGCCTCCTAAGCAGGTAGAGCCTGCTGTAGCCCTTCCTGTACAGGACCTCCATGTGATCTGCCCAGTCCAGCTTATTATTAAGGAGCACACCCAGGTACTTATAGGTGTTGACAATCTCGATGCCCATCCCCTGGATGTCCACTGATTTTGGAGGGCATCTGCATTTACGGAAGTCCACCACCATCTCCTTGGTCCTCCCAGCGTTAATCTTCAGGTGGTTCCGTTGACACCAGTCCACAAAATCCCGATTCAGTTCTCTGTACTCCCTGTCATCATCATCTGTGATGAGGCCTACTATTGCAGAGTCATCAGAATACTTCTGTAAGTAGCAGCTAGATGAGTTGTACCTAAAATCTGCAGTGTACAGTGTTAAGAGGAAAGGGGCAAGAACTGTACCCTGAGGTGTCCCCGTATTACAGATCATGGTATCTGACACACAGTCCGGGGCTCTCACATACTGAGGCCGGTTTATGAGGTAGTCTAGGATCCAATTGGAGAGATGGTGGTCCACTACAGCAAGGGCCAGGTTGTCTCTCAGTAGCCCTGGCTGTATGGTGTTAAACACACTGGAGAAATCAAACAACATTATTCTCCCCATGTTCCCTGGTTTCTCCAGGTGAGAAAGAGCCCTGTGCAGAAGGTGGATGATGGCATCATCTACCCCAATGCCCGGCCGATAAGCAAACTGGAGAGGGTCCATAGCGGGGCTCACTAGAGGGCAGATAAGTGTGAGAACCAATCTCTCTAAGATCTTCATCATGTGGGACGTCAATGCTACAGGTCTGTAGTCGTTGAGGTCCATTGGGTGAGGTTTCTTTGGAACCGGTACCACACAAGAAGATTTCCATATTTCAGGGACTGTTTCCAGCTTCAGACTCATATTAAACAAATATGTAATTATACTACACAGTTGCTCCCCACAAGTCTTAATTAGCCTTGCACTGATGTCATCTGGCCCTGCGGCTTTACATAGATTGAAAGTATAAGTTGTCACTCACATGGAGATTCCAAATTTGTGGGGGCTTAGTTCGTTTCATAGGTCCTCAATGCTTAAAATATATTTTATTGAACACATTTTTTTTTTGCAAATGTATTTATATTACAAAACTTTTTTTTATTTATTTTTTTTCACATTTAAAGTGGTTATCTGAGATAAATAAAGTTGTGCATCCCCTGCACTGGCTAAGATTTATTACTAATACAGTGGGGAAAATAGTAGTTAGTCAGCCACCAATTGTGCAACTTCTCCAACTTAAAAAGATGAGAGAAGCCTGTAATTGACATCATAGGTAGACCTCAACTATGAGAGACAAAATGAGAAAACAAATTCAGAAAGTCACATTGTCTGATTTTTAAAGAATTTATTTGCAAATTATGGTGGAAAAT
This sequence comes from Leptodactylus fallax, assembly GCA_947044405.1. NCBI lineage: Eukaryota > Metazoa > Chordata > Amphibia > Anura > Leptodactylidae > Leptodactylus > Leptodactylus fallax. Next base: position 2,148,360 of record CAMRHE010000111.1, on the reverse strand, counting down.
AAGTATTTGGTCAATAACAAAAGTTCATCTCAATATTTTGTTATATATCCTTTGTTGGCAATGACAGCGGTCACACGTTTTATGTAAGTCTTCACAAGGTTGGCACACACTGTTGCATGTATGTTGGCAGATCTCCTCTAGAGCAGTGATGTTTTGGGGCTGTCGCTGGGCAACACGGACTTTCAACTCCCTCCAAAGATTTTCTATGGGGTTGAGATCTGGAGACTGGCTAGGCCACTCCAGGACCTTGAAATGCTTCTTACAAAGCTGCTCCTTCGTTGCCCTGGCGGTGTGCTTGGGATCATTGTCATGCTGAAAGACCCAGCCACGTTTCATCTTCAATGCCCTTGCTGATGGAAGGAGGTTTGCACTCAAAATCTCACGATACATGGGCCCATTCATTCTTTCATGTACACAGATCAGTCGTCCTGGTCCCTTTGCAGAGAAACAGCCCCAAAAAATGATGTTGCCACCCCCATGCTTCACAGTAGGTATGATGTTCTTTAGATGCAACTCAGCATTCACTCTCCTTCAAACATGACGAGTTGTGTTTCTACCAAACAGTTCTACTTTGGTTTCGTCTGACCATATGACATTCTCCCAATACTCTTCTGGAACATCCAAATGCTCTCTAGCAAACTTTAGACGGGCCCGGATATGTATTGGCTTAAGCAGGGGGACACATCTGGCACTGCAGGATCTGAGTCCCTGGCAGGGTAGTGTGTTACTGACGGTAGCCTTTGTTACGTTAGTCCCAGCTTTCTGCAGATCATTCACTAGGTCCCCCAGTCTGGTTCTGGGATTTTTGCTCACCGTTCTTGTGATCATTTTGACTCCACGGGGTGAGATCTTGCGTGGAGCCCCTGATCGAGGGAGATTATCAATGGTCTTGTATGTCTTTCATTTTCTAATTATTGCTCCCACAGGTGATTTCTTCACACCAAGCTGCTTGCCTATTGCAGATTCAGTCTTCCCAGCCTGGTGCAGGTCTACAATTTTGTTTCTGGTGTCCTTCCACAGCTCTTTGGTCTTCACCATAGTGGAGTTTGGAGTGTGACTGTTTGAGGTTATAGACAGGTGTCTTTTATACTGATAACAATGTCAAACAGGTGCCATTACTACAGGTAATGAGTGGAGGACAGAGGAGCCTCTTAAAGAAGAAGATACAGGTCTGTGAGAGCAGAAATCTTGCTTGTTTGTAGGTGACCAAATACTTATTTTCCACCATAATTTGCAAATAAATTCTTAAAAAATCAGACAATGTGTTTTTCTGGATTTGTTTTCTCATTTTGTCTCTCATAGTTGAGGTCTACCTATGATGTCAATTACAGGCCTCTCTCATCTTTATAAGTGGGAGAACTTGCACAATTGGTGGCTGACTAAATACTTTTTTTTCCCCACTGTATATAAGCAGGATCCATTTACTATCTTTGCAGAGCACAGCTGGAAAGGCCATAAGTCTTGCTCTCATGTCTCCACTGCTGATGCTCCGACTCTCAGTCACATTACCAACTACACTCTATTCTATGGATCTGCAGGTGGAATAAACGACAGACAGTGATAAGAAACCTTATCCAGTGAATGCACTGTTAAACTATATTTGTCCCTGGATAACCTCTTTAACTAGCAAAGAAATGTGCCAAGCATGCCCTCATTTTTTTCTATCTGTTATGTCCTGTTGTGGCATATTTCAGAATACCCTAATAAATGAATATATGAGACAGCACTGGGGATCTTTGTGAGTTCTAGGGATTTCACTATGGCAGTTACATTTCCATGTCCAGTAATCATATTTAATATGTGGTTCCTTCCATATTTATCATTCTTTGGCAACAGGTTAATGCTGTAAATAATGTAACAGGATCCTACAATATATGATCTAGTACTATTCACTATTTATAAATCATATAGTTAACACCGATTTATCCTGAGACTATACATTTTAATTAGCTAGATATCATGAGTAATTTGATAGGAATTTGCTTTCATTAAGTATAACCAGTTACCCCATTATAAAAGCTTTTCAGATATGCATTCTTATCTATGCCTAGAGGGCACAACCTAAAGCTTGACTGTACTAGATTAACACTGATACGACTTCAGCTAAGTCATTTAATCAGTTTCCTGAAATAATTTTCTGTGCCAATCTGTTCCTGGCTTATTCTTTTGGACCACTGATTTGCTTTGTTATTAGAACAAATGGTGTAATTTCATTCACTATAATCATTTTTCACAATGTGCTAAGAAAAATGCAGACCTTAAAATTATGGCTATAAATGAAACTCATCCTGTTATTAATACACTTTATTATCATTTGGCATTATAAATAGAATGAATATACTGTAATTTACCATGGTGTAACCCCAGAGAGATCACTAGATACATTCTGGAGATATAGTACGACTGCTCAGTGTAACAAATTCCAAGAATTATTAGGAAACTATATATGTAATGGACTAGCTTTTGTTTGCTTTATTGCTTCGGTCATATGGCAATAAAAAGACTAAACAAATATTCTCCTATGCATGCTTCATATAGATACGGAATCACATACAGTACATTGAGTGTTGGCATTACTTGTACATTGGCACCATAGATAGTAAAATGTAGCATTTCTGTCATATATGTGAGACATACCTGTCTGAGATATTGTTGATTTATATAACAATAATATAAATATAAAAATATAAACAAAAGAAATATCACATTGATATACATACAATATACAGTCATATGAAAAAGTTTGGGCACCCCTATTAATCTTAATCATTTTTAGTTCTAAATATTTGGGTGTTTGCAACAGCCATTTCAATTTGATATATCTAATAACTGATGGACACAGTAATATTTCAGGATTGAAATGAGGTTTATTGTACTAACAGAAAATGTGCAATATGCATTAAACCAAAATTTGACCGGTACAAAAATTTGGGTACCCTTATCATTTTATTGATTTGAATACTCCTAACTACTTTTTACTGACTTACTGAAGCAGAAAATTGGTTTTGTAACCTCACTGAGCTTTGAACTTCATAGCTAGGTGTATCCAATCATGAGAAAAGGTATTTAAGGTGGCCAATTGCAAGTTGTTCTCCTATTTGAATCTCCTCTGAAGAGTGGCATCATGGGCTCCTCAAAACAACTCTCAAATGATCTGAAAACAAAGATTGTTCAACATAGTTGTTCAGGGGAAGGATACAAAAAGTTGTCTCAGAGATTTAATCTGTCAGTTTTCACTGTGAGGAACATAGTAAGGAAATGGAAGACCACAGGGACAGTTCTTGTTAAGCCCAGAAGTGGCAGGCCAAGAAAAATATCAGAAAGGCAGAGAAGAAGAATGGTGAGAACAGTCAATGACAATCCACAGACCACCTCCAAAGAGCTGCAGCATCATCTTGCTGCAGATGGTGTCACTGTGCATCGGTCAACAATACAGCACACTTTGCACAAGGAGAAGCTGTATGGGAGAGTGATGCGAAAGAAGCCGTTTCTGAAAGCACGCCACAAACAGAGTCGCCTGAGGTATGCAAAAGCACATTTGGACAAGCCAGCTTCATTTTGGAAGAAGGTCCCGTGGACTGATAAAACAAAGATTGAGTTGTTTGGTCATACAAAAAGGCGTTATGCATGGCGTCAAAAAAACACAGCATTCCAAGAAAAACACTTGCTACCCACTGTAAAATTTGGTGGAGGTTCCATCATGCTTTGGGGCTGTGTGGCCAATGCCGGCACCGGGAATCTTGTTAAAGTTGAGGGTCGCATGGATTCAACTCAGTATCAGCAGATTCTTGAGAATAATGTACAAGAATCAGTGACGAATTTGAAGTTACGCCGGGGATGGATATTTCAGCAAGACAATGATCCAAAACACAGCTCCAAATCTACTCAGGCATTCATGCAGAGGAATAATTACAATGTTCTGGAATGGCCATCCCAGTCCCCAGACCTGAATATCATTGAACATCTGTGGGATAATTTGAAGCGGGTTGTCCATGCTCGGCGACCATCAAACTTAACTGAACTGGAATTGTTTTGTAAAGAGGAATGGTCAAAAATACCTTCATCCAGGATCCAGGAACTGATTAAAAGCTACAGGAAGCTACTAGAGGCTGCTATTTTTGCAAAAGGAGGATCTACTAAATATTAATGTCACTTTTCTGTTGAGGTGCCCATACTTTTGCACCGGTCAAATTTTGGTTTAATGCATATTGCACATTTTCTGTTAGTACAATAAACCTCATTTCAATCCTGAAATATTACTGTGTCCATCAGTTATTAGATATATCAAATTGAAATGGCTGTTGCAAACACCCAAATATTTAGAACTAAAAATGATTAAGATTAATAGGGGTGCCCAAACTTTTTCATATGACTGTACATAGATAGTATAAATATAGATAGGACGTACGGATACGGTCAAAATGATCAGATATAATTAGCATACTGGTATGTACATGGGACACTGATCAGTTTTGCTCTCAAAATTCTTTAGATGATTACATCAGACAGAGTAAATAAACTTCACCAAATCAGGATTCTATTGCTATAGTTCTCTGTAGGTTTCATCTGTAATTATTAATATGACTGACATGCAGGGGATAGACAGCTGCATGATGCCCTAGTAACAATTTGATACCAGTGCTATAAGCACATTGTGACACTGATCATATAGTCTCAAGAACCTTAATATCCAATTTGACATGGACAGTAAACAGTGTGACACAGATCATTTTGCTTTTTTTTTTGTTTCTGCTTTCTGAGCATGCGCAGAAAAAAAACGGACAGTAATATCGGACAGTATAACGGACATCCATCCATTACTGTCCATTACCTGTAGACTTTAATGTTAAAAATAACGGACACTTGACGTCTGTCATGAAACCGTTTTTTTTCACGGACACAAAAGCCCTGGATGTCGGATTTTTTGTCCGCGAAAAATAATGGACATGTGACAGATTTGGTGTAAAACGGACACTAATGGTTACTAATGGACACAAGATCATTAAAATGAATAGAAATTTTAACAGATTTGTGATGTTTCTGCTAGTGTGTGTTGCTAAAATCTTGTAATGGACAATATCAACGGATACTACTGACGGTCACCAGCAGTAGTGTGAACGACCCCTTACATATTGCTTATATGCTTTTCCGATACATTCAGATGAGTGTATGCTACTTGGGGGTTTCCATAGAAACAGAGATGCTACTGCAGCATCATAGCAAGGCGCAGGTTTGATAGACACAGCAGTGACATCATCCTGCGCACCATATGAAGTGGCAGGGGGCGAGAGAGAATGAATGACATAGTGCTGTTACATCTGATGAACCTTGGATACATGTTGAGGAAACGTGTCAAGTGGATATGATATGGACATTAGAGGGAGATGAGCTTTAGCAAAACAGGTGCAAGACCTGCAGGCACATCCACACCGCTGTCAGTGTACCTGTCCCACAATCACAACAGGTGCACAGAATTAAGGGGACATTTTCCTGCAGTTCTTCCAATGTGGTGTATCTCATAATGTGTGTGCAATGTCCCACCACAGGCCTCTATGTGGGGGAAACAGGGCAGGGACTTAGCGCATGAACTCACACAGATTCAACATTAATAACAGCAGAACAGATCTCCAGTGGCCGCACATTTCTTCAGAGGAGACCACTCTATTGAAGATTTGCAGGTTGTGGTTTTAATGGGACATTTTAACATGCAGAGGAAAAGCAAGGAATGGGAATATACTGTAAGTTAATGCAAACATTTCAAACTCTGCAATTTGGACTTAATATTTATGCCAGTTTCATGTCCCACTATGTATGAACTGTGAGGGTCACAAATCACCACCTGATTGCAAACAGATAACAGTAAGAATTACGTATCCCTCTGTCATACCCCACAAGTTTTCCAGACTGTTTATTTCCTGACCTGTTGTAAATAACTTCTCTACTTATATTGAATTTTGTTATTCCAAGATCCTTTGAAGATCCATGTCTTGTGTGTATATAAAAAGTCTGTGAATTTTCAGTTTCTTGTATTACACCATGTCTGAAGAAGAGAGCTAGCACTCTCGAAAGCTTGCTATCAAATATACTCAGTTAGCCTCTAAAAGGTATCACCTGATTTCTTCACTCTTCCAATGGTATACTAATAAATTTTATTGTGGGTGACCAATCAAAGTGTTTGGAAAACTCAGGTTAGTTCTGAATCACTTCAATTTCTAAACAACAGTTTTGTAAAACGTAATCTGCCAGCAATCATTCAGGTACAAGGCAAATTATTTGGATCAACTATGCCTGTCTGATCATACACATAACATCATGTTATGTGATATATTGATGTGTCCACACTTAATTGATCTTACCAATTCAATACAACATCACAACATGCTAACAAAAGCCTTAGAGGCTATACCTACAACCACTGCACTGGGTGCTTGCACCTAGTCACAAATAGGAAAGTTAGCATATCACGTTGTGATAACTTATCACAAATCCATTGTGTTTATAAAGGATACTTAATTTGTGATACACATATTTGGACATGTCCAGACGAAAGGTCAGAAGGACATATCTGTACTGCATAGTGCATCAGAATTGATGGTAGTTGTTGTTTTTTTCACCTCCACATTCTGAAAGTCATTAGTTCTTTAACTTTCCCATTGATTTATCTATTTGAGTTGTATTTTAATAGCACCATTTTGAGGTGCATATAATGTATTGAATAATTATTTTTTTTGGACAAGAGGATTGGAAAAAAGTAAGTAAATCCACTTTTGTTCTTTTGGAATTCATGTTGGGAAATTATGCTGTATATCTGTCTTTAGAATTCACCTTTGAAACAGAAAGGGGAAAGATTTATGATCAGAGTAGGAGAAATGTATATGGCAAAAACTGTAGGCACTGTAGTACATTCAGATTTTGCCTTTGATTTTGTGGCCTGTTCTAAGAAAAAACGTTCCACTGCTTGTGATACTATTTTTGGTGATTTTTGGTAGTGAAGAGATTAACAGTAATGCCCATGATGGTCTATAGAAGTGAATATGTTATATTTTTACTCAAGTACCTTGTGGCCAGTCTTTGAAAAATGCTAACCTAATGAATATTCCAATGCATATCAGTTCTTCTTAATGCCATAAAATGATTACAATTCAAAACCTTCAAATAAAGACCCTTGAATCTAAAGAAAAAATAAATAAAAAATACAGGCGAGTAACACAAAATTAAACACAAGACTTTATATAGATCCCAGAGCAGAATATAAATAAAATGTATAGACACAGACCAAAACCTCAAAGACAGAACCCAGGCATAAATACAGACTCATGATTAGGACCCAAAATATAATATATATAAAATAAATATACACCCATATATACTCCAGAGTATAATCAGTACCCAGATCCCTGAAAAACTACAGACCTTATGACAGACCTTAAAATAACTCAAGACTCATGACCCCAGAACCTGTATAGACCCCAAATCAGACCTCAGACCCTGAAATAAATTCAGACTTTAAGCCAAACCTCTAGATACATACAGACCACAGACCCAGTAATAAAGCCAGACCCTAGACCAGAACCTGGAGTAAATATTTACAAACTAGACCCTAAATAAATACAAACCACTGATCAGACCCCTGATCCCAAAAAATAACACAAAAATACAGACCCCAGACCAGACATCCAAAACAAATATAGACTCCTCAGCATATGCCCTAAGCTAAGGCAGACTTCAGATCCCTGAATATAGTTCTAGTATAATTGCAAACCAGTATATCACTCACATACAATTTATACACATGCATGCTATGTAAACACACTTTTTACACAGTCTTTTTATTTTCTAAAGCATTCATGTTCCACCCAATTTAAGTACTCTAATAGATGGTGATACTGAATGCTCAGGTGACCCGATATAGGCCCTCAACAGCTCTGCATGCAGTACAGCTATGTTTAGAGAACAACCAGCACTAAGATACAAATCTAACACCACCATCCTGAATTTTTGCCAAAGTGCCACATGCACTTGTTTAAAATCAACTTTTAGGCTGAGGCCCCACATTGCAAAAACACAGCTTTTTTTGTTGCAGATTTTGCAGCTCTTTTTTTTAGCCAAAGCCAAGAATGGCTACAAAAGGAATGGGACATATATAGGAAATATTTCTACTTCTACCTTCTGTTCAATCCACTCCTGGCTTTGTCTCAAAAAAACGCAGCAAAATCTGCAACAAAAAAAATCTGCTTTTCCATAATGTGAAGCCTTAGCTTTAATACATATACATATAACTTTGTGTGGCCCCTTCAGATTCACCTGTGGTCATTGCACATTGGAACCTGTTGGCTTTACATTAAGAAGTGGCATTGAAGGGTAATCACAGATTAAAACGGGTGCTCTTACAGGTGTAGTTATGCCCAAGTGAATTGAACAGTTCATTCGCATCCAAATTAAAAGTTTGTTTTCTTTGCAGCAAGATTGTACATTGCTGCAGAAAGGCGTCTTCACAGTGCCACTAAGAGGCTCCTACATCAACATATATGGATATATCCACACTGAAGTGATCCCCAGCTTTGTTATCCAATGCAATTTTTCATGAAACCAGTCCAACACAATGGGGGAATTTATTAAGAACTGGCCATAATGAGCTGGTCTTAATATTATAAGCACTGGTGGCAGATTCACCAGAATTATTAAGAGTCTCCAGCCTCTTAATAATTCTGGTGCATCGTGGAAGGTCCCGTGCTCCAGAATTGAAAGCTGCACCCATCAGGGACTGGCATAGATTTCAAATATAACCCATACCAATTTTCTCAAAAATGGTGAGCAGGCAGGAAAACTACTGCAGTGGTACATTTAAGGCACATTTTGCGTAAGGAGCTATGTATGAATAAGGTGCCAGAAAAATGGCATGGCTAGTTTAGAAAATTACCCCAATATCATGACATGCTAACAAAAACCTTCAAATTCACATCTTCCACACATAGTGTGGCAACACACAATAGACACAAATAGAATAGTTAGATCATCCTTTTGTGTTAATTTATCACAAGGTCATGTTGCTTTTAGAAAAGATGGTTAACTTGTGATTAGAGATTAAAGAAACTTCACCCATGAATTATTATTATACTCTGGTGTCTTTTCATGCCCCTAAGTATAATAATAGGAGACCAGGAATGGTGTGTAAATATAAAAAAAAAATTATGCAATAATAATATATAATAATATAATAATATACACCTTTAGTCAACTTTCCTGGGCTCCAACATCTGGTATTCTTCCCTAGGCATCCATGGAGTGTTCTGGCTCTCTCCCTGGTGTCATCAGCCCCTGGTCACCACTGTGGGCCTGTAATTGATGTTGTGATGCTTTGACAAGATAGCATCAAAGTGTCACGATGTTGATGCCTCTCACGTGACCACTAAGCCTCAATCACAGACCTCAGTGGTGACCTGTGGTCAATCATGTCAGGGAAAAAGCTGGAAAACACAGAGAACACCTGCCATAGCAAAGCCTAGATCCTGTAGTAAAATGACTCAAAGCTGTAGTAAAATGCTCTGAAATGTGTGAAATGTGAAATGTTTGGACCAACTTTGCACACTTTGGAAAATATAGTTTGAAATCAAATTTTTCTAATTTGTTCAACAAGCATACCTGGCTTTACTGACATGGCTTAATGCAAAATGTGTAATATGTTTGCCCAAATTAAGTCAAGTAATAGGTAATATAAACTTAGACATATCAGCCAGAAAATGCAGCAGATTTATCATCAGCTGCTCTAATAGTTACACTGTCTAACTATTAGTAAATGTGGACCATTGTGTATCAATTGCTCACTATTAAATGAACACTAAATATAGAACATGCAGAAGATGAAGATGAAGATGAAGACAAACCCCAGCCCTCCTCCCTTTATCTCCAACTTTTACATAAAGTAATCTTCTTTATGTGCCATGGGAATCAACAATACCCCTCTCTTCCTCTTCACTGTACTATGACAGACAAGAGCAGGAGCATTTTCTCTCTCTGCCCTGCATGCATTAGGACCAGAGATTATTTGCCCTCTACCCCCTTTTTCCAAGCCCAGACCTTCTCACTGGCTCCCAGCCAAAGATGGAAATGATGAGGGGAAGATTAACTCTGTGTTCACTGCAGAATTGCTAAAGGACTGTTTGTGTTCCAATCAAGGAGAAAATACTCAGCAAAGCAATTATTTATGTTTATTTTTATTACACATTTCTAGTTTTAGTTTTTCTTAATGTACAGTAACCAGGCTTACAAAGCCTTTTGAGTATACTGTATGTCATATTCTTGCCAATACCCTTTTCCCCAGCTTTGACTTTAATATAATATATAAAATGGCTATGCTGTAAGTAATTACAATGTTTAGAGTAAAATGCATGTCTTATGGTAAAAGGGTACATTAATAGAGCGTATGTGTAGTTTACTTTACTCATCACGCGCTCTACTCCATGTACTCACATAAGCAAGGCTGTCAAGGTTAATGATGTCCTTACAAGCTATCAATTCAAAGCCTACAGTCATCACAAATGCATTCTGGAGATGGCATAGAGGTAAATATAAGTATTCAAGAAAGGCTAAATATTCCAGTTTAAATAAGCCATCTTTTTATTTCAAAGCTATTAGTAACAATAACATCTCAAGCATTTCTCTTTCATATCACTCTCCTCAGCACTTTCTAATCTCCTTGCTTTCAAACTGCCTAGACATTAATTACTTTGAAAGCCAAGGTTACTTTAAATTTAATTCACATAGACCTGGCTCTCTAACTTAACAAGAACGGAAACTTACGGAAGCAGAATTTAAAATTTATTCCCTGTATCGGTACAAGGAGACAGGGATTAAAGGAAAATACAGTAATGCTATCGAAGGTGACATATTATTTTTTTTTTATTGTGAAGAAGTGCTATCTATGGTTAAATTAGGCTTTTCTCTTCTTTAAACTACCAGAAAACATAATTTAATATTGTACAGCTCTACTTTTGACTTTCATTATGACTCAAAACAAGGATTTTAAGAGATCTTGTCAGGTCCCAAATGCCTCCTAAACCAATAATAGTGCCACTTGGTGGCATTTAATATGAGCAGAAACATAGGTTTGGGGCCACAAATGAATGAAGCAATTCAGAGATAATCATGTTTTTATGAATATACAAAGTATCCTGCAAGTGCACCCATGGCAGAGCCTGATCTACCAGAATGTTCCACAGACAGTCATTATACAGAAAGAGTTTGGAAATGTCACTCATGACTACATGGAAGACACTGGGCACTGATTCCAAATCACATGCCTTTGCAGATTTTATTCATATAACTATAAAAAGATGATTTTCTCTGCATTGCTTCATCAGTTTGTGGCCACAAAGAAATGTTTGTGCTCTTACTGGAGGTTCCTACATGGCACTAATAATGGTTTAGAAGGCAATGTCAACTCGATAGACTCATTTTAGCCATTTTATGATCAATCCATTTTCCCCAGTTTTCTAGTTCATGCAATTTTAAAAGTGATATTTGCTATTAAATAATTTTTGCATATTTTCTGTGATACATAGGTCTTTATTTTTATATCATTTTTATTTTGCATTTTTGGGGTTTTTTTTTTTTTAACATCTAGCATTAAAATGTAAAAACAAAATGGGGAAATGTCTTTTTTCACATTTATTTTTTTTTTCAAATTTATTTTTATACCACAAAGTGCTACATTTTTAAATAGTTTTCCCATTAGTTTACAGTTATTTTTGTAGAGGTGACATACATGTTTATGTTGTTGGGTGCAGGTCTTGAACCTGTTATGTGGATGTAATAATGTTGATATGGTTTTTTACTTTGGGGGTTATTTTTTTCTTAATTTTTATTTTATATATTGTGCACCCCACAAAGGTCATAATAGACCGTTGGGGGTATTTAACATTAAATTATATTTATTTTTGCTATTTTTTTCTGCAACTGTGGCTGATATATAAGCTCCAGTAACAAATGGGATGCAAACTCCTAACACTCGCTGAAGAGGTAATCTCAGTCCTCTAGGACCAAGCAGATCTTGCAGTTCCCAAGCACCCAACAATAATGTGACCACCAGGCAGAAAAGGAAGGCTATTCATAATAGCTTCACAGGCAGGGACAGTAAACTTGGAGCTGAAAACTCTGCAATGATGTACTGGTACATCCTTGCAGAATGTGAAATACATGCAAATAAAGAAAATCAATTTGATGTACTGTACTGCAAAACATTATATTATATACTTATCATTCAATAACAAAACAATACGCTAAATGCAAATAAAGTGTGCTTTTATTTTTTATTTCTAGAACTCGGTATTTATGTAACTGAACAATATAAAAGACTTTATATGATTAAAAATATATATAAAGGTTAATTATTCCTTTTTCTGGAATAAAAATATCACAGAAAACTGCAAACATAAAAAGCCTTCAGAGTGTGAGCTGGTTTCAAGTATTTAAGTGATTAAGTTGTCATATTTCCAAACTACTTGATGCTCTGGATACAATATTCACCAAAAAATAATCATAACCACACAACACTCATAAATACTTTATTTTATATACTCTATATGCTTTTTTTCACAAGTGATCTTGGATTCCATGTTCCATTACAATCCCTTGAGTTTTGCTATTTTCTGTATTCTCTCTGTTTATCAGTCAGAGTATAGGAACTCTGCTGAAATCCACTGGGATTAAGAAAAATTATTATGGTAGATCCTTCTCCATTCAAACTTACAAAAAGTTATATCCCAAAACAAAGAACAGAAGAATGTTGGCATTTTTACCTTTCCGACAGAATATGTACTATCATCACTAAATACAACATATCTATTTTCTATTATGAACATGAGCTTGGTAGTTTTACTTGATAAGTGATGTTAGCTATATGTAACTACACTACACCATTTTTCCACATAATATCAGTTCATGAAATTAATCTGCATTATATCTGTAATCTGATGCTGGGAATGTTATCTTCATTTGTAAACTATTACATGTCTGCTTAAATATGAGGCTATCAATCTGCTTGGGAGGTCCATATGCATGGAACAGAGTATACATAATAATTAGACTCTCCAACGATTTCTTTAGCCTCTGAATAGGTCCTAATAAACAAGAAATAGAAGAAAACTCAAACAAGCCTTCCCGCAGGCCTACTTTTACTAAGCACAATCATTGGTATGCACAGTGCTTTCAAGCTTTCAACACAAATTATGGCTGAGATCTAGGAAAATCTTGTACAGTTTGTTGTATAGCAAAATGAGACATTTATTAGTGTGCATATTGATTTATTGTCAATAACGTTAAATAATATGAGTTATATTTCAGAAATTGTAAATTACTAGTTAAAAACTATATAAATAACAGAACTTCATAACGGTGATTACTGTATGTTAAAGACCATAGTCACATTGTGTAAGTTTTATTAAAGACATATTTGGAGCTGTCTTTTCTAAAGTTATTTTCTATTAATAGAATAATTTAGGCTCTCTTGTGTAATAATCCCTCTACGTTTTCAAACTGGTTGTTTCTGAAAAAAGCAAGCAGTCTCTGTTGCTCGAGTTCTCACATCTGTTGCAGCAAATTAATCCCTTGACTAACAAAGCACAACCCACATATTCAATAGGAATCATAGAACATACTGTTCTAGTCATCTTTTTGCAAAAAAGATTGTGTCTTCAAAGTTGTAATCACCCACAAAAAGCGAATTAATTACAAGATGTTTGACTCCATAAAGTCATAACAGAGGGAATAGCAAGCTGAATTCTTATTTAAAGCATCAATTATACACTCCCTGCAGGAGGATTCAAATCCTATATTGACCTACTTGATAAGCTTTCTCCATTAACCATTGATCTGGTGCCTGGGCAAAAGTACCCCTTAGCAGAATTTATTTTTCAATGTAAGTAGAGCTCAAAGTCTTGTGAGACTGCCTAAAGGAATACCTTGACAAAGGACTCATTTATCCTTCAGTTTCTTCTGCCTAAGAGCTAGTGTAAAAGAAAGATGGCTCAATCTTACCTGAAGTGAATTGGGTTTAATAGTCACCCACAAAGTATGTCATTTATCATTGTTCCGAGGAGAATTGTAATATATTTATGTAACTAGGTAAGGTGAAACTAAAATACATACCTATAGCTGTAATAAAAAAAAAATCATCATTGTCTTTTGGTTATCAGTGAACATCAAGTTAAGGTACTTTCTAGGCATTCTAGCCTGTCATATGTGGTAGTATCACTACTAGCATAATACAAGATATTTCTAAATGTAATTAAATCATTTGATATTTCCAAATCTGCTTGGTGGCTAACTAGGATCAATGTCATCACCAGTGCAAACCGGTTGAAAGAGGGTTCTTAAAAATATGGGTAAACATACCCTAAGCTTAGTAAGCCAAAAATGGGACACACAGGATAAACACAATGGGTGCATTTTATAAAGAGAGGATTTTTTTTAGACACTTTTCTGACCTGGTTGACTTACCTTCTATAATTGATTTTGTTTTGTCACAAATTTCTCAAAATATCCTAAGCTGGTTAATAAATTTATTGCAATTCTGTAGGAGGAAGGGCGCCAGAATTCACTACAGATTCTTTTTGGGGCATTTTCTATGCCAAGTTAGAAGTAGTAAATAAGGTTTAAACATGCCCACATTGCAAGAGAGTTTTGAAAAAAGGCTCAATAGGCGCAAATCACTACAAAAATAGTGCACAGCATTAATACATTTGGCACAAGGTATAGAAAAGTTTAAAAAAAAAAAACACTAAAACACAGCATGAGATAGGTGTAAACTGAATAATAAATTGCTCTATGTATATCTGTTTGTCAAAGATCCCATTCACATGGAGCTTGCGCAGCAGGTAACATACAGTTATTTAGGTCAAGAGGTTTTATTGGCAATTAAAAACTTTTACTGTAAATATGTAGTTTTCTTTTTTATCTTCCTTATATGTCATAAATGTCTTATAGAAGGGTTGTTAAGGACCCCCAAACAGCGGCAGCTGTGAATAGTTAGCCAGGCATGTGTAGCTCTCTCCATTAATTACAATGTGATGCTGAACACAGCAGAATAAACATGCTCAGCTGTTTTTGGAAGTGAATAGAAATAGGTGCACATGCATGGCCACCTCTCAATTCACAGCAGCTGTGGGATGTTATTTCTTGATTCATTTTCTCAAGAGAGATGTGGGTCCCAGGCACAACCTTCAACTAAAAAGTATTTATGGCATAATCTGTGGATTTGCTATAAAAGGCTGAGATGGGAAAATCTTCTTAATAATGTATATTTGCTTTCTTAGGTTAGGATCACATCTGCGTCCGAATCTCCATAGGACCATAGTTCTGCACAGAGGACTTTTCTCTCTGCAGGTTTAAGTATAAAATCAGCAAAAACCTAATGGACACCTGGCGGACCGCATTAAGGTCTATGGGGTCTGTGAGTGTACGTGGGTAACCGCTGTTTTAGCAGACAGGCTCTCTGTCATTCGGGTCCCGTGGTGGACCCGAACAATGGAGAGCCCAGCGCTACTGTAAACCTAGCCTAACTTTTTAAACACTCTTCCTATCGCACATCTGCTCTTGTCTAATCAGATGAACAATAAATTGAAGCCCATCAAAGTTGCATTACTGCATTTTTGTGGTATTTTTGCGGCTTCATACTTTACATAGTGACACAGTGGAAAGACAAGACGTCGGGCAATAATAACTATTATTGTTGTTATTAAATCTGCAGTGTTTGCAGTGCCCTATTGCATAATTTGCTGAGTTTTAGCAGCAGATGGGGCAAATTTAATTTAACATTTCCATTTTAATGCAACATAGATTGCACTTTAATATATTTGACAATAAACATTGTAATGAAAAGAAAATAATAGAATCTATGTTTCAACATTGTAAAGAAAAGGACAAGAGAATATAACTATTGAATTCATAAAATAATTTTATACATTGCATAGTAGATTTCACAAATATAGATAGCTGTTATATTATAGCTCTGAAGAGACAGATTTCAAGTGCAACAGAGCATAATAAGACGATTTTATGCATGCTCAGTACCACAAATGGAAAATAATCTGACCACTGCAGGGGAGGGGATGCAGCTAAGGAGCTGTCTGCGGTTTAAAGTGAACACTCTGCTTGATATAAATACAGACATTTATATTATATGACACTATCACTTACATGAAGACCTTTTGAACATGAGATATTTACGAAACAATGACATTTGTCAATGCAACTGTGGTTTATTTTCTATTGCTATGTATATGTTTGTTTCTTAATGTTATCATTAACAACTATGTTTTCATATTCATAGAAATCAAAACTGTTTATATCTACTGCCAGACTCATTTTAGCTTGGATATTAGCCAACAGCATGGAAAGGCAACCATATGCAATATATTAGCCAACCTTGGTTGCATATACACCAGTCTGTCTATGGGGGAGATTACGAGGTGAATTTTTAAAGTCAGTTTTGATAGAGTCTGTTTTAGCGCAATTTGCAATCCAATGTTGCATGATGGATGATAAATTTGGTGCATTTATAAGTCTAACACTTCTGCCCAGAGATATTACTCCACTTTCCACGCCACCCACTCACTAAAGGGAGATTGCAACAATTTTTGTAACTTTTTAAAAGGTCATAGTTGATGTATCTGGAGTATTGACAGCTAGACCCGCTAACCACTCCCACTTAACCACCACCTTTTAAAAGTGGATTGTGTGAGGCAAAAATGCAGAGTCACAAAATTATAGTGCATATGAGTTAAAAAAAAAAATCAAAAATCCTTATTTTGTGAGTTTTTAATGCCAGGATTCTGAAGTATATTGCTTGATAAATTCCCCCTATGTGTTTAGTAAATGTTCTGATGAATAGAGAATAGTACTGTGTAATTTCTACACAGAGTAAGTTCATGCATGTGAATGTTGTTTCTATTGTTTGCTTGGGAATTTAAGGAGCATGTATACTGTATATTCATGTGATCATTGGTTAGTCAGATACGGGCAAGGTTTCGGCCACATTTGACTGCGACTGCATGAGTGCGCACCCTTACAATGAGGTGTAATTTGTAAGACCAAGGTATTTTATGAAAGCCTTTTCTGTAACAGCATTGTAACCTATTATTTTTAGCTATTTTTATATGCTGATGCAAAGATTTACAGTACCACATTAGTCTTATAATGTAAAATAAGGAACACACAAAAGGTTGTTTCAGTCATACCATTATTTATAGGATGCTATGCATTGGTTGCTACTATGAGCATAATAGAAAATATTCAATAACAGCAGCATAAAGTCAAACTGTACAAAAAGTATTTTTTAAAAATATTTGAATTTTTTTTCAGTATCAAAAGGGCAAAACAGGCAACTGCAACATAATAAAAGCAATGAGCTTAATACAATATCTAATTTAAAAAAAAACTTAAATAGGACTTCTATTTTCCAAATAATACATCCAATCACCGATCAGCAAATCAAAATGACTAAACCTATGAAATGTTACTGCATTCAGTCTTACTCCATATTCAAAACTGAATTTGGCTCTGCAAATTCCAAAATGTCATCGCATAGACAGTCCGCTGATAACTACAGGAGATACACAGTGAGACACAGATATTCTTGACATTTCCAGGAATGGAAAGGGGGTACACATCTGCATTTTTATTACTTCTCCAACCCCCAAAAAATGATAGCTGATTTATTACATCATAGTATGGTATTGTATTTTGTAAAGCACATATTCTAAGCTTCCATTTTAGTAAGTGCTAAGAAGGTAATTAAGTTGTTTTATGTACCTGCATCTATTTTATTAAATCTATAGAATTACATTTGTCTGGTGGTTCAATCCAGAGACTTGCTCTCTGTGTTAACTAAATTGATCATATCTAATGCCTAAAAGCATAATATTCTCCATGATTAAGTGTATTATCAATAATTACTGTAACTTTGCAGGTTAACTGAATCCCTGGCCTTCTTTTCCCATAATGACACTGGAAAATGTGGTACAGCCTGTTTAATTTTTTCCTCACGAGTTCTATCTGTCCAGTAACTCTTTAAAAAATGTTTTACTGACAAGCAGGATAAAATTACTGGAAAAAGTATTCAGAATCTCTGCATTACAATTGCAATTTTGTCTTAGATTTCATCACGCTGAATTAATTTCAGCATAGGTATTATATTTTATAAATTATACCTTGGCATAATAGCAGCATATACACATTTTAAATGCTCTTTCCTTCTAATGCTCATGGCTATTATTGTGCATTCTCCAAGGAAAAGTTGAATAAAATGTGCAGTAAATGCTTTATGTCATCATTATTAATTTGGAATTTTTCTATCACAGGGTTAGACATTACACTGCACCAAGCAAATTATTATTAGCAGAAGCTTTAATTGTGTTTTTAAAGGAATATGACAATAACGGTGTTTCTGCACTAATTACAGTGTATGTGAGGGGATAAGGTGAATCACAGCTGATATCAGAATTTTAATTTGCTCTTTTGCATTTTGCTTATTTGTGCTACTTCACAGCTAAAATCTTTTCTTTTTATTTTGCTTATTTGTAGCTTTAATAAAATGTATCACTTTTCCTGGGGTTGACTTTATTGACGGTTAAAGGGAAATCGATATGTAAATTATTTTGTTGCAAAGCAGACATTTGGCATCCTTGCACAGGAACATAATTATCAGAGCGGATGGTTTGACAGTCAGATACATTACATACAGTAAATGAATGTGCATTTTATAGATACAGCTACTCCCCAAACCATCACAATAGAATAGGACCTACTTTTTCCTTTTAATCTGTCTCTCATAGAAATTATTTATGCAGTTTATGGCTTGGACATATAGCAATCTTAAAGTATTGTTGTACAGTTTATGTATAAATAAATTACAGTTGATGAACTTTTAATAAATCATTAAATTATGTACCTTATTCTAATCATGAATAATAGAGATAAGTAGATTGATTTTCCACAAATCCAATTAGTTCAACATTTCCTGAAAAGTTATTGCGTATCTGAAACTTTTGGGATTAATTTTTTCTTTTATTCATGATTTTCATGCTTTTTTGCTAGAATAACTGAAATTTTTTATGATCTCATATCAGTAACACATATTTGATGCAATCTTACTTCTCTTGCCACTCATGGACTATCCTGAAGAAAAACTATCAAACTATTAAACAAGCCATACAGGGAAGACACTGTATTAAAGGGGTTGTCTGGGATAAAAGCTAATTCCTACACTAATCTAAACACCCTCCCTCTGCCTACGTTCTAAATTACATAATTTATCAAAAATGTATATTTATCCATATACCTGGGGCCATCATGTGACCTCCCAAGAGACATTTTCTGGTTACCGGTGACGTTCCGTTTCCCCGTTTCCGGAAATAGAACATCACTACTACTCCCCCCATCATACTTACCTCTCTTCGTTCCAGACTACCTCCTCCGGGACTGCTCCTCCCTCTTTTCTGAATATCGGCATGTGCAATAGTCCCGACGCTGCTCTGTGCGCTGCAGCCGACAATCCACCTCTACTGTGTGGGCATGGGAACAGTTCCCACGCCTGCGCAGTAGAGGTGGATTGCCGGGCACAGAGCAGCGCAGGGACTATTGTGAATGCCGGCAGAATCATAAAAGAGGGAGGAGCCATCCTGCAGGACGAAGTCTGTAAGGAAGATAGGTAAGTATGATGTGGTGGGGGGTGGGCTGAGTTAGTTGGGAAGTACTAGTAGTGGATGGTATAGCTAGAGAGACAGGGAGGGGGTATAAGGGAGGGAGGGAGAGAGGAAGGGGGAGTGAGGTGATAGGGATCAAGTGTGGAAGCTACACAGGAAGCTACACAGCAGGAAACTACACCATGTAAACAAATGCAGAAGATGCCAGGAGCTCCCAGAGAAACACAGAAATCACTCAAAACACTGCTAAAGGTATTTGGGTGCATTTATTAATCCATAAATAGAACTAACAGACCTTTTTAAAAAAAAAACAAAACAAAAAAAAACAACTTTTTTGTCCGGAAAACTCCTTTAAATATTTTGGATACAATTTTCTTGGCATAAGCTCATTGGACTGTGTGCAATGAGTACAATGATGTCCTATTTCGCAAAAGTTTTATTTAACACACATCTAACAGTAATAAATTCATTTTTATGTGGATGCACCTGTATGAACTATTGGTTTTTGCAAGATAAGCTGCAGTTTTATTCAACTGACACATACGTCATTTAACTTTATTATTTTAAAGAGAAGTAGAGAAAAAGAAGCAATTATGCAGTTTTTTAACACCATTTACCAGTCATCATAAATTCTGTGTTAACTGCACTGTAACTTTTGTAACGGGAATATGTCTATCTACTGTTTTTAGATGCTAATTTAATGATTTTTGTCATTTTTGGACCAATTATTTTTCAGATACTTGAACTTCACTCAATAATAATTTACTTTGTTAGTCCAATTCTCTGTGTATTACTTTATTTGCATCTATCATTTTTTTTATATATATCCCTACATTATATACTGCACCAGTGCAATATGTTTGAACAGATGAGTAACATTTAGGTACTTACAGTAGCTAAATAAAGTCTTTCATAGATAGCAGTGCAGCCTGTGGCTTGCTGTTAGTGTTTTTGCCTCTCGTTCAGCAATTCCTTACTTTTAGCCCAGCTCAGGCTAGGGAAAATGAGATGAACAGAAAGTGTCTTCTCCTGAGCAAGATCAATGTCTCAAGACAGCCTCTCCCCTTAATGTAATTCAGAAAAACTACTCAGTACATACAATGCTGGTTGTGATCACTGAAAGGGCAGCTGTAATGACGGTTGCACTAGCAGGTCAATATTATGAGAGGGGTTCCTAGGTTGTTATGTGTGTTCAAGGTATCAGGTGCCTCCCTGGCAGTATGTCTTTCCCTATTCAAAGGTCAGCATGCAAGTTAATTTGACTTAAATGGCCCCTGTCATTTCAATAAAATGCATAAATTAAAAGTATAAGAGAATATAGTTTGTTATCTTATCAGAGAAAAAGGCTTCTTCCTACTCTCATTGGGTTCTTTTCCTCTTTGCCTCCTAAACTAACTTTCTCTCTGCAATTTTCAATATCTATATTGAGAAGGACTGCAGTTCACATGTATTAGATTACACATGTCTTAAGAAGTATATAGAAAGAAGAGGGTGAAAAATAAATAGGAGCTAAGGGAGAGGCATACAGATGGAGACTAAAAGCAACTAAATGAGCGGTGGTAGAAACCTTCTAAGTGCTTTATTTCCATGAGTACATATCAGTACTTCTCTATACATGTCCTGTTTAATTTTGGGACTGCTTCTGAGTGAGCAAGAAAAAGATAGTGAGCTTATTCTCCTCTACTTACTGTGTACAATGTACAGGTCCACCCACCAGCTCAGGGAGAACTATAAACTACAGGCAGAGTCTCTCGAAAGAAAAACTCATATATAGTCCAGTCATATAATTTTCCCTTTTCACATTATTACTCATGAATACACACATAGCAGCTTATCTTGAAAAATCACCTAAAACAACAGGTACATTTTAATGGTTCTGTAGTAAAATGAACAGCACAAATCAAATCAATTTTATTACTCACCAAGCCTTACTGTATAACATGTTCTTATCTATTCTCTTGGCCGAACATGTACAGGTATGTCTATTAAATTAAGTAGCTTTTCTAAAACCATCACAATGATAACTATCCCATTTTACCTCTGTGTGGCCTCCAGTTGGTGTGTGAACCTCAGCCTTTCAGAGGTGTTTTTAGCATGTTGTGATATTGTGTTAAATTAGGTTCATGAAAAACTGGAGTCCTTAACCAAATTGGAGATCAGGCGGGCTGGATGTTTATACACCGTGTTCCAAAGTATTATGCAAATTATATCTTTCTCTGATTTTCCTAAATGGTTGATGCAAAAGGCAGTCAGTATAATGCCCAAATCTTCAACTGTTAGAATATAAATCAAATTTTATTGGACAATTGAAAATCTAAATCCACTGTTCCAAATTATTATGTACAACAGAGTTTCTTAACATCTTAACAGGCCAAGTTACATGTTAACATAGGACCCCTTCTTCGATATCACCTTCACAATTCTTTTATCCATTGAACTTGTGAGTTTTTGGATAGTTTCTGCTTGAATTTCTTTTCAAGATGTCAGAATACCCCCAAAGCTGCTCTTTTGATGTGATTTGCCTCCTACCCTCATAGATCTTTTGCTTGAATATACTATACTCCAAAGGTTCTCAATAGTGTTGAGTTCATTAGAGGATGGGGGCCACACTATGAGTTTCTCTCTTTTTATGGCCATAGCAGCTAATAATTCAGAGGTATTCTTTGCTGCATGAGATGGTGCATTGTCATGCATGAAGATGATTTTGCTATGGGAGGCACGCTTCTTCTTTTTGTACCATGGAAGAAAGTGGTCAGTCACAAACTCTAAATACTTTGCAGAGGTAATTTTCACAGCTTCAGGGACATTAAAGGGGCCTTCCAGCACTCTCCCCATGATTCTGGCCCAAAACATGACTCCACCATCTCCTTGCTTACTTCGCATGACTTGTTGAGACATGGTGGCCATCCACCAACCATCAACTACTCTATCCATCTGGGCCATCCAGGGTTGCATGGCACTAATCAGTAAACAAGACTGTTTCAAAATCAGTCTTCATGTATGTCTGGGCCCACTTCAACCATTTATGTTTGTGAGCACTGTTTAGGGGTGTCCAAACAGTAGGTTTATGCACAGCTGCAAGGCTCACAAGATTCCTACACCTTGAGGTTCATGTGACTCCAGAGGCTCCAGCAGCTTCAATTACATGTTTACTGTTTTGTAATGGTATTTTAGCATATTCTCTCTTAATGAATTTGTCTGGCAGAAACCTTCCTCCTTATGCTATCTGCACCAACCTGTCTGTGCTCTGAATCAGCCATAAATCTCTATACAGTATGATGGTCATGCCTACGTTTTCATGAAATATCTAATGTTCTTAGATCTTGTCCAAGGCATTGCACTACAGTCATGGCCAAAAGTTTTGAGAATGACACAAATATTATATTTTCACATGATCTGCTGCCCTCTGGTTTTTATGTGTGTTTGTCAGATGTTTTTATCACATACAGAAATATAATTGCATTCATATTATGAGTAACAGAAGCTTATATTGACAGTTAGAATGAGTTAATGCAGCAAGTCAATATTTGCAGTGTTGACCCTTCTTCTTCAGGACCTCTGCAATTCTCCCTGGCATGCTCTCAATCAACTTCTGGACCAAATCCTGACTGATAGCAGTCCATTCTTGCAGAATCAATGCTTTAATTTTGTCTGAATTTGTTGGTTTTTGTTTGTCCACCCGTCTCTTGATGATTGGCCACAAGTTCTCAATGGGATTAAGATCTGGGGAGTTTCCAGGCCATGGACCCAAAATCTCTATGTTTTGTTCCCTGAGCCATTTAGTTATCACCTTTGCTTTATGGCAAGGTGCTCCATCATGCTGGAAAAGGCATTGTTGAGCGCCAAACTGCTCTTGGACGGTTGGGAGAAGTTGCTCTTGGAGGACATTCTGGTACCATTCTTTATTCATGGCTGTGTTTTTAGGCAAGACTGTGAGAGAGCCGATTCCCTTGGCTGAGAAGCAACCCCAAACATGAATGGTTTCAGGATGCTTTACAGTTGGCATGAGACAAGACTGGTGGTAGCGCTCACCTCTTCTTCTCCGAATAAGCTGTTTTCCAGATGTTCCAAACAATCGAAAAGAGGATTCATCAGAGAAAATGACTTTACCCCAGTCCTCAGCAGTCCACTCCCTGTACCTTTTGCAGAATATCAGTCTGTCCCTGATGTTTTTTCGGGAGAGAAGTGGCTTCTTTGCTGCCCTCCTTGAGACCAGGCCTTGCTCCAAGAGTCTCCGCCTCACAGTGCGTGCAGATGCACTCACACCTGCCTGCTGCCATTCCTCAGCAAGCTCTGCACTGCTGGTAGCCTGATCCCGCAGCTGAAACACTTTTAAGAGACGGTCCTGCCGCTTGCTGGTCTTTCTTGGGCGCCCTGGAGCCTTTTTGGCACCAATGGAACCTCTCTCCTTGAAGTTCTTGATGATGCGATAGATTGTTGACTGAGGTGCAATCTTTCTAGCTGCAATACTCTTCCCAGTTAGGCCATTTTTGTGCAGTGCAATGATGACTGCACGTGTTTCTTTAGAGATAACCATGGTTAACAGAAGAGAAACAATGATGGCAAGCACCAGCCTCCTTTTAAAGTGTCCAGTGGTGTCATTCTTACTTAATCATGACAGATTGATCTCCAGCCCTGTCCTCATCAACACCCACACCTGTGTTAATGGAGCAATCACTGAAACGATGTTAGGTGGTCCTTTTAAGGCAGGGCTGCAATGATGTTGAAATGTGTTTTGGGGGATAAAGTTCATTTTCTAGGCAAATATTGACTTTGCAAGTAATTGCTGTTAAGCTGATCACTCTTTATAACATTCTGGAGTATATGCAAATTGCCATTAGAAAAACTGAAGCAGTAGACTTTGTAAAAATTAATATTTGTATCATTCTCAAAACTTTTGGCCATGATTGTACATTTGGCGCTTTTCAGCAACAGATCCTTTATCTTTCCCATATTGCTTGAAAACTCTGGCCTACTTAATAATGTGGAACATCCTTCTTAAAGAGGTTGTCCAGGCAAAATTTTTATATGTTAAATAGGCCAGGGAGGTAAAAAAAAAATTTAAAAAATCATGCTCACCTGTCCCTGGTGCTTCGGAGTCCTCCCAGCACGATCCGGTCCTTCTGCTGGACTGTCTTCTCAAAGTGAAACTACTCACCGGCTGTGAAGGCTGATTGGTCTCAGCGGTCACGTGTGGCAGGGACTTCCGCCAGAAGTTAACAATGGACTGGTAGCACTGGACCGCACTGGGAAGCACTAAAGCACCGGGGAAAGGTGAGTGTGATTTTTTTTTTTCACCTCCCCCGGCCTATTTAACATATAACAATTTTGCCTGGACAACCCCTTTAAGCAGTTTCTTTTAATTGAGCTCACCTAGAAAACTAATTATCACTGGTGTTTGAGATATATTTCAATTATCCAAAGACCCCTGAAACACAATACCATCCACGAGTTTAGTTGAAAAACAAAAAAATGTATATTTTTGACACTTAATTCCGATTTGCATAATAATTTGGAATGGAGTGTATTACCTAAATATGCTTTTGAGATAATGGACATATGTTTTAAAGCTTTCATCATAGGGTTATATATATGTATATGAAGTTTAGAGACTTCGCTTGTGATAATTAAAATAACAAATTAAGGAGGCTATGTTCTTATGCTCTTATGAACTTGAATTTTTATATATCACTGACAGAGGAACATCGACAGCTTAATGATGATACATTTAATACAAAATTAACATTTGATCCCAGAGAACAGATGAAAGCTGATATTGATTTGTTTCTAGTTAATGCATTTATGAATAAGTGGAGCTCTAAAAATCAAAAGGATTTTTTTTTTAAAGTTAAAATACAAAAGGATTTCAGGAGCTTTCTAAGAATGTAGAAGTGTGACATAAAAATGCTATCGGCCAATTGAGTGGGCAAATAAACAAATAGAAATAAAGATTAACTACTTGGAATATGTTAGTTTAGGCAAATTAAATCATAATAAGAAATATACTGTAGTATAGGTGTTTTAACCTAATAGCAAAATAATAGTTAAAAAAAGAAACAAAAATATCCACATTATATGGCAGTATCTCAAAGAGACTAGAGCCACAATTCACATTCTAAAATGGCAACATGAATGGAATAACAAAAGAAATGAAAAGTGTTAAATCCAAGCAGAGTTTTCAGCTTTTTTAAAATCTATAGATCATCCATCCTTGTACAATGGAAGAGAAATGCATGCATGTGTGCCTAGTAAAGCAGATCGATGGAATATTTAACTTATTTAGTTGTATCAAAAAAGAAGCACTAGCAGAAAATTTAAAGCATAACTAAACTTTCAGACAACTTTTGTATTTCTGGCAGCTTTTGGTGTCATTAATAAATTCTGTAATATACTTTATTAACAAATTTTGGCTCCTTTCTGTGAAATCCTTTTTCACTCTTTCTCTTGTTTCTCTATTAAGAGCTATTTCTTGCTTCTCATTCTGTACAGTGTACGGTTTGTGTGAAATGAAGAGAAAAGGAGGGTTGGGAGGATCACTTCAAACTAGTATATCTTGGGCATTATAAAATGTAAATGGGATTGGTATATTTATATACAGCAGCAAGTTTCTCATGTTGTTTCCCAAGTTGTCTCTAGGACAATCTCTGGCTATCACTGAGTCCAAGACAAAAACAGAGTGTATCACTGAAGAGGATAGACCTTCATTCCAGCCTTGCTGTGCACCATGATATCCTTTGAGAGCGGTGGTGTGAAGTCAATGTAACACCTATAACTGGACATATGACTTGCAGCCCAATGTTGTATTTAAACCTGCTCATGGTTTCTGTTGACACTGTTTGCAACCCTAGGCTTGGGATATGATGTCCAATGTCACTTGCAATACAGAATGTTCTCCCAACCTCTAGGACACAGTACATCGAACAGTGATCTTCCTGAGTGATAACCTTGCAGTTCACACATTCTGTCCCTCTCAGATTTCTACAAGAATGGCGATCACTGGCATGTTGACAAACAGAACAAATCATCCCACACTACTTGATCCAATTTTTGAGGCTCCATGTGGCTAAAAATCTTTGCTTTCAAACTGGCTTTTACACCCCTCCCACATGCCACAGATTGGAGCTAGTTGCTTGAAAATTTGATCCTTTGTAGATCTTAGTGACACATGCTACTTCCTCGATTTGCATAACTTTACAGCTTGGCTTATTAATCCATATTACAGTCTTTCTTGTCTTATCTGTGGTACATATGTCATCTCACTAGAAAAAAAACTAATTACTCTAGTTATTATAATTATATACTTATTTTAATAGATGTAACATCCTTTTCACTTCTTTCTTGCTGAAATTATGAAAGTCTTCCATTTATGCACAGCAACTAACCTGAAGAAGCAGAGCTGCAGTATACAGCTATGGTATGGGGTAGGGCTGCAACCTGTGTATATACAAGTAAAATATATGTAAGCTGTTGGCTGAGAGTGGTTTCGATCCCCACAAAGAACATGGTGAGCAGTTAAGGGCTAATGGCTATGGAGCAGTAAGCTCTTGATTGGTGAAAAGCTTGAACCTAAGGCCATAATTGAATGTTTTCTTTTTCATGCTCTAAGATAAGGATTGGGAAGCAAACACTGCAATTAATGGGACTCAGGCTATCTCAGCTCACTCATAAAGGTTCCTACTTGAGAATATTGCCATAATTTCTTATCATTGTTGTTAGATTACCAGTACATCTAGGATTATATTGTCTATAGCAGGGGTCAGCAACCCCTGGCACTGGTGCCGGAGTCGGCACTCAAGGCATATCTACCTGGCACAGGACTCTCTCTGCAGTGCTGCTCCAGGTGGCAATCTCTCTCTAATCGTCCATGTAAATGCAGTCAGATGGGAGGATGTACTGGGAGGTGATGGGAACATGAGGCATAATGTCTAAGTGTCCAGGCCAGTAGCCTAGTCAAAGGTCAGCAATTACCTGTGCAAAATATAATATGGCAGCTAAATTTGCCTTTATTCATTTCAATAAGACTGTAAAAATTTGTTTGGATTTCTTCAACAAAAAGACTAGGCTGTGTGATGGGCATCCTCTGCCCCCACAAAGCAGGCTTACTGCAGATTACACTTAGCCCCATGTCCAAATATCAATCATTTTGCTAAAGGATCATATTGGAATGTAAGCTCAATCAATGGTTGCAGTTATGGCTTGTATTATATGACTTTCATGTAGGACAGTGTTTCCCAACCTTTTCAGACTCAGGGTCCCCCTGGAAAAGAAAATTCCTTGGTACCAAATCATTTTTAAAAAAAAGTCAAAAAACATCCTAAGGACGCAGATAACATTACATAAAGGCATGGGATCATCCTTCTAAATAATTCTAGAGTGTTGAGGCCCCCTGTTGGTAATCACCGATGTAGGAGGGCGACACCCTTACAATTATTACATGGCACACTGACCCCTGGTCTACAGTTATCCACAAGGTTGGGATCATAAGAAAGACCCTTACACTTATACTATAGACTAGACTATAGACTATACCTGGTGGATAACAATTTAGTCAGCCCATTCCCTTTATTACCATGCACATTTGTTACAACAGTAAACTATGATATGTACAGTACTGTACTGTACCTCACAAGAATAAACAAGATGTTAGCAAAAAAGTGTCATGTCACAGGCCTGCTCATTATAACTGTACCTTTTCTAAGCTGAAATAGAAATGTCAATTTTATGGATCTATTAAAAGACTGCAGTGAAAAATTCTAATAAAAGACCTTATCAGATATTTTTAGAATGATTTTTAATCATGCCTTTAAAATAACTGTTCTCATGTAGCTTGTATAGTCGTAGTGCAGTGGAAGCTGTGCCAGATTTTGGACTTGGTATTCTAGTCACTGTGGTGACATCATGGCTCCTATTCTGTGCTCTGCAGTCTATTCAGTTTAAAGAAGTACATTCTTTTGTTTTGTAAAATTTCTTACCCAAGACTCTATTTCTATAAAAATTATGTTGATAGGGAAAGCACACATTTACTTTCAGGCTAAGCTTCCTATCCAGACTTTCACAGCTTGAATTCTTCCATTTTGCATATCTGCAGGTTATATAGTTCTTAAAAGAAAAAAGGAGGATGGTTATTGCCATTTTAATATGCACAGGCAGCACCACAGGCAGATTTTTATTTAATTAAAGATTTTTGGCTGTGGTCCTAGAACAAAGTAGATTTTATCCAAATTTTTACATTTAATGAAACAAAATCCATTTCATTAGACCTATATGACAGTTTGAGGCAACAATTTAAAATCCAAAAGGATTTCCAGCAGCTGTCATCGGCAACCTTGGAAAATAATTTTAATATTGCCCCTTTACATTAAATTCAGATTTTTATAGTGAGTTTACTGCTATAAAACATTCTGCTTTAGAAAACAACAGAATTCCTCTTGGAATATGTATACACTTGCTTTCTGCATATTCAGCAACCTATGTTTACAAATAGCTGCCAAGCAGAAAGATTTCTTGATCCTAAGAAATAAGCTTCTGTAATATACACATGGAGGAAGAAGAATGAATAACACCTTTACCATTAAATATCTAAAATTTTGCATAATTGCGCAATTCTGTTATTCTCATCATATTGATAATAATAATAATAATAATAATAATAATAAGAAGAAGAAGAAGAAGAAGAATAAGAAGAAGAAGAAGAATTTTATTTTTACAACCTCACCAATTATAATTTTATAGTTTGTGGAGAGGTGGTCAGCAGTCATCTAGCACACAGACCCCACACTGATCAGCTGCACTGGACAGTTTCTAGCACTACATAATATACAGCGAATGGATCCTGAAGCAGAAGGAGGCGTCAGAGTACTCTCACCCTATTTAAATGAATGGGAGAGGATCTGCAGTACTCTCGCTCCACCGCTGTACAACAGATGGCAGACTCTGCTTCTGACTCCATCTACTGTATATCATTCAGCACCAGAATCCAGGTGCCAGACCCCTACCAATCTCATACTGATGATCTATCCTGTGTATAGGTCAACAGTATCAAAAACATCACAGAGAACAAAAAATCCCTTTAAACAGTTGATTGTATAGAAATGCTATGAAACTGCAATCTTCCTTTAACAGTGAGATTATTAAATGAAAATTAACTGAATGTCTGCATTCAATTTGGAAATGTTCTAGGGCGTTATACATTAGGTATCTCATTGCAAGCCAAAATATCCAGTCTTTTGCCAATGAGCTCCAAACATCTAAAACAAATATG
Source organism: Leptodactylus fallax (assembly GCA_947044405.1). Lineage (NCBI taxonomy): Eukaryota > Metazoa > Chordata > Amphibia > Anura > Leptodactylidae > Leptodactylus > Leptodactylus fallax. The sequence goes on along the minus strand of CAMRHE010000111.1, from coordinate 2,118,399 downwards.
GATATATTATGTTTATGTTCTGAAAACTCTAACTAGAAAAGATAATGACTAACAAAGTAGCCCTAAGGTTCATATGCAAGGCTATATTATTACTCTATTTTGTATAGAACCAGAATAAGGCTGCCAAAGACACAAATAAGGTATATATGGTACTTCTCTATTTATTTGGCAGAGAAAAAAAAATTGTGGCATGCTACATCAAACTCTGTAGAGGTATATATGAAGATGATAGTAGGAAGCTATATGGCCTGCTTGCACAACCTCCTTGAAATCCATAGAATTCTTGGTTTGGTTTATTGGGATAAAATTGTTCTAGTGCGGTTGATTAGGTAAAAGTATTGCAATGCTCATCTAAATATACTACTGGTGTTCAAATGAAAGCCAAAAGGGAAAAACAAATCTTTCCACAGACACACATCAACCCAAGTCATATTCAAAAGTCAATGGACTTTTTTCCCAAAAATCTTGGAAGCCCTATACAGCAAAATATATTCTTGTTAAAACATATACAGTGGGGGAAAAAAGTATTTAGTCAGCCACCAATTGTATAAGTTCTCCCACTTAAAAAGATGAGAGAGGCCTGTAATTGACATCATAGGTAGACCTCAACTATGAGAGACAAAATGAGAAAACATATCTAGAAAATCACATTGTCTGATTTTTTAAGAATTTATTTGTAAATTATGGTGGAAAATAAGTATTTGGTCAACTACAAACAAGCAAGATTTCTGGCTCTTACAGACCTGTAACTTTTTCTTTAAGAGGCTCCTCTGTCCTCCACTCATTACCTGTAGTAATGGCACCTGTTTGAAATTGTTATCAGTATAAAAGACACCAGTGCCAGACGTGTCCCCCTGCTTAAGCCAGTACATATCCAAGCCCGTCTGAAATTTGCTAGAGAGCATTTGGATGTTCCAGAAGAGTACTGGGAGAATGTCATATGGTCAGATGAAACCAAAGTAGAACTTTTTGGTAGAAACACAACTCATCGTGTTTGGAGGAGAGTGAATGCTGAGTTGCATCCAAAGAACACCATACCTACTGTGAAGCATGGGGATGGCAACATCATGCTTTGGGGCTGTTTCTCTGCAAAGGGACCAAGACGACTTATCTGTGTACATGAAAGAATGAATGGGGTCATGTATGGTGAGATTTTGAGTGCAAACCTCCTTCCATCAGCAATGGCATTGAAGATGAAACGTGGCTGGGTCCTTCAGCATGACAATGATCCCAAGCACACCGCCAGGACAATGAAGGAGTGGCTTCGTAAGAAGCATTTCAAGGTCCTGGAGTGGAATAGCTAGTCTCCAGATCTCAACCCCATAGAAAACCTTTGGAGGGAGTTGAAAGTCCGTGTTGCCCAGCAACAGCCCCAAAACATCACTGCTCTAGAGGAAATCTGCATGGGGGAATGGGCCAACATACCAGCAACAGTGTGTGCCTAACCTTATGAAGACTTACAGAAAACGTTTGACCTCTGTCATTGCCAACAAAGGATACATAACAAAGTACTGAGATGAAGTTTTGTTATTGACCAAATACTTATTTTCCACCATAATTTGCAAATAAATTCTTAAAAAGTCAGACAATGTGATTTTCTGGATTTGTTTCCTCATTTTGCCTCTCATAGTTGAGGTCTACCTATGATGTCAATGACAGGCCTCTATCATCTTTTTAAGTGGGAAAACTTGCGCAATTGGTGGCTGACCAAATAATTTTTTCCCCACTGTATATACAGTGAAACCCCTCCAAAAGACCACCACCTTATACAGAAGAGATTTCTGTGACAGATTTTCAATTCTACCAAATATTATGCATACTGACCATGTTCTTTGAGAAAATTATAACAGCTAAAGGTCCATACTAAAAGATGTTGAGATGGCAAAAAAAATGTGCAGATTGACTACTTAGAGTGCTGAAAGAATACATGAGACACATAGTCTGGTATATTAACAAGGAGATTCCTCTTTCTCCATTTCTCCTTCCACTCCTTAGAGTGGTAATTGACAGGCTGCAGTTTATGTATGTAAAAATAGTTGTCTGTCACTGGGTCAGTGGAGATGGGGAGAGGATTTAAAGAGAAGGCATAGTGCAAATTTCAAAGATAGGCAATCATAGCGATAGCAATTAAAATTACAAAGTATTTAATATTCATTGTCCTTTCCCTTCATTATTACTTTATCTATTTAGAAGCACCTCAAATACCTAAGGGACTGAACAGTGGCTATACAAACCTTTACTACCTGTAAATAGAGATAGGCAAGCCTCACAAGTATCCAGTCTATGGCTGGCATCACATGCCCCAGGGTCATCATTGAGGCCTGTGATTAGCCCCCAGTGGTCACGTGGAGTGCCCTGATGTCATGATGCTAGGTGTCATGACATTAGCGCATCCCACATGACTGCTGGGGCCCAATCAAAGGCCTCAATGGTAATCCTGGGGTGTGTGATTTCAGCCACATGCCTGAAGAGGACAGACCATTGGATTCTGCTGGGCGCAGGTGAGGCGATAAGATTGTAAATGTTTGTTTTGTTGGCGTAACTCCATTGAACCATTGAGCCATTTGTAACAGCTATAGTAAATTTGAAACAAAAAATGATTTTCAAAGTTGGTGAAAAATTATACAAACTGTGCTTTATTAAGCTCACATGATACAACATTTCAATCCCACAGTGGTATTTTTCTCAAGCCAATATATATATTCATATTATATAATACATAAACTGGTGAAACACTTGTTGAAATGCAATTTCTTAGATGAGTACAATCGTCACAATTAATGTCTGACAATACTGCATGTCCACCTCATATCATGTGCTATTGCTATGGGACACATTGCATAATGAATTTTAACCATACACGTTGTCCAAAAAGAATGGCATCTTGGGCCACAAGTAACCCCAGACTGAGTCCTGTGCATATGTCGTGTAGAATCAAAGGCTATGATGTGGGTAAGTTTAGCTTTTGAATGAATTAATGCGTTAGCCCAGATGTGTATTGACACATTTGATTTTTATGGGGCATTAGCATTAATTGAGTTTAACATTCTAAATAATATATGATTTGTTTTTAGATGTAAAGCTATCAAATTAAAGGCAAAATCAAGAATTCCTAAAATATTCATACATCAAGCATTAATTGCTTTACACTCCTAATTTCCATCTGATTTTGGAATGTATACATGAAATGTTTTTCATTTAGGAATTTGGCAGACTTATCAGTCCCAGTTTTATTGGCGTAAGTATATTAGCTGAATTTAGAATATTAGTATTCTATTTAACCTAGATAGAAAGTAATTAGTCCTTTTGGACTTTTGGAGCAACCTCTATCCTATTCAGATCCTTTTGAATGGTTTTTCCACTAAAGTCAGAAGTAGCCTACATACAGATAGATTGTGAAAGAAAAGGGAACACAAATCCTGCATTAAAACCTATAACATAAATTGGTACAAACAACAGCTGTGCTTATAAATTGTCATCTGTTTTAGCTAAGAATATAATTTCATTTAATCTTCCTTCTTTATGATTATTATTTATATACCCTTCAAGTAAATTATTTGGATGTTAACCAATTTAACTCGTTTATGCTCATTTAGCATGGTCTCACATATCATAAGTGAAGTCTTTCTAGTACAGTTTGTTATTGGGATCTACAGAATTTTTCAATCAGTTTTAATGATTACAGTATATGTTAAGCATCATCCCTGGTATTATGTGAAATGTAACTTCTACTGAAAAACTTTCATAATATGCCTATATAAGTTTACAATATTGAGAGAAATATAGAAAAGCCACTTAAAGTGCTCTTTATAATCTTAGTAATTTACTTTCAAGAAATGTGATTCTTTTTTAGACCTTAGTGCTGTAAGAATACCTGTCATTCTATTATTAAGCTGCAGTCTGGTCACCGAAAGAAGCCATTGTAATTCAAATGAAGATCCTCTGACAGAGACAGTTCCCGCAGACAAGTCAGTTTGGAAAAACAGATCATAATGCTTTAGAATGTATTACTCCCTCCTCCCTGCTTTTTCATATATTAATTTTCAAAAGAAAAATGAAATGAAATACCAAAACAGAGCTTCAAAGCAGAGTATATATATGTATACATTTATGTATCTCTGGGGACCACTGAGGCCGCTGATTGGCTTCAGTGGTCACATGAGGTGCAGGGATTCCGAGGATCGAGGCACTGCATCCAAACAGGCAGGATGTGGCGGCAGACAGTGGAGCACTGGGGACAGGTAAGTATGTTTTTTTTATGTTACACCTGCCTAAGCCCCTCCAGAGTTTGTGCAATTCCTGGACAACCCCTTTAAGCTGAACACTGAAGCTGAGTGTATGTCCCCAACTTCTTTCAACATATGACATATCTCAGTCAGGTGGTCAGGTGGCTTCAGTGCTGAGTGGTGTGCATTCACAGTAATAGTCAAGCAGAATTTTCTAACCTCATGAGGGGGATCAATTTAAATTTTCATATCAGGCAGCAGAAAAGATGGAATCGGCCCTGGTCCTGCTCACCACCAAATAAGTAAAACAGAGCTGAACTTTAGATGGGTCAGGGTGAGGACACCTTACCCCATCAAATGTACTATAATTGACTGGTATAGATTTCATTTCTGGTGCACCAAAATTATTAAAAGGGGCCTCTTAATTATTCTGGTGAATCTTGTGCCAACACACAAATAGATTAAAAACGGCACACAAAGCACTGCGCTTAATAGTTGAGCCCCATTGTCTGATCAAAGATATCTATTAATAATCAATCCAATCCAAAATAAGTTAATATAAAGTATAATTTTTAGTTTAATGATAGCAGAGCTTGTACAAAGTGACATATGCATACACAGAATAGCTCTTAATTTGCAAAGCAAACATTTCTTTTCATTTTTCACCAGTTTAGCACTGATTTTCTAAAATAACCTAAATTGTTCACTGGGCTTATCTTAAGAAGAAGTTGAAGAGTCTTTAGGGAAAGGAGTAATTTGGTGAATTTAAATACAGCTGAGCTCCTTTATATCCACAGGTGTTCTCAGTATAATTTGTATATCCTAATTAGGTGCCATGATTCATGAAAAGTCCCACATCTTTACATTCAATCAACTAAAACTGAATGAAACATATGATGACAGTAAAATTCAAAAGTGTACAGGTAGCATAAATGGGGATGTTTAAATGTTAAAGGGATTTAACAGTTTCAGACCAGTATTGAGAGACAAATGTAATTGTTTGTATAATGAAAATAAAATCGTGAGGAATTGATACAGAAAGTATATTGGAAAATTGTAGAACTTTTCATTATAGAATCAATAACATTTGTCTCTTAATATTCATCCAAACCTGGACAACCCCTTTAAAGTCACAGTGCATAGAACTATATAAAAGTCTCAAGATAGTGTTGTTCAAACCAAGCATACAGTTAGGGCATAGTATAGTCTTACTGCCAAATGTCCATATAATTAAAGACACCTTATCATTGGAAAAGAAAGCTGTATGCTTAAAGGAGTGGAAAAAGGGAAAAAGGATGGCAATGTTCATAAGTCACATTAAAGGGGTTGTGCCATGGAAATTATTGATCCTATCCTTTGGATAGAAGATAAGTTAGTGATTAGTGGTGGGTCCCACTACAGCAACCCTCCCCCCATCAATTCAAAGAACAAGTGGTGTTTTACCCCAGTGTGAATATAGCAGCAGTAGATGCATATACAGTCCACTCCTTTCATTTCAATGCAAGAGCTGGAGATAGCTGAGTTTGTTTGCTTTCCTGTCTATTCTCCCCTCTACTTCTTGGTCAGGTCAGCAGCATGTTCTCTAGATGAACAGTATTAGGGTGGGTTTACACTTGCGCCGGCACTCCGTCCGCCGCAAATCTGAACTAAATGTCGGAAAACAGGATAGGGACTGGATAGGGAAAGGTTTGCGACACTTTGCTTAAAAAACCATTCACTTCTATGGCTTTTTAAAGCAATGCGCGGGTGGGCACTTACACCCTCTGCACCGCAAAGCGGTTTTTTTCGTCGGACACAAAGTCCTGCATGTCCAACTTTGTTTACGACGAAAAAAAAAATGGTTTCGCGGCGCAGAGGGTGTAAGCGCACACCCGCACATTGCTTTAAAAAGCTATAGAAGTGAATGGGGTTTTAAGCAAAGTGTCGCAAACTTTTCCCTATCCAGTTCCTATCCTGTTTTCCGACATTCAGGTCCGATTCGCGGAAGACAGAGTGCCAGCGCAAGAGTGAACCCACACTGAGTGTTCTATACTACAAGGATAATAATAACAAAAATAATAACAAAAGCACTTATTAGGCATTGTTCCAGCCCCCCGTCAGGAACTAAATGCAATTTGCAGAGCTAAGAGAATGCTTCATGGTTGGCAATCTCTAGAGATAGGCAAACCAACTTGTACCAAGCCGAGTTTGACCCACATTTTCATAAGCCAATAAGAATAGAGATGGCTGGGAACAGAAGTGCTGTCAAAAGTCCAGGCATTACTACTAGATAGCAGAGGTGGACAGAAACCTAGGCAACGAGCTGAAAACTCAGCATACATAATCAGCAGTACCTGATAAATTGAGCAAAACACTTCAGGATCCTGGAGATGTGAATACCCCTTTGCTGTGCTTTTTGATGCATAATTTGCTGTTTTTTGAACCAAAGCTAAGATTGCCTTTAAAAAGAATTGGGAAATGTAAAGGAAGTATTAATAATTCCCCCTTGTGATAAATCAAATCCTGTCTGTGGTGAAAAAAAAGCAGTAAAATTTGCAACAAAAACCACAGCTTTTCCACAATGTGTGGCCTCAGCCTTAACAACATATTTAAGGAAGGTTAAATAAATAAACTCATGTTTTACTGATAATAAATTGCATCAAATTGCATTTCAGAAAAATAAATTGAACCTTCACATAATGTCTTTATAAAAATTTTTAGCACAATTTTTCGTTAAAAACGTACAGGCCAAATGATACTTCAATATTAAAATGTAACTCACTCTTACCTAAATTCAATAATAATACAAATAAAACAGTTTTCAAGTTCTAAACTATCCAACTTTCAATCTTATTTCATTTTAAGATCTGTTCAAAAGAGTGAAGCTTATTTCTGAAATTAACACAGTTGGAGTTCTAAGTGCTCATGTTTGAAGTATACCGAGAAACTGAAAAACTTTTTAGAGAAAAATGTTCTTTAATTTTTTTATTTTTAGTGGATTTCTTTCTATTTTAATTGCTTTCTGCCTCTCAGTTTCTAAAGCTATCTTTGATCATGAATTTAATTTCTAACACTGGGAAGCAGTCTATTGTAGTTATGCAAGAATAAGAACAATTTTTTTCCTAATCAGACAAACTCATCATTTTGTGACCTTTCCAACAAAACAACAATTTTATATTAGCAATATTATCTTACTGATTGATTACTATCAAACAAAGCAAAGCATTTTTTGCATTTAGTATATCACATCATATTGATACATTAAAAGTTTTTCAAATATCCCTAAGAGGTGGTCCCCTCTTCCAAGAGCACCTATTACCAGTAATAATAATATCTCAAGTATTTTTTTTTTTTAATGAGAAAGCATGGTTTCTGAAGAAATGAAAGGACATTTAGGAAATATAGAGATGCAAGTGGCCCTCCATAGTCAAAGTCAATTTATAAGAACAGAACTTTTTCTCACTAACATAAAATGGTCCTAATGGTGAGCTTTTCCTTTTTATTTTTAATTCTAGAAGGATGCAAAAATCTAATGGATCTAAAAGTGCTCCCTCTGTATGTTCAAAGTCAAAAAATTGTAAAGGTTGTGTACGTATTCTAGCTGTCATACCATAATGTTGTGTGGCCCCGACAAATTCAAGGAGAATAAGACACTTTATTGCTTTACAAAACATCTCTGGTATGTTACTGACATTGATTAGTTTAGTTTTTATTATGGGTGTGATTAATAATAACACCGAGTATACAATTACCAGAGCTTTATTTGTATCCTCTTAATAAAGTTTAACAACACTGGGATAATTAAACTTTCCAAAGCCATTGGGAGACGTAAACTAGGCAGGGAAGTAATGAGACTTATAATTTATTATGTTAGCCAAAGTTATTTTCACTGGCAAAGTAACACATATGCCATGAAGAAACTAAAGATATGCACAGTGGTCTGAGTGGTTAAAGAGAACCTACAGTACAAGCATCTCCACTGCAATACGTGCTGCTCCATTGATTCCAGTACAGTTGAATTTTTTTCTCTAGCTGCCACCATCCCATGCAATTGGTGCTGTTAGTTTCCCAATTTGCTAATTAGGCTTTCCGCTGTCATGTGGAAATCCCTGGGCTGGAGTAGCATGTAACAGCCTGGGACCACTCACCTGACAGTAGAGAGTCTACTTGGCATACTTTGGTGCTGAAATTAATAGAAATGATTGCTCAGGAACAGTGTGAGTGGGGGGTGGAGCAGAGAGAAAGTTTGAACTTTGCCAGAATCAGTGGAGTCAGAGTTGGTGAAGGCGGCAAAAGGTATTCTTTAAAGGGGTTAGCCACTTTCAGGCCAATATTGAGAGATAAATAGTATTGTTTGTATAATAAAAAGTTGTACAATTTTACAGTAAGCTTTCTACATCAATTCCTCACAGTTTTCTATATCTCTGCTTTCTGTCATTCATCCTGCTTACTCCCAGTAGATAAAAATCAGTCCATGGTCACGTGATATACAATCCATGGTGATGTCTGTGCTTGCCACTTTTCAAAAAATTGGATGGAGGAGGCAGGGATCAAGGTGGGCAAGAGGTTGTCGGATAATTTACACCAGAAAACGGGCATAAATTATACTTGAAAAATATGTCATCTCCTGGCTGGCATAGGAATAAATTGTGATGCACATGACCTCCTGAGATGTGCCAGAAGTATTAAGAGGCCAGAGCCACTACATAATTCTAGCACATCTCATCAGCCGAGGAATTGATTAAGACTGACGGAGGAAATGATAGTTAAAATGCAAAAAAGTGCTAAAATGTATTAATTTGATGTAGAAACATTGTGAAGTGTTGAATCATAAATGCTATTATTCCAATTATTATTGTGATTATTATTATTATCACTGGAAGGTGAACACTAACAATCCCTACTTCGGAATGTTTTCTTTTAGCCACTGAGAAAGTCCATAGCAGCACACCTATCAGTCCAAAAAATTGTCTAAAGCATCTGACAGTGTGGCATTATATTACATATTACCGTATTTTTTGGACTATAAGACACACCGGACCATAAGATGCACCTAGGTTTTAGAGGAGGAAAATAGGGCAAAAAATTTTGAAGCAAAAAATGTGGTAAAATATTGCAGTTGTAGTTTTGCAACAGCTGCAAGGCCACATTGACAGGTGGCCCTGCAGCTCTACGGGAAAGCATAGGGTGTCTTTTTTTGCGGGGCCAGATGTACTTTCTAGTTATACCATTTTAGGGAATGTCTATTGCTTTGATCACTTTTTATTCAAATCAGAGGCGAAACAGTGAAATAAACGGCAGTTCGGCACTTTTCATACTTTTTCCCACTATGACATTCACCCTATGGAAAAACATTTTTATAAGTTTGTAGACCAGGAGTTTTCAGACACAGGGATACCTAATGTGTATGTGTTTCACAGTAATTTTCTACTTTTATATGTATTCTAGGGAAAAGGGATTATTTAGAACTTTTCGTTTTTTTATTTATTTTTTTTAAACTTTTTATTTATTTTTTTTTAAACTATTTTATTAGCCCCCCCCAGGGGGCTTGATCCTACAATCATTTGATTGCAAGTCCGATAGACTGCAATACAACTGTATTGAAGTCTATGGGCGATTCACTACATTACTATTGCGGCTGTTCAAAGACCAGCCGCAATAGTAATATTCCTATGACAGGCCTGGGAGCCTTCAGTAGGCTCCCGACTGTCACAGGAACAGGTCAGCTTTCACAATCTTGCGGCGCGGGAACTGGCCTGCAACAAGAAGGTACCGATCGGGCCCGGGGACAGTTTGGAGGGGGAGCTTACAGGTAGTAATGTACATTACAGCGGAGACTGGTAGCTATGGCGACCCCTCTGCAGCAGAGAGGCCGCCATTATCTTTACAGACCTGGCATCTGCCGCAATAGCATGGCGGATGCCGGGATGGGTTCGCGCCGCTGGGAACACCCTCTCCTGCAAGCGCAGGACCTGCATTTTCCTCCAAAATTTTGGGGAAAAAAGTGCGTCTTATAGTCCGAAAAATACAGTATATCTCTTCAAGTGATATTATATATCCTTGTGCTGAAATTACAAATTGGATTAATTTCATTAAGCAGACAAATAGGTATTGTGCATATTTGTGCAAACATTTATTTTGGCATATATATTAAGGAAAAAAATTAAAACCTTTGGAAAGGATATTTTTATCGAACTGCATTTTTAAAAAATTAAAGTTATAGGGTGCAATTATACTGGCAATTTTATGTGCTGTATAAATTGTCCAATCAGTGCAGACCAGTTTACATATGAGAAAATAGTAGAGAACAGGTTCTAGAATAAGCTTGCCATTGCTTTTGTTATTATTAATATTCTTATAGTCATTTATCTTTGTTGTCAAACAGTATGCTGACTAGAAATTATTGTCATAATAAAATAGATGCAGGCATTTCAAAATTTCTAACTGTTTTGTGTCAAACTTTAAAAAAAACAAAAAAAAAAACCTGACCTGGGAAAACACCTGCCAAAATGCAGAGTGTGTATACTATGAATATATGAGTCTTATGCACTAGCGAAGAATACTATTGAGAGTAACACTTAAGAGAACCACTCAGTAATTTCACTTATTCCATAAATTTACGAATCTACAATCCAGCTAGATTAACATTTCATTACAATGCTTCACTCTTGCATTTCAGCAGTCACCCACTTCAGAGTTGAGCTTTCTTTACTATTTTAAATAGAAAAAATTATTATTTTTTGTGTTCAAAACATTATGAAAGTAGACATAGAATTGAAATGTCTTCATTTAAATTCTGTTTGGACAGTAAACACTGTCTCTCCAACAATTTCTTGAAATGACATTCTATTTGCTTGTGATTCTGCTTCTCCCCTTCTGCTTCCTTGTCTCATACTAACGGCACTGCCTTCTGGGTTGCCTATGGCATAAGACAGGCAGAAGAGAAATGATTCAGTTGTGCATATAAATATGAAGTGTTGAACCATAATAGAGTTTCGGAAAATATATTTGAAAAAAATATATTTCTCTTGCCAAAAAAGAACATAAACATATCTTTTACATTAATGAGCTGCTTGAAAAATCAGAATTGCAAATATACAGAAAAATAACAGTTTAACTATCTATACCTATTTCAGTTTGTTAATAATGTCGTGGGAGAACATGTTGCATGAATTTCTATTTCGGATTAGAATATTTGTTGCCCTACAATTTTATCAGTTAAGTATATGCATAAAATTAGCAATTATGTATTCTAAAATAAGCAAAAATCAATCAAGGACCTAAAAATGAAATCAGCTGCTAGTAACAGTGCCTCACTAGCAAAATATAAGGATTATTTACTGGACATTTCATAATGAGATTTTTATGAAAAGCATGGTGGAATGGAGGAGGGATTTTATAAAGGCCTATTTATATCCAAAGTGTGGACATTTAGATAATTGCAATAATAATATGTACACTCCTTTTACTAATGCTTATCTAAACATATCCAAAATGGAGTTTAATAGAAAACATCAGGAAATGATCATATACATTGTGTATGAATGAAAATATGTCTTCAAACATAAATATAACATTTTTGAAAATAGTTGATTCTTTCATGCATATGGAAAATTGCTAAATATAAATAGATCTTAAAGAGGTTGTCAACTGGTCCTGCTCATGCACCACTAGCAAGTAGCTCAGATTGCTGGGGGAAGACATGACCAGGCATGCATTATCATAATTTTATTATGAAACTTCAATTGTTTTACATATGCTTACTTTTTTAATGAGCCATTATTTGTGTCATGTCCCAGGACTTGGTTTAATTCACTGACATGTGTCTGTGATACTGTGTTTGCCTTTGAAGTTTGTCCTTCCTCTCTCTTTGTACCCCTAGCTGTGATACAGTAGCTCCTCCTCTCTCTCTCTGCTCTAGTTCACTTGTTTTTGTTGTAACATGTCTGCTCAGCTCCTGGAAATGCATCATCATTTTTCACCTACTGATGCTACTACTGCTGCTGCTGTATGAGGTTTTACAAGATTTACCTGGATTAAAGCATCTGGAATCTTATCTACGCCTGCTCAGTTGAGTTGAACACTATCTGACAATATATTTCTGGTGTAAGTTACTGGTTAGTATGGAGACTACAGGACACTCTCACATCCATACACTTGCAGCCAAGTTATTGAGTCAGAATAATTTGTTATAACCACTCCAATAAAGAGTTGAAAATTGCCGCTCCCCAGGATAACATTGCTAAACAATAATAGTATCTTTAAAGTATTGACTGCTGGATGCAAATAATTTATCGAAATACAGTGAAACCTCTCCAACATACTCTAGTTCTACATCAGACTTGCTGTGACAGATTTTTGATTTCCTTTATTCAATGGTTATTGCCCTTCTTCTTTAAGATGGTTAGTCCTCTAGAAGCCATTTTACTCTAGTTTGTAGTTGTCGTAACAAGGTTTTCCAGAATTAGAAAAAGGATGGATGCTATACTTTAAAATAAAGAAAATCCTTTTTGTCCATTGATTGTGTGACACCTAGCATTTGTTATTAATATTCCCAAGTGTAGCTATACATACCATCTTCTTTAATAATGATGATTTGCATAACCTTTTATACTATTCTTGAATCACTTTATTACTTTGTTTAGAAATTATTTTGTGTCTATCTAGTTGTAATCTAGAGCAAATTTATCTTAAACTTTAGGAGCAAATTTATTCTAAACTTTGTTGGAACCATATACCACTATACTATCAAGGGTAATTATTATTCTCTATGGCATTACAATTTTATTACTCCAGGTGCTCTCCTTATGACATTTAGGACTAATGGAAAGTTTCTTAGACTGTAGATGACTGCAGTCTAAGACATAAAAACAATTTCCTTTAAAAGAGAACTGTATTACTTTCTGTTTCCTTTAATGTATATGTTTGAAAGTAAAATACAACATTGAATTAAATGATATTATCAAAAGCATACAACAACCAATGTATGCATGCATCTTTATTCAAACACAATATCAAACAGAATGGGGCATATTTATCCATACTGTCAAACTTTGCACTGTTTTAAACTACAAATTCTATGGACCTTCATAAATATGGAGTGATTCTAGAATGCCTAAATTCAAAATTCAAGACTCAAATACAATCCAAATTAAAGTGTCGAGCTTCACCATGAGACAAATGTTTGGCACATACAACAAATATATAAAAATTTTAGGTGCAAAACTTGTAGACAAAAAGACTACCACACTATAACTAACACATATTTGGTGCACACATCAAAAACCCTACACTTTTTTGTCAAAATAATCAGACATAAATCAGCTCTTACTGAGGAGACAAATATGTAGTGCAAGGCAGGAATGTATGACACACAAAGTAAATTGGCATAATGTCATAAGTTTACACCATTTTAAACTTGGTATACTTTGTACTTTTCTGTTTCATAAATGTGTTGTAAAGTTAGATATGTTAAAACCAGAAAAGGAGCTAGTTGACAGGCCTTGCAAGACAATCAATAAGGCTAAACCATAACCTTTATTAGGAAAAAAATTAATATAGCGTTCCCAGAACCTAATGTGTGTGGTTCTTCTGACTAATCTAGAGCTAGTTTCTGTTCATACCTCCTAGCTACTACCTAGACTAGAGGATAGGTGGTATGCCCTTGTTAGGGCACGTCTCCACGGAGATGCCACTACACCACCGTTCCTACATGTAGAACAGTTGAGGGAGAAACAGCTCTGTTAGGCTGAGATCTGAGATCTTTCCATTGATTTCTGGACATTTTTGTCAGTCTGTTTGCTGGTGCACACTTATTTTATTTAGGCAGTCCTCTGCAAGATATTTGCACAAAAGCAACAGTGTTTTTGTCTGGACACCTTTTAGCTCTCTTGTCTCTTGCCTTTCCTGCTAGGCAGCCCTAAAGAGACCTATCTCTTAACCATTTTGAGATAGATCATCACATATGCTCTTATACAAACAGCTGGTATTTATAGATCTCAGGTCGCTATCTATGGATATAATAAGCTGACAGATATTTTCTCTTGTTGGCCATAAATCAAGGGTCTGCTAATCCACTAGTAATATATAGTCTAAGCAACCTTATTAATTATGTGGAGTAGGCATCTTGATTTTATCTAAAAATATACACCTCTCCGGGACATTTTTGGGTAGAGGGCTACTTTATGTGGAATTCGGGGCAGCCTTAGAACTTATATCTTATATCTTTGTCGAACACATGGAACCACAAAGACAGTCATAATATCATATCTTTTGCGGGTGCATGTGGTTATGTTATATACTATTTTAATTTTTCCTAATAAAGGTTACGTTTTATCCTTATTGTTTACCTTGAAAGGCCTGTCAACTAGCTCCTTTTCTTCTATACAAGACAAGATAGTGCCCTATAGAGAAATATTTCCTGTCTCTATTCATCTATTTGGGGATTCTAATACTTTAAAACCACACTCATTCTGGTGTACATTTTTCAAAAGTGTAGATTCAGTCATATTTTTCTGTTCATTCTGGTGTACACTGTTCAGAGAAAAACATATAAAATTAATATTTAAACAAACAAGCACCGAGATACTGTATACAATTAATAAAATTATTTATATTAATTGGACTAGTATAGTACTGCAGCATTATTACCTCCTGCTGAGGCAATAAAAAATACTATTCTTTGAATGCCTTGTGCTGTTTTAATTCTTCTACATAAACACCTTATTTGGAATAATTACGTGCCAACGAAAACAACAAAAAAAACCCCACCATTTATAGCATATCTTCTAGTACACATCATTACATTACCTGGAAAGTGGATGGGGTTCTGGCTAATCCCATCCACACAGTGCAGAAAAAAAATCACAAGCGGAAATGCAGCGATTTCAAAAACGTTTGTGTTTTTGTAAATTGCAGCATGTCAATTAAGCCTACAGAAACGCTGGCGTTTTTGGTATAGGAATACTAGAGGCAGAAAGTCCGCAAAGGAAAACTCTGCGGACTTTCTGTGAAAAAATCTACGGAAAAAATGCGATGTCTTTCCGCCACTGTCTTTTCCAAAGCATTTACTGGCTACAGCTCACTACATGGGACCTTAACTTCAAGCTCAATTTCTTTGGTGCAGAACTGCGATCTGTTTTTAATGTTTACAGGGAGTCTGATATAATTTAAAACACATCCTTACTGCTGCTTCTCTTCCCTTCAACTGCATCCACACCCTTTCAGATTGGCAGTTACATATAATCACAAATTTACCTGGGAATTAGCACATGTAGAGCTGATAGCAGTAATTAAATGGTTATAAAAGTACAGAATAATGAAATACCAGTAAGAGAAAGAAAACGATCAGGTAGCCTCTATACATGTATTAAGACAATTGAGCCTTAGGCTAGGTTAATATCTGTGTTGGAGTCTCCGTAGGATTCCGTCAAAAATCAGTGGAGAGAAAAGTCCTGCACGGATATAGTCTATGGGGTCCGTCAGTAAGTCCTGTTTTAGCAGAGGGGCTCTCCATCACTCTGGAACCCCAGCATGACAGAGAACCCAGCGCAAGTGTGAACCTAGCCTTAGGGGAAGACTGACGAGTCATTTAAAATTCTTAGAATATGGTCAGTGTTGCCATCTGTAAATACCTCAAAGTACCTCATCATTGATTTAAGCAAATTATTTATACTGTAGCTTATGTGTGAAAACATTTCTATGAACCATATAAATCTAGTAAGCTGGTATGCTCAGGACTAGAGAAGTACTAAGTAAATCTACATCTCAAAACAGTCACCAGAGATAGCTACGGTATACCATTATGAAAACTACTGTCACAAAAACTAAAATCAAAATGAAAGAAAATCTTCATAATAATATTTAATATTTTATTGTAAGCCATTAAAATTCATTTTTATTACAGTGCATTCTATTTCTCCACTAGTTAAAGATTGGCAGCTGTTTGATTTTTGCACAATTTCCCCCACTGCTTTTTCTCCTATCAATCAAATCCAAGCTAAATGCAGGGCACCTTAACCATCATTCTCAGAACAGTAAACCAGAGGGAAACTTGGCAGCACATGACATTTAAGCTTTTTTATTTATAACTCTTTACATTGAAGTCACAATATGCATGTCTCACTTTCTAAATCCTTTCTGTAGGTGACGTTTTCAGTGACCTTGTTATACTTTCAAATTCTATTGTACATCATTTCAAGAGTAAGAGAACACTGCGAGTCATTCAAGGAATTATTGTACATTTATTATAACATAAGAAAATTTATATTTTTTGAAAATTGCTTATATGCTTACAACATGTTATTACTTCAAACCTGTATTTCTTTAAAGGTTGGACAGTGATAATGTATGCCATATTCATATATCCATCTTGTGTTTTCTAACTTTCTTTTTCTAGTTTTGCTTAAAATATGATGAAAAGGAACATTCCCTGGATTGCTTCAAATACTCAAACATTATATTAATTCAGTCAGCAGTTGTTTTTAAAGGCTACAAATGAATTGAGCAAGTCCAAACTGGTACATTTGTTAGGCCCGGTTCACATCTGCGTTCGGCCATTCCGTTCGCAATCAGTATTTGAAATCTTCAGAAACTGAATACATACTGATTACAAATTGATAGCAATCAGTTTGTGTCCGTTTTTGACCAATCTTTTTTTTTTCCACCTTCCCCCTTCTTCATTCTGAGCATTGGTTGAGATTGGTTGCTGTCCGTCTGAAATCCTTATTTTCAGTACGGAGAGAAAGTACTGCAATTCTACTTTTCGCTCTGCACGAAAATGCGGAAACCAGACGGAAAGGGCACATGTGGATACATGCGGATTGCTTTGAAAACCCATTGAAATCAATGGGTTGTCATCCGGACCGCACAAAATCAGTTTTTGAAGATTTCAAATACTGATTGCAAACGGAATGGCCGAACGCAGATGTGAACCGGGCCTTACTCATTTTATTTGTTGCTTTTATGCTTAATTGATCTTCATTTTTGCTAGGGACTCTGATGTCTTGAAACCATTTCAACACAACATCACATTATGCTAACAAATTATTAAATAGACAGGCATAGAATCATTTAGTGAACCCTGGGTAGTCTTTATATGGAAATAGATCGATATTCTTGTGACTCTGTTGCTTTTTTCTGCTTTGATTGCAATATGCAGATGTACCAAACATTAACATGACTTTTAACATGTTACTTGTGCGATATTTCATGTCAGCAACATGTTTAAAGGCTTAAGAGAAACTGCCTATTAATTCAAATGGAATGCTCCAGATACTTTGATGCTAAATTTAAATAGACCAATCACAGAAGAGCCGGTGTAACAGGTCAGAGTATACCCTCAGTCCAGACTATATACCTAGGGTTAAAGTGGCCTAGGCTAGATTATACTCTGGGGTATAAATTAGCCTAGGCCAATTCATACCCCTCAGGCCATATTATACCCCCATCAATAGCATTGAGTGATATACACAAAAATTACTTAATTTACCAGTCAAAACTGAATCCCCAATAAAATGTTGAAAAATTAAATGAGAAAGCTAACTTAAATGTTAAAACTCTAAACACATAGACTTTTATTACTTCAACCATAAAAACTTGACTATTCATAATATGATACAAGTCATTACGTCTTGAAACTTCAACTTATAAAGGTGGCTTTACATGGGGCGATTATATCAACTGATTTTGGGTCACCTGATTAGTGCATGACGTGTCATACACTGATCCGGTGACCCGGAGGACCCGTGGCGATAGGAGACAGCGCGAAATTCAAAAGCTGCAGCAAGAGAAGCAAGAATTGGCTGCTGGTGAAGACATGGAGGAGGGCTGGAGGAGGGTCAAGACATGCTGGGTGGTGAGTATGTAAATGTTCTTTTTCTCAGTGATTTTTCATTAGCAATAAGTTAATTATCATTCAATGCAAGGGACAACAAATCGCCCTTGCTACAATATAAACGTTTAAAGGGAAACACTGATAACAACATTAAAATGATAATGCTTGTTTTCCAGATAAAGTGCATGTTCTGTTGTTGAATGCAGACTGAAAATTGTAGGATATGTCAACCAATCCATGGAGTCACCAACATTCGTGTAGATGATGATGTCGCAACAGATTTGCTGTGGCCATGATCTCTGCATCAGTTGCCCAGGCTCCATCATGAGACATACCAGAGATGTTTACATATTCATTCACATTTTAGTTCAAGTAGTCCTGTAGTTTTTTTTGTCAAGTCAGTTTTCATGTGCTGGATGACTTTATCTCTGAGAAGGGAGTGGTTGTCCTCTGTTCCTGTCAGGATGTAGCTGATGGCCCGGAAGTAGCGGTTGCCATCACCTTTGGTTTTACACATGTGGACAAAATTGTTGGTACCCTTCGTTTAATGAAAGAAAAACCCACAATGTTCACAGAAATAACTTGAATCTGACAAAAGTAATAATATATAAAAATTCTATGAAAATGAACAAATGAAAGTCAGACATTGCTTTTCAACCATGCTTCAACAGAATAAAAAAAAAAAAAATACAACTCATGAAACAGGCCTGGACAGAAATGATGGTACCCCTGAAAATAATGTGACCAAAAGGACATGTTAAATCAAGGTGTGTCCACTAATTAGCACCACATGTGTCTACAATCTTGTAATCAGTCAGTGGGCCTGTATATAGGGCTACAGATACTCACTGTGCTGTTTGGTGTCATGGTGAGTACCACACTCAACATGGACCAGAGGAAGCGAAGGAAAGAGTTGTCTCAGGAGCTTAGAAAGAAAATTATAGACAAGCATGTTAGAGGTAAAGGTTATAAGAACATCTCAAGCAGCTTGATGTTCCTGTGACTACAGTTGCACATATAATTCAGAAATTTAAGATCCATGGGGTTCCATCTTTGAATCCATGTGATGAATACGGTGATGATTCTTGATATAAACGATGGTGCCAGCAGTTATTTCTTTGACGCTGTTGTGTCAGCGATCAAAGGAGCGCTTCTGGTGTTCCTGGGCAGAGTGGATGTTGTTAGTGATGGTGGGGTGGAACTTTTTAAGAATTGTTGTCAGTGTATAGGCAAACAGAACACCAGGGATGAACTGATCCTAGTTGTTACATTGGTCATTGACAAGCTTACTAAGAGATTCTTTGAGTGTTCGATTGTCACGTTTCCGCTGGCCATTTGTTTGTGGGTGGTAGGCAGATGAAATGCGGTGATCTGTTTGAAAATGCTCCATCAGGTTGTCGATGATCGAGTTCGCAAACTCTCATCCCTGGTTTCTAATAAGAGTGTCCATACAGCCAAGGCAGCAAATAACGGAGTACAAAAAAATTGTTACTGACTTGGCACTCTTATCTGGAACAGCTGTTGCTTCAGTCCACTTTGAGAAATGATTAGTGGCAGTAACTATATATATTTGTTGCCATTTGATGTTTCCTGAAGAGGATCGATCATATCAATCCCGACGAAGCTCCATACTTTTCCTGGCACTGGTATACAGTTGAGTGGTGGAGCTTCCTTGTTGATTTTGGGATTTACGACAAAACATTTTTGACAGGCTTTGACATGTTGATGAATATTATTCTTAATTCCCTTCCAGTAATAATGGTCAAATATTTTGGCAAACATTTTATCTCTGCTAAAATGGCCACCAGAAATTGGGTTGTCATGACAGACCTCCAGGATATACGGCAGTCGACTTTTAGTAAGAACCTCCTTTTCTCCATGGTAAAGAATCCCTCTGTCTGCTCAATATGGCTTAGCTGTTTGTCTTGGCATTTACACGTTTCTCTGGAGGTAGATCGTAGATCCACTGGGGATACTTTTGTTGTGTTGCAATGTAGAATCTCAAAAACTGGTCATACAGTTTGTCTTCCATGGTTGTCAAAAGTTTGGAGTCATATAGAGTAGAGAGAAACATATATAAAAAGTTACTATGCACTGTTGGGACAGCGGCATCTGAAGTTAGTTCAATGTAAGCACTGTACCGTATTATCCAACAAGAGGAAGTAGCTGTGTGTATGAGTATGATAAAAAAAAAGATCTGTACACTTTTCAACAAATTAGAGACAGGGTGAGAAAACCAGTGAAGTGATAACATTATGGCCTGGAGGGATATATTCCTGGTGTAGTCTATTTTACACCCCCAGGTATAAAGTTTATCCCCAGGGGTATACTGTGGCCTGGGCCAGACTATACCCAGGTTCCACATTAGAGGGGTATATTCTGGTCTGGAGGGGTATAGTTTGGCCTACGCTATTTTATACCCGAGGTATAGTTTGGCCTAGGATATTTTACACCTCGGGATATAGTTTGGCCTAGGACAGTTTATCCCCGGGGTATACTTTGGCCTGGGCCAAACTATACCCGGGTTTAATGTGGGCGAGGGTTAATTTGGCCTGTTACACCGGCTAATGCTATTGATTTCAATAAATCATAGCGGGGCCTTAATGGATAATAGCAGCAGCAGCTCCACTATAATTTTATGCAGTTTATCCCACTGGGACCAATTATTTTTTTATTGCAGACTGCAAGAAAGGGAGCAGGAGGGAGGTGGGGGGAAGGGAGAAGGAAAGGGCTGCCCAACAATTCATGAGAATTGCTGGGTAGGGCTTGCAATGTAAAAACAGGCAGGTAGCAGGTGGAGTGCGAGTTAACATTACAGACTGTGCTAATGCTTTAATGTAAACAAATGCTACATCTGTACAAAACATTAAACAATGCCAATCAGAGATTTCTTTCTTTTGTGTTGCTGCTCCTTATTGCACGGGCATACTGATAGTACCCACATAACTATTTGTGTTGCTGCTCCTGATTGCACGACCATACTGATAATACCCACGTGATTATGGTTCCATGATATACTTTTGAATTCTGAAAATACTGATGCCGAAATATCATTTTGGTTCACCAATCAATTTATATCAGTTAGACAAAAAAAAATCTAAATACATGGTGCAGTAAATTCATAGTAGTGTAAACATACCCTAATTAACTAATTAACTGTTTATATTATGCCTGTGAAATCAATTAATGAGAACATGGCAGTATACTGGTAAAATATTTTATGGTTAGTGTATAAGACATTTAAAACTATTTTATCATCCTTATTCCTACTTTGAGCTCTGATAACAAAGTAACAACACTAACTTGAATATTTCTAAGGCCAAGTCATATAAAATGGTAATTCTCTGAAGGCCTTTACACGGTACATCAATCACTAGCTGAACTAGTAGAAATGATAGTCAAAGAATCAGCTAAGCAGTTGCATCTCTGCATGACTTTCACACTGTCATAAAATGTTCCTTCCCATAGGGAACCAGATTGTGTCTTTTGGATTCCTTATGTATGGGTTGGAGCTTGAGGGCTGGCTGTAATTCAAACACTAAAACCTTTGCAGTATCAGGCATAAAAAGATCCCAGATATACTACTTAAGAAAATGGCCACCAAAATACCTTTATTGTTTGAAAGGAGTCCAAATAAGTTTGGACTAAATATAAAACCATAATATGAAAAGCTTTTCAAAAAATAGAAAAATGGGTCCTATTAGGCTATACTATTAATCTAAGGGCAATTTAAAAATGGAAGGCTGATAAATAGATATATTATGTATAATACATACTTTTGTTTTATAAAATGTATTTGCTACCATGCAAATGTATATCTGTATTTAAAGAATACATTTAAAAATATACATACATTTGCTAAACCAGTAGTGCTCTTTAAGTATATACACATAAACATAATTTTAGCAACTGCAAAAAGCTCCAAAATAGAGATATAGTACTTTATTAAGACAACTAATTTCCATGTGGGTCTCCATACTCAGGGAGACAATAATGAAAGTAAATATGAATAGTTATAGACGCCAGTTAAGGACCCGTCATGGTCAACCAATATTCCAAAGAGATTTGACAGCACTCAATCCAATGTGGTGAAAGAATAAACTGTTTATTGAAGATAACAATGGAATTATAGTGAATCAGAGAATATATTGTATGATATAGATTATCCCTAGACATTTCAGTCAGAGACGTTTCAGGGTATCTGAAGGGAGAGAAATTGAAGCCTGCTACTGCCTGATGGACGCTCCGACAATAATGACCCGCTAGCAAAGAGTATCAGAGATGTGACTAGACTTAACTGATCAAACAAGATAGTTAAGCAAATTCCTTTATGTTAACTGCACAGGAGATCATGTTGCTTTGAGAAAAGTTGATTAACATGTGACACATCTGGCCTTGTCCATCCAAGAGGAAATTGTAAGGGAGAACACATCAGTAACTCTGGTGGCCATGCAATGCTACATTTATAATATGATGAATAAAATGAATAGATATCCCTATAGCAACAAGAAATGAGTGAACTGATTTGACCCAAATATTTCCAAATTGCAAAACCAAATACTTTCCAATTCATCTTGGGCAAACTAAAACGGCTGCCACAAAATGCATTGTTCAGTGAAATTCAAGAGGAAACACGTGTGTCACGTTCTGGCATCACCTGATATCACGTGACAGCCAGCCTCTCAGCCAATAATGAATGGTAAGTGGAAACCTGACAGTGTTGATGTCCCATACAGACTATAATGCTCTTTGCAACAAGGAGAAGAGCCATTCTGTGCTGCTCAAATTAGAGGGACAGAAGTGTTATTATTATCATCACTGCATGATCCAAAGCAATTGTTCCATTTTCTACTGGAAAACAGCAGCAACAGTTACAACAGAACTACAGAATAATTGTCCACCATATTTGTCCTGTCACTCAGCCAGACATGTCCCACGGCCGGGACCATCATATTATTCCATGCCTTACTGCCACTCATTTTGCCACAGCTACCACCACTGCCACCACTCAGCCAGATATGCTCTGCGGCCTTGTCCATCATATTATTCCATGTACATTCACTCATGTTCCACAGCTACCACCACTACTACCAATCAGCCAGACATGTCCTGCAGCCTGGTCCATCATATTCTACTATACTACACTGTTGGTGCCACAGTGTTCGTATAAAAAAAAAGTTATATTGAAAAAGGTCCCCTTGTAAAAAAAAAAAAAAACCCCGTGCCATTGCATCTTTCCGTACCAATGACATTTTAATTTCACATCTGCTCCCATGATGGGATATTTTTTATATAAAACATTGCTTCTTGCATTGTACCTACCATGTGTGTATAAAAAAAAAAATCACAGGCAAGCACTTTTCCCTAAAAGAAGAGTAATTGTTGGAGAGTTTAAAATGTTAGGAGGCTCATTGAAGCAGACCAGGTTGTCTCAAAAGAAAAGTGAGTGCACAAGGAAGAGCTTTATCAACAGGACACCCCAGAGGAGAAAAAGATGGCAGAAACTAGAAAGACCTTTCATCACTAGTGCATTACTTTCTGCATGCAAATTGCCACCCTCTGCTGGCAGGAAGAAGTGCTGTCTAAGGCAAGAGGTTCACCTTGCCTCATGGGTGGTGTGCCTATAGGCCCCCATCCAGCCTCAGCCACTGCTATACAGGAGCTGCCACCCTTACTAATAGACATCAGCAACCAGAGGACAGTCAGAAGGAGGACCATACAGTGGAAAGGAGCTAACATTTGTTAATGGAGTATATTGCAAAATGTATTAATATTGAAAATGCTGACAGAAAATCAAAAGTTGTTGAAACATTTGGTACACTTTGATTTATATCATGTTACATTTAGAAAATATTCTTACAGGGATTCCATTTTCTAGATTAGGTCAGGGGATCCATTTTCTAGGATATGCCATCAGAATTAAAACTGAAGGAGTCCCGGCTGTAGGACATTCCAGAAGCTGCTCTGCTCACGCGCTGTATGATGTGTGGTGACTTATTGCAGCTCTGTACCAGTGAAGTCCATGGGACAGTGTTTTAGTATCAAAAGCCTCCACTACACACCGCAGAGCGTAAGAATGTGGGAAAACCCCTTGAATGTGATACATATATTGTAGCTGGGCCTGTCCAGTCAAGAGGACAGGTAAGGGATGACACTTTTGTACATCATGGACACATTTTGGCGAATTTGGGGGGGGTAACAAGTGACTAGGAATTACATATCAGGATCTTTTACACTATCTAGAGGTTTCAGCAGGTTATGTGGGTAATAGATGCTAAAGATGCTGACAGATTACCTTTCAGTCTTTCCACTTTTTACTATCTCTTTTAAGTGAAAGCAAATTAATTTTGCCATATCACAGGGAGATGAACATTCAACAAAAACACTTGCTAATGAGAACTACTTAATGGTGATGAATATAATAGGCTACTTTGTAGTGACTGCAGCGTTTTATTTTAGATAGAGGTTTCATCTGTCATTCTTATCCTTTTAGGGCAAGGTTTAAATAATACCATAGGAACAGACTTTTTATATCCAAGGGAATTCTGTTATGCCCGTTTGGTGTCCTTTATCAAGATCTAATTCTTTGTTCTGAGAATCTATTGGCCTACATGTAATAAAACTGCGTACATTCTTGACTACTTAAAAGGATTTCTCTTGCAGTATTACTTTTGATTCAAGGCAATTATGTGTCTTCTTCCAATTATGGTAAATCCTATTAAAAGCATTTTCATTATAAAATGCATCCTATTAATCTAGGTTCTAGTAATGGGGGAGAAATACACTTCATGATTTATCAGAGTATAGTTGCTTTACTACTTTAAGCACATCAATAGGGTCTACAAGATTTACAATTACTGGAAAATAAATAAGCAAATAACGCTATTTCCAGCTGTACTTATATCAGGGCACCTGCCAGTGCTAAAACCAAATGTACACAACCGAATGTACTTGTAGTAACATCGACCTGCAAAAGGACCTTTGATGATGTCACAATCATAAGACCAGTCACATGTAGTGGCAAAGCTTGTATAATAGTTCCATGCATAGAATTTGTCTAGGGGTGCATGTACAGGATGCAAATGGAGAGAGCAGTACTGAAAGAGTGATTGGAAATGTGGATGTTGGAGTGCTGAGTTTGTTTTGGGGGCAAATGTCGATATATGAGTTCTTAATGTGTGGGGGGATGTGGTTGCAGCAGAGCTGAGGGTGTATGGGAGGTAGATATAGCAGAGCTGCATTTGAGAGAGAACGTCGAGACAGCAGACTAGTATATGTAGGGAATGTAGAGGTAGCTGAACTGTTTGAGGGAGAACATGAAGGTAGCAGAGCTGTGTGTTAACAGGCATGTTTGAAGGAAGAATAAGCAGAACAGAGGCAGGATGCAGCTGAAAAACATAGCAGATGCTAAATATAGCTGACTCTTTTTTCAAATGGGACGAAGTATGGTAGCAGGGGGTCCCATACGAAAGTCTCACTTGCAAGGAGGTTCCACTTTCAGAAAGTTTGAGAAGTGGGTAGTGATACACGATGTACCTTGGAAGCAGAAATAGCTGCAACCAGACACCAATTTATTTCAGCTACATTCATTTACTAGCACGTGTCACCACCTTTACAAATAAATCCCAATGTACTATCATTAATCCCAAAAAAAAGTATCTGCTTTTCCATTGTTCACCCAAAATTCTATTTTGCTATTCAGCCCTGCTGGTGCTATTAAATCTAAATTAAAGGGAGTTTGTCAGCAGTAAAATCAGTATCAAACTAATAACAATATTAAAATGGGAAAAGGAATTAATTTGATAGGGAGAGTTTTGGAGACTGCCCTTGTCAGGACAGGAATTAATCTGAGAAATAGGCGACAGATTGACAGACAAGGTTTAAGACATCAGCCCCCCACCTAGCGCAGCCTGTAATAGAAGTCATCTAATGACAAGCCTGGGATCCGTCAATAGACTCCCCACATCTATATATATATATTTTTTTTCAAGTAAATTTTTATTGAAAGTTTTCATATAAAAATATACATAAAGAACAGTTTAGTCCAGTGATGGCGAACCTATGACACACATGTCACAGGTGACACGCCAAGACATTTTGGATGACACGCATCGGCAGCTATGTATTGTGTTATTGCAATAAGCAGCTGTTGATACTTTTACTCACCTGTCCACGCTCCTGTCCTGGCCGCCCTCCGCTGCCTCCTCTAGGAGGTGTTACACAAACGTCATGACGCTGAAGAACGCCGGGAAGATACGTACAGCGTCCCGGCCTTCTTCAGCGTCGGCAAGTGCACCCTGGAGGCAGCAGCGGAGGGCGACCAAGTCTGGAGCGTGGACAGGTGAGTAAAAATTATCGGCCACTACTCTGTGTGTGGGGGTGGAGAAATAACAGTGAGTCATATACTGTGGGTGGGCTTTAAAAAAGGGGTCATATACTGTGTGGGGGGTATAAAAGGTGTCATAAACTGTGTGAGGGCCATAAATAGGGGGATCATATGCTGTTTTGGGGGTGGTAAAAAAAGGGGTTCATATACTGTGGGGGGCAAAAAATGGGGTCACCGTGTGGGGGATAAAAAAAGGGGGTTATATACTGTGTGATTGGCCAGAAAAAGGGGGTCATATACTTTGTGATGGGCCAGGAAAAGGGGGTCATATACTGTGTGATGGGCCAGGAAAAGGGGCTCATATACCGCGTGATTGGCCAGAAAAAGGGGGTCATATACTGTGTGATGGGCCAGAAAAAGGGGGTCATATACTGTGCCAGAAATACATATAATATAAATACAGATATCAAAAATATAACTCTTTTTTTACTAGAGCTACAAATATCACAAAATTATGGATATTTCTCAATGTGACATGCCACCCGAGTTAAGCTAGGTTTTTTACAAATTTTGACACACCGAGCTTAAAAGGTTAGCCATCACTGGACTAGTTAAATATAAATGATGGTAAAACAAGTAAAATAGGTGCAAATATATGCGTATTTCATGATGCCTCTTATACAAAACATATGTGAAACAAATGGGTAGAGATGTAGACAGATAACCACATCAAGGTCTCTATGACTAACGGAAAAATTCTATAATGTATTGTAATTCTATAATGTGAACCGTGTGGAGGGACCATGGAGAGTGAAGAATTCCTTAAGGCTTGAAGAAATTCCTGAGAGATTCCTGGACAAGTTTTAAAGACATGAAGTGAATATTATTATGCCAAATGTAGGTGTTACGAGGGTGGAAAGGAGTTTGAATGGTCATAGTAATAGGAGAGTGGTCCAACCATGTTTTGTAACCTATGATGCAATGAGACACATCAGGAAGGAGCTAGTTATCAGTTAAAAACATATCAATATGGGTGTAAGTATGATGGCTGGAGGAGTAAAATGTGAAATCCCTTTCTGATGCGTGTAAAAATTGCCAAACATTGTATACATTTCCCTATATAAGGCAGGCACCTAGTTGTGGAGATGGTTTATTACCTCTATTAGTGGTATCAATCGACATATCATCTATTAGTGGAATCACGATGTTCAAAGTTGCAAACTGAGCTGTACCTGAGGTTTGGTGGGTGCCGCTTATAGCAGGACGCCAGGATGGAGTAGAATTAAGCAATGACCATCATGCTCCAAAGTCAGACCACGTCTGTCCCAGTGGTGTCAGTAAGCAGGCCAACATTGACAGCAGCATTTTCTTCTGTTGTTGCAACTCACCTGAAGATTTCTCTGCAGTCCCCTTGCAGCTTTCAACCTTCACATGGCAAAAGTTGAAATCTGTAGTTAAATGAATTTGGAATGTGGGTTTTTTTGCAGAGTGTGGATGGGATTTCTTTCCCATTCACTATTCTGCAACTATAAATCTTCAAATTTAATTTGTGGCAATTTTGCAAAGTG
This sequence comes from Leptodactylus fallax, assembly GCA_947044405.1. Classification (NCBI taxonomy): domain Eukaryota; kingdom Metazoa; phylum Chordata; class Amphibia; order Anura; family Leptodactylidae; genus Leptodactylus; species Leptodactylus fallax. Next base: position 2,090,466 of record CAMRHE010000111.1, on the reverse strand, counting down.
TGTTTCCAGCCTTTACGTTACATTTATTGGGGATAGCGGGAGTGAATGCAGTTCAGGACCTGTGAAAAGGGAAAGTGGGGAATGGGGAAGGGGTGGCAAGCTGAATCATTTCCCTGGGTGAAGAAATGCCTAGCTATGTCTCTACTTTAGAGGGGACAATATACAGTTTGGAAAAAGCGCTGTAATAGGAACTCTTTTACAATATTTGCCATGAGAGCCAGAGAGCTTTAAAAGGGTGGTCCAGGACCTGAAGGTTACTGATGACCATCTACAGGATAAGTCATCAGTATCAGATCGGTTGGGGTCCAACACCTGGACTCAATGCAGATCAATATACGGCCGGAAGCAGCCCTGCTCTTATTCAAGTGAGCTGGAGCAGGGCTATAATTCCAGGTGCCACCACAACAGTGTATACAGAAGGACTTAACTATAGGGGGTGCAGCAGTAGCAGTCGCTACCAGGCCCTGGACTCTGAGGGGGCCCCAAAGGTAGCTCTTCAATATAAAATATACCACTGTTCTAAATGGCACAAGTTAGGTCAGGGCCCCATTACGAATTTGCAGTGGTGTCCAGCTTCAAGTTATGGTGGAATCTGAAACTGCATCTCCACTCCTATTCACTTTAATAGAAGCAGAGTTGCTTCCGACATATAACTAGTATATGGCTTCCGGCGACAAAAACACCTGTTTGGGATGAGGTCTAGATGTCAGACCCTGACTGATCTCCTACTGATGACCTATCCTGGACCCCTTTAAGTTATGCCTATTGTATTTTCTATTTTCCATTTCAATTTTGTAATTCATATATTATAATGTGCAATTATCAATTTTACACAGTAATACCTAAGATAACATCTTCATATTCTTTTTATAGTGTCTAGTGTTTGAGAAGACCTTGAGAATATGAAGAAAATAGCGACTGCAATTATAAAAATAAATATTTAAAAATATTTACAAAGTAAATCTACAGGAAAGTGTCAATAAACAGAGTATGAAAATAAAACACCTTGAATGTATCTTTTCTGCATGATATTCATCAATCGAACCTGACTTTTCCTGTGTTAGAATGGAGTCAATTATAATTCTGTTTCATGTAATTTGATGTTAATATTCTCTGTAATGTTTTCTAATAACTCCGTTAACGGTGCCATAGCTCAATAGCATTTTTAATCATACACACAGCAATAAATAATACTAAAGCCTTTTAACCATAATGAGAATTGTGGTCATTTGCTCTTGGTATTACATGCACATAATCTTGTTTAGAAAATCTCATCATCTAACTACAAACCTATCTGAATTTTGCCAAATACATTAAATAAAGATGCTGCCTTCAGGCATATCTAAAGATATTTTGCATTCACTGTATTACATTTTGTAGAGTATCTTCTAATTTAACCTAATACAATTATTCAGATATGTTTCTGCTAACATACAGATGTAGCAGGGTTAACTTGAACTCCAGCAATTGGTTAAACTGCTGCAGCATGATATCTTATCACAGAAGACAACAAAAAAAAATTGCAATGACTTTTCATAGTTTTTTGTTGTCTTCTGCAATAAAATATTATACTGCAGCAGATGAGCCAATTGCAGAATTTCAGGTTAACACTGTTACATCTGTATAAAACTTCAGTACTGCTTATCTGATTTTCCTTTGCTTAAAATATTGACATCATCATTTAGTGAATATTTTATCTGATAAAAAAATATATTAGGATAACAGTTAGATACATTAAAGGGATTTTCCTCTTTTTGTATAATCTATAATTTCTTATTTATAATCTTTTATTTTCTTATCATACATTTTATGCAGGTGTAAAATGTATGATAAATCCCACCACTGCATATGCACCCTACAGAAGACTGACAGGCTATGCAAATCGGAGGGCAGAGAAATGCATCCTCTTCCTAAATGTAGCTGGTGCCAGGAGAGATAGCATAAACTTTTGTCCATGTTCGCCATCAATCTGAAAGCATACTTGCATCAATAAAATAACATTCTTATTAAGTTGTCCTTTATACACTGTTTGCTGTGCACGCACAAACAAGTTAAATTTTGGTAGCATAGTAACTGTTTGCGGTTGCAGTACATATCTTAAGCAATTTGGTGTATGAAGGCCAAATACTGCATGGCTTCTTTTTCAGCGCTTTTGAGTGCTTTATGAAGATAATTATGGCATATATAAACTTTTCACACACTGACCCATCATTATTAAATTGTTTGTGGGTAATTCTCAGATTGGATGTTAATTTAGCTGTATTTCAGGGTATTATACATGTTAGACCCATCCTCTGTCTAGGCCAAATAGGTTTTCGGCCATATGGTACAGTCGCTATTGACAGTGGTATATAAAGGGTTAGACTACTGGATCAGAGTTATCCATTCCCTGCAGAATGACAGAAGGAACACAAATGTGTGTGTCAGCCAGGCTCCTGCCACTTATTGTGAGAGTACACTGGCAGTGCCCACACAAGCACCATGATGAATATATCAACCTCTTGACCCTTCTTATGGTGTCACTCACTAAATTTTTTGTTTCCTTCCCATATGCCAAAAATAAAATAAATAGGTAAATCGCCTTCCTGACTCTTGTGGGTGTTGGAACTGAGCACTTGAATGGCAGCCATTAACTCCCCTACACCACAATACTATGTGTGCTTTGACTCCCTTGTGTTTGAAAGTGCATTACAAATGTCATTGTCTCATTGTCATCATTGTCACCAAGATGATGCCTGACCAGAAGCTGAGGAAAAACTGGATTGCAGGGATATAAGAGCAGTACATATAAAATAAGCCTGAAGAGTGATAGGCAGGTGTGCATGTATGGAAAAAAGTGTTTGGCTGGAGTGCTTCTTTAACTAGTCATGGGGGTGGGGAGCGGTTTCATCTAATAATGCAATTATTGTGCTAAATCACAACCTGTGTGACCGGCAGTTAGGTATATTATCAATGTGAATTAGTTTGATGACTGCATGACTAGATGAAGCTGCTCTTTGCCACTAATATCTATATGGTGATCTTAAAATCTTTTAAGGCTTGGTTCACACCTGCGCCTGCTCTCTGGGGATTCTGTTTCCCATTCCGCTTTAAAAATGCAGAGAGAAAAGTTCCTTTTTGGGTGGAAACCTGACAGACCCCATTATAGTCTATGGGGACCATGGGTAACTGCTTTTTTAATTGGATTAGGTTTGCGTTCGGGGGGGTCCCCAAGCGGACCCCCCAAACAGAAACTCAAACGCTGGTGTGAACCTAGCGTAACTTGACTTTTTAGCAACAGAAAGCTTATTGAGATCATATGAAAGGTCATTATCTGATGTTGCACATGCGCAGACCAGTTTCGGGTGGAAAAACCACCTGACAGGTTCCCGTTAATGTTGATCTCCTCAAACAAGTGCTACATGAAAATAGAACATTCATCATTTGAATTTTTTGTTTTCTTTTTGACATGCTTAGTTACCATTCTGTTCTTTTCAATAATTCATTCTTTAAAATATGAAGTTTTTGTTGGAAATATAAATTTTTTTTATAGAAGATAGATAAATAAAATATCCCAGTTTATTTTCCAGTGGGGTCCGGAGTTTATCGTTATGGCAGAAAAGGTTATTATCGCCTTGTTTTTGCATCCAATCCCAGCAGTCTAGCAGATTGTTAAGGTAGAATGTTTTGCTTGCAGTTTCCCTGTTAATGACATATATTTAAAATGAATAAATCAAACTTAACCACTTCTGTACCGCCCATAGACTATATACATCCAGAAGGAATTCAGCAACTGCACAAAATCGTGCAGCTGCTGAAATGGGGAGCTGGCTGTAACTTCAGCCAGAGCTCCCAGAGAGAAGGCAGGGAAGGTTTATTACCGTCCCTGCCTTCCCGATTGCTGTGTATACAACGCTCAATGTGCGCTGTATACAGCGCTATGGGCGCCACCATCTTGCGGCTCCCCTCCGACCCGGCGGTCATGTGATCCGCCGGGATCAGCGTCTGTTAGAGCTGCTGGGTCCTACAGGACCCAGATCAGCTCTATAGTTATGTGAAAGAAACGTGCAGTAGGCTGCATTTCTCCTGCAACTGGGGCTAAATGTACCAGACCCAGTTACAGGGGAAATCAGCCTCCCCAAAAAAAAAAAAAGTCATCAGATGTCCCCAAAGGTCTATTATGACCTTATGGGGACACAATGTAAAAAAAATAAATAAAAAAAAAAAAAGTATAGAAAAGTAAAAAAAAAATGTAAATAAAATAATTAAAAAAATAAATAAAATAATACACCAATAAAACACCCTTATTACAGGTTATAGCCCCACCAACGACGACACCATAAACAATAAAAATTATGTAACAGAGAGGAAAAACTATTTTATAAAGTTTTTTAGTAGCACTTTGTGCTATTAAATAAAAAAAAAATGAAAAGTGAAAAACAGACACGTTTTCCCTCCTCTTTTATTTATATTTTCCCGGATATAAAAAAAATTAACATACATGCAAAAATAAAAACAACATAAAAATAAAGCCTTATGTGTCACCGACAAAAGACGTAGAAATTACTTGAATAACGCAAATGATAATAATGTTATAGCCCTCCAAAACCACACATACAAAAAACTTGAAAATGTGCCTGGTATGGAAGTGGTTAAAATCTTCCTCAGAAGACATAAAAACTCAAAGCCTATAAAACACTTAAGTGAAATTTTTTATATTGCAATATATTTATATGGACATACTATCATGTCCATTTTCCAGCCAGATGTAGACTTTGTGCCAACATTTTAGATATTCCATTCATTTTTGGACAAAAATTAATTTAGCTAAAGACACAAGTTTTTAAATGTATTATACTTTATGTTCATCATAATTTAATGTTTCATCTTCAAAGCCATATACTGTAACTATTTTCTATTATCAGCAGGTCATCCACTGTCCCAGGAAATCTATTTTGACAATTTAAGAATGATATTGTAGAATATTTCTTTGGTATTGCATAAATCAACTTTTTTCTTGGACAATGGTAATGGGTTGCTCATTTTAACTCATATATTTATTTTATATTGATGATGATCAAGATGAATATATACAAATGCATTTAAACTTTATATATAAATCAGAGGACATTTTAGTATCTGATTTAGTATCTGATTTGAATTGAAGTAAATGAAATAACTGAAATAAAGAACACATGTAACAACATTGGAGATGTTAGTGCTGCAACATACATAAAATACTAAATAAACACAAAACATGCAATATCTTCTGAACCCTGTTTATATTTTTATTGAGGTTAAAAAGGTTAACTGATATTTGGAACTTTATCTGGAATCATGTTGTCATAGTCTACTGAAATGGTGCATTATATGACCTTACTTGCCAGTTTTTACAGTGCAACCCATTTGGCACTGACTGTATTCAGTATATGCAATTAAACAGTCTTTAATCAAAAAGTAAATTTACTGTTAACATATTTGTCTTAACTTAATTCAAGTTATCATGGTACAGGTCATGGAAACAATTAGGCTTCATGCACACAACCGTACTTTTTATCCACAATTGCAGATAAAAGTACGGACTCATACATTTATATGGCCCCATACACACATCAGTTTTTACAGATTTGTTTCCGGGACGTAGAAAAGAGACGTATAATATGGAGCAGTTCCTATACCTGTCTGTATTTGTGGCTCAGTCAATTCATTTGGATGTATGCATCAGTGAAAATCATGTGTCATCCGTGCCATTTTTACTGAGCCATACACTGCAAATGTTTGTGTGCATGCAGCCTGGAAGAGGACCTTTCACGTTCTCTGCCTCCTGTGATATTATATACTGCTAGATATGTGCCCGGGTGCAGGAGATATCGGTGTCGTTAGTTTCGGCACCAATATTTCTCCACTGTCAGAAGGTCGGGCCTTACTGTCTAGTGTCATCGCTGGGCGGTAAGAAATGCCCCTCCAACACAACTCTTCCTTAGCATTGTACTGTCAGAGGGGGTGTTCCTTACTGCCCAGCAATGACGCTGAGCATTAAGGCCCGCCCTTCTGATGGTGAAGGGATATCGGTGCCGAAACTAATGTCACCGATATCTTCGGTACCCAGACACGTACTGTCAAAGCTGACAATGCACTGAATTCAGCTTTCCAGCGGTGTATAAAACCGCGGGTGCCAGAGGATGTGAAAAGTCCTCTTTAAATGATTAATTCAAAGCTTATATGTCTTTATTTTAGCATACAATATGCATCCATGGTAATTTATACTTTGAACAGAATTTCTGCCAGAAAATTCTGGTGATTAGTGTTGCAACATACCAGCCCTTTGTTGTGCAAAGCAACAAATAAGTCTAAAACACATAATAAACGTGGTATACAGCATGTAGGCTTTTGTCACATATTAAGGCAGAATTTTGTAACATTTAGCTTGATAAGTCTGCCCCTATACCTTACACAGGCATGGACATAACAGCATCGTGCTGTTGGGATGCATTTTCTAGCCAATATATTAATATGAACTATATTTGTTTCTAAGACAGATTATAGCCTTCAATGTACTGTATATTGAGGTTTCCAATATTTTTGTAGAGCACATAACCCATTCCTGACTTTTTACTTACATGTACTGTACATCATAATGTCAAGTGAAGAATATGGAGATGGCTCAGTAGCATCTACGAATGGAACATCATGGGGGGCAGCGGTTGTCATGATAGCTGGAAGCCTATCAAAGACTCCCAGGCTTGTCATTTTAGAAGTTATATTAATTCTGCCAGAAGTATATATACTTCACATGGGTAAAATGGTGGGAGCTCAGGAGGATCTAGGAATATCATGGCAAAAATTGGTTGTCATGTATATATACTTCACAAGTAAAATATAAAGGGAGCCCAGGAGGAGCTAGGATTATCATGGCTGGAAACAATTGGTTGACATGACATTTGGGAGCTTAGCAAAGACTCTCAGCCTTGTCATTTCAGAACGTCTATTACTTTCTTCCAAAGGTAGGGTTTAATAGACTTGCAGTATAGATATACAATATACTGTCATACAGAAGTATTTCAGTATATGTATCAGCAATCACGCTCCCTAGGGTTCATATACCTAAGATGATTAAAAATAAAAATAATAAAAAGAAAAATGTTTCATATATAAAAAAATGAAAGGACAAAGATAATAAAAAAATTAAATCACCCCATTTTACAAAAAAATAAATAAAACATTTAGACAGATTAGGTTACACTGCACTCAGAAAAGTTGTATGTACCACATCCTTCTATATAATTTTACAATTTAATTTTATCCCTTACTATCACCACCCTGAAGACATTTAAATTAAAATTATGCTATATTAACCTGTTACAATCTTAAGGATGGCCTTCTAAATTTTTTTTTATGTGGCAGAACACATAATGTGTACCTTGAGGCTCTTTATAATTAATTAACATTAGACTTTTGGGGAAATAAGAAAATATCAATTACTTGCAGATTTTCTTCTGCTTTTGTCAATAATGAAACTCACGGGGAGCTTTACAGTATATGTAATAGAATGAGGCATATCATAAACAATTAACCTTGGAACAGAGATGCCTAAAAAAATTAGACCAATTTAAAAAACTGTGTTATATCTATTTATATTGTCATTGATCATGCAGGATACATCTAAAAGATGAATTGCAGTAAGTACGATATTAAGTCAAATATGACATATTTAGTAATGGAGACAAATATTATTCTACTACCCTACTTAATCACAATAGATGGATTTAAAGGACTGTAATTTAAAAAATCAAATAAAAACATTTAAAATATAAATATTATCTTGATAAATATTTTTTATTATTTAAAAAAAAAAAAACACATTACAAAAGTGAACATGCAAACAATGTTTGCAAAAAATAAATTAACCTCAGCTCACCACCACCAAAGACAGAGCAAAATAAAAATATATTTTAAAAAATGGGGCAGATTAAATAAGCCCCTACACAACTTTTCTGGCATAATCTCTGGTTTGTAACGCTTTAAATGCTTTTGCAAATTAATTGGCATAAGTGGTGTTTTTACACTGCCACTGTAACTTTTAGAAAAGGATGCATGGCTAGAGTATGCTGGATCTCGGACCATTGCCAGATGTGTCATCAGATTTCTTAAGTATATGGTAGCTGAAATTTTTGTCAGGAACAAGCCAGGGCAGATTTCAATTAGGCACTCACTCTCTTAACAAATGCACCTGATTTATAAAGAGGCCTGTGTTTTGTCAGGCAAATTCTCCCACAGCACAAAGATTACCAATACAAAATGGCAGTCTTGTAAATAATGTAATAATGCAATTCATTTATTCAATAATCTCTCGTGGACATAGGCACACCATATAATAAAGTTAAGGTGCATTTACACATAATGATGCACGAGCTGATGAGTGACAAGGGGAACTCACTTGCACCTTTTCTTTTTCATACGCCAATGAAAAATATATAGGGAGGAACAATATCTGCCTGCTTCAATTACTGCACAGTACTGCCTTTTGTCCCTGATTAACATCTTCACAGTCATGACATAGCTGCAAGCAGTAGATATCAATCAGGGATAAGATGCAAGTAAACGCTGGCATGGCCAATGGCAATTCACACTAATTTGCATATTAATACAAATCAATTTATATATGGATTACTGCTACAATTTATGATAGTAAATTTATATTTGTGATGTTTTTAAAAGTTACACTTCACTATTAGCAATATATCTTGCATTTTATGTAGCTAACAGACTCCCTTTAAGAGGAAAATTAACTAAAAAACTAATTATATTACATATTTTTGTCAGATTCAACAGAATTCCACAAGAAGCACCCTTACAAGATTCTATATGAAACCAATTTATTAAGAAAATATTGTTGTTAGCACTTGTTTACAGTTTGATATAATTTAGAGGTTTTACTATATGTAGCTACAGTAAAGTTATAATAACAAAAAAGGGGGAATTTCCACTCACCATACTTCACAGTTGATTCATAGGACATTTTTTTCAGATAGTGTTCATATAATATATGTATAAATAACCAGCAAAATCCATAATAGCAGAAAATAGGTTATCCAGCACTTCATCCAGTGGTAAATTAAAACAAATCACATAGATTTTAGCTTCTATAGACAAATTATGACACAAGTTATGTGCATGATCATGTGTATGATACCAATTCCAGTGGTGTAAATAATTTTTTTTTTCGCATAATGCTGATTGCTTTTTCATATATTTCTATATAAAATATATTATATACACAGATTTGTCTTTCTTTGAGTTGCAGCATGTGAAAGGTTTCACTAACATGTGACAATACAGTATAGCATTGAATTAGTTTTAAAATAAATAAAATAAAAATAAAATATAATTGATCTAAGGATGAATATGACTGATGTTCACAGTCTCAGCATCAGTTTCTATAGTTTAACTGAGGTTTTTAATATTTTGTAATAAAATTGTTCAGAAATGTAATTGTAAATATCATTTTAAAGCCAAACAGTATGTACAGTTTTCATTGGAAAAGTGAACTAGCAACTAATAGATGTTAAAATATGCATTTCCTGACATTAAATTTTCAGTGCTTGGAAAGAATAGATATCATTTGCATAATTTGCTGGATCTGAATTTGACTTCAAACATTGCAAAAAAGTCACAGCCTAATGTTTTTGTAGCACAAATTATAAATGGCGTGTGTCAAACTGAGCTCATTCCCACATGTTTTTCATTAATCTAAAGGCAAAGTGTACTGATTCAAGAGGAGCTCACATTTTTCAAAACAGAGAGAATATAAAATGAGCTGGTGACCTTTATTAGAGCACATGGTTTTTTAATGTTCAGAAAATATTTATACCTATGTGAAATTAATGGGAGCATGTTCAATAACTAAAAAAAAATCCTTTAATATCTATAAAAAAAAAAGTCATCACGCATCTTTATTTAATAAAACATAAATCTAAACAGTGGAGGGAAACCAAAACAACGATAAGCATATAAGATATGCCTAGAGTGGTTAGTAAGAAATAAATAAGCAAACAATATCAAAAAAGTATACATCCATATTTGATCAAGATCTCAGTTTACATACAGAATGATTCGATGTAAAAGTTAGGAACCTTTATAAATGTGTTACAATACATTACTTATCTTAATTCTAAACCAATATTAATTCAAAATTATTGTACATATTAGGATATATTTGGGCGGCACAGTGGCTCAGTGATTAGCACTGCAGTCCTGGGTTCGAATCCTGCCAAGGACAACACCTGCAAGGAGTTTGTATGTTCTCCCTGTGTTTGCATGGGTTTCCTCCGGGTACTCTGGTTTCCTCCCATACTCCAAAGACATACTGATAGGGAATGTAGTTTGTGAGCCCTGTATGGGACAGTGGCTGACAATATCTGTAAAGCACTGCGGAATATGATGGCGCTATACAAGTAAGCTAAGTAAATATAGTTATATACAACTAATTTTTTTTAGAAATCTATCCACTTTCCACCAGAACAACAACATCAGATGAATAGACTTGCTTTCCACTGGCAGGTATTTCTGCAAGGAATATGCCTTATGTGCTGTATATACCCTTAAAGAGGCTGTCCAGTTTCAGACAAATTTCACTTTCTGTATAATGAAAAATTCTACAATATATTTTCTGTATTAACTCCTCACAGTTTCTAGATCACTGCTATCATTCTTGGTTTATATCTGGTGGATAAAAATCAGTCCATGGTCACATGATGGACAGTCCATGGTCATATGATGGACAGTCCATGGTAATGTGATGTACACACAGGTGCATAGTTTGTTAAAGTCAAAACAGAATAATCACATATCTTCTTGGTAATGAGCTGTGCACCCGTGTGTCCATTACATGACCATGGACTGTATATCACATGACCAGGGACTGTTTTTTTCCTACTGGAAGTAAGCAGATTGAATGGCAGGAAGAAGTAAGCTAGACAACTGTGATAAATTTATACAGCAAGTATATTAGAAAATTGTAGAACTTTTCATTATACAATCAGCAACATTTGTCTGAAATTGGACAACACCTTTAATGTCCAATGCAATTAAAATTCTTTAGACTATAGAGTTGCACTTTCCCAGAATTAATTTTCTTACCGCATTACCCGAGTTTAGATGAGTGGTTAGAATGTAGCTGGCAAGAAGCTTTGTTAATCTTTTATAATAGAGCAGTTGGATTATTGCTTCAGCTCATTAGCACAAAGTAAAAATAATATACAAAATAACTTTTTATATGAATTACAGACTTTGACATAAACAATTGTCATAATAGTTTACTGTATAAATATTGAAATATGTTTCAAAATCAATGTCATATAAACAAATTTTTTGATACAAACAGTAAGGCAAATTTAAAATGCCAAATACTAGTTTCAGACAAGAAAATGTAGAGTGGACAAATCTAATGGATATTTTTTACTATCAAATGTATCCTTAACCTTCTTTTGGCTGGATGTGTCCAGATATGTGTATCACAAATAAAGGTGGTTATCTAAACACACCATGATTTTGTTGTGTGATTCAGAAGGGGTGTGCAAATAGTAGCCTTTCAGCCGTTTTACTAGCATGTTGTGACATTGCATTAAATTGGTATCCTCAAAGGGAACCCCTTTGAGGATACCATAGCGGGCCACAGCAAAAAAGTGCTTCAGGAAAAACCATGGCGGAAACGCATGACATTTTTTCCCGCATTGCTTTTCACAGAAAGTCTGCAGAGTTTTCCTCTGCGGACTTTCTGCTTCAATTATACCTATAGGGAAACTGCCGGCGTTTACGTTGGTATAATTGACATGCTATGATTTCCAAAAACGCAAAGGTTTTGGAAATTGCAGCATTGCCACTGCGCGTATTTTTCTGCAATGTGTGGATGGGAATCGATAGGGGCCCAGGCCTTAATCAGGTTTGGAAATTTGAACTTCTCATCTGATATCGACATAGGGGTGTATCCAGAAATCATCTTACCTGGAAATCCCTTTAACCAAATTAAGAGTGGACTAAACCCAATGATATCCCCCTAAATGAGGAATATATTTATATGAAAACCAATATAAAAAGTAGAAAGCAAAACAAAACTACTGACAATGTGGTCAAAGAGGTTTACTTAAGGTAATGGTGCATAAGTAGAGAACCGCAGCATGGGATGAATGCATTGTCAAACTTACACACGTGGACAAAATTGTTGGTACCCCTCGTTTAATGAAAGAAAAACCCACAATGGTCACAGAAATAACTTGAATCTGACAAAAGTAATTTGCCAAACTACATGTTGACAAGCCACAAAGCTTCTGGGAGAATGTCCTATGGACAGATGAGACAAAAATTGAAATTTTTGGCAAGGCACATCAGCTCTATGTTCACAGACGGAAAAATGAAGCATATCTTGAAAAGAACACTGTCCCTACTGTGAAACATGGAGGAGTCTCTGTTATGTTCTGGGGCTGCTTTGTTGCATCTGGCACAGGGTGTCTTGAATCTGTGCAGGGTACAATGAAATATCAAGATTAGCAAGGGATTCTAGAGAGAAATTTGCTTCCCAGTGTCAGAGAGCTTGGTCTCAGTCGCAAGTCATGGGTCTTGCAACAAGATAATGACCCAAAATATACAGCTAAAAAAACCCAAGAATGGCTAAGAGGAAAACATTGGACTATTCTGAAGTGGCCTTCTATGAGCCCTGACCTAATTCCTATTGAGCATCATTGGAAGGAGCTGAAACATGCCGTCTGGAAAAGGCACCCTTCAAACCCAAGACAACTGTAGCAGTTTGCTCATGAGGAATGGGCCAAAATACCTGCTGAGAGGTGCAGAAGTCTCTTTGACAGTTACAGGAATCATTTGATTGCAGTGATTGCCTCAAAAGGTTGTGCAACAACATATTAAGTTAAGGGTACTATCATTTCTGTCCAGGCCTGTTTCATGAGTTTCCTTTTTTTTAAAAAAATTCTGATGAAGCATGGTTGAAAAGCAATGTCTGGCTTTCATTTGTTCATTTTCATAGAATTTTTAAATATTATTATTTTTGTCAGATTCAAGTTATTTCTGTGACCATTGTGGGTTTTTCTTTCATTAAACAAAGGGTACCAACAATTTTGTCCACGTGTGTAAGCCCAAAGGTCCTAAGATACAGACTTTTCTGAAGCAAAAGTGCTCCTTGAGAGCTAAAAACTTCACTGAAGTGTTTGCCTGGAACTCCATTTCTTTAAAAATATGAATGATTTGAGTCAAAAGCATTGACTCTCTGTAAAACAGTGAGCGGAGGGAGAAAGAAGCGAAAACAGTACAAAAAATATTTGTTTACTTGTTACTTTATGTGCTGTAATGTATTCTTAAAGAAAAGTTTATAGATTTTTTTAATATAAATGTTATATAGTATGTTACAGCATGAGATTTTTTGCCAATACAAAAATAATATAAGAACAATGACATGCATCTGGTTTTCTGGAAACTGGACATGACATAAATGACAAATAAAATTTTATTTGAATTATACAGTTTTTTCTCTTAGTATCAGAGTTGAAAGTTAACCTACAGAAAAGAAGCTTTTATCTTTGATTTCTACATAAGCAGCTAGATGACCTGTCCTCCAATTCTATTAAAACAGGTCTCACTCTTTAGTTTATATAGATTTTATAAGAACCTTTTGAAATTGCTTGTCTCAGTCACAGAAATAAAACCTACTGGAGAATAAGTCTTCTGATACTGTACAATAAACTTAGCATTAAATGTATTTTAGAAGTCACTGCAAGTATGATTGTACTGACTTTCATATAACTACCACATAAATGTGCAATAAAGGTGAATTCAGGAAATTCAAAGTGTGTATAGTACATTCATAATACATAACAAAAGAGAGACAACAGCTAAAAAAAAAAAATTACATTTGCAATTTTGATGCAAAATATGTTATATTTTTGTGTATACGGATCCAGTACAGATCTGTGTCACAGAGTTTACAGAATATAGCCTCTGTGTGTAGTCTGGATCAGAAATCATGAGTTACTATATTTCTTGCAACTCTTCTTCTGTCTGTCACAATAAAGGGGGTCAGATGGGAGCACAGTAACATATTACTGTGGGACAAAATCATGCAAAGGGTTTATTTGAAGTCTATTATCAAAGAGATACATAAGACTGCATACAGTAGGAGTTATAGACTTATAAAGTTAGGATATTTTTAATCTAGACTATTTCTAAATTTTATTTTAGATACATTAAAGGAGACTTTCACCAGGTTTGGGGCTCCTAAACAGAATATTCTTATGCTGCTGGGATTTAGCCCCCAACGTCTGGTAAACGCACTTCCATCTTTTGTTTGGTTGATTATTTTATTTTTTATTCAGAAGAGTCCCAGACTCTGTATTTAGGGGACCCTAAATATTGTATACACTGGTACACGTAACCTTTAATGCTATATTGGTATTTAATGTAGTCAGCACTTTTTTCTAATAGAAGGATAAGGGTACACAGTGACTTTGGCTGCAAATGTTGTTGAGCGACCAAAGACTGATGTCAACCTTTTACTCCTTCATCAGTTCCTAAAGCTAAATTTAAGTGTGTAATTAAAATGCATTCAAGACACTGAAGTTATTTACCAAGTATATTTAGTTGATGCATTAATTAAAAATCTACAATAAAAAAGTGGCATTTTCAGGAGGGTTTTTACAATTTTAACTTGACTGTTAGGGGGTTAAAAGACCTTTCAGGGGAGGTCAGAGAAGGACTGTAGAATGAACTCAGTGTGACAGATTACCTAATAAACATCATTCTAAAACGTGTATTATAGTGCTTATACATACAGCTGTAGAAGTAGAATAGGTCACCAATAAAAAGTATCATTCCTATAATAGCTTTATATTGGTGTCCCATACCCAAAATGACCCACAATTTAGTTGATTTTTGCTTTCCTTTAAAAACTTTAATCTGAATATGTATAAACATTATGGATTAGAACGATTTTAATTATACCCTGCTTTGGAGGTAAGTGAAAAACATGAAGACCACACTAAAGCAAAATGGAAATGAATGAACAAGGGTGCCATTAAAATGCTATGCTTGACTAATGAGCAATCCAAAGCTCTGAATACATTTTCAACTGGACACAACAAATACAACATTACTCAGATCCATTTTAAGCAGCCATGTTTGGATAACCTTGCATGGTTTTAGTTTGGAAAAAATTGTTTCTTCTTAAATTTCCAGGTAAAGTTTATTTCAGTTGCCTTGCTGTTATTGCTGACCTGCAACATTTGTCGTAGTAACTATCATAGAAAAGTGGTAGAGATGTGCTACAAGAATTTATTAAGCACAGTCTTGAAAAACAATCAATATGAACCATGTTCTCACTCACACCAAGTATTGGCATCTAAAAGGCTTATTACAAAAGTAATTAAAATTCTAGCATAAACCCTTGAATTGCAGTGAATTTATTGTTCTGTGTACTGTATATTTGAAAAACCGGGAATGAACAAATAATATTAGAAGTTTCATTTACAAATGTTAAAAATCTAAGCTCACTACCAAACTATTATTAGCATTATTATGATACAACTTAACCTCAGATGTTCTGAAACTCGGAACACATACCTTCTCCCTAGAGCTTAGGCATTGATCTACATTAAAGAAAACAAGACTGGAGTGTAAAAAAAGATCAATTTATTTAGCAATACCAACCACAATGCATTGTATCAAAGCAGAAGAAAGCTTTCTTTTATGGGAACACAAATTAATTTTATGCCTATCCGACCAGCAGAATGTTAGGCAGAAATAGCACTTTAGGGGGGTTAAGATATAAAATGATGCTGACAGTTGAAGTGATACTGTGTTGCAGTGTAGTATGTTACTGTGTGTTCTTCAATTTCACTGCTTACAACAAATGAACGTACTGACATAGCAAAGTTTACAGTTAAAGCATACTTTAACTTGTAGTGTTACATTAGTGATCCTTACAATATCATGTCTTAACACAATATTAGCAGTTCATTAATACAAGGAATCAATTTATTAATCTGCGCATTGAGTTCGCTTGTGGTTTAAGCGATTTCACAAATGACTGATTGTGTATAAAAATTATAATGTTTTGCATTTTCATTTTTTTTTCCTTTTTAGTCATCATACTAAGACATAAAGACACTGCCTAGAATTAATTAATTGTGGCATTTATAAACTAATATCAGCAAGCGATATTGTACTCATTTAGGATTAATATTCAAAGTAACCACATTTAAGTAAAAAAGACCTGGACCACATGTCCCAGTATTACACATTGATCTATACTTTTACGCAAAATCTTCAAAAATGAATATAGGGTTCTTACCAGACATCAAAGTGTTTTAGGCCACTAGCAGCTTAAAATTAAGGCAATTTTTCAATGTAAATAGTTATTTGACTACTTTAACCCCTTCCCGCCGGTGACATTTTTCAATTTTCATTTTTCGTTTTTGACTCCCCCCCTTCCAAACCCAATAACTTTTTTAATTTTTCCGTTCTCAGAGCCATATGAGGTCTTAATAGTTGTGGGACAAATTTTTCTTCATGATGCTACCATTAATTATTCTGTACAATGTACTGGGAAGCTGGAAAAAAAAATTCAGAATGGGGTGAATTTGAAAAAAAGTGCATTTGTGCGAGTTTCTTACGGGCTTCGTTTCTACAGCATTCGCTCTACAGTCAAAATGACATGTCATCTGTATTCTATGTTTTGGTACAATTCCAGGGATACCAAATTTATATGGTTTTATTTACATTTTAACCCCTTAACAAAAATCCAAAAAAATATAACTTTTTTATACTTCCGTGTATGGGGATGCATAGGGCGTCTTTTTTTGCGGGACCAGGTGTACTTTTTAGTTATATTATTTTGGGGAATTACTATTGCTTTAATCACTTTTTATTCAAATTTTTATCAGAGGCAAAACAGTGAAAAAAAGGCCATTTGTCACTTTTGATTTTTTTTTTCCGCTACGGCGTTTAAAGTATAGGAAAAATATTTTTATAGATTCGTAGGTCAGGCATTTTCAGACACAGGGATACCTAATGTCTATGTGTTTCACAGTATTTAAATACTTTTATATGTGTTCTAGGGAAAGGGGGGTGATTTGAACTTTCAATATATATATTTTTTTTTGCATTTTTTTTGCATTTATTAGACCCCCTAGGGGTCTAGAACTCCAGGGTGTCTGATCACTAATGCAATGCATTACAATGCTAATGCATTGCAAAAAATGGTGCTTCTATTGCAGGGTAAGATGCCTTAAAAAAATAGCTTACCCTTTTAGTAATCTGAATTGCATTGAGCTTTCTGCAAGTTCCTAGAAGGATTTGGATGTGAAACTGATTCACATATTCTTGCTCTTCACGTGATTAAGTTGTAATTTCACTATTGCTTCACTGTCTTTACAGATTAATCTCATATTTTATAAACAAATGTTACCTGCTGTGTTGGCTAGTCAGTGTTATGTAAAATTGAACATTTATCTAGGGATTTTTTTTCAACCACTAATAAAATTCTGTCAGCTGCCAGTTTTTTTTTCCAGATTTTATGCATTTGAACAACCAAGGCTAAAAATGAAATGCCTTAGTATTCCTATTTGATGTAATTCCACAACTTCTCAACACAATTGCCTAAACCTATTTCATTTGCCCAAGGAACTATAAAATGAAATTGCCAGTCAACCATTCTGCTTATTGTAAATTAATGCTGTTCAGAGTCAAATGGATATAGTGACATATATATTATTAAACTTATGAGCCTAGATTCTTTTGCAAGATAATATGCAGTTATCTATAGCATTTATTTTATGTTTCTTACAGGCCACACAGAATTATATTGAAGACAAAGCTTTAGTGAAAGGGAGTAAGGCTAGGTTAACATCTGCACTGGGTTCTCCATCACTTGGTTCCACAGGGGGACCCGAACGACAGACAGCCAGACCACTAAAATAGTGGTTACCCATCGACACCATTGACTATAATAAGGTTTGCCAGGTGTCCGTGGGGTGTCCACCATTTGCATACTGAAAGTGGTAGAGAGAAAAGTCCTCTGTGCAGGACTTTCACCAATTTCTGGAGGTTTCTGCAGCAGATTCTCCAACGGTATTTCCAATGGACATTCTGGCGCAAATGTGAACTTAACAAATATTAGCTTAGGAAATTGATAACAAACACATTTAAGGCATTGACTAAACAAATTATAATTTTGTGGAAGCATTTGTGACTGATAAATATTGTAATATAATTTATTAACAAAATGTGGCTCCTTTATGTAAAATTCTGCACTAAAATTCACTATCTTTCCTTGTTTTTTTCTAGCTGAAATATGTACACACTTGTAACTAGAGTATGAGTGGGCTGGGTCACATACAGCGCAAGAAAGTTGAGCCCAGTGGGTCCCTTCAAACAGTTGTATCTTGGGAAATTCATAACATAAAACAGTGAATAAACAGGGAAACAAACATTGAGTAAACAGGGAAACAAAGTAAATTTGAGTGTAGGATTTCAAAGAGAGGAGACAAATTGTATATTAGAATACTTGATTAACCCCTTCATGCAAAATCATGTAATTATACGTGATTAGGTGCAAGGGGCTGTATGGAGAGGGCTCAGGAGCTGGGAGTGCTGGGGGAATACTGGCATAATGGTGGTATAATACAGCCAGCACCCGCTACTAACAGTTGCAATCAGTGCTGGCAGCGATCGCGGCTGTTAACTCTGTAGATGCCATGACAAAATACGACCGCGGCATCTAAGGTCTGCAGGCGCTATTTTTAATGATCACCACCCTACGGAATGTCATCAGAGGACAGCAATTGGTTGCCATGACAGCCAAGAGCCTATTGAAAGTTCCCAGGCTTGTCATTACTATAGAAATAAAAAGAGAAGAAATCATCATACCTTCTCCAAAATGGTATAATTAAAAATGGCATCTTGTCCCGCATAAAAAGAGGCCATACTCAGCTCCATACACATAAATATGAAAAACTTACAGGTGTCAAAATATAGCGACACAATGAAATTTTTTTATTTTGCAAAGTTTTAAATTTTTTTTAAAGGTATCAAAACATTAAAAATACTATATAAATTTGGCATCACTGTGAACATACAAACCCACAAAATACAGGTAACATGCCATTTTTACCACACAGTGAATGCTGTAAAAATTAATCCATAAGATATAGGTGCCACCTCATTCTGAATTGTTTTCCAGCTTCCCAGTGCGTTGCACAAGATATTGAATGGTACCATTACAAAGTACAATTTGTTTCGCAAACAATAAGCCATCTTGTTGCCCTTGAAATGTGAGGAGGGAAAAACAGAAATTCAAAAACAAAAATTGGCTCAGTCCTGAAGGGGTTAATCTGACAAATGCTGCCAGAAAATCAAAAGCGCTTAAAAGTTTAGCTATGCTTTAATGAAATTTACAGAAAGGTAACACAGAGTGGACTTGCCTTTATGCAGTGCAAAACCAATCTATCAGTTTTCTAAAACTGAAATTTGTGACAGAGATTTCTTAGTAACTTAAGTCAATCAAGGACAAAGTAGTTTAGGCTATGCTAATAGCTGAAACACAATAATTCTAGAAATTCCTAATTGTCTGATATCAAGAATAATTTTTAAATATCTATCTATTTAATTTTTAATTTTTAAATATCTATCTATAGATGTGACCAGACTTAATGGGGTTGCCCAGGAAATACAGTTTTCTGCAAGAAGGCTGGGGAAGGTGAAAAAAAACAAAATCCATACCTGTCCCTGGCTCTCCGATGTCGCTGCTACTGTACATTCCAGTGACCCCCCGGCATTTGTTCCGGAAGAAGTTCTCACCACATGTGACTTGATTGCCCTCAGTGACCTATGGAAAGGATACAGTATGTCACCGATGACGTATGCGTGACATTCCAGTTCCTTTCCTTAAGCTGAAGTGGCCTCTGCTGTCATGTGTACAGAGGACATCTGCTCTAACAAGCCCCCAGGAGCAGCTGGTCTGGACCATGGTGGAAGATACCAGAGCACAGGGACAGGTGAGTATGTTTTTTTTTCACCTTCCCTGGCCTTTTTGCAGAAAACTGTATTTCCTGGACAACCCTTTAACTGATCTCTAATCTGGTTAATCACTAGAGTCAAGAAGATAGGTAAGGAATGACACATCTATATTACATACCATAAGATCACTTTTGGTTGGATTTTGCCTTCAAATGTTTCATGAATACCTAAATGCCAGTTTTACCATAGGTTAAGAATCTAATTTAAAGGGAAAACTATTAAAATGTTGCATTATCAATGTTCTTTTTAAAATTTTTAATATATGAAATATACATAATTATTTTAGAGGTATAACTTAAAAGCCCCTACGTCCCAATGCAAAAGATGAAATAGGGTCCCCCACCTGGTCTTGTATGTTCACTTTATAATACTGCTCACAGGGATTTTTGGAGTCTGTCAGGGACTAGGACACATAAAAAGACACCATCATTATAAATGGCACATTGTTGGTGGGAATGGTACTGTAACCGATATAGTATTGTGGTCCATTGCGTGCTTTTGCATGTAGGCTTAACTGTGGAAAAGCAATGCTTTATCAGATTAACTGAAGTACTGTTGAGACTTGGTCACAGAGAACTGAGGGGGATCCAGTCACTTGTAATATAACTGCATTTTCATTATGTACAATATGGTTACAGGAATTGCTGGAAATGTATTTGCTAATAATTTTATACATTGCTCTATTTTTGTTTTGCTTCAACCCCACTCAGTAAAAAGATATGACTAACCCTAATCATATCGTTATTATTATTAAAAAAGCAGTTTAATGCCCATGAATGAGACTACATTCTTATTATCAGACGTTCTCCTTTGACTAGCTTATTTTTTTTATCTTCTTTAAAATAATATCACTATTTTATTCTCACATTGTTATTTTACCTGAGGTCAAACCAACTCCCTGTGCACATCTTGAAACTTTGTAATAGCCTCAAGGAATAAGAAAAAACTGTACAAGTAATATTGATTTATATCAATCTAAAATACTAAAGAAATACATTTGCCTTGTATGACAGTTAGATGCTATATATTTCATATAAGAAATTATAGAGTGTTATATTGTTAATGAAGATAGGCTGCTTGAAGATGAAAGAATAAGATAATGAGATAAAACCTCTAATAATTATTTAAAGTTATAAAGTTATCTAGTCAGTAAGGTTGAAAAAGACACAAGTTCTACTGTGTTATCCTGCAAATTATGAGGTTCTACAAAAGCAAAAGTTATTCCTGGCTTTAAATGTGACAATAAGAAGAAATCCCTGGATGGATCACCTATCTCACATGTTTATGTATTTTGAAATCTAGAAAGGTAAAAAGTTAATGGAAGCATTTAACCCTTTAAAACCCGCAGTTGGAGGCCTTATTGACCAGAACAATTTTTGTCATTTTAATGTGCTATAATTTATGCTATAACTATTAAAGTGAATTTTGTGATTTTCTTTTTCAGTGACAATATAGTACTTCCCATATTGCTAATGTTCACTAAATAGTAGTTTATTTAATGAAATATTGTGCCACATTTACAAAACAGTTCAACAGAAAATCCCTGTTATCCAAAGTCACCAATTATAGCGTAGCTTTCTTTTTTCAGGAGACTATAAGACATGAAGGCTGTTCTGTGATTGGATGCAATGGGCAACAAATATAGATATCCTTTTAGACAGTTTCATCCATCTCCCTCATTAAACTATTATTACATGGACAAAGTAAGTATACTTCTTTAATATTCAAAGCCCAGTTAGTTTTTCATTATATGAAGTCATTTTTTTTTAAAAATTGAAGTTATACTGTACATCTACTGTATGTGTTTTCAATTACTCAGAAATAAAGCAAGGTTTTGCTCACATAATGTTAGGGTCTTGCCAGACGTAGCGATACCCTATACTACTGCAGGGGTCTGGGAGGAAGGACAGAGACAGGTGAGCCCTAATCTCACCCCAGCCACTGTCCCTTCCTATTGCCTCAGTTACCCTAAACGGTAAAAGGACAACCTGAAGACGAGCCTTATACTGGGTAAGTGACACACAGAACAGGACAAGACAAAACAACACAGAAGCAGAGTGAGCAAGCCAAGGGGTTGGTAACAAACGAGCAATGCAGTACAAAATCAAATTCCAAGAGAATAGTAAAAGTCAAGGCCAGGGGTCAGGAATACGAATACCAGTAACAAGACAGCAAGGAATACTAGCCAGAATGCAAAAGCAATAACCAGTGACCATGTGAGGGCTGACAACCTGTTTATAGAAAGTCTGGGCAAGCCCCAGACTGGATTGGTAGACAGGCTGTCAATCACACAGGCAAGACTGAGATTAACTATTAGTGGAACAGAGAAAACCAAGGTGAAGGAAACGGGTGTGACAGAAAATCAATTACATTGTCTAGGACCGTGTTCAGACTGAGCAACAAGAAACCTTCGCAAGGAACCAAACTGAACATGCCTCCTTCGCCGCAGCGTGCGAGCGGAGGGTGGCGCAGAGACCTGAACAGGCAGAGACGTTACACATAATCTGTGAGAATCAATATTTATGCTCTGAGGTATAAACATAATACAAATCCTTAAACTTTTAGTAGTACTACGAAGGTAGAATAGAGTGGCTTTCAAACACATGCAGTTGCTCTTATAAGGATTGCGTCTAGCAAAAAATAAAGTGTCATATGGGTAAAACTGTGTACTGGCAAACAGGCAGTAGTTTATTTTTAAAGTGACTTTCAGCACCACTTTACTAAGGCTCATTTGCACCAGAATATGTATATCATTTGCTCATATTTATCTCAATGGTGGTTTATAGCTTGTATTTTATAATCATTTTGCTCATAATTTAAGGGACTGGGAAATAAGGGGGTGGGGTGGGGGGAGACAACTTCCCAAAGCAAGCTCCTACTATCTATGAGATTACATTTAAATGATTTAGCTAAAAATGTACATGCTCACAACTACTGATAGATTGTTCTCTATGATGAGATATTGCACAGCAAAGGATCTATGCATCTGCCAGGGTCCCATACATATTTTTGCACAGGGGCCCCAGCTTTCAGTCCACTTTTGTTTCAAAGTGTAGTTGTACTTTAGTCACAAACCACAAGTTTAATATTTATTTATACAATACCTTTGTGGTAACTGAAAAAAATAGCAAGAGTCTTGTAAACTTTACTCTAAATGCCATAAATAAATAGACAAACTCAGTAGATGAGTAAGAGTCAACTGAAATCTCATATTGAGAATTTTCTATACTTTTATACAGGTTTCTATTGAGAAACAATTAAGCTACAGTTGAATTGGGGAGACAAGATCATAACCAGGTGTTCATATGTCTACTTTCTTGCTTACTTGCACTCTGAAAATACATTTTGCCCTAAGTCAAAAACATAACCATGCCCTCCAAAACAAAAAAGAAGTGGTGCGGATTGCTGCTTAATGCCATCTGTTCTCCCTATGAGATGGCATGTTCTATTCAACAAGACCTGCTGGTATTTTGGCATTTGAATGAAAAATTAGAGTTGCATTATTCATTATTGTTTATTTTAGATTAAAGCAGACTTTATCTCATATCATGTCCTCAAACAAAAGCTCATTTTGTAGAATAAATATTGGCCAAAATGATATTAGCAAAATCATATACTTCTCCAAAACTGACATGTGAAGGCTGATAATGAAATAGAAAAAAATTAAAAAGCTTAAAAAAGGAGCAAGATTATTCTTTACTAATCTAATTTTTCCAGTTAACTATCACTTATATCTACTTTATTAAAACAAAATAGAAGAAATATCAAGCACACCATTGTAAAATAAATATGTGATTTACAGCAAATTAACTTAATATATTATTGCTTATATTATTGTCTAAGGAAAACCTGCTTTGATACATAGGGCAGTTTTTAGCCATTGCAGAAAAAAAAACTTTGTGGTGGCCTGTCCTATATTTGAACTCAACTTCTAGCCAAGGAAACTAATCTGCAAGAGTCTTTTCTCTCAGAGAACCAAAATAAAACGATAGAAGGAAGAATAAACTGCCAAAACCAGACACATTTCCTCCTTTATCCGGATAAAGTGCATGAATATTCAATTGGGATAAGATTACAGTATATCCACCCACACAAACAGCCATTTTAACTTTGATTTACAAAACAAAGGTACTGTACCTTCACTGTGATTACTTGTGAGAGAGGGAAGGGAGCAAAGTCTGTAAATATGTTTATGTCTAAAATATCCTATATGCTAATCATTTGCAAGGAAGATTTTACTTGGTCATTTTTCCAGACAATTATTATACATTTAGTGGATGCCCTGAGACAGTTTTGCAGATAAATTACTAATTAAAGTAGTGTTGATAGGAGAAACATAATGTCTTTAGGAGTTCGGTTTAAGTTCTATGTCACTCATACTGAATTCAATAGAAACTTGCATAGAACACTTACCATGTTATTCTATTCTGTCACAGGCATAAGTTACTGGCTGTGTTATCAATTAGAAACTTCTAGCTCTGCCAAAAGGTACAGCAGTGCTGAATAGAGGTAGTAATCATACTTGTCTATTTTATGGTACATTTCAGGTACATAAACGTTCTGGGGGCAACTTCCAAGTAATCCAAAAAGCCTGGCATTATGTTTTTGGAGTATAACAGAAAACTGGATTACCCAAAGGAAACCTACACCACAGGAAGTTTGGTTGCATTCAGATCCAAGGAAACAACAGTTCAGAGATATGTACTCCTTTAGCTCTTAGTCCTCTTAGCTGGACCTGTCCAGATATGTGTATCACAAGTTAAGCTGCTTTTCTTAACACAACAGGGTTTCATGACAGGTTATCACAAAGTGATATACTAGTTATTCTATTTATGTCTATGTTTGAACACTCCAGTGGGGGAGGGTGCATTGCAGTCTTTCAAGGCTTTTGTGAGCATATTGTGTTGAATTGGTTTCAAGACAAATGGGTATTTTAAACCAAATTTGAAATCACTTATGTGTGGACAATCTGCAATTACAGAACCACAATATCATAGACAAAGAACCATATCAGTAATGATCCAGCCATATTTATAATAGTGAATGGGTAAGGAATATGCAAATAATACCTCATTGGTAAAAAAGAGAAATTTTCTCCTAGAGCCAGCTATTTGAAGGTAGCCCCCTATAAATAAATACTGGTTTTCAAAGAGAGAGAGAGAGACATTACCCCTTCTCACTCTTGATAACAGTGAATGATTATTTTTATGGGTACAGTACTAAAAATGTATTGATAGAATGAAATGTACGTAGGGTTTGATAGAAAGGTGCTGTCTTTGGGCAGGACACATTCTTGGCTATAGTATTATGTTTAAAGGAACAGTCTGAATAATTTTCTATAGAAACATTCACCTGTATAGCGGGAAAAATGTTATTTTGTATGTCTCCTCAGTCAGCCACTCAAGTCTTAGTATTATAAGGTTGTGTTCCCACAGGCACACAGATCACAGGAAAATCAGAGTTTGACAAAGATTTTCAAAAGACTTTTAAACTTTGTCATGGATTTGTGAAAACCATCTAAACCAATCTAAAACTTTAAAAAAACTGCATTATTTCAATACAGCCTTCTCATACTGGCAAAAATACAAGAAACCACAGGAGTTCTGGGTCCCAGTTTGAATGGTGTGGTAGTCACACATGTTCCCAACTGCTCTATGCAAAGTCTATAGGACTGACAAAGATAGTGGAGGGTTACTGTTTATGGATGACCGCTGTTCTATGGTCAAATACAGGATATGAGACCAAAATTGGTGGGTTTCTTAGTGGACAGACTTCTGGATAAATTTTTAATGTTTGATCAGTGGGGTTACAACTGCTAGAGCTCCTGTTAATCCTGAGCGAGAGCATATAATAAACCTACATGTTCCTTAGTGCTACCATAAGGATCTCATTGCAAAACAACACTGACTATAATGTTAAAGGTTCCACCAGACATCCTTTATTTCTGCTCTATAAAAAAAATGTACTATACACCATATAATAAAAATGCAGCACTCTGTATAAAGAGAACACCCTATCAGATTGTATGGAATCACAATAAATGAGAGATATAATTGTACACAAAGTACAAACAATTATGTAAACACATGTCAATTAGAATCTCTTAGCAAAATCAATAGCAATTCATATTTGTATTTGAATAATAACCCATGGCATGTCTTTATAAGCCTATAGCAATATATCTGTCAAGCATCTGTTAGTAGCTTTGTTTGGGACAGCCATATGGTAACCAATATGTAAGACTAGCAGGCATGATTTTTTGTATCTATCAATATAATTCAATATAATTGTGTTACTCTTTTGAGGGAATAATATTATTGGGGTTTATTGTACAGGTGCTTAGGTTTCTTATCCTAATACAATTTTGACTCACTATTGATTTTAGATAAGGGATCATTAAGGAACAATTGTTTATACTATTGGTATATGTATAGATGTGTCCTTCATTACCTTTTCTTGTGGCTGGACAGGTCTAGATAGAGATATAACATTACACTGATAACACATTGCACTGTGATATCATGTCACAAAAGACAATTGAAATCTAATAAAAATGTTTATTTCATATGTTATTTGTAATATTAAACTTTGCTACATCTGTGTGTATGTCACGAATTGAGCAATCTTTCACAAAATTATTTAAAGAGTAACTAAACTTCTGAACAACTTTTGATTTTCTGCCAGTATTTGTGACATTAATAAATGTTGTAATGTACTTTATTAACACATGTTGTCTCCTTTCTGTGACATCCTGCCTCTCTTTATTCTTCCCCTTACCTCTGTATTGGAGTATGGGGCTTTGTAAAATTTAGAGAAAATGAGGGGAGAGTCACTTCAAACAGTTATATCTCAGACCATATACAACAAACAAACTTGCTTTTAATGTCATACAAAAGAGGACATTCTCGTCTTTGATTTTACACTTGCATTGATATCTAAATTATTTCCAGAGATATCACTGGTCGAAAACACAGTCAGAATTGGGATATTTATATAATATATACTGAAAAGCAAAAGGGTAACAATGTTTAGAACTTTTGACTTTCAGGCTCCATTTCTCACCATCCACTACAGCTTCAAATGTAAGACTAATATTATTTTATAGACAGCCATCATGGATATCTCATACATAAGTTTGACTTGCAACTATTTAGTACATGATTAGTTATGCAGATTATTGTCATGTAACTGCATTGTTAATGTTTTGCTCCTGGAGGTGGAAAAATCTTTTTCTTCTTGTATACTACAAATTACAACCTGTTCTCACATTTCCTAATAGCTCAGTGTGTTATTAGGTTGATTCCCAAGCAAAAGGTCACTGGTTCAAATCGAGGATCACTCAAGAAAAGAGAAACAGCATCATCCAGCTCATTGATAGCGGTCTCTCAGCCAACAAAATTGCCAAACTGCATCACGTGAGTCAATTCTGAGCTATCCTTGAGTATCCTACAAGACGAGTTACTTCGTACACTCGAGTATTATGGGTATGAAAAGGACGACATAGCGTTCCAGGAGAAAAACAACCCGAAGCATACGCCGAGATTAGCAAAGAAATGGTTAAATGACAATGAAGTAGAGGTGCTGGATTGGCCTCCACAGTCCCCAGACCTCAACCCAATCTAAAACTTGTGGGTAGAGTTGAAGATAAAGTTGTATTCATACCCAAGTCAACCAGTATGTTGAAACATTGGGAACATGTAGAGGAGACCTGGGATCAGATTTTAGTCGAGGCATGCTTCAATCTGATCAAGAACATACCCAGAAGGATTTAGGCAGAGTTGAAAGCCAAAGGTGGATTTACAAAATAAAAGTTAAAATTTAGATTTTTAGGAGCAAAACAGTAGCAATGCAGTTACATGACAAGAATCTGCATAACTAATCACATGCTAAATAGTTGATAAGATGATGGTAGTCTCACATTGAAGCTGCAATGGAAGGTGAGATATGAAGCCTGAAAGTCAAAAGTTCAAAACATTCTTACCCTTTTGCTCATCAGTGTATATTATACAGCTCCATATAAATATCCCAATCCCAACTGTGTTTTCAAGCAGTGATATCTCTGGAAATAATATAGATAACATTGTACCTTAGTCTCATATGAAAGAAGAGAATTTCCTCTTTCATATGACACCAAAAACTTGTACTTTTTATAATATCTGAGATATAACTGTTTCAAGTGACACGCCTCTTCCCTCATTTCATCTACATTTTACACATCCCCATGCTCCAAGCCCATGCTACATACACAGTTACTCAGTGAGAGTCAGAAACAGCTTTCAATACAAAAGCCAGGGAAAGAATAAAGACATGCAGGATTTCACAAAAAGGATTCAAAATCTGTTAAGAAAGTATATTACAAAATGTATTAATGACACAAATACTGCCAGACAATCAAAAGTTTCCTAAAAGTTTTGTCACACTTTAACAAAGGGATATATTATCATAAAGTGATATGCCGTCTATCCAACAGTATATGTGTCTATGTTAGGCCATGTTCTGGATTGCAGCCTTTCAAGGGTTTTATTTTCATGTTAAGATATTGCATTGAATTGATTTAATGAGAAATTAGAGGCTGGTTAAGGATAGATACATATTGTATTTGTACTATCATATGTTTTCTGTGTGTGTTGGTTGAATACTCGCTCAGTCTAATAGGTTGTTCTTATTAAACATTGTACATCCAGTGTCTATTATATAATGTAAATAATTTTTCTAGAGGATTAATAAAGGATGTTTTGGTGATATTTGATGTCTAATGTTTCCTTTTATAGTGGAAGTATGGCTTGCCCCCATTGTTTGTGGCTATGTACTGGTCCTGCTTCTCTTATAGACTTCATTAGTGAGTAACTCCCAGAGAGTTAAAGATGTTAATGATATTTTTAATATTGTGGTATTTTGTGAATATCCTAATTCAAATCATATATGAAGGAAAGGAAAACTTACACATTTTAAAATAAACAATAGCAATACAACAAGAGTAAGCAAAGCTTTTAATATTTAGCTTTTTGTTAAAATACTTTACCCATATACAAGTTACTGACAAGTCAAAACATATCTTATTAAACTAAATATAAGCAAAATGAATCCAAAGCCATGAACCAAAGGTAATACTTTGCTCATAGATAAGTCACTATCAAATTCAGTCTGCTTGTTCTGTATGTGTAATGCACCAAATAAACAGAAATTTAGATTACATCTTATTTACATGAACATTTGAATTTCATAGTTGTAAGGAATTAAGGATGCTTAACTAATACAAGAAATTAGTTATACAACATAATTATACAAAGCAAACAAACAGACATTGATTCATGATAAGTAGTATAAAGAGGGTGTTTAAGATGTTGATTAATATATAATAAGCCATGATGAGCTACAAGCACAAGTAAACAGAATTAGGAAATTATTAGTTTGAGTTTTCCTTCTCTCTTTTTTTTTTACCACTAAAACAATTTTCATAATTTGAGAAAGACATAGAAACAAATGTTTAAATGGCTTCTAACAAATGTTTAAATCTGGTATGAAAGTGCATAATACACATCTCTTGTAGTGCCTGTGGCCATTTTTCCTATTTAGCAACTTACAAAGAGACGAAAACATGTTTTTGTAGTAGTTTCCTGAAATTTAGCAGATTTTGTTAAAAACTCAGTTCTAGAGAAAGATTCTAGAGCTGCCTTTATAGGAAAACTTGTAGCCATTTTCATTGTGTGTTGGTTTGGTTTGACTTCAATATTGACTAAATAAAATTGGGAAAAGAACCCAGAACAAGAATAATGAAACAAATCAAAGACAGAGTACACCAAGCCATTCATTTAAAAGGTATTTTCATCTGCACTGTTTCACGAAATATCATAAAAAACATGGTAACATGTCTAAGCAATGATAAAAGATGTCCCATGTGAATACAGCTGAAAAATATCTCTTCCTGTGCATTAATGAAGAACACTAATCATAGTCATCCATCATTGCAAGTTTTGGTTCTTGACTACCCTAAAATCTTTATTACACTTCTAAATTATGAGTAAAAAAGCATTTTGTGTTGAATTTTTTTTTTAATTCTGTGCCTTGTAAAGTGGATTTAGATTGTGTCACACATCTTGAGAGTGACTGGGATATCTCAAAGCAAGGTACTTCTTGTTCAGAATCTCCTAATTGTTTCTTGGTTAAACTGCTGGAAGTTCTGATTCAATACAGTGGTTTAGGTTGGGCAGTGTGATAACTGCATTAAAACCAACCATACACTTTGTAAGTGCTTAAAGGGAATCTGTCAGGTCGATCTGGGATACTAAACCACCCACAGGTCCTTATAGACCTGGGGTTTAGTGTCCCAGATCGCCCTGTTGTAATGCAATCCGCAGGTGCATTACAAATAAAAAACCTTTTTACCTAGATAAGGGTCCGATCGACGCTGTTTGGTGAGATCGGCCTGGCTTATTCATTAGGCACGCCTCCCAGGCCCCTGCGCTGTTCTTCAGTGAAGCCAAAGATGGACACCCCGGCTTCACTGCGTAATTACCGGGCATGCACACTGAACCCGAGGTGTACTCCTCTGGCTTCATTGAAGAACTGCGCAGGCGCGGGAAGTAAAGCGGCAGGGTGAATATAAAGCTTTTTTATTTTTAATGTGGCCATGGATTGCATTATAACAGGGTGATTTGGGACACTAAACCCCAGGTGCATATGGACGTGTGGGTGGTTTAGTGTCCCAAATTGCCCTGACAGATTCCCTTTACTTAGCAGATAAGTACGTGTTTTTAATGAAGAGAGAAGAGTAAGCCACTACTAAGCACTTCTGATCATGTCTTAATTCCTGAGAGAACAAAGGATATGGTATATACATGCCCAACCCTTCTTTCCCCCAATATCATCTGTAGAGGAGAGTCAGGACTCTCCCATACACATACGATAGTTAGTAAATCCCACTAAAATATCCATATTCGGCCAATCTTGCTCTTAAATGTATGGATACTTTTACAGCACTGCCTTGAAAATATAAGATTTATCAAACATTGCTGCAAGCACAAGTTCTGAGATTTGCGCTGACTGAACAAGATGTTGACTACGAGGAATCTGTAGGGGCCTTCATATTTTCATCAATTAAGAAATTCTTTAGTTAACTTGTGTATATATCAGATACAGCATATCCTTCCCTATCTGTCATCTTAGCTCAACATATCTCGAGATGAGGGGCATGAGATTACTATCTTAAAAAAAATACAACAGAATATCACAAATGGTTGTCTTTTTCAAAGTTGGTGATTTCTCCTTACTCATTTCTGGATAACTCCACCCAAGAGGGAAGGAAATATCTGTATGACTCTTAAAAAGCCAGCATCATGGTCTTCTAACAGTAATTAAAGGCAAGTGTGCCCTCTCAGAACATAGTATTCTCAACTTGGAAAACACAATAGATGTTCCACAAATCTTTTCACTTTAGAGACAAGGAATATTTCAGAACAAGTGAATAATGTTCCCTTTAAATTGAAATTATTCCACAGGAGCACAGTACACAATATGTGTATTGAGCTCACTTATACAGTAGTGTCCACTTATGTATGTCAGATTTCATTTTTCCTGTATAAAACATCAATATTAGCTATGTTGTGTAAAAGAGAATAACTTTAATTATAACTTCTTTGAATAACTTCTCAGTGTGTTGCTATCATAGTACAACCACTACACCTTTTTAATAGGCCTAACTCTATTGTATGGCTCTTGCTATTCTACATAAAATTGACATGAAATATTGAAATTGAAAATATTGTGTTAAGTAACGTGTGTAATTTTTTTTGTCTAACAATGCATGAACATATTGCTTATGGTTACAGTAAGTGGAAAAAATACAAATAACGAGAAAATGACATTGATGCAAAAGTTATTCAACCTTAACCATTAATTTTAGAAGCGTCATGAAGTGTAATTGTTTAACCTTACTTACAGCCTGCTAAAAGTCCTTTTATCCAGCACTGCAGTAATTCATTAAATCGGGGTACTATTGCCAGTAATATAAAATATTTCAAACTGTTTCTTAGTGCCAAAGGGCAAGAGAAGTACAGAAGCCTAATGCTGCTAATGCAGAATTTCATAGGCTAGTAGTGAACAGCTCTAATTTTACAGTCTATCATAAAACATTTCTTCTTCCTTTTCCAAATAATGTTTTGCACCACAACATTTTCACTGCCTAACCTAATTGGACAAAACCTAAGGCCTTTATAATTAATTTTTCATGCACTCAGAATGATGTAAGAGTCAAACAAGCAAACTGGTGCTATAACTAGAGATCACGCATATGAGTGAAAACTTGATGGTAAGATAAATGGATATTTTGTGCTTATTACAAAAAAAATTTAATACTATATAATAAGTTCAGAGTAGAGATTGGCTCACTTGCCCTGCCACTGTCAAATCAAATTTTCCAAATAAGATAGTTGTCGTCCCTTTTCATGTGAGTACATAGAGATGTCACCCACATTTGCACTTGTGTATACAGAGAATATCAGAGAATATATCTTACACAAAATAAACAAAACAAATACAATACTAACAGTGACCAACTGGCACAGTGGGATAGAGGGCCTTGCCAGCAAGGGAAGTGGGATAGAGACAGAAGGTGAGGGTAGAGGCTTTTCAGGTGGTGGTGTGGTGACAGTAATATTATTGGGGGTTGTAGGCCTTCCTGAATAGGTGAGTCTTCAGGGCCTTCTTAAAGCTTGTGATTGTGGGGAACAGTCTTATGTGTCTTGGTAGTGAGTTCCAGAGTATGGGGGATGCACAGGAGAAATCTTGGAGACGATTGTGTGAAGAGCGGATAAGAGCAGAGCAGAGTAGGAGGTCTTTGGAGTATCGGAGGTTACGTATGGGAAGGTAGCGGGAGATTAGGTCGGAGATATATGGAGGGGGCAGGTTGTGGATGGCTTTGTATGTCAGCATAAGTATTTTGAACTCTATTAGATGGGCAACTAGTAGCAAGTGAAGGGATTGGCAGAGGGGAGCAGTTGAAGAACGGGGGAGAGTTGTATTAAGCAAGTAGCACAGTTTAAGGTGGACTGGAGGGGAGCGAGAGTATTTGTTGGGAGGCCATGGAGAAGGGTGTTACAGTAATCTAAGTGGGAGATTATGAGGGCATGGACTAACATCTTTGTAGTTTCAGGGGTGAGGAAGGAGCGGATTCAATGGATGTTCTTGAGTTGGAGGCAGCAGGAGGTGTTCAGGGTTTGGATGTGCGACTTGAAGGATAGGTCAGAGTCCAAGGTTTTCCCAAGGCAAAGGACCCATGGGACTGGGATAAGTGTGGTTCCATTAACTTTGATAGATGGGTCAGGTAGAGGGGCTGTGTGCGGTGGGACGAAGATGATGAACTCTCTCTCTCTCTCTCTCTCTCTCTCTCATATATATATATATATATATATATATATATATATATATAGCGCACTTGCACATACAGAGAAACACTTGTTCAGATTAACAACAATGCTCCTTCACATTGTATATGGGTCATACACCAGACTGAAGCGTAAAAAAAAACCCATGAAATTACAATTTTTTTTTTTAAGATTAGCCAAAGCTAGAGTGTATATCGGGTGAGCAAGAAACCTCTTCTCTATACCCGAGGTTTTTTTTTTTAATTACGCAGGCAAAATCAGCAGCACTTTGCTGTTATAACAGCAGTATGTATTTAATGAAAAAAATGTTAACCCTTGCCCAAAAAAGTCCTTTACAAAACATTTTTCACTAAAAGGATTGTCTTGTCATTTGGAATAAGTGGGACAACCCTGGTTTGTAATAAACCATTTTGCCGATCTCTAGTTCAGAGATGTGGCAAAATAAATACAGAGCTATTGTCCATCTAGCTACTCTACATACAAATGTTTTGATATGATTGGATTGATATGTATACTGCACACATTCATTTATGACTGATACATTTAGTTAATCATGAGAACATACATACAATATGCTAAAATGACTTTTTATTTCAATCACCTGGTGGCACTTTATTAGAACAGCATAGTTTATTGCCAGCAAACTGTAGATAGCAGGTGCCTATTAAAGGACATTCTGTAACACAACTACTACCACATGTGAAAGAAAATGATACAGCCATGTCTACACTCACTGTGTACAACAAACATTGACCTAAGCGGAGATCATTCCATATAGAGATCTGAAAGATCTTAAGTTGTGACATCCCTTCTACTTTTCTACCTTTACCTTTTTATCTGTACCTACTGTCACTGTAATGCCTCTACCTTGGAGCTTTTATATTTGTATTTGTATTATCTATGCTTCTGTATGCACACTGAATTTCCTCATGGTGGGACTATTAAAGGATTATCGTATCTTATCTTATCTTATCTTATCTTATCTTATCTTACTTATCTTATTACTGGTTAATATCATATGACAGACAGACAAAAATATATTGTGGCTGTAATGGATGAAGTGGTAGTGAACACTGTGCCACATAAGAAATCACAAATATTGCAAATTCTGCATGGTAGTTACGTGTCTGTTCTAGATTTTGTTTTGGGACACAATAGAGCAATATTACTAATTTTAAAATTATACGTGTTGATCTTATGATCCTGTTAGTCCCAGTGGTCATATATCCAGCAAGCATACATTTTTCAATTATCACATGTATTAGTGATGTATGTTGTTTATGAGAAAACCCATTTAATGCCTGAGCATCTGATGCCATGCAAAATGTATTTGTGTCATGCACAATTATATCATTAATGAGACTTGGTTGCGAGAGCTATGCTACTCTTATTTCAGTTTTAACAATCTGATTTCAGACAATATAAGTTTCCTGTCAAAATAAAGGATTAGGCTATAAGTGAATCAGTCTTATCCAACAGATGGTGCTATATGCAAGAGTGTTCAATGCCATTAACCCCACCAAGTAGATGAATGCATACCTGGCACAGGTACCAATCTACTAGTACCTTAATTCAGTGATAAGGAAGGAACTTTATATAAATCTAAACTATTTAGGACATTATTTATCAAGGTTTTAAGTGAAACATAAATGTGCATGGTTTTATATATCTCAAAAGTAATATGTTCAGTGCTGACAGTTGTTGAGTAAGCAATGCCAAAGGGAATGTAGATCTATGTTATTTTTTTGTTCTAATGAGAGAAAACATGGCATTGGAATCAGATTAGACACCTGATCTGTAGAATATGCCAAGTGATTTCTGCAATGCCTATCTTTGGATATTTTAGAGGATTTGGATTACATGCTTACTAAATTATAATTCGTCATACATTTTAATTGACTGACAGAAGGATATAGCCCATGTTCACCATTTTATTTTATCAGAAAATAAGAGAAAATAATAATGTAATTTAAAATTTTTCATTTAATAATTAAAAATGCTATTAACCATATTTTGATATATCACACAATCTACAGCAGGGGTAGGCAACCTTTTTTGTTCGGCGTGCTGATTTTAATTAAAAAAATCAAAGATGAGGTAATCGGAGTGCCAGTCAATAATTGTAAGTCTGACGACCCCTAAACTAAAGTCATATACCACAAACCATAACACAGAAGTGCTGCCACCAGATGCTTTAGGACACATGCGTTTACTGCTATTTCCTGGGACGCTCCTGTACTTTCTGATTAGAAGCAATGAAAGTCCATGTGCAGAACCCAATTAGTAGTAAATGTGTCCAGGAGCACCATATGGCAGCATCCTTATGGTGAATACACACTATGTATCTGGATGCAGATATAGTCTTAGGCCACTGGAACTTTTACTTTAATGTAAAACTGCGTTCACAATGCCTGTGTTTTCTGTGCAAAAACACATCCTTAATGCAGAAAACACACCGTTATACAGAATAATGTCCCATAGCGGCCCCTGCACAAGGTATTATATCCCATAACAGCCTCTGCACAAGGTATTATATCCCATAACAGCCTCTGCACACCATATTATGTCCCATAGTGGCCCCTACACACCGTATTATGTCACATAGTGGACCCTGCACACCGTATTATCTCATATAGTGACCCCTGCACACCATATTATGTCACATAGTGATCCCAGAACACGGTATTATGTCATATAGTGGCCCCAGCACACGATATTAGGTCCCATAGCGGCCTCTGCACACGGTATTAGGTCCCATAGCGGTCCGGTATTAGGTCCCATAGTGGTCCCTGCACACGGTATTAGGTCCCATAGCGGTCCCTGCACACGGTATTAGGTCCCATAGCGGTCCCTGCACACGGTGTTAGGTCCCATAGTGGTCCCCACACACGGTATTAGGTCCCATAGCGGTCCCCGCACACGGTATAAGGGGTATTAGGTCCCATAACGGTCCCTGCACACGGTATTAGGTCCCATAGCGGTCCCGCACACAGTATTAGGTCCCATAGCGGTCCCCACACACGGTATTAGGTCCCATAGCAGTCCCCGCACACGGTATTAGGTCCCATAGCGGTCCCTGCACACGGTATTAGGTCCCATAGCGGTCCCGCACACGGTATTAGGTCCCATAGCGGTCCCCACACACGGTATTAGGTCCCATAGCAGTCCCCGCACACGGTATTAGGTCCCATAGCGGTCCCTGCACACGGTATTAGGTCCCATAGCGGTCCCTGCACATGGTATTAGGTCCCATAGCGGTCCCCGCACACGGCATTAGGTCCCGTAGCGGTCCCCACACACGGCATTAGGTCCCTTAGCGGTCTCCGCACACGGCATTAGGTCCCATAGCGGTCCCCGCACACGGCATTAGGTCCCATAGCGGTCCCCGCACACGGCATTAGGTCCCATAGTGGTCCCCGCACACGGCATTAGGTCCCATAGCAGTTCCCGCACACGATATTAGGTCCCATAGCGGTCCCCGCACACGGTATTAGGTCCCATAGCGGTCACCGCACACTGTATTAGGTCCCATAGCGGTCCCCGCACACAGTATAAGGTCCCATAGCGGTCCCCGCACATGGTACTAGGTCCCATAGCGGTCCCTGCACACGGCATTAGGTCCCATAGCGGTCCCTGCACACGGCATTAGGTCCCATAGCAGTCCCTGCACAAGGTATTAGGTCCCATAGTGGCCCCAGCACATGGTATTAGGTCCCATAGTGGTCCCTGCACACGGTATTAGGTCCCATAGCGGTCCCCGCACACGGTATTAGGGGAATTAGGTCCCATAGCGGTCCCCGCACACGGTATTAGGGATTAGGTCCCATAGCAGTCCCCGCACATGGTATTAGGTTCCATAGCGGTCCCTGCACATGGTATTAGGTCCCATAGCGGTCCCTGCACACGGTATTAGGTCCCATAGCGGTCCCTGAAAACGGCATTAGGTCCCATAGTGGTCCCCGCACACGGCATTAGGTCCCATAGCGGTCCCCGCACACGGCATTAGGTCCCATAGCGGTCCCCACACACGGCATTAGGTTCCGTAGGGGTCCACGCACACGGCATTAGGTCACATAGCGGTCCCCGCACACGGCATTAGGTCCCATAGTGGTCCCCGCACACGGCATTAGGTCCCATAGTGGTCCCCGCACACGATATTAGGTCCCATAGCGGTCCCCGCACACGATATTAGGTCCCATAGCGGTCCCCACACACTGTATTAGGTCCCATAGCGGTCCCCGCACACAGTATAAGGTCCCATAGCGGTCCCCGCACATGGTATTAGGTCCGATAGCGGTCCCTGCACACGGCATTAGGTACCATAGCGGTCCCTGCACACGGCATTAGGTCCCATAGCGGTCCCTGCACACGGTATTAGGTCCCATAGTGCTCCTTGCACACGGTATTAGGTCCCATAGCGGTCCCCGCACACGGTATTAGGGGTATTAGGTCCCATAGCGGTCCCCGCACACGGTTTTAGGTCCCATAGCGGTCCTGCACACGGCATTAGGTCCCATAGCGGTCCCCGCACACGGTATTAGGTCCCATAGCGGTCCCTGCATACGGTATTAGGTTCCGTAGCAGTCCCCGCACACGGGATTAGGTCCCATAGCGGTCCCCGCACACGGCATTAGGTCCCATAGCGGTCCCCGCACACGGCATTAGGTCCCATAGCGGTCCCCACACACGGCATTAGGTCCCGTAGCGGTCCCCGCACACGGCATTAGGTCCCATAGCGGTCCCCACACACGGCTTAGGTCCCGTAGCGGTCCCCGCACACGGCATTAGGTCCCATAGCGGTCCCTGCACACGGCATTGGCCCATAGCGGTCCCTGCACACGGTATTAGGTCCCATAGTGGCCCCAGCACACGGTATTAGGTCCCATAGTGCTCCCTGCACACAGTATTAGGTCCCATAGCGGTCCCCGCACACAGTATTAGGGGTATTAGGTCCCATAGCGGTCCCCGCACACGGTTTTAGGTCCCATAGAGGTCCCGCACACGGCATTAGGTCCCATAGCGGTCCCCGCACATGGTATTAGGTCCCATAGCGGTCCCTGCACACGGTATTAGGTCCCATAGCGGTCCCCGCACACGGTATTAGGTCCCATAGCGGTCCCTGCACACGGTATTAGGTCCCATAGTGGTCCCTGCACACGGCATTAGGTCCCATAGTGGTCCCCGCACACGGCATTAGGTCCCATAGTGGTCCCCACACACGGCATTAGGTCCCATAGCAGTCCCCACACACGGCATTAGGTCCCGTAGCGGTCCCCGCACATGGCATTAGGTCACATAGTGGTCCCCGCACACGGCATTAGGTCCCATAGCGGTCCCCGCACACGATATTAGGTCCCATAGCGGTCCCCGCACACGATATTAGGTACCATATCGGTCCCCACACACTGTATTAGGTCCCATAGCGGTCCCCGCACACGATATTAGGTCCCATAGCGGTCCCCGCACACTGTATTAGGTCCCATAGCGGTCCCCGCACACAGTATAAGGTCCCATAGCGGTCCCCGCACATGATATTAGGTCCCATAGCGGTCCCTGCACACGGCATTAGGTCCCATAGCGGTCCCTGCACACGGCATTAGGTCCCATAGCGGTCCCTGCACACGGTATTAGGTCCCATAGTGGCCCCAGCACACGGTATTAGGTCCCATAGTGCTCCCTGCACACGGTATTAGGTCCCATAGCGGTCCCTGCACACGGTATTCGGGGTATTAGGTCCCATAGCGGTCCCCGCACACGGTTTTAGGTCCCATAGCGGTCCCGCACACGGCATTAGGTCCCATAGCGGTCCCCGCACACGGTATTAGGTCCCATAGCGGTCCCTGCACACGGTATTAGGTCCCATAGCGGTCCCAGCACACGGTATTAGGTCCCATAGCGGTACCCGCACACGGCATTAGGTCCCATAGCGGTCCCTGCACACGGCATTAGGTCCCATAGCGGACCCCGCACACAGCATTAGGTCCCATTGTGGTCCCCACACACGGCATTAGCTCCCATAGTGGTCCCCGCACACGGCATTAGCTCCCATAGCGGTCCCCGCACACGGCATTATGTCCCATAGCGGTCTCCGCACACGGTATTAGGTCCCATAGCGGTCCCCGCACACGGTATTAGGTCCCATAGCGGTCCCCGCACACGGTATTAGATCCCATAGCGGTCCCCGCACACGGTATTAGGTCCCATAGCGGTCCCTGCACACGGCATTAGGTCCCATAGCGGTCCCTGCACATGGCATTAGGTCCCATAGCGGTCCCTGCACACGGTATTAGGTCCCATAGTGGCCCCAGCACACGGTATTAGGTCCCATAGTGGTCCCTGCACACGGTATTAGGTCCCATAGAGGCCCCAGCGCACGGTATTAGGTCCCATAGCGGTCCCGCACACGGTATTAGGTCCCATAGCGGTCCCTGCACACGGTATTATGTCCTATAGCGGTCCCTGCACACGGTATTAGGTCCCATAGCGGTCCCTGCACACAGTATTAGGTCCCATAGCAGTCCCTGCACATGGTATTAGGTCCCATAGCTCTCTTCAGACCCCCGAGTATAATTAGTGCAGGACCAAGAGAGGGCACAAACATAAAAAAACAATGAACTCACCATTCCACACTCCGCAGCCGCTCTGTTCACTTCGGCGCTCTTGCCTGTAGTCAGCGACCGCTGATTGGGTCTCTGGGGTCACGTCGCGTCATGACGTAATGACGTATGCGTAATGACGCCAGACGTGACGCTTGTCAGCTGTCAGAAGTGCCGGCAGATCTCACAGCCGCCGCGTAGCGCAGGGAGCAAGGTGAGTATCATTGTTTTTTATGTTTCTTCACTTATCCTAAGTCTCCGCTTATTATACTGGGGGTCTGAAGAGACTCCACAGTATAATAACAGCAGTTTCGTTTCGGCCCTGTTTTGTCCGATCGAAGCTGCTGGGTGAAGACTCCGCTGTCGTGCCAGGGGAATAAGCCTCGCGTGCCACTCTTGGCATGCGTGCTAGGGGTTGCCGACCCCTGATCTACAGTAATAGCTTAGAAATAAAAATATTTCCAAACAATACTTTTTGTGTTGTGTGTTTGCTTTTGTGATTTTTGTGTAACTTTTATTAGCTGATTCAAAAAATGAATAGATGATTTAAAATCAGGGCTATAGCTATAGGGGGTGCAGAGTTAGTATTTGTTACCTAGCGCTGGAGCCTCAGGGTGCCCAAAGACCTCTCTACAACATAAGAAGGCATCAGTATTATAGAAAACACATGGTAAGTAGGTACCCCATTACATATTACGGATTGGGGCTAAGGAGTTTCAAGTTGCAATCTGTATAAAATATTGCATTACTTTTCATTCCAGGACTCCCAGTTTCTTAACAATAATGGTTACCTGCAGATACATGGAAGCTGTGGCTCAGTAATACTCATTTATTTCCCGCTCAACTCACCTTAAAATCTCTTTGCTGTGATAGGTTGAGGCATTAGGGTACATGTAGACATTCAAGTTTTTGCATGCAGTTATTGCCACCAAAACTAGGAGTGGATTGAAAAAAGCGGAATAGCAACAGTTCCCTATACATTCTCTTCCACTATGATCCACACCTGGTTTTGGCTTCTAAAACCGCATACAAAGGTATACCTTCCTTTTTGGACTGTGATTGTGTAAGCCTTTATTTTTGGACTGTGATTGTGTAAGCCTTTATTTTTGGACTGTGATTGTGTAGATCCACTTTTGTGGACTCTGATTGTGTAAACCCACTTTTTTGACTGTAATTATGTAGGCCCTCCTTTTTGGACTGTGGTTGTGTTGGCTTTCATTTATGGATGATTTATTTTAAAGTTGTATTATGTTTTCAAGAAGTGTAATGGTAAATAATTTTATTGCATTCATTTTTAAATTGAACAATACATGCTATTGTTCATTTTATTAGCATAACAATAACATCTGAATTTCTGTTTTCAAAGTAATAGTTCAGTGTCAAATATTTGATATATTGGTTTATACATTTTCAGTGTCTATTATATGGTCTTTTTCTCCGCCTAAATGAAAATAACTTTGCATTTTTTTTAAGTGACATTCTCATTAAAATGCAACATGTCAATTGAAGGCTGCTATTGAATTTTGGCAGGGTATTCAACCGGCAAAAGCTATCCCCATACAACAGAGAATTCTTGAATTTCTTAAATTCACATGCACACTCTAGACCACACTTTGAATGATTTGTTGTGTTGTATTCATTTCTCTTTCCTTTCCTTTGTCTCTTTGTCTTGCCTGATGATTTGCAACAGCGGTTTTTAAAACTTTGATATTCTGCTCTCGTCTTGGCTTTCTGCCCTTCTGTCAAACAAACCTATTCATTACTACTAAAGTAAAGGCTATAAAAGCAAATTATTTATGAAGATTAAAGAGGCAAATTACATTTGTGTATATTTACAATTCTGTCATCTTTTTCTTTAAAAACCATGCAATGTATTTTCTTTATTAAGGAGAACATGAGAGAAAAGTGACTGATAAAAGCATGCTACAAAATCTACAATATCAGAAATCTAATTATCTGGACAATTTACAACACAGGTTTTAGAAAGTCTGCTTGGTCTTCACACGTTTAATTACAACAAAATATACCAGATACAGTATACTTAGTTATTTCCCATGTTTGTAAGATTACTATGACATTACTACAGCAAAAAGGGTTTTAAATGATCATAAAATTCATATTAATAATAATATTGATAATATAATGCAAAAATGAAACAATTTATTTTTGACACTGATATGTTAAAAACAAAAGTAGGAATGTCATCAAATTTCATATGGCTCAGAATGTGATAGCTGGATGACTTGGTCAGGCATCTCCAAAATAGCAGATCTAGTGTGTTGTTTCCAGTTTGCAATGCTCTTTATCTACAAAAGGTAGTCGTCTTAGATTTCTAAGGACAATCAGTGAACTTGCAACAGTGTTAAGTTGCAGATGAAGTACACCTTGTCATGTAAGTGATATTTTGTAATGGCAGTGACCTATTTCAGCAGGATAATGTGTCCTGCCAAATGGTCAGGAGTAGTTTTGTCTTGTGATGGATTTGTGGTTATTAAATATACCTTAAAGGGGTTGTCCAGGATAAACTGATCTTTCTTATCTAAGCTACCCCCCCACCTACCTTCTAAATTACTTACTGTACCAAAAAGTTATATTTACCTAGGTCACCGGGAGGGTCATGTCCACCCCAGGCACATTTTCCCGATTTTCAGGTAACATTCCATTTCCCCGTTTCCAGAAACGGAACATCAACAATACTAAAGTACCCCACCCCATCATACTTACCTGCCTTCCTGTCCAGATCTTCTGGGCATGAAACGTTACTTATACACAATAAAGTGGGCCCAGAACAAGTGAAGTCCTGTGTCCAGAAGGTCCTACCCCAAAGACAGGTAAGTATGATGTGGTGAGGGGTTGGGGGGGTGCCATGGGGGAGTGAGTTTGTTAGGAAGGGCTACTAGTGGGCAGGCTAGCTAGGGAAACAGGGAGGGGGGAGTGAGTGAGAAAGGGGGAGTGAGAGATGGAGCGGGGTAAGAGTCAGCTCTGAGTAAAGTGCAAGGCATCATGGTGGTTTTAGGAAAACAGAACAGGAAGCTACCCATGTAAACACAAGCAGAAGATGCCAGGAAACCCAGAAATCACTCAAAACAGTACTAAAGGTATTTGGTTGAACTTTTTAACCTATTAATAGCACTAACTGACCTTTTTTGAAAAGTGATTTTGAAGAAAATGAAACAACAGAAAAAAAAATATTTTTTTTAGACTCTGGAATCCATGTGAAAATAAATACCTCTTGGACAACAGAGAATTCCATAATGGTAAAAACTATTAGTTGAATGAAAAGTTGGTATTTATCAAGACATGTTGGCCTTTTTCTGGCAGAAAAAAGATAACTTTATTTTGTAAGATAAACAGGTCTTTTTCTACACATGAGAATACAAAAATTCTATAGATACCCTTTTACTGATACTCTAAATATGGTATTTAGTTATTACTTTAGGTATTATGTCAAGAGTGTTTTTACAACTTATTTAACCACTTCAGTACCGGACTATTTTCCGTGGTTCAGGACAGACACATTTTTGGATTTTTTTTTCGAATGTGCAGTTTTGAGGGCTAAAACATATTTTTCCTTTGGGATATTAAAATATTTTTTGTGTCTTTTTAAGTGATAAATGGGGCTTTATTTTTATGTTGTTTTTATTTTTTCATGTTTTTTCTTTATCTTAATATCCGAGTAAATTTAAACAAAAAAGGAGGGGAAATGTCTTGTTTTTCACATTTTCACTTTTTTTTTTTTTTTTTTTTTTTTAATAGATCAAATTTTAAATAGATTTCCCTCTCTGTTACAGTCATTTTTACTTTGGTGACACTTATTGTTGTGTCTCTGGGGGCAGGGCTAAAAGCTGTGACAAGTTCATGGTAGTGATGGGGAGGTTCACTTTATTTATTTATTTTTTTTACACATTGTTTCCCCCCCATAAGGTCATAATAGACCTTTTGGGGGGCATTTCAACCTTCTTTTTTTTTTTTTTTTTGATGCAGCACTGGACTATGGCCTTTCAAGTTGTATTCCAGAGCAGATCTGAGTCCTCTAGGATCCAGTAGCTCTCAGAGTATCCGCCTTCCTAGCAGTCATGTGACCACCAGGTCAGTGGGGAGTCACATCATGGTGTCTCCCATAGATATGTACACAGCGATCAGTTAGGCAGAGATGGTAATAAACCATCCCTCCCTTCTGTATGGGATGCGTG
Organism: Leptodactylus fallax; assembly: GCA_947044405.1. Classification (NCBI taxonomy): domain Eukaryota; kingdom Metazoa; phylum Chordata; class Amphibia; order Anura; family Leptodactylidae; genus Leptodactylus; species Leptodactylus fallax. The sequence continues at coordinate 2,046,240 of CAMRHE010000111.1, read as the reverse complement.
GCTGTAGTAATCCCAATGCCACAGCTGCACGATTTAGGACATATGGGTAAGTCCTTGCAGGGTTAGAAGTGGCTCACCTGGATGTATATAGTCTATGAGCGGTTAATATAAACTCTGATTGATTTGCCTTATGTTAGAAGCATTACTCAAACATAAAATGCTTTTTGTTTCACATCCTGACCACATCTGAAACTCAGTATTAAATGTTTTATTTCACATTTTTGTTGACAAATTTTTCCAGTTTAATTTCTTCTATTGGCCAAATTCATTATATAGATATATGTATACTGTATATGTTTGAAGACCATGTGTCTTTTTAAATTCCTTGTTGACTGGCCTATTAGAAACTGATGTATAAGGTTCCATAAGTTTTATGTATTATCCTATTACCTGACAACTGTAATTGTTACTTAACTGTTTAAGAGGATAAAGAAGATATCTTGCTCTAGTTGTCTATGTTTATAGTGTAATTTGTGAAGCCTATTTCCAGGCAAATATGTGAGAATATTACCTTATAATTTAACTTATATGGTCTGATAGACATACTATGAGCTAGTGAACATACAGATGTGTCTACCCTTTTTTTTTAGCTCTAACTTGGTTAAAGACTCCAATTCAGTACAATATTACAATATAGCCACTCATATACACATAAAGGATATCCCTTTATGTGTATATGAGCAACAATATCAAGAAAAACTGTTGCTGTTTGGTGACATACATTTCTGGGCATGTCCAGCCAATAGGAAAGGTAATAAGTCATAACTAACAAAATAGATATTCAGAGAATCCTTGTTTAGCAGAGCCAACATCACATCTATTTCTCCAGTAATGTATGACATTAACCCGTCCAGTTCTGTATGACATTAACCCATCCCTGACATCCTCTGAAATAGTATGGCAGAAGTTGAGTTCATAGTCACAGGGTCTCTGCTATCATACACAGCAGAAGCCTGGCAGGAGTGCCTGTGATCAAAGACATTTCTGATCAAAGGCACTTAACCCCTTAAGCCTTTCACTTTAGTTCTGGTGCATCAAATGGCTGCCTTGCACCCAGGCCTGCCATACGAATATTACTATTGAGCTCTGTCTGTGGCAAAGTTCAATAGCAATACATCAATTTCAGTATATACTGCAATACAGTTGTATTGGAGTTTATGTTAGAAGTGATCCAATAAATTCAGTGTCAAGTCACCCAGCAAGAACAAAGAAAGTTTGAAAAGTTTTTTTTACAAAAAAACATAAAATTTCCATTAACCCTTTTTCCCTAGAATACATATAAAAATAAATATGCAAAAACAAACATAAACACATTATGAATTCCTGAAATAAAAATACACAAACTATTAAAATATAATATTTAATAATATATATCTCATGGGGCAAATGCAAAAACAAAATGGCTGACTTACAGATTTTTTTTTGCAGTTTTGCAACTGGAAAAAAGCTAAATAAAAAGTGATCAAAACATCACATATTCTTAAAAATGGTATCAATAAAAACACATCTTTCCCTGAAGAAAAAAGAACCATTATACATTTCCATACATGGGACTACAATAATGGGGGCATTATTACTATAGGAGAGAGATCATTTATATAAGAGGGTTTAAAGAATATAAGGGGCAACATTATATATATTCAGTAAGAGGCATTTTACTGGGGGGAGAGAGCATTATGACTATAACGGGTCATTAGTGGGCTTTATGAATATAACTGGAATAATTTATATAAGGAAGCATTGGGGGACAGTATTAAATTTAGGAGTGCTTGGACTTTTCCAGCTAATTTTTATTGATGATCAGTCCTCAGGATAGATGATCAATAAGCGATCAGCGGGATTATGAAACTTTGGACCTCCACTCATCAGCTGTTTGAAGGGGCCATGGTGCACATGCAGGCACAGTGACCTCTTCACTGTTTACATTGCACGCTGTCCTTTTTTATAGTGACCATGTGATGTAATTACAGCTTTGTTCTATAGAGATGTATTGGATGAGGTTGTAGTTACATAGTACATGTAGTATGGCCATTATGAAATGAACAATACCATGTAAACAGAGAAGAGGGTTCAGCTCTTGCACAAGTGCTGTGGTTCCCATCAAACCGTTGATCAGTGGGGCCACGGGTGTCGGAACTCCAGTGATTTTTTTTTTTTTTTTTTAATATGAAAAAGAGCCAAGAATGTCTGACTTTACAAAGATAAGCTGGAACAAGACACAGCTGGAAGAAGTGGTCATGGCAGCTCAGTCCAGATAGAGACAAAATGTGAACGATTACAGCCAGAGATATTACCTGTAAGTCATGAAATGTTCTCTATGATGTATTCACCTAAATTGTCCACAGAACCCTGTGCAGAGTTTGTAGTTACCACTATACGGTCATTGTTTAATGATATCAGTATACCTGAGTTGGAGGCCCACTTGGATGTATTTGCTCCCCCCCATGCTGATCCCTTAGGTACGCCTCTGATGATATGGGATGTTTTTCATTACAATTTACTATTGTCATTATAATTTTAAGCTTTTATTGAAAAAAGTTCTCTTATACTTTGTGAGTTAATTTCCCCAGTGTGTACACAGAATCCAGTTAATATTTTATTATGAACTAATGTTCTCAAATGGTACAGATTTATTGATTGTGTATCATTGTTCCTTTCAGTGAATTATGTGAGACTATATTGCTGTTCTTTCTATAGCATTGCTATTTAGTCATATGAAATTTACAGAATCTTATACTCAAAGTTTTAAGAAGATATGTTGGTTATAAAATAGGGACTGCTTTGATCAATACAAAGATAAAAATTAAGGTTCCCACATTCTGCTCATGTATTAAAAATAGAGGTCTAATTACTATGTCTTACATTGGATAAAAAGGCAAATGCATAACATACTGTATTTATTAATGGCAGAACATCCCAACAAAGGAAGGGAATCTGAACAGTGTGATAAATAATGTTCAAGCCTTTACAATTTTTTATTTCAGCTGTATAACAGGGATGCAAATAATCCCTGTGTAGTAGTTTCACAATTTGGGACTAATGAACATGATACAGATCTTTATTACAAGCATTGTTAGCTGTGTTGAATACCAAAACAATACATATACAGTACAGACCAAAAGTTTGGACACACCTTCTCATTCCAAGAGTTTTCTGTATTTTCATGACTATAAAAATTGTAGATTCACACTGAAGGCATCAAAACTATGAATTAACACATGTGGAATTATATACTTAACAAAAAAGTGTGAAACAACTGAAAATATGTCTTATATTCTAGGTTCTCAAAGTAGCCACCTTTTGCTTTGATTACTGCTTTGCACACTCTTGGCATTCTCTTGATGAGCTTCAAGAGGTAGTCACCTGAAATGGTTTTCACTTCACAGGTGTGCCCTGTCAGGTTTAATAAGTGGGATTTCTTGCCTTATAAATGCGATTAGTCATGAAAATACAGAAAACTCTTGGAATGAGAAGGTGTGTCCAAATCTAATAAATATAGTAGAATAGTAGAATCTAATAAATATTATTAACTATTTTTTTTATTTTTAATAAATTGTAGACTTATAACGCAAATGTAAACCAAATAATGGGTTTATTAGATATCATATAAGCTGTATTTGATTAAGTTTAGCCTTTTAAAATACATTTTCTCCTAGCTTATCAAACATTTGACTTATACTTTGCAGTCTTTATCATTTCCTCCCTCTATATGCAATATCTGTAATTTTCATTGAAATAGTAGGTGAAGATTAGCTGCCATACACTACACACAGTCAGTAGAGGAGGAATGTATTACACCACTGTCTCTCTTCAATTCAGAAACAGTCTCAGGATCATGGTGGTCTGCTTGATAAAAGCAGAAAGAGGCATTTCTCTTTGATAAGATATATTACAAAGTTACAAAAAAAATTATCTATTGCGCACCAATTCTATGAATGGTAAAAGGAGGTAAAAGGCAAAACTGATTTGTAGGCATGTGATGGACAGCAACTAAATTAACCTAGCATTATAACAGCTGAATGTATAAAACATTTTACGGCATATTCTTTATTTAGGCTAGGACTCCATGGTTTTCATAAGTAATAGCATGACCTCAATGTTTCATTTGGGGAGAAAAAGGCACAGGCATCTCACAGTATAATAATTGTAAGAATTTGGACCATGCTGACTTTTGAAATTCTTGCATCTGTTTTTCAGAGAAAATATGGAGGTTCTTCAGTGTTTGTTTTAAACTGGTAATTTCATGTGAATGGTATACAAAAGCAGAAGACAAGACCATGGTATGCTTTTATCGACTGAAAAACAGACTCACCAATACTGTACAGATAAAAACTGAAAAAAAAATAAGGTGGATTGTTAAATCTTCAGTTTTGCTGTACCATGTAAAATTAATGGTAGGTTTATAAATGGTATAGTCCAGGGGTAGACAACCTTTTTAGTTCGGCGTGCAGTTTTCGATTAAAAAATCAAAGTTGAGGTACTCAGAGTGCTGGTCAATAATTGTAAGTCTGATGACCCCTGCACATGGTATTATATCCCATAGCGGCCCATTCACACGGTATTATGTCCCATAGAGATCCCTGCACATGGTATTATGTCCCATAGCGGCCCCTGCACATGGTATTATGTCCCATAGTGGCCCCTGTACATGGTATTATGTGCCATACCGGCCCCTGTACATGGTATTATGTCCCATAACAGCCCCTGCACACGGTATTATGTCCCATAACGGCCCCTGCACACGGTATTATGTCCCATAACAGCCTCTGCATACGGTATTATGTCCCATAGCGGCCCCTGGAACACGGTATTATGTCCCATAGTGGCCCCTGCACATGGTATTATGCTCCATAGCGGCCCCTGCACACGGTATTATGTCCCATAGTGGTCCCTGCACATGGTATTATGTCCCATAGTGGCCCCTGTACACGGTATTATGTCCCATAGTGGCCCCTGCATACGGTATTATGTCCCATAGTGGCCCCTGCACACGGTATTATGTCCCATAGTGGCCCCTGCGCACAGTATTATGTCCCATAGTGGCCCCTGCACACTGTATTATGTCCAATAGTGGCCCCAGCACACACTATAATATTCTAACTTTTATAATATTCCAATTGTCACCACTCACTAGCTATTATTATCCTGTGGGGTCTCTTCAGACCCCAGAGTATAATAAGTGGAGGGCCAAGAGAGATGACAAACATAAAAAACAATGTTACTCACCTTTTTCCTGCGCTCCGCAGCCGCTCTGTTCTCTTCGGGTGCTTCTGCCTGTAGTCAGCGACCTGACTGAGCTGATTGGGTCTCAGGGGTCACGTCACATCATTATGCATAATGACGCCGGACATGACCCCTGTGGCCTTGTCAGCGGTCTCCTACTTCAGGCCGAAGCACCCGAAGAGCACAGAGCCGCTGCGGATCCAGGTAAGGTGAGTTAACATTATTTTTAATGTGTGATCATCTCCCCAGGGGTTCCACTTATTATACTGTGGGGTCTGAAGAAACCCCACAGTATAATAATAGCAGTTTCATTTCGGCCGTGTTTGATCTGATCAAAACTACTGGGTGAGGACTCGGGCTGCCCGTGCCAGGGAAACAAGCCTCGCGTGCTACGCTTGGCATGCGTGTCAGAGGTTGCCGACCCCTGGTATAGTCCATAGTAATTCATGGATCTTGCATGGGCATGGTTTATGATACTCGTATTTGATTTTCTTATGGTAATCACACAACTTTTAAACCTTAGAATGTCACATCTGTTTATTAATCATTGCTTATTTTTAAAAATCTTTTTTATATTGTCTTTTTGTTGGTTATATTAGTATATTCAAGAGTGGAAGAGTGAAGAAATCAGGCAATACCTTTTAGAGGCTAACTAAGTATATTTGTTGGTGAGCTTTTGAGAGTACTAGCTCTCTTCTTCAGACATGGTGTTATACAAGAAAATGAAAATTCACTTTTTATACACCAAAGACATGTACCTTCAAAGGATCTTAGAATCCTTAAAAAAACAAAATGCAATATAAGTAGAGAAGTTATTTACAACAGGTCAAAAATAAACAGTCTGGAAACTTGTGGGGCGTGATGGAGGGAAAGGAGGGTGTATAAAAAGTCAGTGAATTTTCAGTTTCTTGTATAACACCATGTCTGAAGAAGAGAGCTAGTACTCTCAAAAGCTCACCATCAAATATACTTAGTTAGACTCTAAACGGTATCGCCTGATTTCTTAACTCTTCCACGACTTTCTATGGCTAACACGGTACAACATTATACTACTATATTCAAGAGTTAAATGCTAAATGAAAGCATATAATTTTTTGAACATTTTGTACTTTGTTTAAGCTTTTTACATGTTTTTATTAGGTTAAAAATTCTAAATTCGTTTCTTTTCTTTGTGTGGACAAGTGTGCGGTATACAAACATTAACGTTGACATTTCCAGTAATATTACAGCAAATGATTGCAAAATGGCTTTCAGTGGTATTTTTAAAATAACATGATGTAGTATTCTTTTGGGAAAACAGAACCTAAACCAATTTAGTAACCTTGAAAGAATATTCATACAGGTTCCTGTATATAAAAAGTGGAGCAATCATGTTCATGGTCATACTATATCCTTGCTCACTTGTACTTTGTTGCATCTGCTGCATGAAGTACTCTGCAATAAAAGCTGGTGGTAGTTAGTACTTTGCAAAAAAACAAACAAAAATCCTTTTAAAAAAATAATGATGCGTACATTTACATTATCTTTGTATTAGTGGATCGGATGACAGAACAGTGAATACAAACAATTGAAACACAATTGCTGTATATTGCATAAATAAGACAAATGTAAATGTTTGCTGGTTCTAACATATTTCACAATATAACAAACAATTGTAGTTACATTTGCTGTCACTTTATCAATGTTCCCAATGGTTCCTTAAAGCTTTTTCTGCTATCATACACTACATTTGTATAACACATTCTGATTTTATACAGTAAATGATTCATTTTCAAATACATCTTTTTCCATGGTAAATCTAACACAGTGGTTCAGTGCTCACCACTGTTGCCTTGCAGTACTGGGGTCCTGGTTTACATTCCAGCCAAGGACTACATCTGCAAGGAGTTGTACGTTCTACATCTGTTTGCATAGGTTTCCTCTAGATACAGTGGTTTCCTCCCATACTCCAAAGACATACTTATAGGGAATTTAGATTGTGAAACCTACTTGGGACAGTGAGTGATAACTATATCTGTAAAGCTCTGCAGAATATGTTGGTGCTATATAAGTAAGCTGAATAAATAAATCAATAAATAAAATACAGTACTCAATAAATGAAATGCAGTACTGTACAGTACAGCATTGGCAAACATAGAGTATGTCATTAAAGTTCAGAATATATAAATGATTGGGTAAGGAAATTGTAAAAAGGAGACATATATACTAAGTCCTACCACCACAGTATATATACATAGAGTCACTATACTATGAGAATACTGTGTATATAAACAACTTGAATAAATACTTAGTTGTTATACCTGAAACAACTACCCTGTTTAAGGGTGAGTGTGAAAACTGGGAAATGTTATGGAAACATGAACAAATTACACTAACATGAATATTGCCTACATACAGTATCTTTACACAGGTTCTTGTTTAAATATGGATATGTAATAACCAAAATCTTTACTGAACAGATTCTTTATTAAAGAAATATAAGGTTTATATCTGCGGTTTGCAACTGCTATTCTTGCTATCTTCTGTATCATGACTTCTATAATCCATTAGTGGACACAAACACAGCTGTGTTATAAGTTACTGGAGGGCAGCATGTATTCTCTTCTTGACATATTACTTTATTCAGACAGTATTGGAGCACAGTGTCCTCCTCTAGCTGTGTTTGCAGACAATAAAAGACCTAACACAGAGACCTGTTTTGCGAGTGAAGAAGTCCTTACCTTCATACAATGAAAATAATTATCATTTTAAAATACTTGTTCATCACTAAAATCATGGTTTACTAGCTGACAGACTTACCTCTATAATGATATATTTTATATTTATGGCGCCAAAGGTATTAGCAGAAAGAGTATTATACATTAAATGATTGGAGCACAATTAATTGGTAAATCAAAATGTGATATTGTGCAAAGAAGACAACAACCTGTGATACCCCACCACAAAAATCATTGTAGGAAAACCATATATTTTCTCAAAACTATTATCATTTTAGCTTCAAATAAACGTGCAATTAAGAAATATTAGCCTCATGTAAAATAGATGAGTGATAGGTGAGTTTGGTATAAATTGTTAGCTTGACAAGCCAATTCAGTGAATGAAATGTTGCACCCATCCATAATCTGCTATTGTTTTATGTTCTGCTGCAAAGCCCAGGGCAAAGTGTAATTCATATTAGAGTGCACTGTGACTACAACTTCTGGGAACCTCTATGGGCACAGTGACTGTTACGTCAGAGAGTATTATGTCATGTCAGCTATATACTCATTGTCACTTCAGTGACACTATAGATATAATAGATAAAAGTGTAAGATCCACTGTGATGGTTACTTTTTAGGGAACTATGGCTGTTATTTAAAATGTCATTTTGCTGATTTGTAATGTGAGACACTAGCATTGTAAGTTATAGAGAACTGTGATTTTCATTAGGTAGTATTGCTATTTTTCAGCCAAGATGCAGATAAAAGAGAGGCACTAACATACAGTATAGGCTTCATATACATTTAAGAAAATATCTAGAAAAAAATTTTGGTTCTCTACTTGGATCAAATCCTATTTCTGGCAAAATGTATACACAGAACATGAACTTGGATTGGGAGCTAACTAAAGATGTCTGACATTTTTTGTCAAATGCTGTATTGCAAGGCCCCACAATGTACTGTAGCAGATTCACAACGGCTGAGCTAATAAATGTAATCTTCATATATGTACTATATCGATATATTATAGGCAGCATTTTTTTCTTTACAGTATAGGCTGCTTTCTTCCTACTACATGATTTTTTTTTTTAATTTTAGTATACCCCATGTGACACGAAATATATTTGTTTCTCGACAATAAAACAGTGGATCACATTCTATTTGCTAACTTGCAAGCAGAACATATTTTTGATAAACATTAGACTGAAAATATATTCCTTAATTAAATTAAAAACAAAAGTTAATCTCTAGCCTAATATATATATATATATATATATATATATATATATATATAACATACAGTATATATATTCATTTTAATTATGCATTTCATGTACATTGAAAATTCTCATCTCTGGAAGAAAATATCACAGAGACTGTAAAAGCATACAAATGGAGATGAAGAGGCAATATAGCAACTGGGAACAGTTTGTCATTTACCTGCATACATTTCCATCAAAGATTTGCTTTGCAAACTAAAAGTTCAAACATAACAGCATCTAAATCTGCATATCATCTCACAGCTGCTCCATGACATGGCAGAGAACTTACTCTAAAAAGCTTCAGCACCGAACCATCTGCTTCTTCAAAGACATCAGCTTATATTCAACCTTTATACCAATCATAGGCAATTATAACAGCGTCATCATTGTGAATATTTAAGTATTACACAGGATCACAATACACACATATCACATGCCACAGATGCAGCAAAGTTCTAGTTTCTAATATAGTATATTGTATCACAAAACTATTACAAGCAAGTTGATGCCGGGTACAGTTAAAGTAAATCTAAATTAATGCTATTTGAATAATCATGTCAATAACAAAAATGTTAGGCAAATTGTATACGCTTAGTAAATATACAGTAGAGTGAAGAATTTAACTAGGGGTGACTTGATGTAAGAAAATGTAGTAAAACTGTTACTCACACAAAACTTATCCACATTACCTGCACACCCCCTTCCAGATTACTGTACAATCATCCATTTCCATAACACGAACAACCCATGCTCATGACTCTCCTCTACAATCACATTTTAATAAAGCATACTGTACATATGTGAGGCCACACTACTACTACTTTTAGGTACTATCTGTGACAGGAATTTCAAGCCCTTTTCTATTTTGTATGACCACATTTCCTACTTTGATAACTTTGTTGTAACTTAGTGGATTAAAAGTGACATATGTACATGGGGCAATCTTTCTCAGGCATAGACGTTTGATTCAAAGGAAGGCAATCCCCTTGTTGTTTTATGGGTGCAACATTTTTTTTTACCCTACATGACCATATAACCTATCTTCTGTATCAATTAGACATCATTTCTACACCTACACAATTATATAAATTTAACCCAAGCTTCCAAAGTCACTGTAATATGTGGTACTAAAATTTTTACTATTTTTCTAAACAGCTGGATCTGGAAATCTGACATACAAAAGAAGCATAATGTAGTCATGTACATTTTTTTTTAATTTGCCTTTTTTTTAATTTCATCATTGAATTGTTGTATTATGCATACTAGTGTCATGTGTGTAAACATAGGATGATCTTATTAAGTACATGCCATTTATTCTAGGAAATGATCCTGCTGTAAATTCCAGCCTGCTGTGCTTACATTACATATTTTAGTAAACTGATTTATGCCCGCATGCTGTTCAGGCTTTTGATGCACACAAATATGATCATAAGTAAATGAATGCATTGTTTAACTTCTAATTAGGCTTATTAATATTTCTATACCTTATGTGAACATCTGGTATAACTATTTACATAAAACATATCTCAACTCATATCCAAAAGATGAGATCAAATGAATTTTGAATAAAGAAGAATATAATGGATTCCATTGTTAGCATTTTAACAATTTTGTAAATTCAAATTTATTAGAGAAACATAGAGAAGTAAAAGAGAAATATCAATTAATAATCTCTTTAGTTGATCTAGAAAGATCACTAAGATTTTGTAGTTCAAGTACCATGATTTAACATGTAACTGTAATGAAAAAAGTATGTTCTACGGCAATGGGGCAGCAACAGGGATTGCAGCAGTCAGAGTTGTGACCAGTCTTATGAGTAAGGAAAAACCTTAGGCCTTACACTAAAGCCGATTCTTTGATGTCTGACAGTCTGTGTATCATAAATCCTTCTCCTATGGTCTCTGCACTGAGATTTATAATACACAGGTTTTTCAACATAATCCCCTACCTTATCAGAGATAATTATAGTCAAGGAAGGGAGGATGGGAGATAAAATTGCAGATGGGAATGCAGCAACGGTTGCAGTATTTTCATACTGAAGAACATATTTCTATGGAAAAGACTGCTGACCAGAACAGGTTTTATTATAACTGTACTGTAGACACTTTCCTTCTCTAGATTTGAAATCTGATGATTATTTGGTGGCTGCATTATAGAGTGTTATAACCATACATAGAGCTGAGTCTCTAAGACTTCCTTTATACAAGGCAACTGCTAGCAAGCATGAGGTGAAGTGGATTGGTGGGTCCAATCTGAACACTTGCACCAGGACCTGTGAGTTTTTAGCTAGGACCCTGACCTACAGTGAAGTATATTACAGGGGTTTCCTGCCATTACAAGTAATAGCACGGTGCTAGGAAACTATGCCATTGCTTTCTGATCTGTGAGATCTGACCTCAGGGACCTCCACCAGCGTGTGAGATCAAAGTTTTCCCCAGCACACCAGGACTCAGATTGACTTACCTTGCAAGTCTGCAAGCCTTTTCACTTGCACTGCAATCAGTGGACACAAAATCCACTGTACAGGGCAAAAGCAAAAGGGGCTTCCAATTCTTTTCTCTCAGTTGCATTCACTGATGATATCGTGGAATAGAATTTCTTTTTAGGAAATAATTTGCATTTTGAAAATAAAAACCACAAATAACTATCCTTACATTCATAAAATGTTGATGAAATCATTGTATAGAACATTTTAACGTGTGCAGAGCTATGAACCTTTTAACTTCTATTGAGCTGCCACGTAGGATTATACGATTTGCAGAAAATACCCAGAAGAACAATTTCACTTCTCTTTAGAAACAACTGGACACAATTATTGTTTTCTTCTTTGCTCAAGGCAAAAGAGCATATCTCCTCTAAGGACCTTGCAAAAGATATATTTTAATGATAACACAGGATTGAATGCATTATCAAGGCTCAACATAATGCATACTCTATTAGAGGGGAAATGAATGAGTTGAATGAAAACCTCTTTATTCATATATGGAGCATGATGAATGTGAAAGGACATAATTATATTGTGTAGTCCTACATGGTGAGAGATTTACTTACTTAGCTTTAAAGTAGCTCATTATTCTCTTATTTATTTTATATGTATGTAATGTATCATATAAGGAAATAAAATACCTAAATGTTTAATCTACTAAAAACTAGAACTTTTTTTTTTATTTCAATTTAACTGTGACCTTTACGTATATCCTAAAGAAAGTTTATGGTAAAAAAAAAGCAAAATGAAAAATCTACCTTGTACTGTACAATGATGTCCAGGGCAAAGTGACTATCAGCAACCAGTAACATTGAACAATTAAGATGTTTTCTGTTGAATTCCATTGTGGGATAATGGAAGTTCTTTATTTGTTACTTTTGGTGTTGGAGTTGATGTGTAACTCTTCGTTCTTAGCTTTGGAATCCAATATATTAGAACTTAGTAACTAGGGTTATAGTAAAATCATGACATGGCATAGGTCAGTGTCTTACAGGTTGTAATTTAATTTTTGTAAATGAGCAGTACCTTCATGGCAAGACATTTAAACAGTGTAGGAATCTATGGAATAATCCGGTAGCACTGCAGTACAGCAAGGATTTGTTCAGAAAACATTTATGGGCTCTGTTTAACTTATACATATAGACAGATGCCATAGAGTGTTTTGCATCACTATTCCAGTCACACTCTGTTGGGCTAATGTAATTTTATACATTAACATGTATGTTGGGAATCTCCCCAATATTCTCGCTATAAAGATGTAGAAACCATTAACTTGACTCAGTTAATGTTAAATTGACATTTAACACATTACATGACACATTACAAACCTTATGTGAACATACTATAGCCTCAGATATAGTTCAAGAAATGAAGAGAGTTTTACCAGATTAGATTGCATTTGGTATTATCTGTGAGCTGGGAAAATGGTCTTAGAATAAAAAAAAACAAAAAAACATTTTGAAGAATAGTTTATAAATGACACTTGTAGACTCCCCTACTGATATTAAATATTTAAAGCAAATAGTATCTCAAAATCTCATCTCCAATCACTAAAGTGGTTACCAAATTGATGGATTTTGAAGTTAAAAAGCCCAGACTTGTGTTCTATGCACACATCTGATACACAAGCTCTTTGGGAAACTGAGGATTTACATTGTGGTTTACTGAGGGTTCCTGCCACTATTTCTATTTAAGAGTACATGTACTCTGAAAGATGCTTCTTGGCATATATTTTAATATAGATAAGAGTAAAGAAAATTCAGAGACAAATAATATGATTGCTATTAATGGTGGATGACTTGGCTTGTGTAGCATTGTTTAAAATCATTGTCTTTGGGATACCCTGACCTTTGCCTAGAAACACAATCTTGTTTTCTAGGGTTCTTTGCAAAGTATTGAGAATTGACTTTCATATCCCATTATAGCATTTGATCTATTGTCATTTGATATGTGTTATCCCATATAAGACATAATCCACCAGCCACACATGATATCTTTATAAGTAATGCACCATATAAAACTAAATAAACCATTCTGATTCTTTAAAAATGAGCTCCAAAAAGAGAATGTGCAAAATTACATATACCATACCTATAGACAAGTTCTTGGCAGACCAACAAGGTGCAAATAAGGAATATCAGCCATATGGAAATGTTACAATTTGTAACTGAGCTTTACATAGTTTTAAATAAATCACTGTCAGACTATAGAGACTTAGCTCAAGACTCCCAGGCTTGTAATGATTATTTTTTAAGTAAGAGGAAGCTTTGGCCTAAAGGCTTGGATATTTTTACTGATTGAACCATCCAAGTTTGCCCTTCTCTGTTTATAAATTTAACAAATGTGTTAGAGATACACAACTTTAAGCCTAGAGAAAATGTTATCTAGTTAGGGGAAAAAAAGCCAAATAAGCTTGACTCCTGTACTATAAAAATGGCAAAAGTGTATAGTTTCTTATTTTTTTAATTTTCCATACTGAAAGTATAGACACTATTATATTTCTACCCAGTACAGTGAAACTGTTTTTGGAATATTGTTAAAATTGACACATTTCTTTTTTCATAATTTTTTTTACCTTGTCAAGGAGACACATATTAATGTTTTGCCAATTTAAGTCCTGCTGTGGGATTTCTTTTAGACATTACATTGAGTAGGTCAGTCCAAACTTTAATTTAATTTTCTCTCAAGCATTTTGAAGGAGTCATGTTTTTGTATTTGGATCAGTGTCTTGTTGGATAACCCTGTTACCCTTTAATTTGTGGAAGAAGATTACTAGACATTCTCACAGGTATTGACATGTCTTTGCGACCCTTTGCAGATAGATATACTTGAACAAGACTTTTGTAATCTCTTGCAGAATAGAATCTTCCAACTGCTTAGCTCTTATGATTATGTTCAATGTATAGTAAAGTTTAGATTCCATATTGTATCTATTGTACTAATACAATGGAGATTCTATACTGTGGTAAGTACATATTTTCTGTATAAAGAAAATCTATAGGACAAATAACTTAAACAAAAACCTAACTATAGATCTACCCAAATGGCTTCATATATCTAATTGATATAAAAACTATCAGACTACAAACAATGTACTGTATGTTTCCAGGTCTTAAAAGACCAATTATGGGTGCTGACACCCTGAGTAATTTGTTTGTGTGCAAATTAGGATCTATTAGCCAAATGGGTGGTAATGCTTTGATTTTCCTTGGGGCAGTGTCTCTCAGTACTGCATGCAATGCAGTGTAACCATACACTTGGACAAAAGACCATCTTGTGTGTCATGGTGCCACCAGAGTGGCAGCCTGTTACAGCAGCTCCTGCTCACCTTGAGCGTTCTCTTCTTTTTCTTTCTTTGTTTTGTCTTATTACTCTACTTAAGGGGCATTGCACTATGAATAACCATATGAGTACTTGGATTTGGACCTTTGCAGTACTTTTTGTTGTGTTTTCGCTGGGAACTATTGTGCCTGGAGATCCTGTATTTAAGCAGGATTCTATTGTCTACTCCAGGGAGGAAATGCTGCAGCTTAGGGACACACTAGACCAGACATCCCTCAGGAGATAAGGAAGAAAAAGAGAAGAGGTTACAGAGCTGGAGCCCTTCGGAGGGCTAGGAGGAGATGCTATAGACCTGTTCACCCCTCCATCATTATGGGCAATGTGAGATCTCTTGCGAATAAGATGGACCAGGCATCATCAGGAATTTCGGGAGTGCAGCATGATGCTGTTTACAGAGACTTGGCTTACCGAAGTTATTCCTTACACTCTTGTCTCCTTGGATGGCTTTAAACTTCACCCCATTCACCCCATGTGGCTACTTCCCAACAGACCAGTAAATCCAGAAATCTGTCTTTATCTGACCACAGTCTGACCTTCACACGGGCCCAGGTGAGGAAGGAGATGAAAAAGATCAAGGCGAGGAAAGCCGCAGGGCCAGATGACATCAGTGCAAGGCTAATTAAGACTTGTGGGGACCAGCTGTGTGGTATAATTACATATATGTATAATATGAGCCTGAGGCAGGAAATAGTCCCTGAATTATGGAAATCTTCTTGTGTGGTACCAGTTCCAAAGAAACCTCACCCTATGGACCTCAACGACTACAGACCTGTAGCACTGACATCCCACTTGATGAAGATCTTAGAGAGATTGGTTCTCACACATCTTCGCCCTCTAGTGAGCCCCGCTATGGACCCTCTCCAGTTTGCTTATCGACCGGGCATTGGGGTAGATGATGCCATCATCCACCTTCTGCACAGGGCTCTGTCTCACCTGGAAAAACCAGGGAACACGGTGAGAATAATGTTCTTTGATTTCTCCAGTGCTTTTAACACCATACAGCCCAGGTTACTGAGAGACAAGCTGGGCCTTGCTGGAGTGGACCACCACCTCTCCAACTGGATCCTAGACTACCTCACAAATCGACCTCAATACGTGAGAGCCCAAGACTGTGTGTCAGGTACCGTGATCTGTAATACGGGGGCACCTCAGGGTACGGTTCTCGCCCCTTTCCTCTTCACACTGTACACTGCAGATTTTAGGTGCAACTCATCCAGCTGCTACCTACAGAAGTATTCTGATGACTCTGCAATAGTAGGCCTCATCACAGACGATGATGACAGGGAGTACAGAGAACTGAACCGGTTTTTTGTGGACTGGTGCCACCAGAACCACCTGAAGATTAACGCGGGGAAGACCAAGGAGATGGTGGTGGACTTCCGTAAAGGCAGATGCCCTCCAAAACCAGTGGACATCCTGGGGACGGGCATCGAGATTGTGAACACCTATAAGTACCTGGGTCTGCTCCTTAATAATAAGCTGGAGTGGGCAGATCATATGGAGGCCCTGTACAGGAAGGGCCACAGCAGGCTCTACCTGCTTAGGAAGCTGAGAGCCTTTGGAATCCGGGGGGCACTTCTTAGGACTTTCTTCAACTCGGTAGTGGCATCAGCCATATTCTTTGGAGTGGCCTGCTGGGGGAGCAGTATATCAACCAGGGACAGAAATAAACTTGACAAGCTGATTAGAAGGGCCAGCTCTGTCCTGGGGAGCCCACTGGACCCAGTGCAGGTGGTGGGTGACAGAAGGATACTGTCCGTGGTGAGCTCCATGCGGGAGAATAACTCCCATCCCATGCATGAGACTGTGATTGCGCTGGGCAGTACTGTCAGTGACCGACTGCTCCACCCTAGGTGTGAGAAGGAGCGCTATCGGAAGTCTTTCCTCCCCACCGCGGTTAGGCTGTACAACCAACACCGACCTAAGCGGAGATCATTACATACAGAGAACTGAAATATCTCTCTGCCTGTTAAATCCCCCCCCCCCCCTCTGCTACGTCCTATCTGTCTGTCTGCTATTAATGTAATGCCTCTCACCTTGGAACATTCCTGTACATGTTGTATTTGTATTTGTATCTGCTTATCTTATCTTATCTTTGCTGCTGTAACACACTGAATTTCCCCACTGTGGGACTATTAAAGGACTATTATTATTATTATTATTATTATTAAAACTCCTTCGGGCGGACAGGACAAGGGAGAGCGGTAAGAGAAAAGGAGAAGGACTGGCGATATTTGTGAATGATAGATGGTGTAACTCTAGGCGTGGTACCAGTTTCAAAGACACCTCATCCGATGGACCTTAACAGCTACAGACCTGTAGCATTGACTGACGTCCCACTTGATGAAGGTCTTAGAGAGATTAGTTCTCACACATCTCTGACCTCTAGTGAGCTCGGCTATAAACCCTCTCCAGTTTGCCTATCAGCCGGGCATTGGGGTGGATGATGCCATCATCCACCTTCTTCACAGGGCTATTTCTTACCTGGAGAAACCAGGGAACACTGTGAGAATAATGTTCTTTGATTTCTCCAGTGCTTTTAACACTATTCAGCCGGGGCTACTGAGAGACAAGCTGGCCCTTGTTGGAGTGGACCACCACCTCACCAACTGGATCCTAGACAACCTCACAAATCAACCTCAGTATGTGAGAGCCCAGGACTATGTGTCAGACACCTTGACCTGTAATACAGGGGCACCTCAAGGTACAGTTCTTGCCCCTTTCCTCTTCACACTGTACACTTCTGATTTTAGGGGCAACTCATCTAGCTGCTACTTACAGAAGTATTCTGATGACTTTGAAATAGTAGGCCTCATCACAGATGAAGATGACAGGGAGTACAGAGAATTGAACTGGGATTTTGTGAATTGGTGCCAGCAGAACCACCTTAGAATTAATGCTGGGAAGACCAAGGAGATGGTGGTGGACTTTCGCAAGCACAGATACCCTCCAAAACCAGTGGACATCCAGGGGACGGGCATTGAGATAGTCAACACCTATAAGTACCTGGGTGTGCATCTCAATAATATGCTGGACTGGGCAGATCACTTGGATGCACTGTACAGAAAGGGCTACGGCAGTCTCTATCTACTTAGGAGGCTGAGAGCCTTTGGAGTCCAAGGGGCACTTCTTAGGGCAGTACTGTCAGTGACCGACTGCTTCACCCTAAGTGTGAGAAGGAGCACTATCAGAAGTCTTTCTTCCCCACTGCGGTTAGGCTGTACAACCAACACCGACCTAAGCGGAGATCATTCCATACAGAGAACTGAAAGATCTTAAGTTGTGATATCCCTTCTAGTACTTTTTTACCTTTACGTTTTCATCTGCATCTACTGTCACTGTAATGCCTCTACCTTGGAGCTTTTTTGTATTTGTATTATCTATGCTACTGTAACACACTGCATTTCCCCATGGTGGGGCTATTAAAGGATTATCTTATCTTATCATTTGTATCAGCATTAAAAGAGCTTATATTTTCAGAACACCTAAACAGATTAGAATAATCAAAACACTAAAATGCTCAGGGTGACAGCACTTATCAGAAGATGTGTGTTACTGGGCTTTTCATACCTGGTGGCAGGTTCTCTTTATATATCATCTTGGTGTTTTTCCTACTGGCTTTTTGTAGATATCATTATAGGATTCATAAGTGCTTTCAGCATGCTGTGGATACATACTCAATAATAATGCAGTATGCAGTAAGATTTTCAACTTCCTCTAGTAGCAGATGAGGGCACTCAACATGTTATTTTTTCAAACAATGTCTATGCATGAGATTTACAGTGCCTTGCGTAAGTATTCGGCCCCCTTGAACTTTTCAACCTTTTGCCACATCTCAGGCTTCAAACATAAGGATATAAAATTTTAAATTTTTGGTGAAGAATCAACAAGTGGGACACAATCGTGAAGTGGAACGAAATTTATTGCATATTTTAAACTTTTGTAAAAAATAAAAAACTGAAAGTTTGTACTTTGTAGCATCACCTTTTGCTGCGATTACAGCTGCAAATCGCTTGGGGTATGTCTCTATCAGTTTTGCACATCGAGAGACTGAAAGTCTTTTGCAGACTCCAACAGGTTTTCTTCCAGAATGGTCCTGTATTTGGCTCCATCCATCTTCCCATCAATTTTAACCATCTTCCCTGTCCCTGTCCCTGCTGAAGAAAAGCAGGCCCAAACCATGATGCTGCCACCACCATGTTTGAAAGTGGGGATGGTGTGTTCAGGGTTATGAGCTGTGTTGCTTTTACGCCAAACATATCGTTTTGCATTGTGGCCAAAAAGTTCGATTTTGGTTTCATCTGACCAGAGCACCTTCTTCCACATGTTTGGTGTGTCTCCCAGGTGGCTTGTGGCAAACTTTTAACGAGACTTTTTATGGATATCTTTGAGAAATGGCTTTCTTCTTGCCACTCTTCCATAAAGGCCAGATTTGTGCAGTGTACGACTGATTGTTGTCCTATGGACAGACTCTCCCACCTCAGCTGTAGATCTCTGCAGTTCATCCAGAGTGATCATGGGCCTCTTGGCTGCATCTCTGATCAGTCTTCTTCTTGTTTGAGATGAAAGTTTAGAGGGACGGCCGGGTCTTGGTAGATTTGCAGTGGTCTGATACGCCTTCCATTTCAATATGATCGCTTGCACAGTGCTCCTTGGGATGTTTAAAGTTTGGGAAATCTTTTTGTATCCAAATCTGGCTTTAAACTTCTCCACAACAGTATCACAGACCTGCCTGGTGTGTTCCTTGGTCTTCATGATGCTCTCTGCGCTTTAAACAGAACCCTGAGACTATCACAGAGCAGGTGCATTTATACGGAGACTTGATTACACACCTGTGGATTATATTTATCATCATCAGTCATTTAGGAAAACATTGGATCATTCAGAGATCCTCACTGAACTTCTGGAGTGAGTTTGCTGCACTGAAAGTAAAGGGGCCGAATAATATTGCACGCCCCACTTTTCAGTTTTTTATTTTTTACAAAAGTTTAAAATAACCAATAAATTTCGTTCCATTTCCCAATTTTGTCCCACTTGTTGATTCTTCACCAAAAAATTTAAATTTTATATCCTTATGTTTGAAGCCTGAAATGTGGCAAAAGGTTGAAAAGTTCAAGGGGGCCGAATACTTTCGCAAGGCACTGTAGCGGTCTATATCAGAAAAAAGGAGCACAGCTCACTATAGAGGTAAAAACAACATAATAATGAAAGGTTGATATTTACAACAAATGTTAATTTCTTGCTGGAGATGTCATTTTAATAATAAGTACTTTGGACAATGGTTAGAAAATGGTTTGATATAAACCTAGACTTAATATAATATTTATATATATATATATATATATATATATATATTTACTCATATAATAAATATCACTACTTATACCAGATTATGTTCAGTAGCAATTGATGTTGATTGAGCAAACTAAAGCAATTTATCTTTTAGTAAGGTTGAGACAAATGATCTGTTTCTAAGTATGTTCTTAATGACTAGTATGGATGGCCCTATCAACAGACCCAGCTTGTACTGCTTTATATGATCCCACATCACTTTCAAACTATTCATTGGTGAAGGGTTCATAATGACCAACTGTTTGTCACTGGCTTAACTATGTAGCACATTAGAGTCTACTACAAGGATTAAAAGGATTTAAAATAAAGCGCACATGGCAGTTCTTTTATGATATCACAACAGTAAATTCTTAGTCGTTACATTAAACAAGCAGTATAGTGTCTTCATTGATTAATTTGAAGCCTATAACAAACATTATTCTAATATATTATAAATAGTGGTTGTCAGTCTAAAATTGGTAAATTTATTAAGTTTCACACTAATTGCAATCAAAACTATACTGAAAAACATATTTCCATATAATTTTCTAATTATTTTTCTTCAAAGATCATTGATTAATTAATCAACTTTAACTGAATCCTACACAATGCAAACAAATAACACATCGACTTCACTTAACATAAATAGAATATGATCAACATTGCATGACATTCAAGAACTAGTATAATTTTGTTTTTGCATTGAATTCATATGAGTTTAACATCAAACTTATATGTTAACAACACTGTGGCAATACCTATTTAAAAAAAAAAAAAAAAAAATCAAAACCCAGTGCTTAGGAAAGACAAAAAAAGCAATAGGATTGGTAATTTTGAGGCTAAAGCATGTGTAGACTGCTGGGGGAGGCACATAAAGTGATTCTGCATTGCAAAGTAATAGGCACGCTGAAGTTCCACTATACTGTGCATTTTACTGTATGACCCTTATTTAAGTATTTTTCTGTCAGGCCCTACTGCACTCCTGATCAGAGACATATAGAAATAGAATAGGACCTTATACACATCAATGGATCCCAATGATGTATCTGAACAATTTGAAGGCTGTAGAACTATGATATATTTGTGAATAAGAGTTCTTACCTTATTGAGCAGGGCATGTTAGGATAGGATATAAACTAAACATTTGCCTTATCTCTTGCACTCGTGCACTGCTGATCCTACATATTATTATATATTAAAGATATTATATACAGTGGGGAAAAAAAGTATTTAGTCAGCTACCAATTGTGCAAGTTCTCCCACTTAAAAAGATGAGAGAGGCCTGTAATTGACATCATAGGTAGACCTTAACTAAGAGACAAAATGAGAAAACATATCTAGAAAATCACATTGTCTGATTTTTTAAGAATTTATTTGCAAATTATGGTGGAAAATAAGTATTTGGTCAATAACAAAAGTTCATCGCAATACTTTGTTATATATACTTTGTTGGCAATGACAGAGGTCAAACGTTTTCTGTAAGTCTTCACAAGTTTGGGACACACTGTTGCTGGTATGTTGGCCCATTCCTCCATGCAGATCTCCTCTAGAGCAGTGGTGTTTTTTTGGGCTGTCGCTGGGCAACACGGACTTTCAACTTCTTCCAAAGGTTTTCTATGGGGTTGAGATCTGGAGACTGGCTAGGCCACTCCAGGACCTTGAAATGCTTCTTATGAAGCCACTTCTTCGTTGCCCTGGTGGTGTGCTTGGGATCATTGTCATGCTGAAAGACCCAGCCACGTTTCATCTTCAAAGCCCTTGCTGATGGAAGGAGGTTTGCACTCTAAATCTCACAATACATGGCCCCATTCATTCTTTCATGTACACGGATAAGTCGTTCTGGTCCCTTTGCAGAGAAACAGCCCCAAAGAATGATGTTGCCACCCCAATGCTTCACAGTAGGTATGGTGTTCTTTGGATGCAACTCAGCATTCACTCTCCTCCAAATACGAGTTGTGTTTCTAGCAAACAGTTCTACTTTGGTTTCATCTGACCATATGACATTCTCCCAGTACTCTTCTGGAACATCCAAATGCTCTCTAGCAAACTTCAGACGGGCCCGGATATGTACTGGCTTAAGCAGGGGGACACATCTGGCACTGCAGGATCTGAATCCCTGGTGGCGTAGTGTGTTACTGACAGCAGCCTTTGTTACATTAGTCCCAGCTTTCTGCAGGTCATTTACTAGGTCCCCCTGTGTGGTTCTGGGATTTTTGCTCACCGTTCTTGTGATAATTTTGACCCCACGGGGTGAGATCTTGCGTGGAGCCCCTGATCAAGGGAGATATCAGTGGTCTTGTATGTCTTCCATTTTCTAATTATTGCTCCCACAGTTGATTTCTTCACACTAAGCTGCTTGCCTATTGCAGATTCAGTCTTCCCAGCCTGGTGCAGGTCTACAATTTTGTTTCTGGTGTCTTTCCACAGCTCTTTGGTCTTCACCATAGTGGAGTTTGGAGTGTGACTGTTTGAGGTTGTGGACAGGTGTCTTTTATACTGATAAGAATGTCAAACAGGTGCCATTACTACAGGTAATGAGTGGAGGACAGAGGAGCCTCTTAAAGAAGAAAGTTACAGGTCTGTGAGAGCCAGAAATCTTGCTTGTTTGCAGGTGACCAAATACTTATTTTCCACCATAATTTGCAAATAAATTCTTAAAAAATCAGACAATGTGATTTTCTAGATATGTTTTCTCATTTTGTCTCTCATAGTTGAGGTCTACCTATGATGTCAATTACAGGCCTCTCTCATCTTTTTAAGTGGGAGAACTTGCACAATTGGTGGCTGACTAAATACTTTTTTTTTCCCACTGTATATATCTTATATACTTTACAATGGACACAAATTGAAGATTGTACTTATCTTTTCATTCAGTCAGTCAGGAATACAACTATCTTACTGGTTTGCAGTAAATTGATGTTGTTTATTATAGAGGGAAGGGTCAGTTTATGCCTCAAGAGATCTTAAACTGGCAAAACTAATTTTGCCATGAGCTCAGCCTCATAAATTTAATGGTTGCACTAGGATACAGTAGGTAATTGATTTATTACACTTAATAAGACAAACAAGTAAGATAAAAACACATAAAACACAGTATAAACTTTACAAGGAGTCTTTGATTCTATTATAAAACTATGGCCATACACAACATTAAAATCATATACAAACTGGAACAGATATTAACGGCATTGAGAAGACTACATATTGGCATGAATGGATAGTTGTCACGAGGCATAGACTAAGTGAAACTGTTCTTAATTATGTTCATTTGCACTTAATAGCACCAGTCTTAATTATTTTACCTTTTTATTTTACACAGTACTTCAACGCTGAACGACGTTATTTTCAGCTTCAACTGCTTCCATTTCTGCAGGTGCTTAGTAATTATCAATATTGTCTCTTGAATATTTAAACAGCAATCAACTTACAGAATTCAACTGATTCTCCTGGGAAAACTGCAATATCTTGCAATAATTTCTAAAGCTACGTGGGTAAATGCTAAAACTGAGACAAGAAGCAACTTGATCACAATTAAGTCAAATATTACTAGTTTACCATAATTTGTACCTCAAAATAACTAAACTTAGGTATAAAACGACATATTTTGTAACATATGAAATCACTCAGTGTGCATATGATCTATACATAGATCACTAAAATTGTCTTCTGGCTATAGCTTTAATTTGGCTAAAATTAGTAATTGCCAGCTAGAGTTTAAAAAGTAATAATCTTGATAACAATTAAAGAGTTAAATCAGACTTTTGCATGGTTTTATTGTTGAACTGGGGGATACATGGCTTCCACAGGCAATTGCAGCATAGATTGTGATGAAAAAAATTAAGAAATAATATCACTGTACCATGGATTCAAGCATTCTGGCTCTCCAGACACCTTAGAAAAATAGCTGACTATACGAAACTAAATATCAATAATTAAATAGTAGTAAGGCTTTTCAGCTATAATACATATATCACAATGGCATAGAATATAAAAACAATTAACAGTAATCATTTTGAATATATATACTACACAAATGACCTTAATTATATAGTCACAGGGCAAAAATAATAATAAATCTATGGGGTCCTTATGGATTTATAAAAAAATAAAAAATAGTCACAGCATCTGAATGTCACAATGCTTCTCAATGTCAGTATGCTCTATGTTATGGGGTTGTATGTCTGTTATAGAGAATATTCACTAAAAAATGTTGTCAGCCATACTAAATAGATAGTCAAATGTATTCACCATCATCACAAACCTGACATGAGGAAAGAACGTTATTTTATCCCTACAGATGTAGGCAACTCAGATCTCTGGCATCACATAAAACTAATCTCAGCATAAGATCAAATGAGACTGATGTTTCTGTCGTTGCACACTGCTAGCAAGCAAATGCTGAGATATAGAATTGAAAGGGAGCCTACTGCCTCCCCAAGCATAACCAACTATAACCACCATGTTTCAAAGCACATTACAATGATGAACAACATACCTTTGTTATGTACTGTATGTTGTGTATGTAAGTTTGTTTGGAGATTTGAATTATGTATATGAGGTAGTTGGTGCATTGTGGGTGTGCCCTCAGTTTGCTGGAGAATTGCTCTTGCTTCTCAGACCCCTACAATCTCCTGCTTGCACCAGCCCAGCAGTGGAAGTTGATCCACCCCATCTCCCATCATACCTGAGCAGCAAAAGAAGTGCTCCCAGGGCTGAAGGCCCATCCTCAGTGCACCAACTATCTCACTTAAGCATTGCACAGTGCCCCCTTTGGATATTTGTAACCTGTTGATTTCCAATTCAGTATTCTGTTTTCTCAGAGTCATCACCATCTACAGTATACTAAACTTTTTGAAACTGTATTTAAAATGATTGGTAAAGGTATGATCCACTTACCCATTTTCCAGCTAGATAATGACTTCCCCTGGTGCTCAGACAAAGCATGACTGGCTCTCTAACTTCAGAAATTCCAAATCAGATCACAAGTTACTCTAAGTAGCTTTTCTAAAAACAACATTTTTTTCGCTATTACTAAGTGATATGCTAACTAAAACTATTTGTGTTTAAGTGTGGCTCAAGACTCATGAGCAGAGTATTCAATTTTAACTTCATTTTATATGTGTCCTAGATTAAAAAATGACTTGTTCCATGTGCTGGAATTGTATCCTGTTTTAAATAACAATGCTATTTGGCCATGTTTCAGACACCCAGAAGAAGTGTGGTAGCGAAACGTGTATTGTGACTGGCAGTTATGGTGCGTGTATGTGTTAATATCTGATATGCATTTATTCCATCCTTGCACTTACATTGTATGCATGTGCTCAGCACAGCTTTTATGTAGTTAATATTGTTTGGTATTATATGTATAAGTATAATATGCAAATGTTTTGATACACTACAAGCCTCAGCACTTTTCAAGTCATGTAAACTTTCATCGTTTTACTTCTTTTTATCTATATATTTCATTACTAATGTTTAAGTAAAGATTTTCATTTTAATTGTGGATTTTGTGTTCTGGTGGCATGTTTCAGGACATGCCACAAATTTTCATTGGTTTACAGGCACATAATATCACTTAAAAGTAGAGCTAGAATTCTATTGAAAGTGAGTCACTGTAGTTTGGAATGCTGAAACTTTAATTGATTTTTTTAAATGAGAAAATGAAAAATCACAGAGGCCAGTGTAACAGAATAAAGAAGTAAAGAATATTTTTAATGTATTAGCTCAGCAAGACTTTTTGACCTAAGCCTTATACACGTATATTACTACATGATAGAGTTTGTATGGGTTTTCGTGGGTTTGTTCTGGGTACTCTGTTTTCCTCCTACATGCCAAAAATATACTTGTAGGTACATTGGCTTCTGTTAAACCAACTGATACTTGTGGGTGTTGGGAATGAGCACCTGTACAGCACTTTGAGTCCCTTGGTGAAAAAAATGCTTTACAATGTTTGTCATTGTCATTACAGTACCCACTCCCTTAGCTTAGGCTAGGCCTATTTTTTATTAACATTTTTTCTATTTTATTTTAATTATATAAATTAAGATATGTGTTTTTTTCTGCCTCCCTTAACCATACAATGGAGGCCTTCGATGCCTTATGGTCTCCCTGGGATGCCCATTGCATTTCGCAAGGTCTCTAACTCCTACCCTCCCTTCCTTCCCCCCTTCTTTGCCTTGTTGTCTTCCCTATACTCTCTGTGTTACTCGTTAATTTCCTCTTTCTGTATGCACATGCATGTTTGTTTAGCTACTGTCGAGCTACCTGGCCACTTGTTGTGGCACAATTCTTTTGTTCTGTTCTTTTTTTTTTTTATTATTGTTGTGTATTTCATGAAAATTTCAATAAAAATTACAGTTCAAAAATAGAAAAAAAACTATGGTGAGCTTTTTTTTTAAAGAAAGAAATATTGCATATCAGCCATTCTGATTAATGTCCAAACATTTAATCCATATGTAGATGGACTGCATCCACCAGCGAGAAAGAGAGCAG
This sequence comes from Leptodactylus fallax, assembly GCA_947044405.1. Lineage (NCBI taxonomy): Eukaryota > Metazoa > Chordata > Amphibia > Anura > Leptodactylidae > Leptodactylus > Leptodactylus fallax. Next base: position 2,019,406 of record CAMRHE010000111.1, on the reverse strand, counting down.
CTCCTTGTTAGCAGCTCTGCATTCCCTATAAGGACCTATATGGTATTGATATGCCAGTCTGTGCAAGTCTAGCTACCAACCAGTTATCAGAATATAGTTATTTAGATATAAAGTATTGCAAGATGCTTATGTCATTTAAATAAATTTCCCTAATATATTTTGTTGAACTTATTTGCCATTTATGTTACTGCATGTAATGTTTCTTGTTGCTTTAGGCTATTATATTTATATATATATTCCTTATTGTTGCAAATGTCATGCAAGGAATAAACATGTATGTTTTTTTTTCAGGAATGCACAGTATAGAATATGTGTCTTCATGATATAAGACCCTAGGCATTTACACACTGTAACAACTGCACATGTCACAGCCTTTTTATCTGGCTGATGGATGACCATCCTTTTTCCAGCAAGCAAAGAGAGATTGCATCTCTTCACTATCTAGAATTCGGCACTCAGTGCTACATCAGCTACATGTCCCAGGGTGATTTTTATGTGCTGCCAGTTACTCTAAAGTATTAGGTTTGATGTTTATGTTTGAAAGATATTTTGTAACTTATTATAACAATACCTACTAGACAAAGACTTTAGATTTGGGAATGGACTGGAATGATAACTAACAATATTTCTTTACTAAACTGGGCTGTGTATACAGATATGATATTATTACATGATTTATCCTGGGATTTCAATAAATCTAAGCTCACCAAGAAAAAAAATGTAAATACAACACTTTGAAATGTGTTGTCTTGTTCCAGCTATAAATTTCTAGGCAGTCATGATGCTGCATTGCTTAGCAAACTATTTCATAAAGATGTATGCTGCTTGACTGAATGTATTTTATGGGAGACCAGCTAATCATGTGCTGTCTTTCATTACACCTATGCTGCAGCCACAATGAAAAGCCCAGCATGGAGCCTGGAATTGTCTTTCTCCACATGTTGTAGACTTCTATCATACTGACAATGCAACTCACACTGAGAAAATTGGGTATTGCAGGCAAAAGAAAAAGAAATGCTAGTAATGCTATTTTTCAATATAATGTTTTCAAAGTTGAGTTGTGGCAGTGACACTGTCATTTGTCTAGAGACGCTTAGGTGCCTTTTTACCAGTGTCACCACTTTTTGCAGTCACATCTTACAATTACTCCTAAATGAACAGCTCTGGCATGAGGGATTACAAAATCTGACCTGGCATTGCAGTGAGGTAATAATCAGACTAGATAGTATTATAATAAAAAAGTAATGTCAGGGTATTATTACAATAAAAATGTAAAGCCAAGACAAGAGGCACTTGTGGTTTATTAAAGGAAAAACATGCAACAAGCTAATAAATATACATGTACAATACCGTCTACCATTACATTGATAGCATGCTGCACTGTAATATCTTGTCACAAAAACAAAAGCCAATAACTTACAAATCTGTGCCACAGTGTAGATAATGTTATTTATAATGTTAAACTCTGCTAGACCTGTACACTGCATCACCATGTTCTATTCTGAAAGAAAATACTCTAAAATCTTTAACATTTACAGACATGTACTTCTTTACTTTTGCTCTTGGCTGGACATCTTCAGATATGTGTCACAATATTGCATTTTGTTATTCCAAGATCCTTTGAAGATCCATGTCTTGTATGTGTATAAGTAGTGTGAATTTTCAGTTTTACACCATGTCTGAAAAAGAGAGTTAGCATTCTCGAAAGCTTACTATCAAATATACTCAGTTAGCCTCTAAAAGGTATCGCCTGATTTCTTCACTCTTCCACTACTTTCTATGGCTAACACGGTACAACATTATACTACTAACAATGTTTCTACGTGAGGCCAACCAAAACTTGTGCAGTCTTGCCTTTTTTCAATGGTTTTGTTAGCATATTGTGATAGTGTATTGTGTTGGTTTTTATAAGAAATTGTAGGCCTTAACCAAATTAGAACTAAATTGCAAAAGGATACCCTTTAATGTATTGTTGCAATATTGCACAATATTGGGGAGTTCCTAATATTTGTCATTTCTTTTCTGTAATATTAATGCAAAATAGTAAAGCCCTTGTCTAGCATTAATAAATAGAACTATACTGTATATATATTTGCTAGCTAACTGTAGAAACAAAACAAGATCTCCTGGTGCCCAAGGCAGGCTAATTCAGAATTTTCTCACCCACCACTCTCAATTACTTAAAGAGAATCTGTCTCCATGGTGAAGCATAATAAACAAGAAACACAAAAGAAACCTAAATGTAATGCATTTTCCCCATGAAAATTCATGTCTCCAATACTGAGATATCAATTTATTTTACAATATACAAATGAGCAGTCTGAAGCACCAAGGGCATCTAACTTGCGCTAAACTGCTATGCTCCACTCTGCTCTAACACACCCTCCTGCCCTCCTCCCTTCTTTGGGTAACAGGGCCAGGGAGCTAAGCTGAAATGTCGCCGTGCTCTGTGTTTTTGTGTTCACACAGGTTATTTAGAGCAGTGTGGAGTGTAGCAGTTTGGAGCAAAGGAATTGCCTTCGGTGCTCCAGATTGCTCATCTGAATATTGTGAAATAAATAAATATCACTGCAATTGAGGCTCAAATTTTTATATGGCAAAAGTGTTACATTCAGGTGAGCTAGACCTATATAACTGTGTTGCTGGTTTAATATGCTTTACCCTGGTAACAGACTCCCTTTAACTGAGACCGTGTCCTCAAAGTAAAGGGAACACAAAGCAAATGGGACATCCTAAATAAGGCTAGTGAAAAACATACCTTATGCAAAGAAGTGTATTAAAAATAATAGAAAACCAACATGGCTAACTAAAACGGTAAGCAGTGAAGTGAGTGATAAAAAAAAAGGGTTTAAAGTACTAAAACAAAAAGGTAGTGACACCAGCATTAAACATTATAAAGAGAAAATAAATTGTGTATAAGACAAGTAAAGGCTGGAGAGAATAATTGCCAATGAAAGTAAAAATAATCCAAAACTATTCTTCATAACTACGTAAATAATAAGAGGGGTTAAAACACTAAAATGTAACTTTTATTAAACACTATTAAAAGCTAGAAATTCATACATCAAATACTCATAGACACAGTGCCATGATTCAAATGCAAAGTGAAACAGTCAAGGTAGTTTCTAAAAACAATTACATTGTTTCTCGTATACATAAAAGATACAGTTTATTAAATTATAACAATCCCTGTTCCCCAGGCAAGTAATAATGTCCCATAGTGGCCTCCAGACAGGTAATAATGTCCACCAGTGGCCCCCAGGCAAATAATAATGCCCCTCAGTGGCCCCTTGGCAAGTAAGAAATCCAAATGATCATGTATTTAAAAGGGGACATGCGGCCATTTACACTCAGGGTTGTCACAGCAACCCTGGGGAGTCTTCATGGTATATAAAATGATAACGCTGAGACTGTGGGGGAAACTTCCAGTGATAGTAACAAAGGATATACTCTACTCCTAGAGGAAAGAACATTTCACCAGCAACATAGACATAGATTCTTTACTGTCAGAGCAGTGAGGCTATGGAACCACAGAAAGTAGTACAGTACAGGTTATGGGTTTTAAATTTTGGTAAAGACAAGTCGATCCAAGGTTTTATACTGATTGCTGGATTTGGAGTCAGGAAGGAATTTTTTTTCCACTGACATGGGGCAATTGGCATCAATCTCATGTTTTCTTCTGGATCAATACTGTAGGGTTATAGGTTGGACTGGATAGACCTGTGTCTTCATCCAACCTTATTGACTATGTAACTATGTAAGTTAGCACACCTTGCTTACCCTTTGAATTTAACAAAATGCTAATATAATTTCATCTAATAACTTTGAGAAATGAAATGAGAGGGTGGCAATTAATTAAATATCAGGTCACTTTTGCCTATAGGGAACCAGGGGGGGCATTACTTACAGAGTAGAATTTCATTAATTACAGATGATGCTAAACTCTGTGAAGATAACAAAATAAAATATACTTAAAATATAATTTATTTTTTTTACTGTAAGAGCACTAAGTCTACAGTTTCATGAGAAATTTTATTCATTAACCAAAGTTAAGTTAAGGATATATACATTTATATACTTATCACCAGTAACATTAAAACTAGAGATGAGCAAATCAAAGCTGCAGAAGTGGAATTTGATCTGAATTTCAGGATATATTCGATTCACATCGAATCTGAATTTCCTCACACTTTGTGGTAACGATTCGCATTTAGTTCAAAATGGCTGCTCTACATGGGGCAAGGAATTCTGGGAATGCGGGATCACCCATAATGCGATGTGTGCAGCCAATCAGCAGCCAGCCCTGTGATGTCACATCCCTTTAATCCCTTCACGAGCGCACACGGCATGTTTGACCGCTGCATCGAAGGTGTTAAATCCCCCCGATCGGTTAAGGAGCAGGGTGTTAGCTGTAACTGACAGCTAACACCATGCTCCATAACCGATCCAGGGTTTAACAACTTGGATGTAGCAGTCAAACATGACCGAAGCATCCAAGGGGTTCCGTCATTTTGCCGCCCACCCCGGCTCTCTTCAGCCAATAAATAGCTGTTTTTGGTACGCGATCCACCATGATTTAATTCAGATCGAATAGAATCATATCACGAAATTCAGCAAAATTGCCGAATCGAATTTTTTAATACTTTGCTCATCTCTAATTAAAACTACTGATAAGTGAGTGAATAGCTTGCAATAACTCCTGTCAAAGAGTGGACTATACTATATTAAACAACAAGTGAACAATCGATTCTTTAAGATGACATATTAGTATAATAAATATTTGATTGTCCTTTACAATGGTCCAATTGAGGTAGTACAATCAATGAACTGGTGATAGATTCATGGGAACCCAAAGGGATAGTAAGCTTGTTGAGCCCGAACCCACAGAACAGCTAATATTTCACAAATTGCTTAAAAAATAGTTCTGTCTAAGAAAGAAAAGTGTTAAAACGCACACTACATTGCAGCTTGCTGTGTATCGGGATAAGTAGCTACAAACAGTTCAGAGTGATCATGTTGACCCTTTTCAACTGCAGCAGTGCCTACAATAGACACACAAGTATCAGAATTTAACCATAAAGAAATAGGAAAATGTGGCCAGATCTAATATATCTTTTTCTTTTATATCACGTGGATGACCAAGTGTTTGTATATCACTCAACTGTCAAGGTATTAAACTATGAGAAGATGGCAAGTTGGTAAAGGCAGTGGAATGCTCTGGGTAATGTTTTCATTGGGTCCTAGCTTCATATAGATATAATATAATAGTAATAATAACTTTATTTATATAGAGCCAACATATTCCGCAACACTTTACAAATCATATGTACATGAACAGAAATTATTTGACATTACTATGTGACAAAGAATTAAATTATCAAACAATAGCTCTTGCAATCTATGAGGAAATATGGACACACAACAGGTACTTTTGCAGGTATACTACTTGCAGTACCTAAACATTGTTAAAGACAAGTATACCTCTCCAAAATAACAGTATTACAAAAGCAAAGTGGTCTCTTTCAGCAGGATAAGTCCCTTTGACATACTGCAAAATTTTTGTCTGTAATGGTTTAAGGAACATAACAGAGAATTATTGACTTGGCCTCCAAATTCCACAGATCTCAATCCCATTGAGCATTTGTGTGACATGCTGAAGAAAAAAAGCCTCAATTCAACACTTAGCATTTAACACTGTACAGATGTGTTCTTCCTTACCTTTCCTATTAGTTAGACATGTTACAAGATGACTATATTTTGCAATATTTTATCACAAGATGTCTATCTAATAGGTTTCTATCTGTGGTCACCCAGCAGGTGTGAATCACAAACTTTCAAGGATTTTGCAATCATCTTGTGATATTTATTGGTTTAATGAAAAATCTGAGTTCTTATTCAGATTCAAGCTAAAGTAAAGGTGGACATATCTTGACATACTAGGTACAGTACTAGATACCACAGGACACCATTAGAAGACTTGTGATGGTATGTTCAGTTAGTCAGAGTTGTTTTTTGCTGGCACAAAGGGGATACAATATTTGCAGGCAGTTTCAAGGCTATGGTTAGTCCATGAAATGTAGTGTTAAAATATAAATCCATAGACTCCGTGTTCAATGTTATATACTATTGCTCTGATGTGTACCTGTAAGGGAATCGCTAGAGGAGCGATTCCCCAGTGCTGCGGCAGAACCCTGGGGGGAGGGGCACAACAAGACAGTGAGCCCTAAAGCTGAACCCCCCCCCCCACTGTCCCTGGCTAACTTGCCCAATCTGTCCTAGGAGACAGCCAGCAATCAGTCGACAGTCCCTTCCTAGTATAGGTGACAACACAGAACGCAGACAGGAAAAACACGACAAAGGGAGGTCAGCTAGCCAAGGGGTCGGTAACAGTCGAGCAATGCAGTACAAAATCACAATCCAAGAGAACAGTCAAAAACAGAGCCAGAGGTCAGAAATAGAAATACAGGGAATAGCAGAAAAGGAGCTAGCAGGGACAAGTCACAAGACAGAATCAATAGCCAGCGAGTATGTGAGGGCTGACAACCTGTTTATAGAAAGTCAGGACCCGCCCCAGACTGGATTGGTAGACAGGCTGTCAATCACACAGGCAAGGCTGAGATTAACTATTAGAAGTGGAAGAGTGAAGAAATCAGGCGATACCTTTTAGAGGCTGAGTATATTTATAAGTAAGCTTTCAGGAGTACTCGCTCCCTTCATCAGACATGGTGTGATACAAGAACTGAAAATTAACAGATTTTTATACACATGGTTTTCAAAGCATTTTAGAGTCCTTAAAAAAAATTGCAATCTAAGTAGAGAAGTTATTTACAACAGGTCAAAAAAACAGTCTGGAAACTTGTGGTGCGTGACGGAGGGATCAGTAATTCTTGTTGTTATCTGTTTGCTATCAGGAGGTGATTTGTAACCCTCACAGGTCATACATAGTGTGATTTGAAGCTGGCATGAATATTGAGTTCAGTTCATGGTTCAAACATAGTGTGACATGAAGCTGGCATGAATATTAAGTCCATCTATAATCTACAGCCAGGCTATACGATACAATCGTATTTGCTCCGACAAAACAGACCTGGACAAGCACCTCCTGGATCTGAGGATGAAATTTCTCAGATTGGGATACAAACCAAAAGTGACAGACAACCAATTAAACAAAGCAGCAGCCATTAACAGAGACAGTCTGCTCACATATAGAGAGACCCAGAAAGAAGCCCAAGTGCCCCTAGTTGTCACCTACAACCCACAGCTGGAGATCCTACGAAGGATTGCCAAGGAGCTCCAACCTGTACTACATAGGGACAACAGACTCAAGGACATATTTCCAGTCCCCCCTCTCCTCTCCTTTCGACAACCACCAAACCTGAGGCGCATTATCGTCCGGAGTGCCCTGAAGGCCCAAACTGAAAATGGCACCTCACCTTGCCTACATAAAAGGTGCATGACCTGCAAGCACATCCACACCGCTGACAGTGTACCTATCCCACAGTCACAACAGGTGCACAGAATTAGGGGGACATTTTCCTGCAGGTCTTCCAATGTGGTGTACCTCATAATGTGTGTGCAATGTCCCACCACAGGCCTCTATGTGGGGGAAACAGGGCAGAGACTCAGTCAATGAATGAACTCACACAGATCCACCATTAATAACAGCAGAACCGATCTCCCAGTGGCCGCACATTTCTCCGGAGAAAACCACTCTATTGAAGATTTGCGGGTTGTGGTTTTAATGGGACATTTTAAGACACAGGAGAAAAGAAAAGAAATGGAGTACAAATTTATGCAAAAATTTCAAACTCTGCAATTTGGACTTAATATTCATGCCAGCTTCATGTCACACTATGTTTGAACCATGAACTGAACTCAATATTCATGCCAGCTTCAAATCACACTATGTGTGACCTGTGAGGGTCACAAATCACCTCCTGATAGCAAACAGATAACAGCAAGAATTACTGATCCCTCCGTCACGCACCACAAGTTTCCAGACTGTTTTTTTGACCTTTTGTAAATAACTTCTCTACTTAGATTGCAATTTTTTTTAAGGACTCTAAAATGCTTTGAAAACCATGTGTATAAAAATCTGTTAATTTTCAGTTCTTGTATCACACCATGTCTGATGAAGGGAGCGAGTACTCCTGAAAGCTTACTTATAAATATACTCAGTTAGCCTCTAAAAGGTATCGCCTGATTTCTTCACTCTTCCACTACTTTCAATGGCTAACACGGTACAACATTATACTACTATTAACTATTAGAAGAGCAGAGAGAAACAAAGATGCAAGAGACGGGTGTGGCTGAAATTCAATTACAGACAGGAGGTATTAGGACAGTGTTCAGACTGAGCAACTAGAAAACTACGCAAGGAATCAAACTGAACACGCCTCCTTCACTGTAGCATGTGAGCGGAGGATGGCGCAGAGACCCGAACAGGCAGAGACATTACAGTACCTCTGTATAATATGTAACTGGTAAAAGTTTTATTCTGCATTATTTTTAAAATACATTACAATATGTTCATTTTTTATCTTTTTTTTTCATACCCATAACATGGTAAATCTAGTATAAAGCAATTATTGGATTAAGAAAAGAAATCATTCTTAATTATTGACAACCACTGTTAACATTTAGTAATGACACACTGTTTAAACAAAAATCAATGCATTTGCTTTATAACTCCAATTATTTTATTTAATAAAGCATTGCACAATGACTAAATGACTGCAAGAAACACTTTTTAATGTTTCGAAATGCATTGTCAAGTTCAAGAGACAATTACATCTACTTGTCCAAATTACAGAGCCATCTCTACCAGGAATTTCTGTCCTCTCAGTGCAAGTTACAAAGTACATGACTACAGTACCAATGGGGCACCACAAGCAAAGTGGAGATATATCCTCTTTCCCAGTGGTAATTCTGCTTCTGCCACAACAACCACAGTCAATTAACAATGCAGTGAATGTGTACACTTCTCGTCTAAATCTTTTATGAACTTTGACAATGTCTGTCTGTATTTTGCTGTTTTCTAGTCCTTCGGTAAAGACTTTTACATTAGGATGAGCAAATGTGACATGACAGATGAAATTACAAAATGCATTAAAATAAAACTATTTTATCACAACCTCTTCTATAAGGTGAAAGGGATAAATGGGTTAGACATATTACATGTTAAATTATTAATGTTTCTCCCTTTTTCATAAGAAATCCAATTCATATAAAAATTGCATAAATAATAATGACCTACTTATTTTTATTAATGAGAAAACAGTCTAGCTAGTACATATCCCAGACAATATGTCTTTATTAATTATTGCTCTTAGTGTAGGACCAGTTTTTCAATTGTCATATCACAACATTTTTATATTATACTATAGGTCAAAAACTATTTACACACAAATAAGAAAGAGGATGAATAAAATAAAGAAATTAATGAAGATACAAAGGGAGAAGAAGAAATAGAAGAAGCTAAAAAAAGTAACTGATGCAGCAGTATGCTAATGAAAAATCTATAAAATGGCCACCCTATATGATGCATCACATGAAGTATTAGCCTTGTCAAATGGGACACAGGGACCTTTTGCAATCCTTTAGGAGCCAGCTGGATGAAGACACAGGTTCATCAAGTACAATCTATAACCCTACTGTATTGATCCAGAGAAAGGAAAAAAAACCCATATGGCTGATGTCAATTGCCCCATGTCAATGGAGAAAATTCCTTCCTGACTCCAACTCCAGAAATGAGTATAAAACCATGGATCAACTTGTCTTTCCAAAAAATCTAAAACCTGTAACCTGTAATATTTTTCCATTCAGTAAAGGCATCTAGGCCCTTTTTAAACTTGCACAATAAATCCACTATCACAACATCCTGTGGCAGTGAGTTCCATAACCTCAATGCTCTTACAGTAAAGAATCCCCATCTATGTTGTTGGTAAAATGTTCTCTCCTCTAGGCTTAGAGGATTTCCATTTGTCACTGTCACCGTCCTAGGAGTAAAAAGATTAGAAAGGTCTTTTTGCAGTCCTTCGTGTATTTGTACTTAGTGATTATCTCTCCATTATTTTTTTCTAAACTGAATACCACCAAATACTTTCATTTCTCTAATTGTCTTTGCCCTTCTCTTCACTCTCTAGTTCAGTGATATCCTAATTGTATACTGGGACCCAAAACTTGGCAAAATTGTCTGTGTGTGGACATACCAGTGTTTTGCATAGAGGCATAACTGTGTTATTGTCATGAGCATCTATGTCTCTTTTGATGCATCCTATAATTTTTTTTTGCCTTGGCAGCAGCTGCCTGGCACTGGTCACTAAAGGTAAGCTTACTGTCTACTCAAATTCCCAAGTCTTTTTTAGAGGCAGTCTTACCCAGTAATTTACTATTAACTACATAGTCATACATTTAATTTATTTGACCACAATGCATACATAACCTTACATTTTTCTACATTAAACCTAATTTGCTAAGTTTCCATCCATGCTTCCAGTTTCCCTAGATTCTACTGTAATATTCTACTATCCTCCTCTGTTTTGATTACTTTGCAGAGTTTAATCATTTATCACACTCCTTCATTATTTATTTAACCACAAATGTTTTCTGTTGTTCCTAAAACTTTTATTTTCATATGGTATATATCTTTCACAAGACATATTTAAGATGCTTTTGAAAGTGTCCCATTTAGTCTGTGTACTTTTTTAGGACACTGCTCCATTTTATGGCCCTAAAACCATCCCTTAGCTGATGAAAAATAGCCTTCCTGAAGTTTACTGTTTTTGAACCCCCTTTTAATAACATCTTATTAAAGGATACTTGAAAATGTATTATGTTGTGGTCACTACTACCCAGGTGACCACCCCCTTTACTTTTGATGTTCTGTCAGGTCTGTTGGTTAAAATTTGGTTTAGAAGTGTCCCCTCTCATGTTGGGTCCTGCACTTGTTGGGAAAGGTAATTGTCTTTAATTATTGCCAAAAACCTATTTCCTTTGGTGGACTTGCAGGTTTCTGTTTTCCAATTTATATTGGGGTAGATGAAGTCTCTCATAATAATTACCTCATTATCTCATTATCTTTAGCTGACTCCTCTATTTGTTACATTAGTACCCATTCCTCTTCCTTCATTATACTTGGAGACTTATAAAAGATCCCTATTAGTATTTTATATTTGTTCTTCTCTCCCCTTACTTCCACCCATAGGAACTCTACACGTTTGTTTTCCTCACAGATGTCATCTCGCAGTACAGTCTTTAGGCAGGATTTTATATATAATCAAACCACTCCCCTTCTCTTATTTATCTGTTCTTTTCTGAATAGACTGTACGCCTGTATGTTTACAGCCCTCATCCAGCCTAGTCTCGCTTGCCCCAAATTCCTCAATATTGTTGTTGAGGCTCCTGATATTAGTATACATGCACTTTAGTTGCTTCACTTTATCCTTATTCTGAATTTCATTATTAACTGTTCTAACCCCATCCCCTGCTCCACCTCCAGTTTACTTGCTTATCCCCCTCTCAATATCTACACTATTCTTCCCTTCTATACAATTTATGCCCTTCCCCTAGTAGTCCCTAGTTTAAACATTCCTTCAACCTTCTAGCTATCTTCTCCCCCAGCACAACTTCACCCTCCCCATTGAGATGCAGCCTATCCCTACTAATGAGCCTGTAGCCTACATAGAAGTCGGCCCTGTTCTCCAAGAACCCAAACCCCTACTTTCTACACCAACTCTTGAGCCACTTGTTTATCTCCCTCATCTCCCACTGCCTCTCCTGTGTGGCACAAGATACAAGTAGTATTTCAGAATATACGACCTTTGAGGTCCCTGCCTTAAAGAAGACCTTTCATGTCCTCAGGCACATGCGGTTTTATATACCGCTAGAAAGCCGACAGTGCACTGAATTCAGCACACTGTTGGCTTTCCCATTATGTGCCCTGGGGCTGGAGCTATCGGTGGTCTTAGTTCCACTGTCCACCGTCAGAAGGGCATTCCTGACAGTCTAGCTGGGCTGTACTGAATGCCCTCCCTGACAGTACTCATCCATAGCCCTGTATTGTGGGGGTGTTCCTCATAGCACAGCATCATCACTGGGTGGTAAGGAACACCCTTCTTGACTGTACTTGTCCATAGCCCTGTACTGTCAGAGGGGGCATTTCTTACAGCCAACCGATGATGCTGAGCTGTGAGGAACCCCCCCCAGTACAAGTCAATGGACGGATACAGTCAGGGGAGGCGTTTCTCACAGCCCAGCTAGACTGTCAGGAACGCCCTTCTGACGGTGGATGGTGAAACTAAGACCACCGATAGCTCCAGCCCTGGGGCACATAACGGGAAAGCCATCAGTGTGCTGAATTCAGCGCACTGTCAGCTTTCTAGCGGTATGTAAAACCGCATATACATGAGGTCATGAAAGGTCCTCTTTAAGCTTTCTGCCCAAGTCCCAAAAATTATTTTTTAGGACTTCCATCTACCTCTAACTTTGTCTTTAGGGCTAATGTGCATCATGACTACTCCCAATAAACTATCAGCACAATCCATGATAACCCGACCACCAGCACCAGGAAGACAACAAACTGTTCAGTATTCCCAGTCTTTGTGACAGTTTTCCCTACCTGAAACCCTAATAATTGAGTCTCCCACTACCAGCACCTGTCTGGTATTTTCTACACTCCCAGTTCCCTTCTTACTGGAGCGGACATTCCCCTTGATGCTAGAGGAAGCATCCTGCTGCAGCTGCACTACCCCTGAGCTAGGGTGTTCCAGGTCAGGACTAGCCTCCCTAACACTCTTCTTTCTACCCCTCTTCCTAACAATTACCCAGCTCTCTGCCTGTCCATTCTAAATCTCCATGCTACCCTCCCCATCTCCATTCCCATCTGCCCCAGTGAGTGTCTTCTCGGTGAGCAGCAAACTCCTCTCCATGTTGTCAATTGCACTCATTGCTGATAGTTGCTCATTTAGATCCAGAATCTGAGCTTCCAGATCAGCAATTTTCTTACACCCTGCACAACAATATGCCCCCTCAAACGGCTGTCCTAGGAAAGCATACATCGCACAAGATATGCACTGAGTTGCGTTGGCACCAATGGAGTTCATCCCAATGGGGATATCTAGGTGCACTTAATCTAAAGTCACTGAATCAAAAGACGCAGTTAAAACACTGCAAACTATTAGACAAATGCACAAGGAACAAGCTCATATGATAGGTATGTGAAAAAGTACCTTTACTTTTCACATACCTATCATATAAGATGTTCCCTTTTCAATTCCTAATAGGGTTTTGCATTGGGTCTGTGGACACATCTAATTCTATATTGAAAGTATTACACAAATGCACAATGTTGGTTCCCTGCAAGTTTGTGCTCTAGTAGCAAACCAACTATCAAGATCACCACATATGTATTCAAGGGCTCTTAATTAGATAGCCACACCCCAAGCTATTACCTATGCAATACCCTTAGCAGTCTGAACAAAATACCTAAAAGTTTTACAAATATATCCATGATAACATATCATATTCGTATTTACTTATTAATATTCACGATACACAACACTGCATGTGCGCAGGTACATGTTTTGCAAGTATGAACATGCAAAATCACTCATATCATATTATAAATAATAAAATATCTTTTCTTGGGAATATAACTTAATTTTAGTCTTACAGAGCAGAATCAAATACTTCAGAAGAAACAAAAAAAATTACCAAACATTAGTTCTTTTCATCTTCCATGAAAGTTAAGAAAAAAATCTCAATATTTCCAGGGGGCAAAATGGCAAAATCCTAGAGTACTTTATGAAAGCTAGTACATTTGGGACCTTGACACGAGCCATTTGTACCACAAATTATTTATATGGCTCTAGGGTGGAGCAAATTTCTTAAAAGTAAAATGTTGTAATTTGAGCCATTCATTGCTGTGTGTATAAATGATGTTGTTAATAATTAATCTGCTTAATTCAACAGACACATTGCTGACTATAGATCATGAACATTTTTATTTTGAAAATGATGTTCCAAGGCCAAAACTTTTTAGAACAATTGTTAGAGTCATTTATACCTATTTTTTTTTTCTTTTACAGTATGTCAGAGTTTTGGAGCTCATTTGTCTAAGTCAGACCATAGACCCAAAGAAGGATTATTTGTTTTTTTTGGTTGGCCTTTCCAGTTCCACTAATACTGTACCTACAGTTTCTAAAAAAAAACTGTAATTTTTTTTTTTTTAATGAAAGATTTATTTGCATCCTTTATTGTTACACATATGACCATGAAGATGTGGATAATTCAAAACACAAATAATTGGTGAGACAAGTTTAAATAAGGTAAACAAAATTAAAAAAATAAATATAAACTGTGTATCACTATTAATATATATATATATATATATATATATATATATATATATATATATATATATTTATGACCTTTTAGAAGAAGAAAATTGGTATATTTCTCTCTTTTGATGGCCTAAGAATGACTCTGTACAACTTCATTTGTAGGTAATGGATGATATGTCAGAAGGATACAGAAACTTCATGCCGTTATATAAACGGCACATTACTAGTATAAGAAAAAGCATTTATCTTTTTCTGTGCCTGTAGCACTTACTGCCAGATCACTGAGCAGAAGGGTATAAGCAATTGTCTACTCAAAAATCTGACTATGTGTTAAACCTTTACAAAAGATGACTACAACCATGTTATTTGCAGTTGCATAAAGTAGATTATTTTACATTGAGTACAACATTTCAAAAATATCTTACTGCATATAAAAAGGTGGATTAAATCTATATTTATTTTTTATTTTCAAAGTCTATCATAAGCTGTTTGTAGTGATTTTATTGGATAACAAAAAAGAAAATAAAAATGAATGCGACATTACCTTGGTGGACATGTCCTTATACAGTATAGCAATAGCAGTTAATCAAGGACCTGCTGTGCCACCTAACCAGATTGTCATTAAGCCACTCTCAGTTAACCCCGTATGTGGTTTTCACTGCGGGGAGACTACCAGGTCGCTACATCTCGGAGTGGTCCCGGTATAGGTGGCTGCTCAACAGAGGGATCAGACAAAGGTTAGTCGAGTATAAGCTGAATGACAATTGCAGGCAGCAGATAAGTAAACAAGCTAGAGGGTCAGGACATGCAGTTCAGGGTTACAAGTCGAGGATAAGAAGAGGTCATAGAGTAAACAAGCTAGGGCAAAAACAAGAAACAAACCACCAGTATAATGATAACCCTATCAGAATCTGTAGCACAAGATCCAATATTGCTTGTGAAGAGAGCTCACAGGCGTACCCATTAGGCCTTGAAGTTGCAGGGAGAAAGGGTGCACTTGCCCTATAGGCTGGATCAGGTACAGGAAAAGAAGGAAAAACACGGAAGCATGGAAAGTTAGAAAACGCATAGCGTGGATCAGAGGCAAGCCGATGGCTGCATTTGTTAGAAGAAAGAGCACGACAAAGGGCTCATACTGTTACATTACAAGCTAAGCAGATTTTCTAAAAACAGCAGGTTTCATGATGTTATCACAAAGTAATATACAAACTATGCTACATATGTCTATGTGTGAGCACTGAATGGTGACATGTGAATTGCAGCCTTTCATGAGTTTTGCTAGAATGCTGTTATATTGTGTTATTTCCATGAGAATTTGGAGTCCTTAATCAAACTGGAGATCAGTTGTATGTAGACACACATTTCTAACTGCTTTGTTTTATACAATGTTAGATATTATGCACATTATCTTATTACAGTAAATCCGAACAAGGGTGCTGCAGTACCAAGGGGTGCAGCAACAATGTAATACCCCTTTAAGCAGCCTATGTACTGTAACAGCTAAACTCACCAATCTCAATGGGCAGGCCAACTAATGTGTTTGTGGACTCCTGACTCCTCCCGTGGTAGATTTCTGTGGAGATAAGGATTGTCATGTTCTTAGGGATATCAACTGCTGGCGCATGTCTCTGGCAGAAGATTTCTCTCCTCTCTCTACTGTTCAATAAAGTTGAGTGTGCATGTATATGGGGAAGTCGGGGAAGGCAGCTGTAGACAAAATGAGCATTTCCTGACAATTACCTAAAGTCTATGATCAGTAATAGAATAAAAAAGCATGCAGAAAAGTCTAGTGACCCTACTGTATCTTTATATGCCTCTGATTGCACACAGAAGCTTTGGCATCTTTCAGATTCTGTATTCTGCTTTGGAAGCACAAAATATGGTTTTATCATACCTCATGTTTTATTAGAATAATATTAAGGTTTTTCTTATGACTGAAATTTTTCACCATGTATTTACCTATTTTATCATTAAACCGTAATCTTATATTTCTGTTGCCTTTGTCCTTATTTTTCTGCTGCCTGTATGGCCGCTCTGTGGGAAATTATAGGGATCTGTGAATTGCAACCTCTCACCACTTTTGTTAGCATATTGTGATATTGTGTTGAATGGGTTTAATGAGAAATTGCATTAATTAACTTTCGTTAAGTCTGGTCACATCTTAGTATTAGATATAATTCATTGTGAAGACTACTTGTACTGAAAGGGGACACTAAGAGAGGAAATCGATTTGTCAGACACCTGATATATATGACTCATGCAGACCATTCCCTGGTGATTTTAACATCCCTGTGACTTTGCTTTGCTGGAAATACAGTAAGTCACTGTCAGTAGTGCCTGGCAACATTTTGTTTCCCTCAGCTGTCTTATGTATATGACCAGATTGAGTCTAGATAGATAGATAGATAGATAGATAGATAGATGTAATACATGTATCTTTGCAGTACATTTGCATAAGCACATGGGTAGCACCTTTAATACATATGTGATTAGACATAACTGATCTCCAGTTTAGTTAGCTCATGTAATTTCTCATGAAACCAAATAAACATAATATCATGACATGCTTACAAAATCCTTGAAAGGTTGAAATTCACTTTACCCCACCATCCACAGAGTGGCCACACATAAAAACAAATAGGATAGTTAGAATATTCTTTTGTGTTAACTTATCAGGAGATAAAGTTACTTTTAGAAAAGGTTCTTAAGTTGTGACACACATATCTGGACATGTCCAGCCAAAAGGACCCATAATAAAGTACATATCTGCACAATGCACAACCAACAGAAACATAATACTATAGTTTAATACTAGGTAAATACATGGTGAAAACATTCAACTATAATAAAAGTATTACAGGTAAGGGATAGGTAAAGAATGACACATCTGTAAACTAACTAAAAGTCAAGAGTAAGAATATAATAACTTGAAAATTAGCCATTAAGTTTTGTTCAACTTTAGTTGCCAGTATAGAGTGCAAACAACAAATATACAAATATAAATTGCAGCTTAGAATACTGTATGTACAGTAGTGCATTAAAAAAAGACAAATACATGCTGTAAAATGATACAGAATTTGTCATATCTGAAAATCACATACAAAACCCTTGAAATAGATTAGGGTGATTTTAAGGTAATGAGAAGAAGCTAAGCTATATGAATCAGTTACTGGTTTTGTCAAACAGATTGTGGTTCAATGAACGACAATCTAACTGTTACCATGACTGCTCATACCATGCTATAATTTAGTTGCCTCTTCATCCAATTAGATATAATATATCCTATCAGTTTAAGATGATGTACAAGGCAATGATGGAAAAAAGAAATGATAATCACTTTTTCTACTCTTAAACTCGAATGATTTTAGAAAAAAGACTGAATAGAATGCTAGTGGGGAAGATAAAAGTAAATGAGAGAGAATCAGAGTTGAGGAAAAGAGGAGAAAATATTGGTTATTCCCTTCCCACCTATACCACATAAATAAATGGGTTTGATGGCTCTGCACGCTCCTGCACACAGTGCCATCACTGTTATACTGATAGCCCCATCCTGTACTGTAAGAAAGACAGCTATAATCAGTTCCTTGACACTAAAAACTGATGAACATAGTGTTCCTATTAAGCAGTAAATTTCCAAATACATAACTGCTGTGATTCCCCCCCCCAATAAAAAAAAAAAATTGTGTGTGTGTGTGTGTGGGGGGGGGGGGGGGGGGGGGGTGGGGGGTTGGAGGGGGTAGAAATTCCATACAGCATTTTAAGGAAAAGAAACAAAAACACTTACAATGCAACATTTCAAATAGTAACATTTTGGTATTAATGCTCTGCTATTAATTCCTAAAATACTTCAGGTGATAAAAGGTATGTGTGATAAAAATTGTGTAATTTCTGATTTTTCACTGTACACTACTGATATAGCTTTGTGGTGATAAAATACATTGATGGGGATGATGATGTATTTGTAGTATATTTTGCTTTTTTTCAAATTTTCCAATTATTGGATATTCTCATAAACAGTATAGTATAAACAAAACTTAAATATGTCAGAGCCATCAAGAAAGCCAGTGAACAGTATGATGAGAAACTAATGTATATGAACTCCTTCTAGACACAAATGAATGGCGACTGCAAGAAAAACCTTGTATTACTTAATATCATAATGGCTTTAACATCCAGCATTTCCAATTATGATTGCTGAAGTTATGTAGTGTACAGTATGAAAAGAATTACATGATTTAAGGTTTTAAAAAGGCAGAGTAATAATCTCTCCATTGTATTAGTGGTAAAGACATATCTCACAAGATGGATATATGGCATGTTTTACAATATATGTTATGTATGACTTGTTATGATTGCTTGTTGTGTTGGAATGTTTAATTCATATAAAACCTTGGATGGCAAACAAGGAGAAAAGATAAAAATAGTAAATTAGATATAATATAATATAATAGAAAATGGTAAGCTTTTGCATGCACAAAATGGAAGCATTGAAATCAGTTCTTATGTTCTATTAATATTTTCTTAATATTGCAGTAACCCAATGTAATGTATCAGCCCTAGGTACAGGGGAAATAATTAAAAAATAAAAAAAAAACACAAAGAAAACCTGTACTGTTAAAATTCTCCCCAAGTGTTTATAATGGGGGCACAATGTGTACAAATAAAAAAATAAATAAAAATTAAAACAAAAAAATAGCAAAAGAAAACAAAATAAAAAAGAAAGTTGCAGCTATGACATCATCACAGGTTTTATCCCCACACCCAGCAACACAAAACTATGTACGACCAACATGTAAATTACCATAACAAAAAGGGAAAACTATTTTAAAAATATTTTAGTGGCACTATACTATTTTAAAACAGGAACAATGTTTAAAACAGATACAGTTTCCCTCTGTTTTTTTTTTTTACATTTTCTCTGAAGTTAAAAAATAAAAAATTAAATAAGAATAGCATAAAAATAAATGACAAAAAATAAACCCCCATGTATCACAGAAAAAAGATGCCAAAATTATTTGAATAACTCAAACAAAAAAAGTTACAGCTCTTAAAAGCGCATTAAAGAAGACCTTTCATGTCCTCATGAAAGTGCGGTTTTATACACCGCTAGAAAGCCAACAGTGAGCTAAGAGGAATGTCCTTCTGACAGTGGGGAGATATTGGTGTTGAAACTAATGGCACCAATATCTCCACCACCAGGGCACATACCGGGAAAGCAGACAGTGCGCTGAATTCAGTGCCCTGTCGGCTTTCTAGCAGTATATACCACTGAACTTTCATGAGGACATGAAAGGTCCTCTTTAACTAAAAGTCTGAAAATATCTGCTCATGAACAAGGAAAAAATGGCCTGATCATGAAGTGGTTAAAGATGACTGCAACTGTTATTTAACTCAATAGATCTACAAAGTGTTCTGAAAACAGTTAAAACTGCATTTATTTTGGGGCTACAGGTGCTTTTACTTCTACAAAAGTGAAATACAATTAATAATGAGCTATTTCTAATTACTAATTTTTATCTTATAGTGGTGACACACAATGTACATGGATACAGCTATTGCTGCATCCACTCCTCGAGCTGCTGGTGCTTTCACTTCTCTATAAGTGAAAGAAAAATTAATTTCAGCTTTACTTCATCACTGGCCATGCGGTAACATCAAAATTGTGATGCCAGTAAGTCTTTCCATCTGAAATTAATGGGTATTTCACTTACAGAGAAGTGAAAGCATTGGCGGCCTGGATATAACTATAGTCACATCTAGTATATCATGTGGTACCATCCTTAATAGAAAAACTGCACTGCCAGTAATATAGCTTGGAATTAATTGTGTTTCACTTACTTATAACTGAATGCATCTGTAGCCCAAAACAGAAAAGTAGTTTTAGCTGCATTTGAAGCATTGGTCCACATTTACTAAGAGGGAAACACCTAGAAAATGCCCAAAAATGCACCTCAACTTGGTGCATTTTCATTGCAATGTGGCACCTCTAAACATTTTTTTTTTTTAGGTAGTGGGCAGAATCTAGGTGGGATGCCGTGGTTCACCAGATTTATTATAACTTACACCAGAAAACTGGCATGAATTATACCACAAATCTACGCCAGTCCCTGTATAAGCGCACCTACATACAATAGAATTACCAAAAAGGCCAGAACCTCTTAGTAATTTTGGCAAGTCATGCACCTGGTGGGGAGTTAATTAAAGGAAAACTGTCACCAGGGTGGAGCATATTAAACCAGCAACACCATTAGGTAGGTCAAGTTCATCTGAATGTAACGCTTTTATCCATGAAAATTCATGCTTCATTTGCAGAGATATTCATTTATTTCGGATTATGCACGTGAGCAATCTAGAGCATCGAGGGCAGCTCCCTTACTTCAAACTGCTAGGCCCCCACTGCTCAGGAATGCCCTTCTTCCCCTCCTTCATTCTTTGAGCGACAGGGCCAGGGAGGTAGGCTGAAATCTTGCCTGGCCCTGTCACTCAAAGAAGGAAGAGGTGAAGGAAGAAGTGTTAGAGGAGTATGGGGAGTAGCAACAGTGCCCTCAGTACTCCAGATTTTTCATTTGCATATTCAGAAAAAATTTTATATCTCAGCAAACAAGACATGGGGAAGAAGGAGGCAGGAATTTTCATGGGTGAAAAAGCAATATATTTGGATGAGCCTGACCTATCTGTGTTGCTGGTTAAATATTCTTCACTTTGATGATTGACTCCCTTTAAGAATCTTGTAAGGATCGTCAGTCTTAATAATTTTCCTCCATAGTGTGGTATTACCCTAAGGACTGCAGGCAGCCAGCTTTAATTTAATTCTATGTCTAAGCAAGGGATTTGCTTTTAAATGACAAATAGTCTGGTTCTACGATTCAGCATAAAAGTTTTTTGCTTGCCTTTCTGTTATATATTAGTATGTAGGTAATCAGGCACTATAAATAGTGTCTATTTCTAAATTTTGAAAATTCTAATGCTGTATTTTCTTTTTTTGCCCCAATTATATTAGAGGTTTCAATTTGTCTATAACATGGAGTCTTCTGTTTCCTGTGAGACATGTCTATTTATTGTTTCCACTTCATCTTGAGCTATGGAGTGTTCTTAATCTTCAATAGGCTTCAGGTTTGTGCTTTATCATCATTAGACTTTTTTAGAGGAAGCTATGGAACAAAATAAAGATTTCTTTTTCATAATAATAATAAAAACATTTTTTTCAATTAGTGCTTGATGACAAAATATAAAATGTAAGGTCAAGTCTTAATACGAAAATTGGAGAAATATAAAAATGTCTTTGATGTAGAAAATTTGATTCTTGTAGAACAGAGTATTGAATTCTCTTGATTCACATACTATAGGAAAAGCTTTCCTGTGAGGTTTCTTTTTTTTGTCAGGAAAATACCATTGGGAATATCCCAGAGGTTTTAAATAATGTAAGGAAAAGAAAGTATTTGTTTATATTCTTTCCCACTGAGTTTGAAGACTATAAAGGCATTGCAGGTTTCTGAAGAACAAGATTCTTTTAGGTGCCTTGGGCTGATTTCATGGAACAGAGAGCACTCAGCATCAGAGAGTGCATTGACACAGATCCATGTTTTCAATGTAGGTATTTTTTTTATAATGGCCATTATAATAAAAATAGTTTAACATTGATTGATATGCATTATAGAAAAATAATGACAATTATATAGTAATAATGGCAAGTACATAAATCATTGACTTGCCTAGGAATGAATGACATTTAGATTCTTGAAGGAGATCATGTTAAAGTTTTCTTGCTATATACAGCTGGGGGAAATTTACTAAAAATGCTAGTTGTTCTTTTCCCTGAAGACAACCATTTTAGGATATTTGTTATGCAGAACCAGTACTATAAATTGGAGGTCTCACATTTCTGCCCAATCAATACTATTTGCATCTTGTTTCTGTAATTTCTAAATTCTGACACCAAAAAAATTGATTTCCTTTAACCCTTTTGTGATGCAGCTATTTTTTTTTTATTATTTTTGCTCTTTAATCACCACCTTCCAAAATCCATAACTTTTTCATGTTTTCATTCACAGAGCTATATTAGGGCTTATTTTGTGTGGGATATATTGTACTTCATAATGGTACCATTTAATATTTTATACAATGTACAAGGAAGCTAGAACAAAAATTAGAATGGGATGGAACTAGAGCAAAACTGCATTTAGTTTTTATGGTGTTCACTATGCAGTCATTTTTACAGGTATTGCTTTTGGCATTTAAACTCTATAAGCATGTATTGTTTCAACACAATATGAAATCGATATTACGTAATGTGTATCTCTGTTGCATAGTGCTATCTTTTGACAATAGTTGTTACATTTATCATACTATAATGTTTTAGTTGTTTTAAAAGATTTGTTTTGATAAGGGTAAGGTAATGTTGGAGCTGTGTCACATTCTACTTTCACCTCTATCAAGTATTTTTTCAGTGCTTCATGAACTCTCAAAAACTGCTTTGCTTTGCAGTGGATGGGATTAGCCAGAATCCCATCCACTTTGCAGGTACTGTAAAACACCACGGTTTTTGCAGCAGTGTTTACACTACCTGGGGCCCTGAGCTTATTTGCTAAACAAAAAAAATTTCACAAGTTTAGAATTCCATATGTCTTGAATTTTTTAATACCTTCAGCTACAAAAATGATCCTCTACAAAAATCCTCTTACTGTCTTAGCAGAAGTATACAGTATATTACAATTGGTGATACACAAAGCCTATGAAGTCTGAGGCTTTAGTAAGATGCCTTCTATTAGATATTCTAATGAAGACACAGTATTTCTGTATCTAAAATACACCCTTACCGTACATGTTTTTCATGTATTCTCCCTCTTGCAGGCACTAGTGGGAACTGTAGGTATAACTCCACTTAATAAATAAACATCCTGCATCTCCTTTAAGGGCCATTAATTTGAATGAATAATAAGATGCCTTGCAGGCACTGTAAAGTTTATCATGTCTTAGCCCTAAATGCTGAATCATGGGACATCTTCATTTACTGCGGGTTATGCAAAACAATGTTTTGTTTATAGTCCCATCATCCACTGAAAAAAATGTGCCTATGTTTTATTTCTGTGGCTTTTAAATCCAAAAATTCTAAGTGTGACTGCTTAAAAATGCTCGTATTTTAAAACATAGCACAATCGTATATTCACAATATTTTACAGCAGTCTTAAATGGGTATAAATATACTCTGAGGATTTTGCATTATAGTTAGATGGAATTTTTAACCCAATGAATTCAGATGGTGAGACATAAAAGAAGTATAATTATCTAAGGGAGATTAATGTTTGTTATATGTTGTATAGTCATCTATTGTAGCATGGAATGAGTTTCATAACAACAGTCGTTAATTTGTTTTATAATCCTTCTGACATTTACACACAGTTTTAAGTAGTGTAGGTTGCTATTTCTTGTGGGTAACTGTTTGCATAAAACTCACATATTTAACAGCTGTGTTAATTGCATATAATACTTTGTCTTTTCCACTACAATAAATGTGCAGGTTTTCAAAGGCTGGTATAAATAAAGGTAATAAATGAACATGTTACAACATGCAGATAAAACATATGGCGTAGCTAATGACTTTTTACAAAGTGCATATAGTTTAGCTACATAGCATGTCTAGAGGAAAGTACCAGTGTGGCATATATATTGCATCCTTTAACCTGTGCATGTAAAAAATATAAATTAAAAAAAGCCCAACAATATTTTTTTTTCTAATTTGTGACCAATACTACAATCAATACTGTAAAAAAAATATAAAATGAGCTTGTATCTGTTAGACATGCAGAAAATATTAGGCATTATTACTAGAGATGACTACAGTGGGTGCCTTTGGTCTCCAAGTGCCATAAAAAACTGTCAATTGGATGACAAAGAGAACAATGTTATGGATTAAGAACAGTGAATACAGGTTACAGTAATATTAGAAACATTACTATGTTTCTTTATCTTTTGTCCTCTAATCTTCCACTCACTGCAGTGGGACTCCATCTAAATCACAGTCACTTTGCAGGCATATAAGGTTATCGATCAGGCATCACCAATCACAAACCTACACCATTGACATCTCCTGATCTCATTGACGTGTCAGAAAATGGGTTAAATCTCTCCTTTAAGTACTGACTCAGCCTAATGCCTTATGCACACAACTGTGCCATTTTCTACACACCTAATGTCTGTGAAAAATGGTGGTATCTGTCCAAGTCCATGGACTCATAGATTGTAAGCCCTTGCGGGCAGGGCCCTCTATCCCACTGTACCACTTGGTTAGCATTATCTGTTTTGTATATCTGGTGTACCATATGTAAATCCGCAAATGTAAAGCACCATGGAATTAATGGTGCTATATAAATAAACAATAATAATAAACAATAATAATGGACAGCACTTATTCAAATAACAGTGAATAATGGCCATGCATTGGCCATTTTTGAAAAGGCAGTCACATGGACATTACAGACCCCCTGAATTTTACTAGCTACGTCCATTTTTATGGATAAAGATTGTGCATGTCAGTTTGTTTTGATGGCCATGAAAAATGGGCAGTAAAGCCATGTAAATATTCATATAAATGCATTTGAATATAAATATTCAATATCCGGCCGTGTGACGAATGGTGTGACTAAGCCCTAACACTTTTTAATGCATACCTGACCCATGTTGTGAAAATAGACTTGAAAAAACATACTTAGGCCAGGGCCACATGTAATCGCAGCAAGTTTGCCACAAATTCACTGGCGGCTAGACCATTGCTACCTACAACGTGCATAGTGTATAATATTTAAACAGTGTTTGAGATTTAAGACCTGCAAGTGACTTGCAGCTTTACACTGGCAGAATGTCAATTATTGCTGCAGGTTTTTTGAGAGGCTTACAACTGTGCAATGCAATGCTATTTCTACAGGTCATCTACAGCAATAAAAGCTTGAAATTTTGTCAGATGCCTTGGTGGAATTTCTGTAGCATGTTTGCCCCATGTGGCCTTAACCATGCAAAATAACATTTTTATAATTTTAGCACTTTACACGATGATTAAAATGTCTTTGTTCTTTATTTGTGTCACAGCTCCAATTTCAATGTATATTACATTTTAAGTCCTACTGCCTGGGGTCTCCAGTATATGTTTCGACAGCTACAAAACTTTTTCATTTTTCCTCTCTCATCTAATTACATGAGAAATTAAATTGAATGAATTAGGGAATTTTACTGGAATGGTGAAGAATGCTTCAAGGATGAAGGATAAAAGTAAAACATACTTAACCAGCAGTCATACTTGATTTTTTAAATTTTTGTCAAAAACCCCAAACATGCGCAATTAAAAATAATAAGTGGATATAATATATTGAACATATAAACACAGTAAAGAAAGCATTACTATTCAAAATTGCATGAGGTGATTGGTATCACAGCTCACTCATCCCATAAAGAATCACAAAGCAAAAACATGGAGGACATAATATGAAGTAATGAAAATTTCTTATGCATGCCATTTGTAATGTATTAATAGAATGGATCTTAGAACTGATATAAAACTAATTTGGTTTTTAAATTAAAGCTTTATAAAATGTCAAAAACCTTTTAAAAGAAATACAGTGTCATATAAATAAAAGTACAGCAAATACAGAAAATCAATCAACCCCATTACCAAGAACAGAATATTCATAAATGATTGGATGGCACGACTGAACAAATCCTGTTTGCATAACAATTATTTTGGCTTTAGTAAAAACCCAGTAAAATTATACTTTAAGTACAGAATATATCAGAACAAAACAACTCTATATACAGGTGCATCTCAATAAATTAGAATATCTTTGAAAGGTTTATTTCTTTCAGTAATTAAATTAAAAAAGTGACCGCCTATATTTTCTAGATTCTTTACACATGAAGTGTTCTATTTCAAGTTTTTTATTTCTGTGAATGTTGATTATGGATTACAGGTAATGAAAACCCAAATCTAAGAAAATTAGAATATTGTAAAAAAGTTCAGTATTGTAAATTCTGCCAAGGTTTCCTAAGCCTTTAAATGGTCCCTCAGTCTGGTTCAGTAGGACACACAATCATGGAAGACGCTATGGATTGTATTACTGAATTACTGAAATGAATGAACGTTTCAAAGATATTCTAATTTATTGAGATACACTTGTATATATATATATATACATATATATATATATACAGTGAGTACGGAAAGTTCAAATATGAACACTTATAATTATAAAAAAGGTCATTATCCAAATATATATGCATGTAATAAAGAACATAAATTCACAAAAAAAAAAAATTCATGTTCTTTATTACATGCATATACAGTCATATGAAAAAGTTTGGGCACCCCTATTAATCTTAATAATTTTTAGTTCTAAATATTTGGGTGTTTGCAACAGCCATTTCAATTTGATATATCTAATAACTGATGGACACAGTAATATTTCAGGATTGAAATGAGGTTTATTGTACTAACAGAAAATGTGCAATATGCATTAAACCAAAATTTGACCGGTGCAAAATTTTGGGTACCCTTATCATTTTATTGATTTGAATACTCCTAACTACTTTTTACTGACTTACTGAAGCACAAAATTGGTTTTGTAACCTCACTGAGCTTTGAACTTCATAGCCAGGTGTATCCAATCATGAGAAAAGGTATTTAAGGTGGCCAATTGCAAGTTGTTCTCCTATTTGAATCTCCTCTGAAGAGTGGTATCATGGACTCCTCAAAACAACTCTCAAATGATCTGAAAACAAAGATTATTCAACATAGTTGTTCAGGGGAAGGATACAAAAGTTGTCTCAGAGATTTAACCTGTCAGTTTCCACTGTGAGGAACATAGTAAGGAAATGGAAGACCACAGGGACAGTTCTTGTTAAGCCCAGAAGTGGCAGGCCAAGAAAAATATCAGAAAGGCAGAGAAGAAGAATGGTGAGAACAGTCAAGGACAATCCACAGACCACCTCCAAAGAGCTGCAGCATCATCTTGCTGCAGATGGTGTCACTGTGCATCGGTCAACAATACAGCACACTTTGCACAAGGAGAAGCTGTATGGGAGAGTGATGCGAAAGAAGCCATTTCTGAAAGCACACCACAAACAGAGTCGCCTGAGGTATGCAAAAGCACATTTGGACAAGCCAGCTTCATTTTGGAAGAAGGTCCTGTGGACTGATGAAACAAAGATTGAGTTGTTTGGTCATACAAAAAGGCGTTATGCAAGGCGTCAAAAAAACACAGCATTCCAAGAAAAACACTTGCTACCCACTGTAAAATTTGGTGGAGGTTCCATCATGCTTTGGGGCTGTGTGGCCAATGCCGGCACCGGGAATCTTGTTAAAGTTGAGGGTCGCATGGATTCAACTCAGTATCAGCAGATTCTTGAGAATAATGTACAAGAATCAGTGACGAATTTGAAGTTACGCCAGGGATGGATATTTCAGCAAGACAATGATCCAAAACACAGCTCCAAATCTACTCAGGCATTCATGCAGAGGAACAATTACAATGTTCTGGAATGGCCATCCCAGTCCCCAGACCTGAATATCATTGAACATCTGTGGGATAATTTGAAGCGGGCTGTCCATGCTCGGCGACCATCAAACTTAACTGAACTGGAATTGTTTTGTAAAGAGGAATGGTCAAAAATACCTTCATCCAGGATCCAGGAACTGATTAAAAGCTACAGGAAGCGACTAGAGGCTGTTATTTTTGCAAAAGGAGGATCTACTAAATATTAATGTCACTTTTCTGTTGAGGTGCCCATACTTTTGCACCGGTCAAATTTTGGTTTAATGCATATTGCACATTTTCTGTTAGTACAATAAACCTCATTTCAATCCTGAAATATTACTGTGTCCATCAGTTATTAGATATATCAAATTGAAATGGCTGTTGCAAACACCCAAATATTTAGAACTAAAAATGATTAAGATTAATAGGGGTGCCCAAACTTTTTCATATGACTGTATATTTGGATAATGACCTTTTTTATAATTATAGGTGTTCATATTTGAAACGTAGGGTGTTTGATCATGTGACAGCCTTAGGCTGTTTTTTAGTGGTCAGAATGGTCATGTATATATAAAAATAAGAAAAGTAGGTGTATTTCCTTACTTTCCTTCCATTGTATCCACTCCTGACTATGGCTAAAAAAAGTCTAAAAACCCATACTCACCTGGTGCTCCAGTTTCTCCCAGTGTGGTCCGATCCTGCTGCTCCAGTGTTTTCTTCCAGTGGAAGTCCCCGCCGTATCTGACAGCTGATGCTAATCAGCGGCTTTAGCAAAGGACACGGGACGTCACAGGTAGTGACGTCCCATGTCTTTTCCTTAGGCCACTGAGGCTGCTGATTAGCCTCAGCAGTCACGTGTGGCAGGGACTTCCGCAGAAAGAAAACACCAAAGCAGCTGCTCTGGGAGATGCTGGGAGACAACGGAGGATCAGGGATAGGTGAGTATGGTTTTTTTTGTTGTTTTTTTGTTTTTACCTCCCCTTGTCTCATATTTAAAAAAAAGGTTATCCTGGATAACTCCTTTAATGAAACCGACTGACAATCTAATGTAAATGGGGGCCTCTTATCTCTTCTCTAGCAGATGATTTTTGGAGAAAGAAGAGTCAGGAATGTTACATTTTTGCACCCCATCCATCCTCCCATTGGAAACATGCATTCTCACCCGAACCAAGTCTGAAAGTATAGGGGAAGTTGGGAAGAATAGCTGCAAAACAGATATTTAACCAACAGATATTGAAGTCATAAGGACATTTTTCATAATCTACATTTATTAGCAGTAAAAACCTTGATGATCTATTAGCTAAAACAAGTGATACTTTGTATATTAGATCCCAAATCACTCTATTTAGTGAGTGTAAGAACAGTTATGGGCCCTATGTTTTCCATTTTCTCAGTATAGAACAGCCATCTTGTGTCTAACATTCCTCTGGTTATCTTTAGCCATGTTCATTAGCTTAGACATTTACAGGTCTTGCAATCTAATAGTTGGAAACTGCTGTTAATCGGTCAGGGCCCATGACTGACTGGGCCCCTATACAGTTGTGCACAACTGTACAGGTTGCACCAATGACATGCCCCTGACATGGATTCATTTGTTTGTCATTTCAACTTCTTTTCTTCTTATAGAAAGTGATAGTAACAAAATAGGTTGTATTTTGTTCTCACTGCTTTTTAACAACTATATGTTTATTTCTTCAGTAATCAATTATTCAACAGAGGAAACATCTCTAATGAATTTTTAAGATAGAATGTGAAGAAAAATGTGTCACATATCTGTTGAAATGATGTGCTCAATATATTCTAAGTAAGGTAATTGAAATATACAGTATATAGCTATATATTTTCAGGGTATATTGAAGAGATAGGTGTATATATCTGATAGATTATCCATGTTTCTGATGAATTAGTAAGCATATTCTTCCTGCACAACAGACAGGAACAAGAACTTGATTGAAGAGGACAAAATGCTGTATATGTTTGGACAGGAAATTAAATTTAATCAGGATCTGATTTTGAGAAATCAGGTCAAGGCTTTATTGAGGAATATGTTTTACAGTGATGAATGAAGTCACAGATTTCAGAGCTGATAAAATACAAGGAGACTGAGGGCTATTTAACAAATCGATACAGCCTTTACCTACGCCTACAGTCACATCAAATTTTCAGTTCATGGTCCCAATGAATCAAAGTGAGCAGTACAGAAATCTTTACTATCTTAAGAAACATTTGGCAGGGACTGGAAATAGTCACATGAAAATGCACAGTGCCTTTCCTTATGTAGGTATCAGAAAACACTATTGTTAAAGCTGTTACTACGATGACTAAGTGGCAAGCTACAGATAGAGTCACCATGATTTCTTCTATGTAATAAATGTAATAAAAAAAATCAAAACACCTTCACAATCTGTATTTTTAGTAGACACTCTGACACCTCCACTGACACTAAAGAGTAGCAGTCACTTTCAGTCATTTACTGAATATTTCCTCACATAGTCTAGTACAGTAATAGGGAATGTCTACAATGTTTATCAGATAAAAAATACACCCCACATGGAGAAGCTGTATTAATATTGGCACACTATACAAGATGGCCTTCCCCTTGTGTAGGCATAAAAGGAATGCCAGTTCTGACCATTAGAAAATTCACACACAAATGTTATGAAAAAGTTGTCTGACCCAACCCACTTTCTCAGACATACTCAATGTATACTGTATATGAGTACAGTATTTGTGTATGTGAATTGTGGTGAATAGGTTTCAAGAAGTGTTCAACTGAATTTTACACAGTAAAACTGGAATAGCCTTCTGCGTCATTGCAGACAATGAGTGAAAACGATTAATGACAGCCATATGTACATAGTAACATATGTACATAGTAACATATTAAATGTATTGATTTCTCTTTCCTAGACTCATATATTGTTGGACACTGATAGAGTTGACTGACTTCTGGACCACAGCAAGCATGACTCTTAATACAAGGAAGAATTTTGTACCAGACAACCCTTGTTACCTGCCACCTGTCATCAATGAACTTTTTTCTCAATGTTTTTCAAGATACAGCTCTAGTAGAAGTTATAATGTCCTATAACCTACTTAGACTATGGTGAGCTAGCATTGGCTGGTCTGCAAACCAAAGATAACGCCAGTTACTGCTGCACCTCCAACATTAGTATATAGCTATGCTTTTCTTTACACATGTAATTATACAACTACATTTATTTCAATTCTCAATGATTTATTTCAGTTTGTTAAGCCTTGCGTGTAGCATATAATGAGATCAAAGTAAACTATGCATTTATAATAAAGCTGAAGAAAATACATGGTATAGTAAGTCACAATTGATTTTATATCAAACTAGTGAGGATTTAATAATGGTTTCAGCTATTACATGATTCTACTGCAACACATGAGTGGGTGACTTTTATGTCTATAGATTTGTTCCCTTACCAACTATACAGCCCACTCACATTTTGGCAGTTCTGCCCTATGTTTAATGCAATTTATACAGTAGCTTGGTTTCTACTGACTAAACATCAGCTACAACAGCAAAAAAAAAAAACAATTGCTATTTAATTTACATATATTGGGTATTGTTGGGTTAGACAAACTTTTTAAAATACAGAATTTTTAAAATGTAAGGTAAAAGATTAGCGTTTGAAACTCCTTCCATTGTTTGGTGAATACCATTGAATATCTAATTTTTACTTGGATGGAAGGGATAGCATCTGGGGTCCTCAATTTGAATGGTTGGAGGGGGACCCACCAATCTAATATCTATTATCTATTCTAGTGATATATTGAACATATTAATTATTTAAATACCACTTTAAGTTTACTGGTGGGTAAATTGCTGATTCTATACGTAAGATTTAAAAAGGCTTGCCCCAGGGAATTAACATGGCCAAATTCTATACAAGGTCTTCCAGTCTTAGCACCAACACCAGTTAGCACTTAGCACCAGTCTTAACACTGTGGGTATAATTCCAACATCAGGTCACATGACAGATAGCATCATTCTATCTTCTCCATTGTTAGTGACATGATGAAGGGACTGGTTGTCAGGCTGGTTAATAATCAAGCCAGCTCCCTTTTCTTTCTGTACATTAGCCATCAGAGAAGGGGGCTATCTTGACTAATGACAGCCCCATTCATTACATCACTAGCAAGGGAGGAAGACTTCACTAGAGGGAGGAAGCTCTCTGCCATTTGACAAGGTGTTGGGGAAAAGAACATAAGCGGATGTAGTGGTTTGGCAAGATCAAGTTTGGAATATGGTCATTTTTTTTTCCTGGATAACCTCTTTAACCATTTACGGACAACCAATAGACTATATACATCTGTGTGGTCCACCTCTAACCCTGTAAGGACATACACACGTGGACAAAATTGTTGATACCCCTCTTTTAATGAAAGAAAAACCCACAATGGTCACAGAAATAACTTGAATCTGACAAAAGTAATAATATATAACTACATGCTGACAAGCCACAAAGCTTCTGGGAGAATGTCCTATGGACAGATGAGACAAAAATCGAAATTTTTGGCAAGGCAGATCAGCTCTATGTTCAAAGATGGAAAAATGAAGCATATCTTGAAAAGAACACTGTTCCTACTGTGAAACATGGAGGAGGCTTTGTTATGTTCTGGGTCTGCTTTGCTGCATCTGGCACAAGGTGTCTTGAATCTGTGCAGGGTACAATGAAATCTCAAGACTATCAAGGGATTCTAGAGAGAAATGTGCTGCCCAGTGTCAGAAATTTTGGTCTCAGTCGCAGGTCATGGGTCTTGCAACAGGATAATGACCCAAAACAAACAGCTAAAAACCCCAAGAATGGATAAGGGGAAAACATTGGACTATTCTGAAGTGGTCTTCTATGATCCCTAACCTAAATCCTATTGAGCATCTTTGGAAGGAGCTGAAACATGCCGTCTGGAAAAGGCACCCTTCAAACCCGAGATAACTGGAGCAGATTGCTCATGAGGAGTGGGACAAAATGCCCGTTGGGAGGTGCAGAAGTCTCATTGACATTTACAGGAATCGTTTGATTGCAGTGATTGCCTCAAAAGGTTGTGCAACAAAATATTAAGTTAAGGGTACCATCATTTCTGACCGTCTGAGTTTTCGTTTTAAAAAAATTCTGTTGAAGCATGGTTGAAAAGCAATGTCTGACTTTCATTTGTTCATTTTCATAGAATTTTTACATATTATTACTTTTGTCTGATTCAAGTTATTTCTGTGACCATTGTGGGTTTTTCTTTCATTAAACGAGGGGTACCAACAATTTTGTTCACGTGTGTATATATATGTCCTTGCAAGGTTAGCCTGCTGCACAAAATTGTACAGCTTCAGGAACGGGATGCCAGTTACAACAGCCGGACATCCCATAGGGAAAGCAGAGATGGTTTATTTAAACTAATAATAATACAAAATATACAAATATAATAATAATAAACAAAGTGAAACCCCCCACCACTACAATGACTCCATCACAGGTTCTATCCCCTCCCCCAGCAACACAACAATAAGTGTCACCTAAATAAAAAATGACCATCAGAGAGAAAGAACTATTTAAATTTTTGTGCTATAAAAAAAAATGAAAAATGTGAAAAGCAAGACATTTACCCTCCTTTTTTGTTTTCATTTTCCCATATATAAAAATAAAGAAAAAACATGGAAAAATACAACATAAAAATAAAGCATTATTTATTGCCAAAAAACCCCCACAAAAATTATTTGAATGACCCAAAGGAAAAAAAAAGGTTATACCCCTCAAAACCGCGTGTACGTAAAAACTCAAAAATGTGTCCGGTCTTGAACCAGGGAAAATAGCCGGGTACTGAAGTGGTTAAAGACATTTATGAAGGGGCATGGCTTGATGCTGTTCTTGATGGCCACCGCTCTGTAGGGCACTGAGGCCTCACTGACTACCGCGGCTCACAGCGGCAACTCGGCGCCAGCAGACTGAACGCAGGGAGATCCTCTACTCCCCCTAGGTTGCAGGAAGATGGCGAAACGGGGGAAGAAAGGCCCACAAAACGGCCTACTGATTTCTTTGCCACGCCGGCTTCGGCCCAAGATGGCGCCGGTGAATCCCCCTTTCTACCTCTACAGCACGTGGCAGCTCTCACGCTGAATATGACGGCGCTTCAGGTGAAAAGTCCCATCAGCTCACCCCACTGCACCTGAGGTCCTCTAGCGATAGTAATGACTCCCAGGAGATTCAGAGATTCAGAGGAGGGGTACAGAGGGCCAGCAGCAATCTCACATCAGGGGACTACAACCCCCATCGCCATCCACTCCAACTCCTGTCAGTCAACCTGAAACCTCTCCTGCAGCAGCATCCTCCCAGGCAGGCAGCTTTACCCCTATACAAAGCCCTATAAAGCAGAAGATGAGATGGGATACCACATTTTGCTTTGAATTTCGCCCAGCTACAGAAGATCCCCAACTATACGACTCAGATGTGCTCCAGGCTATCCCTGCAGGTACCCAATCTGCTTCTGAGTCCTTCTTGAAAGATATAATGCTAGCTTTGCATAGATCTATCCAGTAAGATATCACTAAGGCGATTTCGTCCGTCTCCTCCAGGGTTGACTCTCTTGGCAACAGGCTTGACCATGTTGAGACTAAAATGGGTGAATTTGCTGTAGCACACAATACCATAGTAGATGCCCATAATGATCTGGAGGAAGAATTGGTAGCAGTCAAACTTAAACTTGCCGATACGGAAGACAGAAATAGAAGGAACAATGTTAAGTTTCATGGCATACCAGAGTCAGTCACTGACAGGGACTTGATTCCTTTCCTGCAACAATTACTGAAAGCGACCCTGCCACACTGCTCTGACGCAGATCTGATGATAGACAGGGCCCACCGCTTGCCAAAGCCGAAGGGGATGCCTGATCATATTCCCAGGGACACCCTCGCCCGCATACATTTCTACCATGTCAAACCCCATCTCATGTTTGAGTCAAGGAAAAGATCATCTTTGCCTGAGCCATTCAAGGAAATTCAACTATATGCATACCTTTCTCAGGCTACCATTGCTGCAGAAGAAAACTTGCTCCTGTTACAGCGGTCCTCCGTCAATACAATGTTCCTTACAAGTGGAGATTTCCTACTAAAGTTATTGTCATTAGAAATGGAGTGACCTATTCGCTCAATTCCTTCGACACCGGGAAGAGTCTGCTACTCCAGTGGAAACTGCCACTACCTGCACCTGATATCTAGAAACCGTCAAGGCCTGAGTCCTGCAAGTTGGATCCTCCATGGAAATCTACTGCCTCTGCTGAGTGAATAGCTTATAATGGACACACTGTGAGTCACTTGTGGTGCGTTTTGCAATTTCTATTTTATAGCAAACTTCCCCCCCAAGTTTGCACAGTATTACACTGCCCGGTCATGTAAAACTATTTTTCTTTCTCTTACTGTTGAATAGTTATATGTTGCACAATGTCATTAACGAGTTTTTCCTCTCTAGGCCTAATGGATTTATCTTTGGTATCACTCTCATACTTGACTCTCTATGCTACCAGTCTGTGTTGTTAACTCTTGAATATATTTATGGGTCTTAAATTTCTGTCACTTAACGCGAGGGGCCTAAACAGTCCCTTTAAGCGTTCATTGCTGTGGAAGGAGGCTCTCAGATCTGCGGTGGATGTAACTTGCATACCGGAGACGCATTTCTGTGACCCTCGTCCACCAAAGTTTTCTCACAAACTGTTCCCTCATGTTTTTTGCTCCAATGCTACCAAGAAGGTTGCGGGTGTTCTCATAGCAGTTAACCACACAGTGTCCTTTCAGCTAATACATGTCATTTCAGACACTAAAGGCCGATATGTAGCTCTTATTTGTTTGCTTAACAATTGCCCCTTTACTATTTTAAACGTATACTGCCCTAACACATCTCAAATATTCTTTTTAAACTCGGTATTGAAGACGGTTAAGAAGCGTGCACAGGGCCAGATTCTCTTGTGCGGTGATTTCAATATTGTGCATGATGCTGCTGCCGATTCCACTTATTGCGGCAAGCATACGCTTCAACAATTAGGACATTGGCACCGGCAGGTGGAGTTTCATGATGTATGGCGGTGCTTACATGCCTCTGAGAAGGATTATACGTATTATTTTGCTTGGCACCAATCCTACTCAAGAATAGACATGTTCCTAGCCCAGACTGATATGCTCCTTAGAGTACAATGTTGTGAAATAGGAAATATTACGTGGTTGGACCACGCACCTATTACACTAAGCATTCGCTCAGAGGGTACAACAGCTCCTCCCGTGTCATGGCAAAACAATATATATGTCATGTCTCTGAAATCGGTAACCAAGAAATTGACTGCTGACATTACTGAATTTTTTTATATTAATTCTCCCTTGGTAGATGATAAGTTATGCCTCTGGAATTCCCATAAGGCATTTGTCAGGGGCCTAATGAAACAGCATACCTCGCGCTTTAAGTGCAAGAGATTGCAAATGATGGAGGAGCTACTTACTTCTATTGCAATTCTAGAACAGCAACATAAGGCTGCCCCTAGCCCCATCCTATTGGCTGTTTTTCAGAAAGCTAAAGATGACCTGAGCGCCCACCTACTAGTGGACGTTGAAAAACACTCCAAAAGCTTGAAAGCCTCTTATTACCGGTCATACAACAAAGCGAGCTAATTAATTACACAACAAGGTAAGGCGGCAAGGATTAAATCTAAAATTCCATTTCTTGTTTCTAAATCGACCAACGCAAAACTCTTTCACCCTCAGCATATTGCTGATGAATTCAGTAAATATTATCAGGACTTGTATAACCTGAGGGATGACCTGGACACCGCGCAACTTCTGGTATAGATATTAAAGAGGACCTTTCACGTCCTCATGTATATGCGGTTTTATATACTGCTAGAAAGCCAACAGCGTGCTGAATTCAGCGCACTGCCGGCTTTCCCGTTATGTGCCCCAGGGCTGGCAGTGCGTTGAATTCAGCATGCTGTCAGCTTTCTAGTGGTATGTAAAACCACATATACATGAGGACGTGAAAGGTCCTCTTTAATCGATTCCTAAGCATCTTGCACCTTCCTTCCGTCACCCATACACAGCTGCAGTCTTTAAATGTTTCTATTTCTACTCAGGAAGTGGCTAAGGCGAAAGATGGCTTGAAACTCAATAAATCTCCTGGGCCAGATGGGTTTTCTGGAGAGTATTACAAGCTGTTCAAGCCACTTATTCTCACTCACCTTACTGAGGTGTTTAATCTAGCAATGTTGACAGGAAAATTTCCCCTTGAGATGCTATCCGCAACGATTGTGCCATTGCCTAAACCGGGCAAGGACCCCTCTCTACCCTCTAACTACTGGCCCATATCGTTATTAAATGCGGATGTCAAGTTGTTTGCTAAGGTACTTGCAAACCGACTCCTCGATGTCATGCCCACATTGATAGGCGGTGATCAGGTGGGATTCACTAAAGGGAGGCAGGCCCCAGACGGCACGAGATGTGTGATCGTGCTGGTGGCAGTGGCCCGGGCCCAGCGTGCGCCTTCTCTGCTCCTGTCCTTGGATGCGGAGAAGGCGTTCGATAGGGTACATTGGGGATATCTTTTTGAGGTATTACATAAATTTGGTTTCTCTAGCCCCATAGATACTGCAATTTCTGCACTCTACTCTAGCCCATCCGCACAAGTGCTGGCGAATGGGGTCTTGTCCCGCCCCTTCTCTATTACCAATGGCACGAGACAGGGGTGCCCACTGTCCCCTTTAATATTTTCTTTAATGGTGGAGTCCTTGGCTGAAACAATCAGGTCGCATCCTGGCCTTACTGGTATCAAGTTGGGTCAGACAGACCATAGAATTAATTTATTCGCAGATGATGTGATCCTGTCCCTTTCTTATTCTGATAACATGCTACGTACTGTAGCATTATCATACTACAAAGTTAATGAATCCAAATCCCAGATCTTGGGGATTGGCCTGACTCAAAACAATATACACCATATCAAAAACACAACGTCCTATCAATGGTGCCTGCAATCTATACCCTATCTGGGAATTCGGCTCACCCCAAACCCAAAAGATTTGATTAAAGCCAACTTTCCAGGTTTGTTGGCTGCCCTTCAGAAAGAGCTCGATGTTTTAACTAAATTCGAGCATGGCTGGATGGGGAGAATTGTTTTATATAAAATGTTGATTCTTCCCAGGATACTTTACTGTGTAAGAACTTTAGTGATTCCAATACCCAAGTACGTTTTCCTGAGTTTCCAAAAACAGATGATAGCCTTTATATGGAATGGTTGTAAACCCAGAGTAGCTTTACAAACACTCTTTAAGGCAAGAGACAATGGAGGTATGGGTGAACCAAATCTGTACCATTACTATTTAGCCACAACTTTAGGTCAACTTCAATTTTGGTTTACATTGAACCATAATAAATTATGGCCAGATATGGAGGCTCAAATGGCCCAGATTGCCGATTGGGAGGGATTCCTACTAGCGTCAGGGCCTGGTAAATGTTTTCCTCTCTCTGCTCCACCAACTGTACAGGCTACGGTTGGGGCATGGTGTGCTTTTTGTCCTATTCCGGATAGTGATACCCCTGGGGTCACATTGAATTTACCTCTTATGACACTCCCTCATGAGATAACACATTTATCCTTCGATGCGTGGCGTAGCTGTGGGATAAAGTATATTTCTGACCTCTACAGAGGCGATACCATAGTGCCCTTCTCCGTGTTGAAGGAGACATATAATCTACCTGTGAAGGAGGCATATACCTATGCTAGATTGGTTTCATATCTGTCTGACACTACCTCGGCTCAACTGCGCTTGCTGCAGCCAGCCGCCGACCTCTTACACCCACAGACTTCCCCAGCTGCTTATAATACTAAGACTCTGTATCGTACTTTGAATATGGATTGCACCTTTCGTAAGACTAAACGTATGTGCCTTTGGGAAGACAATCTAAGCCATAGATTCGAAACCAGTTACTGGTGGGAGGCGATTAGATGGGCTAAGCAATCTACGGTATGCGCTTCACACTGGGAGCAATATAGCAAATTACTTTTACACTGGTACTACCGTCCCCTATGCCTAGCTAAGTTCTACCCATTGTGTCCATCTTGCTGTAGGAGAGGCTGCGGAGAGATTGGCTCATTGTTCCATGTGTTCTGGAACTGCTTGCTCATTCAGCCCTTTTGGGTTTCTGTGTTTTCATTGCTCAATAAACTGTGTGGTGGAGTGGTAGGATCTACACCCGAAATGGCACTCCTCTTGCTGGGCATCCACATGATGCCGAGCAGATATAGGACCGTCCTATGCCAGGTTCTCAGGGCTGCTTGTCTACTTATTGCACGTAGATGGAAGTCTACCTCCTGTCCGACATTGACGGAGCTGATTTTGGTGGTGTCATTGAATTATCAATATGAATGTATCTATACATGCAATAGTGGAAGCCTGGTCAGATTCAGGAAACATTGGGAGCTATGGGCAACATCATTCCCCCCAACGTACGCCCATTGATGGTCTATACGCCTTGGCCATTACTGGCACTATGAGTATTTTATTGTATTCTTGTAATCTCTTGGGGGGGGTGCACTCTGCTTGATTATTCTTGGAACACCTATACACTCTCTAATTAATTACTTTTAATGTTAATAACTGATATACACCAAAAGAAAAATGAATGGCCAAAATGTAAAGATAAACAAAATAAAACTCAATGCCTCCACATCAAGACTAGCCAGCTTTGTATTAGATGGAAGAGAGATATCCTCAAGATGTCTTAGGATGTCCATTGTGTCCCAGACATAGGAGGGTAGGGCCAGCACAAATGGTCGTAAGATGGCATCAACGTACGTGCTAATGCCCTGTGTTAACCCCTCTATGCTCGAGACTATAGGATGCCTCTAAAGAGGATCAATCCCCTTATGCACTTTAGGCAGAGCATAAAAGGTGGCCACCTGTGGATATTGTGGTTTCATGAATTTATATTCATTAGTGTCTATGAGACCCCTATCAACAGCCGAGCTCAAAATGTTATCCAGTTCTATTGAGAATGTTAAAGTAGGATCACTCTCAAGTACCCTATATGACTCCTTATGTGTAAGAATATTATCACACATCAAAATATATTGTTCTCTATTTAAGAGTACAATGTTGTCCCCCTTATCGGAGGGCTTAATAATAATACTCTCATCCCTTTCTAATTCCGAAAGGGCTTTCATATGGGTATCATTAAGATTCAACATATTTGAAAGTGAAAGATCTTCAACCTAAGTGAATTCATCAAAGCAGGTAGTGGGGACAAATGACGGACATCTGCTGGGGTGACAGAATTTTATCTGATAGATTTATTATTTGGCAAGAATCGACTTCAGAGATATTATCCATGGAATCATTCAAGTTTTCTACTAAACCCCTAGAAAAAGGTCCACTTCCCATCATACTCCTATCAACCACTATGGGGTATCTAGACCCTTTTTGTGGGACTCTGTTCTTCCCCTTAGCAGATATTGTACTAAAAAACCAGTTGAATCACCAACAGTAGATGTATTGGATTTTTGTACTATAGATTTTGTACCTCTAGGGCCGCTTCTAAACCTATTTGCACCTCTTCCCCTAGTTCTAGATTTAGACTACATGATCTAGTATCATTATCGGAATTATCATATTCAGAGGAAAAAATACTCTCTATTCGATTATTCAGAATATGTTCATACGCTTTGTTATTTTTAAATTCCGCTAGATCTCTCTGGAACTGAAAGTGTTTACGATTTTTTATTAGGGCTACAAACTGTTCGATGTTACCCTGCAGTATTTTCTCTTTTTTGACAAAATCAGGGTCAGTATGGAATTTTCTACTGGCATCAATTTGTTCTTTCAATTCTTTTGATAATTTATCAAAATTAGATTGTTCTTCATCTACCAACAATTTAATTAGCCTCAGAGATCTATCTGTAATCTCTTGTTCCCACTTTTTCATAAGGTCTGGTGATCTTAATCTCCTCACTGGAGCAACAGTGCTCCTCAGACCCCGGGGAACAATACCATGTGCAAT
This sequence comes from Leptodactylus fallax, assembly GCA_947044405.1. Lineage (NCBI taxonomy): Eukaryota > Metazoa > Chordata > Amphibia > Anura > Leptodactylidae > Leptodactylus > Leptodactylus fallax. The sequence continues at coordinate 1,978,496 of CAMRHE010000111.1, read as the reverse complement.
GTAGTTCTGAAGCCCCTGTATCTCCCACCAAGTACGAACAAAATCATGATAAGTCTTTGTTAACTGTTTAAACGTTCCCTTAATATTAGGTGACTGTAGATTTAGAGGTAAATCATTCTCTGAAAACACTGATTTGGTTTCATCAAGCCATAAGTCGGCATTAACGCTGCTCGATAGCAGATGGGTAGCAGATGGGTCTGCACACATGTTTGTGTGGAAGGCCATACGCTTTGTGGGTTGCTGGGAGTGATCCGATCTTATTTGTTCCGTAGGCCTGTGCATATGTTCTTTTGGTCATATGTTCATTTGGTCATTTGTTCATTTGCCTTGTTTTCCTGCCTGTTCCGATATTCTTCTCCATCCCCCCTCCCCTCATGGCAAGACTTGATTGATGTTCCATACTACCTTTACCATGTTAGGCTTCTCACATGTCTGGAAAGACTTACATGCTCTTAATATGCATTGCAATATGTATCTTTGCTACTGCTGTACTTCACTTGAGTCTTTTGTATTATCCTTTGTATATGCGGTTTGTGAAGCCATGATTGTATCCTGTGTTTCGTGCTGTGTTTGATTCTTGTACTGTATTCATGTATACATTTCAATAAAATCTATTGATATAAAAAAAGACATTTATGAATAATTCAGCTGTATTATCAATATATTTTCCATCTGATAAATGGATGCATTTGCATTTATCCATTACTGTGATAAAATAAAAGAAACACATAGTTTAGTGTGGCTTGCTTTATGTACAGAAAACATACTTCTGTGGGTACAACTAGAATTCTTTAGCTTGTAATGCTATGACAATGAAGCAGATTACTAGAGTATGCTGATTGATTGTTGTAAAGCATGATTAACACTTTTCTGTGGATAACACTTGGCTGTGAATTTAAGTAACTGACATTTGCAAAATGGAAATCCATGCATATAATGATCTTAAGTGATTTCTCATTTTTGGTAGCCTGAAGATAAGCCCTATGTAACGATTGCCTGTATATTACTTATCCTAACTGTACACATGTGACAATGCTTCACATTTCTATTTGCAGGGTTCTGCTACAATATTTTACTTCCATGCAAGTTTTAAGGCATAGTGACATAAAAATGAGCTAAGTTTATAAATGCATAAAAAAGAGTAATAGGTTCAACAACCAAGTAACTCAAGCAGCACTGCTTTAATTTTACAATGAAAAGTAAGAACTTATTTTCCTTAAAAATTTTCTTGTCTCATTGTTAAGAAGGGGAAAGCACAGAAAAATTCACTATATTATTAATAGGGATATGCACGTAAGACAATCCATTTTCATTACAAGATGGCCCTGACCATTAGCTAGTCAAATCACAATGTTTCACTGCTGGGGCCCCCAGTGATTGTCTGGAACCTGTGGGGCAACCTGTCAAGAAGCATTCAGCTCCCAATATCTCTTAAAGCAGAAAATTTCACTAATGATGAAAAAGAAGGGTTAAATGCAGAAGGAGGTAGGCATCTTAGACTTTTATTAAGCATTTTGACTTTATAAATTGTATGACTATATATTACTGAAACATCCTGTGCTTTATGACTTTAAAAACAAAGATTAATTTCTAACTTGTATTTTCCAATTCAAATTCTGTTGGAATAATGGTCAATTTAAAAGATCAGAGTATTACAATATAATATTTCCAAATGAAGGATTATGTCAAGGATATACTTGATGTCTGATATACTCTCATCCTGACAATCTAATCAGTCTTAAAATCTCTATAACTAGAATTGCAAATGGTTATTTTCAAATTTCTATAAAATACGAGAATTTAGTAACAAGCAAATGATCACCCAAATATTTTGGGCTTCCAATAGTGACATTATTATTTGCTCAGAAATAATATCATTTGAAAGTAAATAATTGATATCCAGAATATAACATAATTTGTAAACAGAGTCTTAAAAGTGAAATAGACTAGTTATTTTTTTGCTTGTAAGTCCATAATAATATGAGTTTTATTTTGATATCCATGTACTGTACTAGTAGTAATTATGCCCAAGGTCATAATTTAGTTATTTTTCTTAATTCATAGGACACATATTCTTCTATCTTAACTACAATTGGCACACTTCAATGAGCGCTTTACTGTTGATATATAAAATGTCACATTTTTAACTTTATTTTTAATAGAATTATTATACAATTTTGTTGAAATTAGTTAGCATTTTTACTTTCCTTGCTATCCAATTAGCACACAGTGATCTTCTATGTCAAACTCTATTGAATGAGTCTTTTGGCTTTTAAAAATAGACATAGAAGGATAGATAGATAGGTAGATAGATGGATAGATAGATAGATAGATAGATAGATAGATAGATAGATAGATAGATAGAAGAAAGAAACAGAGAAATATACACTTTATTGTTCTCTGCGCCTTACTGGCATACTCATTCCTAATAGGTGATTATTATAGTTATTTATTCCAAATAGAAATGTCCAAAGATAATGATGTTTCTGCTGTTATGAATTTATTTATGAATGTACTCAAAACAAAAAAAATAAAATAATTTAAACTATGTATTTTGTTGAAATATTATTAGACAGAGAACATTGTTACTTGGCATGAAAAATAGTTGTCTTCAGAACTTGTTTTGGTTAGATGAGTATACTCTAAAACATTAAATGAATACACTATAGAAGAATATAATAGATTATTGAATCTAAGTTATCATGTAGTGCTCATAATAAATATGCGTTAGCCTGTTTACCCCTATCAAATTAATGATGTATCAGGTATTGCTTATTGAAGCATCTATATTATGATAAATTGCTATACTTGCTATGAAAATACAATTATATGGTCTGCAATTGATGAGGAAAATATATCTACAAAAAGTGTAATCACTATTATGAAGCAGCAGACTATTACTCTTACAGAATTTGTATTCTGTGTGTAACTCATTTATCTCCAAATAATGCAGGGAATAAAATACTGGATGCTTTTAAATTATATGCCAGCAGTTTTGACAGTTAAAACACAGCTAGCTATAGCTAAGCTGATTAGGTTTGCCAAGGCTACTAGGACACTGCTGAGACATGCTATTAAAGCAATTGCACAACTTACTGGAGAACAGCACTTTTCTTTATATTAGTACATACAGCAGTGTGTGTAAAAGGCAATAATTTTTTCTGCTAAAAAAAAAAAAGTTCCTTATACAACAAGGGGATGTATATCATAGACAGCATTGAGAAAATAAGTTGTCATTCCTTTCAATGATTTTATTTTTGAGGAAGTGAATATAATGAAAATATGCTTTGTAGGATTTTAAAGGTTTTTAAGTTTGGTTAACAACTTTTGCTAGTTCAAGACCACTAACAAAAGATTAAGCATGATTATATTTATCATGCACAATCCTTCTGTCCATCAAAATCATCTGTTGGTGTATGGGAGGGCTCCCCCCATATACATAAGATAGTATGACTGTCCAACTGAAAACACTAGGTTAGGCTGACTTTTCTCTTGTATGGGGCTTTAACAATAACATGTTAGCACAAGAAAGATTGTTCTTCAATAATTATCTGCAGGGAATTCAATAGTTCAATTTCAAGCCCCTTAAAGGGAGTCTACCACGTTCCCCAAGCATATTCTAATGCTAACAACACAGAGAAGACTACAGTGATAAACAGCAGACCTTTGTTATTTATGTCACTTTTGTAGATTTGGACAAAATAACATTGAAGACTTAAGTAAATGAGGCAGTTATTGCACTGGGAGTGGGCCTTCAGCTCCCTGGACCTCTGCTCTTGCTGCTCAAGTAGAATGAGTGATGTCATAGCAGTTGGGGATCAACTCCCACTGCACTGGGTGGCACATGCAGAAGATGTTGGAGGGTCTAAGTGACAAGAGTGCTACAGTGAGTTGACCCCCCCCCCCCAGTTCACTAACTGCCTCATTTGCATAAGACCTCAAAGTTGTTATTCTCTAAATCTACAAAAGTGAAATATATAGAACATATAGAACATAGGCATGATTTATCACTGTAATGTGCCCTGCAACACAGTGGTGACAGTTGAATATACTTGGGGAAGTGATAGACACCCTTTAATATGCACTAATAAAGTATATGGAAAATGGCATGTCCTTTTTGCTCATAGCAACCATTACTTCCCAACTTCAACACTTAGGCTCTAATAATGTCATTACAAATAGAGCTACTTTGTGTCAGAAATAGTATTGTTCTAAGAAGATATCTCCAGTTAACTATATATTGTTTTTAGTAGAATTTGAAGAACAGGGCATGGGGAAGAGAGAAATTTGTTTTACAGCATACTTAGATCCTAATAAGAGTTAATACTTAAACATGTTCTTCCCATAGAAGATAAAATCTGAAAGCATGTATATCTTACAGGTAGAACTGTAAATCTGCCATATACTTCATTAACCTTCTTTGCCCTATTGTGTAGCACATCTTGCATATTAGAAGCAAGAATGTGTATAAATCCTTTCTAGCTGTCTCTCCTTTCTATTAGGAATCCATGCTTACTGAGAAAAGCTTCTTATAACAGGAAAACTATATCAATAGATGGGATAGGTCAAAGAGACCTAACAGTAGGTACTGTTTTCTAATATACTTTGTATATCTAATTTTGTATCATCAAGTTACTATATATGTTATGTCTTGTGTCCTTTCTAAACAATAGATTTCTTTAAAACTCTACTAGTTGCTCTTGGAAACAGATGGTGGTTTACTAAACAAGTGACCTGACAACTTAGATCTACATAATTTTCATCAGAACTCTAGCAATAAGCCTATTCTGTTAACGGGATACTAGAAAACTTCTAAATGCAGCTAAGAATGTCAATAGATAACCTATCAATTTAAAATATGAAAAAGGTATAAAAATACATTTCTATGACATGGTCTCCAGTGGTTGCAAGAAAATTACTCTTTACTTTCATATGTTGTATTGCATCTATCAATGTTGCACATAATTAATTACATGTTTGTGAAAATCTCTCCGTACGCATGGGACAAATAAAGACCATATATACTCGCGCAAAGCTAAAGTAGAATAGTTGGTCATGGCATTAGAAATCTGATTTTACTTTGGAAAGTCCCACTGATAAAATTAGGGGCATTAAATCTGATTGGTTGCCATAGACAGCTACTTCATTTGCTATCTGCTCCAGTACAGATACATTTTGTTTGCGACTAGTTTAATCATCATACCAAAAAAAAACAAAACAAAAAAACTGGGAAACCCTCCAGTATGTTTATGACCAGTCAAACTAAAAATGTAAAAAAAAAAACAAAAACCTGATTGACAATCTTGTATCCTTGTAAATTACTTTAACTGAGATTTTCTCCTGTTTAACAGAAAAATAAATACATATTACTCACCTATTGCTCAAGCACATAAGTCATTAATTTTCTAGATAGAGAATGCAAAATAATTTAGAGTACATGTAGCAAAACCTTCAGCTTGTTCAAGAGAAATATCAGTCAGTAAATATAAAGTCAAAACGTGATGGTTTTTGATGTTTATGATTTGCCATACAATCTTTGCTTTACAGCTCAATAAACCAAAAGCAGCAGAGTGATATCAGTATAAAATATTAAGTATACTATCAGATTGATTTCTCTTGTATGGACAATGTTCTGTGAATAACTTTTATTTTACCTGATTATTTAGTATTCAAATCGGAAGATAAGATAATACTCCTGAAGGTATTCCATATAACAGTGGGAGCAGAACGCTATACACTGAACATATACTTATTGACAGACGGGACCATTGAGAAGTATTCTATTTCAGCTGAAGGTAACTTGTGAATTAACCCCTAGACATTGCTAATCTGGCTATTTATGTCGCTCTATCTGATGCCCGGTGCTGCAGTCAGGTTACTTACAGTCAAACACCTGTGATTTATAACTGCTCCTATAGGAGTGATAAGTGCTGGAATCTCCATGCTGAAGTTATTGTCCTGATGTTACACTTTGATAAGGGAAGTTTTTAGGACTTTTATCATCACTTTTATCTGCAAAATGTAACTCTTTATAGTGATCATAGGACAGTGAAAGAGCCTTCCCATTCACATTGTGCTAACAGAACTTACTCCCCTGCCAGTCCCTCCCATCACCTTCTTCCTGGATGTTTGCTTTGTCTCAACAGGGAGCCTAGCTGGAGATAACACAAGCAGTTTACAGCCCTCTACTATACTGAACTACTGGTTAATTTACACATGGACTAGGGGTCCAGAAAATAAGCCATGCTATTGCTTTGTAAAGCTATGCAAACAAAAGTGCTAAATTTGGCCTGAGCATTGGGGCATCAATGACGCTTGGTCCTGAAAGGGTTAAACAGAGAAACTCATAATAATAATCATAATAATAATGATAATAAAAATGTATTTATATAGCGCCGGCATATTCCTCATCACTTTACAAATCAACTCATTCTCAGTTCCTCTCTGTTAGAGAGTACCATTGATATCCAATATATGCCTGTATGCCCATATGGACTCGATACAAATTTCTAAAGTATAAGAATTGTCTTATTGTTTTTGTTTGTAGTGAGAAAAGATGAGAATTCCACATTGGTTTGAAAAGTGAAATTTAAATCTACATATTGATCTTTTTAAGAACTATTCCTCATATATTGTTAACAATGATATTTTGTTTGGAATTTTTTTCCTTATTATTTTCAATTTTTTTATAATTATTTGCACTACAATAAAGTTTCAAAAAGTACTTATCTGGTATCTACTATGCTGTTCAGTTTGATTTTATTATTTATGAAACAAATGCTAGAACTGCACTGAAGACTGACATTTACAGAGACAGATCAAGGGTAAAGCAATGCAAATGTATATGTAATTCAAGGTCCATGAACAGCTGGGTGACAACCTGTATATGTACTGTAAAGGCTAGCATTAGTATTTTTCCCCAGCAACTGAAATTCATAGATAAAACCAAGATAATGCAAATGCAGCTGGATAGCATGCTAAAACTCTTCGTGCTATAGGGTAATCCATGGATTTATATTTCCAGATAAATGATCTTAGAGGAAAATGTTCTTTAAATATAAGGCCTTAACACTGACATGAAGGATTGTGGATTTAATAGAAGAGTATAGATATACTGTATAGCTATATGATTAACCCCTTTAATTATCTTACTTCATTTTTGTACAAATAAATGTGCATGCCCTGAAAAGTCAGGCAAAATGACAAGAAATATGACAAGATCCTTCTTATTACAGGGTTCATTGGAGGGCACAGAGTGACTGATTCATATGCACATGGCTTGAAGCAATGCAGATAATAAAGAGAACTTGTATGTCAGTCTCAAGTTTAAAATTGAAAAAAAATTACTGTATCCTGGTACGTACTAGTTAGGCATAAAAATGACCAGCAATTTGTCCACTAATGGAAAAACATTAAAATGCCAAATTGTGATATACAGCATCGCTTAGAGGATCGACCTTACTGTGAAATGGGGATGCAGAACCTATGACCTTTAATGTCAGCATTTCAAACTTGTCTCTTTTCAGTAATAACACCCAATCAATATCATATATAGAATGAAAAATTAGACAATTTTCACCTTTCTTTTTAGCAGTCAAAGTATAAAGGTTAGTTCTTTTGGCACTGAACATTCAAACTGTTTTTGGAAATCAGTAAAGTACCAATTTAATTCTGATTCTAAATACCGCACTATAGAATTTCTTAATTTACTCACAATGTAATAGCAATCACTATATTCTGTAAGCTTCTAAGAACATAAATGTTTAAGGAGTTTACTGGTGCATTGAGAGATATTTTACAGAATACAATACAGGGACATGTATTAAAACAGATGTACTAAAACTTTTTTCCAGCCTAGTATGCAAACTTTAAATTTTTGTATTTTGTAACTTGGCATATTATAATACACTATAAGTACAATACAAAATTATAAACCCACAAAAAGTAATTATTTAAATGTAGGACAAAAAGGGCATCGATAAAAAACTCTATCCAACAGCCTCTAGCAATCATGACATGTATGGTTTAACATTTTCTTCAACCATACCTGTGAGACCACAGGTCAACATATTTTGTACTTTATAAATTATATTTTGTTAAACAAATAAAATGTCTCAGTTCTGATAAGATGCATTTTAGTTATGTTTTGATATTTCTCACTTAACTCCCCCCCCCCCCAAAAAAAAAAAAAAAATTGTCCGAATATATCTTAGAGTCAAATCAGGGGCTTTGTTGTAGGGGATACAGAGGTAGCAGTTGCTGCTAGGCTCTGGACCCTGAGGGGGCCCCAAGGTTGATCTGCCAAATAAAATATACCACTATTCTAAATGTAACAAGGTAGGTAGGGGTCCCATTACAGGTTTTGCATTGGGACCCAGGAACTTCAAGTTATGCTTCTGAACTGTCTAAAAAGCATTGAAACAGACGCATGACATCACTATTTTAAGCCATGTACTTAAGCCAAACTTAGATATTTACTGGGCCAAAAAAATCAAATTCTAAGGGCAAGCAATTGTTTAAAATAAAAATGGAATAATGCTCGTCCCTTCTTAACCCCAGCAGATGTTTTCCAGTGTTCTTCTCTGGACTCCCTTCATGGAGCTCCAATGACAACATAAATAGCCTCTCATGTGGCCACTGCAGCCAATCACTTGCCTCAATGCTCACATGGTAGTTGGTCAGATCATTGATGCAGGGTTGAAATCTCTGTGGCAATGAGTGACTGGACCACCAGAGACCTACATCTGTCAAAAAGTCCTCTCTCAGCCAGCCATGTTCAATATGAATACTCCAGTTAAAGAGCTTTGCTTCAACTTGTCTATGGGATATAGATATATATACATGGCTTGAGTATCTTAGACAACCTGCCAGCACCTTATTGAGTTACTCCCAGCTTCTCTAGCTGCTGTTTATGTTGCACACGGTGTTTACACTGGATATTACCTGGTCATAATAATGAGTCAGCTCTGGATATTATTTCTATTAAAATGTGTAATGCTATTTATATGAAATTTTCATAATTGAACTTACATATTATTTTCATAATATGGTAAAGGTCTACACATGTGTGAAGTCAGGAATTTGGATTGTTGGCTCCCATAAAGACTGAGACTAGTTTGAGTGATTAATGGGGAGAATTTACTATTCCCCTTTACCCCAGAATACTAACATATATGGAAAATATTGTGCCGCATCTTTGATGCACAAGTCTTTTTGTGCCAAAGATGCACCACTTCACTATTTCTATGCTCAGCTCGCTACGTTTTATAAAAGTGGGCGGAACAGAGTGAAAATCAAGGTGCTCAGGACAGGGACACCTTGACCTGGCAAATTTACTTTAACTCTTGCCAGAAAACTAACATAGTAAATCTATGCCAGTTCATGACGGGCTTAGATTTCCATTCTAGTCCATGTGAATGCATCTTAATTATTAAGAGGCCTGAGACTCAGGCATAGCTAGCACCAGTTGGCAACTTCATAACACTGGTGTACAAAACAAAACTCTTAATCAATTTTCCCCATTAAACGAATAATAAATAAAAAATAATTTATTTGGAACTTTTAGAGTTGAAACAGTTTTTTGATGTGGCCCTTTAACATTAATAGTGGACTTTGCTATAAACTTTATAATGTATGCAGGCAAAGGCAAAATTATACCATTTATGTTTTAATTGACTAAGCACATTCATTGTAATATTCTAACAATTCCAGTGACATATTATTTTGCAGTGCTTTGCATATTCAATTCAGTCTCACCCATATCAGTTTCCTTCCAGGATTCAAATTAAATTCTGAATTATCTACAAAGCTGTTCTTTTCAGCTTCAAGGCTGTAAACTTCTCAGTTCCTGATTGCATCTTAGCTCTTAATTTTTCTTGTGCTCTTTGTCTAAAATTTTGATTACAACTGCCAATATCATTTGTACATATTTTTGTCGTTTGCCTAACTTCCTCAGACATCCTAGACTGTATATTACTTTTTTATCTAAAATATGCACAGATGGAAAATTAACTTTCCCCCATCACAGCACTTTGTATTCTCATTACAATTGTATTATATGCATTTAATGCTACTATTCATAATAAGTGCTTAAGGGCCCATTTTCTTGAAAATATACAGTGAATACAATACATTATTCATGATATTGGACTGTAAATACAACCCCTTCTGCCTCCTGAAAAACTTAGAGGCTAAATTTCTGTTCTCATTTACATGCGTTATTTCTTTTCTACCAGATTTTTGTTGCTTTTTTATGACTAAGAAAGAGTAGAATGCTATTCTATCCAGTGATAGATCCAGTAAAATAGCAGCCAGACAGAACCATTAGAATTGATTATAAACGGCAAAATGGATCCCGCATATACTATATAACATGGGAGACTCCTGTGAAAATGGATGCTATTATGGCAATGGAAGCCAGGCCTTACTCTTTTATTTTTCTTTTACTTGTATAGTACCAATATATTCCTCAGTGACTGTCCCATATAGAGCTCACAATCTAAGTTCCCCATCAGGTTTTATTTGGAGTGTGAGACGAAACCAGAGTACCTGGAAGTTTTGTGACAGCAACTAAATTATTAGGGGGCATTCACAATACCGAGTTTTAGAGAGTGAAACTCTGTCTGTGTGTTGGTCAGAGTTACCAGCCTGCATGTTATGCTGGGAGAGGGAGTCCTAGCAGTATAGTTGTCTATGCTATACGAGTCCCTGCCTCCCAGTGACATACTGTCCTATTCTGTAATTCATACAGTATGTCGCTTGGAGGCAGGGACTCTTAGCAAGATAGATAACTATTGTGCTAGGAGTCCCTCTCCTGGCTTAAGATGTAAGCCGGTAAATCTGGCCAACACACAGACCGAGCTTCATTCACTCTGGACCAAATGGATTATTCCTTGTAATATAACATAAGTACATTGCTGAGATGAGGAAACCAATAGAATGCTATTGGAAAACAGCACAATTTGTAGGCCATGTGCATGAATGAACATCTTACTTCAATAGACAAACAGTGTAGTCATCAATTAGCCACCATATTGATATACAGTACAGTAGACAATATATTAAGTCCACTTTACATTAGGGGTCTACAATCTTTGATGCTTCACCTGTTACAAAACTACAACTCTTCGCATTCTCCATTCATTGCTATGAGAGTTCACAGAATAGCTGAACAAGGTACATGCTCAGAGTTGCAGTTTCATAACAGATGAAGTACCAAATGGATCCTATATAGATGTGACTAAAGTCTAACCCATTAGACATGACCTGAAAAAGAAGTTAGCTTTCAAGGGCGATAGTTGAACCATCATGTAACCTAATGCACTTTAAAATAATACATACCCCAGTAACATCCTAACATACTGTATTTTTAGTAATGTAAATACAACTGATAACATTGGCAAAAGATAATTTTGTTCTTACTTATGAACCAATGTACCTAGAGTATTGCTTTTTAATATACATCTATAATGCTTGTGTTAACAAGGAGTCAGGCTTTCCATGATTATTCCTTTAAAAATCAGACTCCACCTTAAAGTCACAAGTTTTCTACATCCTAGGGTACTAACATATTGTTAGCTCTAGTCAACTGCATACTGCAAATGCCATCAGAACTCATAGAAATGGCTCTATTTTGGTCACCATCTGTTTTGACTGTTAGCTCTGTGGGGAAAGTACTTCTTAATATATCACACAGCAATATCCTGCATAGTTTTCCTTTCAGCTCAGCTGGAAAGACATCATAGTATTGTCCTCTCAACATCTTGCGAAATGTTTCCTCACTATGAAGACCGAAATCACCAACTGCTAATCAACATCAAAAAGATATCTATGGAAAAGTCTTGGTACAATCTCCTGAGCTTTTGCATAATCTTGCCTACTGTATCTCATACTGGGACTTTCATAGGTTTCACATTTATTGTGAGACTTGTCTGAACTGAATTTAACTTACTAAGTATGGTAAGAGGTGTTCATATAGCTGCAATTAAAGTATACACTTTAATGTTACATTTATCTTGCAATAGTGCATTTTGGGCATGACTTGACTGTTTTAGCAAATACTTGTTTTATTCCATTCAAAGAGAGTCTACCATTTCCCCCTAGCACATTTGATTGTCACAACTGTGTTACAGAGTACATTACAGCAATAAACAACATACCTCTGTCATGTATGTCACTTTTGTAGATTTGGAGAAAATCAACTTTGAAGTCTTATACAAGTGAGGCAGTTTGTGCATTGGGGAAGTATCTTCAGCTACCCGGAGGATTGCTCCTGTCACTCAAACCACTACCATCACTTGCCTGTGACATCCCGTTAATCCTCCCATCGCTATGACATCGTACATCCTACTTGAGCAGCAAGAACAGTGCTTCCACAGCTGAAGCCCCCCATGCACCAACTGCCTAATTTGCATAAAACTTCTATGTTGTTTTTCTCCAATTCTACAAAAGTGACATATATAAAAAAAGGTATAATATTATCTCTGTAATGCGCTCTGTAACTTGGTGGTAGGTGTAGAATATGCATGGGGGAGGTGATAGACTCCCTTTAAATAAAAATTGACAACATGATGTTACCAGTTTGGGGTGCATCCCTGCACTCTCTGACAATGTCCAATTAGTGCTGGGTGTATAAGGAAACACTCCTCTGACAAGGGAGATGGAAACATCACATGTCAATTTATTCATAAATTTCAAAGAGGAATAACAGAGGGGCAACTCAGTGTAGAGTTATAAAAAAAGTTTTATGGGTAATACAAGTATTTACTTAAAGAAACGCGTCAGGAGAGTTATCAGTTCCTCTTTAAGCACTGAGCACTGAGTAGTTCAAAGAGAAACAAGCATTTGAACATCTGTTTTCTAGGGAGTTGACTGATGGATTTCTATGTCCACCAGGGACCATTATTGAAAACTAACAAAAGAACACAAATGAAAGGCAATATAGTTAGGAAGATGCATAACTCAAGACATTTTTAATAAATTCAATATACACCTGTCATTCTTATGACGAGCTAAGTGTTTCAATAAAAAGCAGAGAACTCAATGCTAGAAAGATGGAGAAGCCATTGCTGTATATTGATAACTTTGTATAAAATATACCCCTGTGTGCCTATATCAAGATAGCTTCATTGTAAAACTAACTGCATTTCAAGAGTAAAACTGTAGTTTCCTTAGCTTTGTTAATGATTCACAATCACTGCTTCACTGTTTTATTTTTTATAGTATTAGCAAATGCAATTTCCAAGCACTTTTATAAAGAGTTACACTATCTACTGTCTCTTCCATTACTGGAAGTATCTTTCTGAAATCAGAAACAGGATTTGAATAGCTAATTTTCCACTTATTTAGTAGAAGATCTCGCTCAGACATGAAACATTCTTCAGTGCATAGCTAATTCAGCATAAATTTGAGGCAGATATTGCATGAAGACATTTTCAAATTGAATCCACTGCATTACAATGAGCTGAACATCCCTATAGTACCGGAAAAGTAAATTATTTGGCTTTTAAGCACAAAGTGTCATTGTTCTTCAATATATTCCCTTTAATTTAAAAATGACACCTACTTGCAGTATGTTCATCTCAAGAACGGAAGAAAGACTCACTGTTTTAATTTTCTTTTTTGCTGCTGTGTATGATGCATATATTTATCAAGGTGGAAAATCACATTTGTCACTACGATAGAACAGTGAAAGGAAGAAAAGAATGGAAAATACATTTGTAATTTTGCATTCTATTTTTACCAAGGCCGACAAAATACATTTTGTAATCACAATCCATTTTAATACAGTAGACGTTTATCCAGCAGTTTTAAGCTTTAGAGTAAAATTTGTTTATGTTTCTAGAATAACTCTATAATTGAAAGTATTAATGCACCAATATATGACAAATCTAAAGCTGACATAGGCCATGTGTACATGGCAGGGCTGCATGGGTTTTAAACCTACTGGAAATTCATTGTTTTACTGAACTGAAATAGCAAGTCATAGCAATAGTCATGGGGTTCAATGACTCTGCGTGCAGACCTTTGTAGATGCAATAGTCTAGTTCATAATTGATCAATGTCTGCATGATGAAAACTGCTGGGTGGTAGACAAATTTGAAGAAAATGTTTGAAGCATTAGATAAATCCATTTAAAAAATAAATCAGGTCTACTTAAATGGGACAGTCACATCTCCTGACATTTCTGTTTCAGGAAATGTATGTATTCTCCATAAAATTACAATTCTTATAATGCTCTGTTAAGCTACTGTTATTCCTTCTAAAATGAATATGTTGCCATTGGGTGTTACCGTTCCCCTTATCAAAGGGGTAGGACCTTCCAGAATTTGATACAGAGGGGCAGTGTCAGACAATGTGGGAACTCTCCCCCAGCCATATTGCCTTGTGCATAAAAAATGTCCACTTAGGCTGAACAGAAAAATTGCAAAAGGTTTGACCTTCATTGTAATTAAATGTTGTTTAATAAAGATTAGCATCTCATCCTTCCACAATATAGGTCTAATGGTTAGATATGGGCAAATCCTGTATGTATAACTGAGACATCATCAAAATGTTTTAGCAAGTACCATGCCACTTTAGATTGTAGTGTCTTTTAATGGCCATGTCTTAGTGTCATTGCAGTGCCAATAAATTCAAGTCTTGGTTAAATGTCCTTGGAGACATTTTCTGACATGTCTCAAGGACATTTAAAGGTTCACATACACATTGAACTATTTTTCTTCATATTTTTATCACAATTCTTCATGACACTGAAGTAGTATGTTCTGCTATTTGTAACACATGACTATTTCACATTTTCAAGATGTATCTTATATCGCTCACAGTTGCTCACTAAACTATTTAAACCTAATGAATTGCATGTTTTTCACCAATATTGTTCTACTTTATCTCCAGCCAAGATCATTCCAAACACATACATAATAATCATTTTTCAATTATTCTCTATAGATGATTGTTTATGCCTCATAATTCTGTTTTGATATATTGGCATCTTGCCTACGATATAGTTTAGTTTATGTTTGTTTTATAAGAATAAATCTGTTCTGTGAGCTATTTTTTCAATAGTTTTCTCTTACTTTTCGTAAATAGAAACATGTCAACAGATTTTATGGGTCACGTCATGGTACATAATCAGATGATCAGCGTGCTTATAGAAAGGTTTATGCATTTCGTAGAAAGCATAAAGTTTGCCATATGGATAATCAAGATTAGAGAGAATTTACTGTGCATGTGTGCCTAAGTTTAGAACTTATAAGTGGTAAGGCTTAGTATTCTCAGTACGATTCAAGCATTCTTGATTTCTCTTTCAAAATGGTGGTCAAACTAACAGGATGGGGTGTTTGTGCTTGCAATATCAGTATTATTATGATGTAAAATTACAAGGTTTCAAAAAATCAAAAACAAAACAAAAAAGCTTTTTTTTTTCAGAACTTATTAATGAGCTGTCTTTTGGCTAGGTCTCTATTGAGCACTGCTTCCACTTCACAGGCCATTGGCATAATATTCATGAGTCTCATGTCCTTTTTGTAGCTCACTCTGATGTGAATGAGGCTAAGTTACAATATGAATAATACTCATTCAAACAGTTGATCGCAGGGGTGCCAGCCATCAGACCTCAACCAATATAGTAATGGTTACCCATCCTAAGGATAGGTCATTGACATCATAATACTGGAAAACTTCTTTAAGGCTAAGGCCCCACGTGGCGTCCCGCAGCAAAAAAGCGCTGCGGGAAAAACCACGGTGGGAACGCATCGCCGTTCTTCCCGCAGCGCTTTAGACAGAAAGTTTGCAGAGGTTTCCTCTGCGGACCTTCTGTTTCAATTATACCTATGGAGAAACCAGCGGCGTTTCCGTAGGTATAATTGACATGCTGCGATTTCCAAAACCGCGTCAATTTTGGAAAACGCCGCGTGTCTGCAGCGCGGGTTTCAACGCAAAGTGGGCATGGGATTCCCTAGAATCCCATCCACTTTGCTCTGACTGTAAAATGCCGCAATTTTTTCTGGAGCTTTTCCCCAGCCTAACAATGCCACTTTCTTCATAAACAGTGCTAAGCTTTAGCCACATGATGGCTTCAATATTGGAAATTTCCTGTGTCTAAGCCTACTAGTAAAAAAGTCTTGGGATTGCTGCCTGTAGAAGCAATCTATATAGATCTAGCCCTGCTAAAGGCAAAAACTATTCTAAGGGTGGTTTCACACACAGCATTTAAAAAAAATGCCACTGTTTTGTTTGTGCATTTTTTTGAGGCAGAAGTCAGAAGTGGATTCAATAGGAAATATAAGGACATATGCTCCCGCTTGCTGGATCCACTTCGGCATCACAAACACATACTGAATTACCTTATTCAAAAAATTGTTGTGTGCGAAACCTCTCTAAGGGAGGGCTGCTTGAGATGCACAGAAATTCCTCCAGTGCCACAGCAAAAAGTACCAAATTCAGCATGTTTGTTGTGGCAACTTTCAGGGAAATACACTGCTGTACTTTCCTGATAGAACTCAGTAGCCTGTCTGCTGTGTGTCTCCCCTGACAGATTTGCTCAAGAGTTTTGGATGTGCCCTTGAAGAGAAACATAGGCTCTGATAGAAGAGAAATGAGATCTTCATATATGCTGATTGTGCCAGGCACCATTTGCAAGTACAGCAGAAAATTGCCATAATTAATAAAAAATATGTATATTTAGTCCCAATACCTAGGGCAGCATGAAGTGTAAATATGACCTGGCACTGCATTACTCACTCAGAGCAGAAGTGGAAGGCTGTATACCAGCCTAATGAGAATGACAGAAGATCTGAATGGGGCCTCCAACATTAATATCTGCAGGGCCTTAGACCATATAAACCCTTTTCTATTGGCTAGTGAAATGCACACTCATGCATGAATTGTCAATATTTGAAATGTGCAAAATATTCAATCTCAGTTGCCTTGAGAACTACAAGTAGTATGCCAGTTATATGATTACAATACAGTTTGTGGTTATATAAATATTTAGGTAGTAGTAATGTAATAGAAGCAATATTTAAAAGGGTTAGCCACTTTCAGACCAATATTGAGAGAAATTCTGACCATGGTCATGTGATATACAGTCCATGGTCATGTGATGGACATACAGGTGCACAGCTCGTTATAGTCACAGCACAGTAATCAGATCTCTGCCTTGTAACGAGCTGTGCACCTGTGTGCTCATCACATGACCACGGACTGATTTTTATCCACTGGCAGTAAGTAGAATGAATGACAGCAAGCAGAGATCTAGATAACTGTGTGAGGAGTTGATACTGAATGTATATTGGAAAACTGTACAACTTTTTATAATACAAAGGTTTGTCTCTAATTATTGGTCTAATTATTGGAGCTGTGGTTATAAGAACAGATTTACTACATGAGTAAGTGGCTAAGCCAACATGTCATCTAAGGCTCTGTTAACATTAGCAATGTGGCTTGTGTTTTTAAGAGAAGTCACAATGCTGAGATGGATTTGTTACATAAAAGAAGACACCAGTGCTGCCCAGTGGACCTCACTGACATTTAATGCGGCCTTTTGGGTTTTTTGAGGTGTCTTTCATCCTGAGAAGCACAATAGTGGTGCATGCAGGACTATTTTCCTATCAAAAACAATGAAATCTGAAAATGAGGCTAAACTTTCAATGCAGATGTAAACCAAGCCATAGTGAATGTCATATGTCTGTAAAACATAATGTTATGGAACAATTTCATTTCTATAAATGTGCAACCATGACTATCATGTTACAGATGCCTTTCATCGATGATTGTACAATGGACCTAATTTATCAAGACACTTTAACAGTAAACCTGGCCCTATTGTCCATAGCAACCAATCACAGAGCAGTCCTTATTCTTCACAGGCAGCTGACATAATCAAAATTGAGGTTTTTTGGTTGCTATGGGTAAGAAAGAAAGTTGTTTTTTTATTTTTCCCAATGTTTTTCAATGAGTTAGAATGTCACATATGAATGATTGTAATTCTAGAAAATTCCCGTAAGGCCAAGCCAATATTTTTCTACTATTATGCTTTTTTGAACCAATATTTTAAAGCTTTTTTTTTAGAAAAACAGCCCAACAAGTAATGTCAACAAGTATAGATTTTATTTCTGTTCCTCTGAAATGAATTTGATGTTTTGGCGTTTTCCTATATCACCACTGGAAAGCCGTCACAGTATCATTAACATCTAGACATTTTGGAAGGAAAGATCTTAACAAGGGTAACAGAGAAAAACAATGATCATTATTACAATAGCACACTTATCATTACGCTCCATGCTGACATTCAATAACCCAGCCTGTAACAGCAAGGCAGAAAAGGGTAGAAAACAACACACACAGTTGAATAATAGCTGACATTTAGTAATATATTTTATGTAATTTGGAGACAACGAACAGTAGAATAATTACACCATTTAAGTAAGCTGATCCCTTTAAAGGGCAGTTGTGTAGTGATATACAATTGTAGCTGAAAACTACTATTGTCCAGAAGAAAATTATTGGCTATTCCAGTGATGTACTCTTGAGAAGTGCTACTATATCTGGCTTTCCTATTCACTGTCTGAAAATGTATGAAACAAAAGAACAAGGGGAATCAAAAGCAGTTGTGAAACAAACATAGCCACCATAGGGGTTGGGTAGTTTATATTGTCATGCACCATTAATTTTAATGACATACTCAGTTCAACAGAGTTACTGTATACTGATGTTATTATGTATTATTTACTGGATTCCATTTGCATACAGTAATTGTTTGATGTTTATTTGCTGAATGTTCTTTTATTCTGAATGATTATATATTTAATGTTAAAGGTTTTTTTATTTCAGGCAATACGTGGATGCACAGTATAATACAAATCTATATATACTAAATAAGTTTTTGATGTGTGCTATCAAATTTAAAAAGGTTTCTGGGATTAGAAAACTGGGTCTGACTTTTTTTCCAAAACAGTGACATTTTTGCCCATGGGATTCCAAATGCATTACTTGAATGACTGACATGTCATGTTATATTTCCTCAGCCCTATTTAAGCATGGACATTACGAAAACATTTTAATAGGTGGCCCACAATGCGCCATAATGGGGGGGATTTAAAATAAACTTTTTAACTGGACCACTAATAATAATATAAATAGCAACTTGAGTTGAGCCTTTTCAGTAGAGCAGATAGCTTAGAATTCAGCTTGCTGGAACATTGACAAATATGCATAGTAAGGATTATTTAAGCTAAGACCAACTCAATGTACACTTTATGAACAGTTAATGTTACCAATAGGATTATACTGAAATGAGAGCGTGTATTGCATTTGGCAAGAACTTCAAACACAGAAATTGTGTTGAGACTGCCAGGCTGCTGTGTACTAAGTCTCTCATCTATATGCAGATTTTGTTTTAAAGACATACAGTGCTTTATGGGTAACACTTCCATTTCAATGTATACTAAGTTTAAAATAAGGAAAGAAAATATTTTTAATATCTTAAATTCAAAATGAGTTTTGAGTGCTAATATACAAAATTAATATAATGTTGAGTTTTGATGCACGTCATGACTGATATGACCAAGAAAGTTTTGAATAATGTTATTATTTTTTGCTAATGATGTCAATCATTTCTTGGGGATTTACACTACTTCTACTAGATGAAGATATTGCTCATTATAAAAGGAATAGGATTGACTGAAGCTTTTTTTCTAATTTGTATCTGAATATTGCAAATGTGTATACCACATAGGGTTAATGTTAAAGTTGCCTTCAGCATAAAATCATCCCTAACATACATATATTTCCCTTAGTGCATTTATCTTCTGAAAAATGTATCAACATATAAGTTTCATACAGATGTGTTCACACTTAGCTAATCTCCAATTCCTCATGAAACCATTTTAACACAATATTACAAGCTGTTAACAATATCCTTGACATGCTGCAATTGACATTGCTCTACTGGGTGACTGCATATGAACAGATATAGGATAGCTAGTATATCATTTTGTGATAACTCTTCATGAAATCTTGTTGCTTTTGGAAAAGCTGCTTATCTTAAGATACATATATCTGGACATGTATAGCTAATAGGACATGTAAAGAAAGACATATCTGTAGTGAAAACTATTAAATATTTACTATAGTCTTCAAACAAATGCATGGTAGCTACACATAACCCACCTTAAGCTTTTTTTAAGAAATATAGTACAGACTAATAGGAACAGATGTTGACTATAGCAACCAATCATATTCCAGCTACTAAATAATTAGAGTAAAGCTATTATCTGGTTGGATAGAATGAGTAATTGTTTCTATTGTTACAGGATCTATTTGTCCAGACTTACAGTGGTTATTTTGTGAAGACCTCCCCACTTTAAAGTAAAGCTGCTGATGATCAATTGACTGCCTTAATAAGAATAAGCAACTACAAGCACATGTCATTCACCAGGAATATCAGAAAGAAAGGTGTTTTGTTAGTGGCTCTCATGGAGTATTGCCTTCTCAGAAATGTCATTATGACATAACACATTTAAATACAATTTATATAAATGTATCCTATCCACTGGCTGGATTATTTTAATCTTCATTATTACAAGTAAATATCCTCTTTTACCAAAGCGTTCAATTGCAAAGTGTCTAAATTAGGCATGTCAATACTGTACGATAGTACGTGTGAGCTTTTGTGAATGTATATTTGTCGGAGGAATATTACAATAGATGTTGTGCATATCAAGGCAACTGCTCTATTACCCTCTTTCTATTTTATAACCAAGAAGAATTACAGGTTCAAAATCCTGAAAATTCATATTTCTTCATTTCTTATGTCACAGATATGTTTTAGGGCCATTAGTAGCAGCAAGATTAATTATATTATTAAAAGGCAATTTATAGATCCCTAGTGCTTCATTTGGGATGTTTGTTTTATAAACTATAGATTTTTCAGGGTTGTGAATAGAAGGATCTAAACTAGAATTGATTGCAATATAACATGTATAGAAACAATCTTTGTTACTATAACAAGGAAGGTAACCTTGTTAAATTGGCTTACTGAGCAATAAATTGTAGATTTGTAAAGGTTATTTTTATTTTTCAAAAGTATATCTATATATCTATTTTTGTCTATAAAGAAAAAAAATAGATAGCACCAGAACACTGAGCAAATAGTACCCAAGTTGCACGGCAGTATACCAATATAATAATTGGGTAAAGGAAGACGAAGAACACTCGTCTGCCAGCTTCCTGACCTTCGATGGAATACTTTATTCGAACCAGAATACATCACATATCGGCCCACGTAGGAGCACACTTGAGAAAGGCTCCTGTGTGGTAGTATTATGGCTTCAATAAAATATTCCATCGAAGATTAAGATGATGGCATATGAGTGTTCTATATATTTGCCTTTAGATATATAGATACAGTATATATATTTACAAGTGGCACAGACACACACAATGCACAAGACGTAGTTACCGTAAATGACAAACTCATCACATTGAAAAAGCCATTTTATCTGCCAGAATAATCTTATAGAGCTGAAGAAGCTGAGCAGATTCATTCCGTTTTTTTGGAACAAAATTTAATTTAACTTATACTAAAGCAAAGACAACAATAAATTGCTAGCTATACTCAACTTTTTCCTACAAAACTATATATTAATCTGTTTAGCTCCCTCTGTTCTATAACATGATTCTGGAAAATTGAACAGCATTGTCATGGCGACCGAGTGCATTTGGAGAATATATATGTCTCAACTACCATGTTGGGGGTTATAGAAGCAGGCTGTGCTATGCTGTTTCTGTAACTTGCATAAAAAGTGGATGAGGGGATTGCAGAAACATCATAACACAGTCACCTATACTATTTCCATAGCTCACAAGATGAGGAAAAAATTAAGCTCACTGAGCTATGCTGTTTCTGTAACCCCCACTCATTTCTAGAGAGTTACAGAAGCAGTGTGCCACAACCCACTTGACTGTTTTCATAACCCCTTGCCACCAAATATATATATGGTACAGAAGCCTTTTTATTGAGATATATGCAAGTTCCAGAGATAGGACTTGTATGTATCAGACATTTATGGCATAACCTGTGGGTATACCCATTTAAGTCTGCCAGCTGTTTATGCATTTCTTAGCTTTTGGTCATGCTTCTTGTAGAAAATATCACAATTCCTATACCTAAATATAATTTTTGTAACCAACTTCTTACAGTAACTATTCCTAAGTATGATAGTTTGATGGAAATATCTTGTATCAGTGCTGAATGCATTAGTAACATACATGAACATTGTGGCAATTAAAGCTCCCCACAGCTATGTTCATTAAAAGGTTATGAGATGATTTACAAGGCTCTTAGCCTCAATTTCATTTACAAACTATAGACCCCTTATGATTAGTTTACATTGTGTCAATGTATGTTATTTATTTTTATATAAAATTAAATGGCTAACTATGTAATACATGAACAGGATGGCCATCTAGAGAGGGAGAAACTCTTATTTAGCAGTGTTATAGAAATTAATATTAAGTTATATACAAATACTAAAGAGTGGGAGTATTATGGCTTCAATAAAATATTCCATTGAAGATTAAGATGATGGCAGATGAGTGTTCTATATATTTGCCTTTAGATAAATAGATAGATGCAGTATATATGCAAATAGACACACACAACACATAAGAAGTAGTTACTGTAAATGACAAACTCATCACTTTAAAAAAAGCCAACCACCCATGTCCCAACCACCATGTTGGGGGTTATAAATTTAATTGGATTTATAGTTCTGTATTAAAATAGTGACATGAGTTGCTCCTGTCTTGCTGTCTTTTGATACTTCTGTTTTATGATATTCTGTGAGATTTCCAAATTTCTGAATTTGTGATCTGAAATGCAAGCACTTGTGAATACATGGAAAATAATGATAAGAGATGATTGAATCGAAGCTGACGAAGTGGAATTTGATCCAAATTTCAGGAAATATTCGATTTGCATCGAACCCGGATATCCTCGCGCTTGGTAACAAATCGCATTTTTTTCAAAATGGCTGCTGCACATGTTAGGACATGAACACTGGGAACGTAGGATCACCCACAAAGCACAATGTGTGCAACCAATCAGCAGCCAGCCCTCTGACGCCCCTTCGTGAGCGCCCACGGCATGTTTGACTGTTGCATCCAAGGTGTTAAAACCCCCGATCGGTTATGGAGCAGGGTGTTAGCTGTCAAACATGACCGCAGCATCCAAGGGGTTCCGCCATTTTGCCGCCCACCTCGACTCTCTGCAGACAGAAAATAGCTGTTTATTCTCGGCAATTTAATTTGGATCAAATAGAATCATATTGGAAAACTTGGCGAAGTTGCCGATTTGAATTTTTGAAAACTCTAATAATGAGATAGATATATATATATACACATAGGCTTACTAACTCATACTGCTGGCTACTAACATCAGCCAGCACCATATATGTGCCTATCATTTAAATAGAAAATGTGATTGGTTATATCAAATTCTATGGTTGTAAGAGGCAAGACCTCCGGACTACAATGAGTGACTAGTCAAGGAGTTAAACTCTGAGACAGCATCTCCACTGACCTGTGTGTTGGTGTGTTGTTTTCTCCCTGGATGGCCAGTCACTCACTCTCACTAGGCCAGAAGGAAAGAAATTTACTAACCATAATTTGAATAAGCCAAACAAAGTGATGAAGTTCCCGAATTCTGCAGCAACTGCAACTCCCTTATTTGGCTGATAATGCAGGTCTAAGTGAGACACAAATCCCTTTATGATGACAACATGCACTAATCCAGGTTGTCTTCATAATAAATGCCTTTTAGCTTATATTTATGGTCATATATATATATTGCAGGAGCATCTACTCAAATAAAATTTTATTTAAAAATGCGCATAATGTATTGTAAATTCCTATAATTTTCTCTTTCAATTTAATTGTTTTTTAATATAGTAAGACTTCCATTCAGTATATCTGTTTTAATTAGGTTATATCATTAAGAAGTAAATTACCAATTTCTTAAAGTTAAATGTACTGTAAATGTGACATTTATTCTATTAGCTCACACGCATTTAAAAATAAGGAAGATGTATAACACCTTAGATGTTTTGAGAAAATGTTACTATGGATGAGGTGCCTAAGAAGATTACTGTGCGCCTGGAGATGCAATTAATTAGCAACGTGTGAGAAACAGTTTTTGGTATTTTATTTATTCCTTATGTTTAAAGAAAATCATTTAGTATAAATTTTGTTAAGTCATCCTGCAGTATGAACGACACATGTGCAAGGAAATATTGGCTTGTGGGGAAAATAAAAATAAGAATAACGATGGTTCAAACTCAATGTGATAACAACACATGATGACCTCCTTACACTCCTATGGTATACCATCAACAAACAGGTAAATAAATGGACTCTAAATTGTAAGGTTTAGCAATAACAAGATACCGAGTTTAAGACCAAGGGTAGAAGTTCAAAGAACAGTAGGACACAACACATGGACAAATATGTCATGCCTAATGTGAATAGGAGCTTACATTGACCCATGCAGTGACCTCTTACTCAAAGGATGTTTTGATATATGAAGTTCTTACAATAAATGTTATTATGTTATATTACCTTTCTTAGGCTAGGTTCACATCTGCGTCGTAGTCTCCGTAGGAGGACTACTGCATAGAGGACTATTCTCTCCGCCGATTTTAGTATAAAAACGGTGGAAACCCGATGGACAACCGCTGTTTTAGCGGACAGGCTCTCCATCATTCAGGTTTCCAAGCGGACCCAAACAACAGAGAGCCCGGTGTAAGTGTGAACCTAGCCTTACAAATAAAGTACAGTATTTTTAAGAGTAGTTTTCCAAAACTGTAATGAATCTCGAAAAAACCTCTTGAACCTACTACAATTTTTAAACAATATTATGAAAAAGTTTGGTAAAATTGTAATTTCTTGTAAGTGAATATTAAGAAAGTGAAGTGGAAGGGAGACCGTAACATTAGGACTAGCCTGTCATACATGTACACAGAAGAAAAAGAAAGCAATGGGAGAGATTTACTAAGCTACCACAGAATTCTCTCACTTTCTGCCAAAACTGCCATTTAGTACATTCCTTGCAGAACATTTATTGCTTGCTTTAGACACATTGTGTGCCTCAATAGACAGGTTTATAAACAGGAGCATGACCTAAAAGACAAAAATTGTGCAAAATTGTGTCAAACTTTTGTTGTAAAATATTGGTCTAAAGTCTAGTTTTAGGTTGTCTAAATATGAGACAGCAATAACCTCTGTCCCTTAATATTTCCAGGGAAGAATATCATAAAATGGCACTTGATGAAACATGGCAAGACGAATCCAACAGAAAAAAAAGTCGCTGTATGACTCTGTATCAAGTCAGAGGTACAGTATAACCCTATACAGTTCTGTGGGTGCAGTATCATAGTTTATTACTCACAGCTTGTACTGAGCTATAGCACAAATGCATTTACGAGCCCCAAGTAAAAAAAAAGTTAACAGCTTAGACACAAAATGCTGCAGATAATATATTAAATATGAGTCATGTTAAGAATTACATATTTTTAAAAATATTTGAGCTATTAAGGTTGAATAGAGTTGCACATTTAAATTTCTATAAATTTTATTCATATATTCAAACACAACAGAAATGCAATCAAGGAGTAACAAAACAGTATTACCAATGGCAAAATCTATTCTGGGACATAGAGAAAGTTTTTTTTTTCTGTTCTAAACTTTTCTTTTAAAAACACTCATATTTTCTAATTTTGTTTTCTCTGAGCAAAACTCATACGCAGGCCCTCATTTATCAAAAGTGATGAATGTATTTCCCCATGTAGTAACAAATTTATGACTGCATTTGCCTCCTTGATAAATCTGTCATAACAAATATCATTGACATTAACTTTCATAATGACTAAAATTACTTTTTCTACACCAGTGTCTGTGTATAGTAGATATGAGAACATTTTATCATTTGCAACTTTTTAGTGACATTTTAAAAAGTTGCAATTCATAAATATGTGTAAATTCTGAACAAGTATGAAGCTATGGCCGCTTATCCTCTGCATGACCTGCATGAAGCAAATGGCTCCACATTCTGGCACAAATGGTTAATAATTGTGACCTAAAGCAAATAAAATCTCCTGATAAGTATCTGGAGCAAAATGTGCTAAACAAGGTGCCAAATACATTGAAAATGTAGAGCATTTTGTTACGACTTAAGCAGGATCTGTTGGCCAATGTGTAACATGGCATTTTCAAATACACTAAAGAAAGAATCCATGTGTCATGCACCAATCTCTAAGACCCTGTAATACATATAACACATTTTACCAGTTTTGCATTGTGTGTTAGTTTAAAGCACACTTCGAGTTAACGTGGCTGTGTCAAATTACAACTTATTATATCATCTATCCACAGGTGGCATCCCCACCTGTCACAAGAACAGGCCCCATGTACCTCCATCTGAATGTTGCATAGGAACGCTGCTGCTCCATATAACTTTATGATACTGCCAAAGATAGCTAATCTCTGTCCTTGGCCTTTCATCTTAGGGCAATGGTAGGATACCTGGATTACTGATGCGCCATTCAACACAAGAGATCCCTCTTCTTATAATTGCAGTTGAACCCCCACTACCAGACACTTGTCACATATCCTGTAGTTAGATCATAATCTATAAACTTGACACAACCTTTTAAAACCTCAGTAAAATGATTAATCGACAGTTAATGAGTAATAGACAGATAATTATTAATTGATTAAATGTCAGTTACTGTAATTCTAGTACTTCATCAATTTCCTTAATTTCTGCAAGTAAAAATTGTGATATAGAATGTGATATTGTGTTCAGCTGTAGTCAAACCTCAGCTTTTATGTTTTGGATAGATGCATGATGGTGTTGGAATATGAGTCTGCTCTTGTTCATCTTTATCACAATAGTAAAAGTACCTGTACATAAATTTAGACTTCTAATGATTTTTTAACATTGTATTTGAGTTATTCAGTCGGGTATACATTTTCTTCCCACCAGATGTATATAGTTTATATGCTATAAATAAAATTTCAAACGTATGTCAAAAGGACACCTTTCCACATATGTTTGACCTACAGTATATAAAACTACTGGAACTTTATAGCTCTGGTATACATATGTACAGTGTATGTCATATATGTGCAGCAAACACAATGGGACAGATTTACTAAGCTCCTATACCACTTTTGTTGTATAGAAAGTCACAACCCTTGGGTTTGCAATTGTTTAAAGGCCACTTGTAACACCACTTTCTGAAAAGAGGGTGTGGTGATGGTGTACTGATAGTGGGGCTATTAGCCACTGACATGTTTATTATCATTTACACCAGTTTTCTGGCATACACAATACCAGAAATCTATACCATTTATAAGTAGGCATCTCATTATAAATCAAGTGAATCCTCAGGTGGCGCAGGGATTATCAAGATCAGCATGCAAAATACCAGCCTAATAAGTCCACCTCAATGTGAACATAACCACAAAAGCGCATAAAAAGGATATAATAATATCGAACAAGAAAAACAGAATGTGAGTCATATAAAATTACAAGTGACAACTAAATATTTGCATATGATTTTCTCTCTTCAACATTCTTATTAGACTTTTATTTTTTTAACCTATTTATTTAAACCTGCATTGGCTAATCCTTACACTTCAAGCTCAGGTCATGTTCAGGGTTGGTGAAAGAAAAGAGAAAGAAAACCTTTCAGATTGTAAAGAAATAAACATCCTTTCTCACTAAAAGCTTTCTAAGTACTTCTTGTGTGCTTGCTTGGAACACTGAAAGAGAGACTTGTTTGAGCCCTTGTAAATGTTTCTGTAGTCTAGAATATTAAGTGTACCACCATACAAATTGCATAATCTATGGCAACCAAAAACTATTTAGAGTTTTGCTTGTTAAACTGTAGTAGTCAGTAGATCTGCTATGACTCAAACTGTCACCTATAATAAAACAACTAAATGTATAATATGCTACACATTTGTATGGAGTTACAATTACTTTTTATTTCTTTACATTCACAGTTTGTAAAAAACATGCATATAAACAATTTATAAAATTTAGAATATATTCCATATAAACTAATAAAATAATAAAACTATTAAAATAAGCCCTATACCACTAAATCACAATCTAAGAAAGAATATTAGAAGAATGTTTTACTTTCCTAGAACCTTTCAGACAATTGAAAGACAGGAGGACACTGGGACAAATTTAGAAATCCTTTCTAATACTTAGAGACTGTAAACTTGGGCAGGCTCAATAACTCCTGATATGTGATAAATTTAGTATATCTTTCTAGAGATGTTTTGTTACTGCCTATGAGGGGGCCTAGATTTCAGTTAGGTGAACACCCGGTGGAGAATGCACCTGTGTCTCGCCATATATCAGGCTAATCCTTCAGCATCACAAGGATCATCAAGACCAAGTTTCAACACACTAGTCTTGATGATTTCCCCCTCCCCTTTCTGTTAAGCCACACCCCTTCCCACTAAACCATTCACTTTCCTTTAGGTTACACTCCCTTGTTTAGTGAGTAGCACAAAATAAATGTGAAGTATGAATACATATCAGTTTTGGCACAAGTTGAGCCGGAATTCTGGCATATTTTAGTTTAGTAAATCCTTCTCAATTTTTTTGGAGACCATATTATCAGATAATTTTGACACCTAGCTTATTGGTGACTCTTTAATTTAAATTTTACATCACATCATTCCACCATTTTCTGGAATTAGACAAGATTCATTGTCAAAGGTGACCCATCCTTACAGTTCATACTTTTGATACCTTAAATAACTTATTGGTTATGTTTTAATTTAAATTTTAGCTCACAGATTTAAACCATTTGTGGGATAGCATTAGATTTTCTGGCATTACTAAACATCCCTGACCATTCAAACAACTTCATCAACCAATGTTGTTGTTTTTGAATGCCATTTTGATTTACATAGAATATACTACTGCTGATTCTACAGTTGTATTATTCCCTTCTGGACAAAAGTACCATTGCTGAACACCATGTGCATTCAAGTTTTGTGTGAAACCTCAATACAGACCTTTCTTCATGTAAAAAACATTAGCATGTATGTCAAAATGAAATTGGGAAGGACTTCCATTTTGCATTTCTCAGTTGTATAGACCTTAAAGATATTGACATTTTATATGTTTATATACAGTAATGTATAGTCTTAAATAAAGCCTTTATATATACATACAGTTTGTCACATAGAATTCTTAATATAATTTTGCCAAACAAAAAAAAAAAATCAATGTCATTAATGTTATATATTCAATTAAAATTTATAAAAAAAAAATAGTTGATCAAAACTACCAGCCAAAGACTTTATAAAGTTATTTGGAAAAGCTTACTTTTTATTTATTCCCTTTTCAGACATCTTTTAATGTACTTTGCCACTGGCAATGCAGGCAAATCATCATGAAACGATGGCCAGTAGGCATTCTAAAAAGGTAGCTGGAAGCTCTGTGGTGATTAATTATTGACGGGCCATCTTTCTATTTTTAATGTACAAAACAATATTTATTTTTACTCTCTAAACTCATTAATTTACCACACTCACACTGTAAGTATCTACTTGGCAGATTTAATATAAAAAATCTCCTGTAACAGCCCATTATTATACATGATATAGCCAATGTTCCCCATCTACTATTATTTCTGTACCTGCTGCACCAGAAAATTGTCTAAAACTATACCTCAACTTAACGCACAGTAGGTACACAATGTTACATCTCATTTGAAGTCTTTTTTCAACCGTTCTAATTATGTTACTATGTAATTACTATATACAGGAAATTTTCCTTCATTTTACTACGTCACTACAATATGTATCTTATGGTTTCTCTTTTCATTATCAATGTCATAAGGTCTAAGTCAGACACAAGATAATATTAATAATAATATTAATAAATAATAAAATATTTTATAATAATAAAAAAATAGCTCTGTAAGATATTTGCATTTTCTATCCAGTCACCTAAAATTTTTGTACAAGAGTCATGTGGGTTATATAAAATGAAAAAGATCATGACCCTACTTTCAACTTTTGCGATACTGAAATTGTAATAAAGTGTATCTATTAGAACACTTGTGCATAGCAATCATGTCTTGCAACCCATTACAAAATTGATTATTAATTGTCTACTAATAGCTTCTTACCTAACACCTTTATGGACCTAGGTTATTATAAGTAATATTATTCAGCATATAATATGATATAACACTAAAGTACAGGAATTTTAATTGCATACTGTCTGATATATTGGAAGGTGGAAATCATTTTACATTTTTTTCATTGTTACAGCATGTCTTGTTTTGCAAAGTCTTGATCTGAATTAGATGGCACAGAAAATCTTTACATCTTGCACTGTTTTCCAGAAGCCTACATATTCACAAACTATCTCAAAATTCCCACACCTTCTTTCAACATAAACAAGTCTTTTTACATGAAGAGTTAAGCACAGCAAACAAACTTCCGATAATCCTATCCTTTATATTATTTAGCTCACATGCAGGAGATTGGTTATTGGTTTCATGGTTAAATGTCATGTAAAGGGAATGGCACACACTATGAATTTTAATGGAGAGACATATGCGGAAGCTTGTTTCTGATGAGAGCGCACATGTTGGACTATGGGAGCATTTCTCAACCTAATATCTACCAGTAATGTGATTTCTGGCATATGCCTTTTTCTGGATCAGCAACTGTGTATTCTGCAGCCTCTATTACACTCTCTAATGTAGTTTCCATGAATCAATTGCAAAGTCACTCTTCCAAAGCCATTAGAAATATCAATGTTAATGTATTCATTATAGATATTTGAAAATGCCTTTTGAGATGTACTTTCAAATAAACATGCCTCTGTGGAATATCCTGGTGATAGTGAAAAAGAGACATCTTAACTACTTAGACTCATCTTGTAATTAGGCTTTCATAATAAAATCTTTAGCTTGCCCTCAGAGGTTGCAAGAAGCTTCATGTGTTCTTGTTAACCATGTTCAACTATGACAGATTTGTAAGACAGTAATTTTTCTTAACAACACCATCTATTGTTTATTGCACTACTGTATACTATCTTGTAGCATCTCTCAGAGATCCCAAAAAAAGTCATGTAATTGCAACATTTTCGATAAGATCTTGTGAATAATTATAAATCTGTGGGGGCACACTGATATCCACATGTTAGTTGTGTACTGCTATTGTCTGCATAGGATAAAAGTACCAGGCTGTACACTGAATTCTCCTGTGCAGATGTATACTATATTATCTCACAAATACAAATGGCATTAGACATTGATGAGCCAGTCAATGTACCTATAGTCCATCCTCTCATTCTATATATATATATATATATATATATATATATATATTATATAGTTATATAGTTATATATATATATATATATATATATATATATATATATATAGTTAGTTATATTAGTTGAAAAAGTAATGTTAAGATAAGGGTCTTGTTGACTAATATCAAGTGTTTCTTACAATATATATGTATATTGTATATACATATATATTGTAAGAAACACTTGATATTAGTCAACAAGACCCTTATCTTAACATTACTTTTTCAACTAATATAATCATAAGAAATGCACATCATTTTAGAATTGTAAGTACTATGTAAAAGTTCTATAAAATGTCAGATAGCTTTCAAACCTTTGGGAAAAATGAATTGTGCTTTTGCGTGAAGTCATGCATTCAGACTGATATGAGTTGCTGCAGCCCTGTGGAATGATCAGTCATGTATAGAAGAGGCAAAGCTGTGTCTAAGCCTCCCAACGGGGAGGTTAAAGAGCCAATTATTTATAATGAAACTGCTCGCAAATAACTGCAGCAATTAATGCAAAAAGCTGCTACAATCCCAGCGAGAACTCGAACAACTGGATAGGGGGTGAACAACCTAGAACCATGGCTTCTACATGGATAATCATCATCAGGTACATTTGCACAAAATGTCTACTCTCTTTCTTGTATCACAAGACATCCACCAAGTTTTTGGCAGGGCTTTTAGGGCTTTAGATGGCCTACTTCCAACAGCAATCAATGTTTTCACCTGTTTTCTAGCATAATGTTGCTAAATATCTCTTGGTCTAGATCACAATAAAATCATTACTGATATCTACAGTCTTATTGGTTGCTAGGAAAATGTGGGTTTTTTTTTAATTTAAGACACCTTTCATATATTTACACAGCTGTAAACCTCAAGCTATCTCATGTTTACAATTTTCAATATATGAAAATTCCATAGTCTCCATGTTTTGTATCTTTTTATGTAAAAGATACAAAATATCTACTATTGCATGATTGGATACTATATATCACTCTTTATATCAGGAAGTGTCCTTTCTTGTTTATCCATAAACAGAATGCAATTAACAGAAAATAACGTGTAACATGAAATTGAAGCATTCTTGTAGACAAGTGATTTCTATTGGGATTTCCACTATATACCTAAAGATCAATCCTCATCTTTCCTATGTGCTTACACCAACTGAATGGCTATAATACATTGTGTCTCTCCTCAGTAATGAAAAGCATTCAATGTATTCCTTTAAAAGTGCAGTTGATTAGTCTCATAGGGTCAGATAGCTGGAGCTGATTAATATTCCTCCTGTAGCTTTAAGGTTTTCATTGCCTTCTACAGCAGTATACAACTGTAGCTAATTTAATGAACAGTATCTTAGTATATTGCAAAGTCTAACATGTCATTTTAGATATAGTTTGTAAATTTCACACTTTATTTTGCTGAATGTTGAATTGTTTTCATCACGTATCAAATATTTAGATACACATTCACATACTAAAAGGCCCTGAGGCCTTAGTTTCTGCCTATATCATTGTTGCCTAGAGCCAACCTTCTACCACCTTTGAAAGCTTGATCATATTATATGTTGTCCTTATTTTGTTCTAATGTGTCAGCAAATACTGTATATATCTATAAAATTATTGGTCAGCTGTGCTTGGAGGAAGGGGGCAACCAATTCTCTGAACATACAGAAAGTGCTCTGAAGGTAACTCAAAGTATACATGTGAACATAGCGAAAACGATTGAGCTTACATATTGATAGAAATAATAGAGCATTTAA
Organism: Leptodactylus fallax; assembly: GCA_947044405.1. Classification (NCBI taxonomy): domain Eukaryota; kingdom Metazoa; phylum Chordata; class Amphibia; order Anura; family Leptodactylidae; genus Leptodactylus; species Leptodactylus fallax. The sequence goes on along the minus strand of CAMRHE010000111.1, from coordinate 1,945,333 downwards.
GATGGAACATACTGGTGGGCTATATATGCCAAACTGACTGAATGGCCTTCAACTGTGCCTTGCTTTGCTAGTATACATAAGCGGAAATTAAAGTATTTATATCCCGTTCTGATAAAGACATGTATTCCACATATTTTTATAGAATCGAATATATAGTATAGATATAAGAGAGGAACATACACAGGAAATGGAGAATGCCCAAGATACTGCTTCAATGGCATTGCCAGCTTGCTGCCACTGGGTTTTGCAGCACAGCATTTTTATGCTAGAAGCTGTGCAATTATTTTATTGTAACACTAATCTATCTATCTATCTGAATGGATTCATGGATTAACATGTCAGCAGCAAGGAATCTTGCATTAAGCCCCACATTTCACTCAAACCAGCAGCAGGTAACATAAATAACTGTTAAGTGATATGTCACAGATCAGTTTGGCAGTCAGGATGTTAAAGGTAGCAACATAGAGCATTCATTTCAAATGGACTGAAAAGATATGAGGGCTTGCAGTGTGAAATTGCTGTACCTGGAACTCATTAATTACCTTATCTCTCTATGGATGTGAGCCATACTAGTTCTGATAGCTTTGCTTTCCATGCAGACATTAGTATAGGAGCCATGCATGATTTTAGTACAGCACAAATCTCTGTAATAGGAAACTCATTTCACATGTCCACATCCATTACAAACGATAAGATTTAAACTGCCATACATGGCTTCATCATATAGCCCTATTAACCAGTTTCTGTGGAGAGGGCTAGTAATCTGATGTTACTGCGCTCATTTTCTACACATGGTTAATAAGGGGTAAAAAGTTCAGCCTATACTTTCATTGCTTGCCATGTAGACCCTTAGTTTTGAATGAATTGCAATTATTGTACATGGAAAAATAGAAAAATCATGAAGACCATTCTGCTCCTGGTGCCATTTCAATTCATTGCTAAAAAAAAAGAATATATTTGATAGTGTGCAATTTAAAAGAACGTGATAAAATTCAACACCTACCTTCTTTGGGTGGTCGTTTTGCTTCCTTTGACAGGTTGCAGACCTGTGTGGTTTGAAGTTCCTGTGTTAGGCAGCCCTCAGTCTGCTCATTCAGAGGCAATATAACATTGTTTAGAGACACCAAAGACTGATCATCTATCCCCCATTCTCCCAGATGCTGGGGACAGGTGCATTTTGTATACATAATTCCACAAAGCTCTGTTTTGCCATTTTCCAATTTTAAGCAGTTCTCCAACCAAGTGCACAGGACATGGCACCCAAACTGACTGGGGCTCACTTTATTCAATACCAGAAACTCCAAAAAGGATTTTTGGTCTTCATCATCCCTTTTGTGTAATCCATTGTAATCAAGTGGGTAAATCCGACGTAGCTGAATAAAATTTTTATCATAGTGCAGAAAAACAAAGGCATTCTTTGTATCGCACAACTGCATTATGGAATTGTTGTTTCTCAAAAGATCCTGTATTTTCTCATAAGAGAAGTGATCAAACTGGTAAGCCAAAAGAGAAAAGTTAGAGCAGCTGAAGTCCTTTTTGGAAAATTTCAGGTAGATGCTATATTTGGTCGGATCTGGGTTTTCCAACGTCCAGGTGCAGTTGGTAAAGTTTTTGGGAAACATCTCGCTTATCGAATACGATCCATAAATGACCCCTTTTACTAATGTTGAACACCAGAAGTCTTGGGCAGAATTAAATCCAAACATAACCAGTAGATAGGTGGAAAATATATAAATCAACAAATTACGAACAGCCTTCATCCTATGTCATTTGGCCTGTAGAAAACAAAATAAAATCAAAATGCAAGTAGAATTCTGCAAGCATTTGAAAATAGGGCTCCTGACAATATTCTAGACAGCTGTTTTCAAGACTCAAGCTAGCTTAAAAATAAACCTTTTCAAAAAGAAGGGCGAGTATATATATATATTTTTTTTATTTTCCAAGCATGGGATTTGATTGAATCATGTGCAAACAGTGCCACCATGTGGCTGCTCAGTCTATGCTTCTTGTAGAAATCTAAAATAATATTTCAAAAAACATTACTTTGTTAACAATAAGGTTACATTCATGTGAATTATGAACAAACAAGGTTCATGACAGCGCCATTACTTAATGAATATTGTAATGTGTTATGGCATTGTATACAAGATGAATTTATACCATTAGGATGCTCCATCTGTATTTTTCCTGAAATTATTGTCATGGCTGTTTTTCATAAGACAGCAAGTGATCTTGTCACACTATATATACAAGTGTGTGTACTAAAGTGAAATGCAAAAAACGGATTCATAACAATAATTATAGCAAGGTTTGCATTCTATGTGCTGTATTCCGTGTCGTCGTATAGATATAGTACAAAATGCTATATAAAGAAAAAGTGTCCTGATTGCTTAGGTGCTAGTAAAGCACATAGTAGCAAATTGGCACTGATGGCTGTCTGCATGTAAGCCCACTCAAAATCCATCTCTAAAAATGAACCGAAGAAATGCGATGTAAAATGACATAACCTCATGGGAAAAAGAGTTGCTGTGTGAATTAATTGCTCTGCATGGAGCAAATGCTAATGAGAGTACTGTTTAACACCCAAAAGTAGTGCACTTAGGTAGAAATCAAGCAGTTAATTACTCCTGAACATATTGTCTGCCATAGCTTTATGTGATTTTGCAGATGTGCTCTTCCATAGCCAAAGCCATGTTGCATTCATTTCCTCCATCAAAACTGCATACAAATGATTCACATTGCATTCTAGTCTCTTGACATACATGATCTACACATTGACTGTCATAATGTTAACCCTTTGTGTTGAGAGTCCAAATTAGTAAAAAAAAAAAATGCACATGCAAACACAGACAAGTTTATGTGGAAAACAACCCCATACACGTCATATGGCAGCCTACAGAATGACTGCAAAGTTGAATGTGTTAGTGTGCCAGTTAGCTCCAGTATCACGCAGGAAAGAGACATCTATGTGTTGAGTTTGATCCTGTCTCTGTCTATGTCATCAGATGAATATGCATACTGTCCATTATCTATTATTGCAGTGAAAAAAAAAAAGGTTTTTACAATGACTGAGTCATCAATGGGCAAAGAAATAATTAGACTTGATCCAAAAATGAAGAAGAAAAATATCCTTACATTAATGTCTAGGACTTCCAAATGCTAGAACAGCTGCCTACCAGAAGTACAAAGAGGAGCAGATTTCCATAGGAACAGAGAGCAAGCCTTTTCCACCAGGAACATAAATGTAATCTGTATTTCACATTAGTTGTGATGGCATCATTAAATCGAGGATCTTGGGAAGCATGTATGAAATGGCAGAAGACAACAGATCCCTTGTATTTTCCCTCTTGCAGGCAATGCAGTTCTGCGCAGTGTCATTCAGGATAGTGTAGGCGTTGAGTGCCAACGTGACAATATCTACATGGTGTAATCAGTCACCAAATCTCTGAAATGTTCTATAACTGCAGAATAGTAAGGACATGGTGTGTTTAATTGTGGTTTTTGCCTTGTACAGTATATTGACTTGTTCATGCCATGCATGCCAAAGGGGATTTTACTTACAGACATAGCAGTCATGAAAGCTTTAACAGTGTTTCCTTATAGAACCATTCTCTTGGGTTTCAAACTTTCTAAAGATATTTAATTATCCTCAAAGGATGAAAAGAGCCAAGTTAAGCTGAGATAGCCACCCTCCTCCTTTCTTTAAAGATGAACATCAGCGGGAGTCTCCCTGGAACTCAGGGCATCTCCCATTTTCTCGCTAATAGTTCATCTAGAGAAAACAAACAGACATTTTACTTTGGATATTCCCAAGAATTTTTCAAGTGTCACTTTGTTACTGAAACATAGACGCCGCCATGCCTCTACTGCCACATTTCCAAGTGTTGGACTAGAGTAGATTTCCCTTAACTTCCCATTGTTGTAGATGACGTTCTCTTGTGGTGTTCTGTACTTGATAGAAGGGGTTAAATAATGTATTACCAATGGGGGGTAAATCAATTCTTCATGTTTGTGAATTGGGCTAATTCACAATCTAATGACTCCATAAAAAGGGACAATTTTGAAGATTTGCACTGAATATGGTATATAGACTATACTCTCACAACAGGCAACGCACTTGATGGGATCCCTACAGTATCTATAGGTCCTAGTAGTACCAAGAATTGGGGTTAATGCAGGGACTTGACCAACTTTTAAACTATAGAGTGTAATATAGCATACATAATGTTTGGAGGATTGGGCAAGTCTAATGGGTCCCTTTCCAAAATTCTTAGTCACCAAACTCAATGCTTGTAAAACAAGACTAGGAAAAAAACACACACAGAACCTTACCTTCCAATCCAAATCTGTGGCTATCTCTGCAGGACACTATCACAGGCACACGTTCCAAAGGCTAGGAAGGAAATCCTTCTTTTTGTTGGAATCCCTGACTCCCATCTTGGTCACGTTTAAATCAGAATGGCATAGAAATAACGCTCAATCCCTGTGGTGTATTCTAGCAACGCCATACAAATGAGCCCTTTACCAAACCTTAAAGAATTAAAGGAAGTAAAGCAGAGAAGAAGCTTTCACTGAAGGATGAGGGAAAAGAAAGTCCAGCATGACAATCCAGCGATCAGGCGGGTAGAGGAATACTGTATGATCAGTAGAGAGAGGAGGCTGCTGCTGCTGATTTGGTTATTCTTTCGCCTTTTCCCTCCCACTGAGGTAGAAAAAAATCCTTAGCTGATGCTGAAGAAATCTATTTAAATGTTGAGATTACGGAGGACAAGAGGGAAAGGGATGAAAGGCAGAGGAGCTAGCTGTAAGCCTGTGTATGTGTGAGCTAGTGTGCATGTGTGGCAGACTCGTCTAATGGTCTGATCTTGGCGGCTGGACTAAGGGGCTTGTTTTAATCATTTGTCTTCTTGCCTCTCCTTCCTTCAAAGTATTGATGATCAGCTAGCTAGCTACTATAATAACCCTTGTGTGATGAGGGTGGGAGCTCCATGAATGCTGTGAGGAGAAGCAATGCAGGGGGGGAGAGAGAGAGAGACAGACACTGGAGCTGTGTGAGTGTGTCAGTTTCAGTATGGGACTGCAAATACATGTCACGGAGCTGCTCAAACCAGGCACGTCCCAAAAACGTTAGTCTCTCAGCCTGGGAGTTTTTCTACCTTCATTTCCTTTCACTGCGCCGACTGCTAAGAGCAGCTTGGGGAAAAAGGGACAGAGAGAGCACACAGATTGAGATCATAGCTCTTAACCATTTAATTCCCCAGAGCTGAAGAGTGTAGCACAAACTGGATGCGAAGGGGAATGGATTGATTGAAATCCTTTGATGCAATGATTTATTGAAGGCTTCTACTTTGAATCACTAGAAACAGGCAGAATTGGTATTGGTGACCAATATGAGTGGAGACTGAATCAGGGAGGAGCTTAAAGATTCTCAAATTAGTTAGCCAAAAATATGCATGCCGTGAATAGAGATGAGAGAATCTTTATAAATTCTCCTCTCCATTGTTTCTCTAAGATGCAAATTAGCCTACAATCTCTAAATATGCATAAAACAGAATGGAGTGGAAAACAAGAATCTCATCCTCTCCCAGGATAAATATTAATACTGCAACAGGAACTGCAACAACCCCAAGAGTTGTCAGTGTGATCCCTGCTGTAGATTAATTGATACAGGGCTATGATGTAAACACTTATCAGCCTTCACACCACTGTGTGTCTGCATGGGAAACAATAGCAATTTTCTCAGTAAGGCTACAATTATCTTCCTGTTTGTTCCTGCTTTGTTTAGGTTGAGAGCACGGCTGAGAGATTGTACTATGAAATGATGCACTGTGCACAAAAGCTGGCTGGAAGAGCAGCCTTAACCCCCTGTGTGCTGAGAACTCTTCAGTTTCTTCACAATGCATGGCATCCTCTGTGCAACCATGCGTTTGATTTGATAGTTTTCCTTTACCCTGCTTTGTACTCTCTATGGATATTTGAATGGCTGGCTACCTCTTAAAATGTGAGCTAAAGCATGCCTCATAAGAAGAGATGGAATCCCTGTTGTAAACATTCATCTTTTCCATTTGTAAAATGCAATTGGTTCAATGCATTTAATGGGAGAGATTTGCAACCAAGTGCTGTTAAATGCATTAATTTAATAGATACAGGAGAATAAAGTGTTTGAGTGCTGCCTTTGCCTCTTCTTATTCTGTGCTTTATAGTGACCTGGGCACCTCCCTGGATGATATTGCCTGGCTGGAGGGTAATGGATAGATTCGATCAAATCCAGGGTCACAACCTGGTTAATAATAAAAATAATTCCCTTCATAGCATACTCAGTATTCATTCGACAAACTGCTTCTTGATGCAGAGGGAAAAGGGTCATGTTCCAGTTTGCGTGAAACTGGCTGAGACTAAGATCATTGCATCAAATTCAGTGTCCACATGTCAAGTGTAACATTATTTATGTCCTCCAAAGTCTAAATCTTTATCACCAATTATAAAGCAGTAGCAATGTTTAATTACTGTGACCAGAATTGCCTGGGGCCTTCACCTCTACAGGACATTGGTCCCCTAGGAAATATTGAATTTAACAACTATGCCTTCCTTACTTTAAAACAAATATTACACTGTTTGAATACAAATGTTAAATGTTGCATCGAAAATAAACCAGAGCTGTATAAGTAATCCAGATCATTTTCTTCACCATTACTATCCTTTACTACCCATATATGTTTCTGTCTAGTATGAGCTTTTCACAACACTTAAAGAAATGTATATATAGGACATGTATTTACACTTTACATTTTATCGGATTGAACAGATTAGAAAGTACCTGTGTGATATAAGCATTTCATTTTCTACTGCTGCTAGCAGAAGTACACAATTTATTTGCTTTTGCAGAAGTTCGAGCCTTTAGTGCTATATCTACTTGAAGGGCTATAGGCCTGAATGATTTTATACAGAAGGGCAATGCCAATCTTTAAAATAAGTCCATGGCTAACAAATATGGTGTCAAATAGAACGTACACAGCAAGAGTTTAGTTTATACCAACCAAAGCATCAGAATTTGGGTTAAATTAGAATTATATAACTTGCTCTGGATCTCAGTGTAATAAAAGTACACATATTAGAAATAAAATACAATAAAGATCACACATCTTTTAACTTTTAACAGTTGCAATTTTAATGGAGTGTATCTCAACACAGGCAACCCCTTTAATATAAGAGCTGTTAATCTGGCTTCTTTGGAAAACAAGTGATTTTGGCAGGAATATTGAGGGCAGTTGTTTATTTTCTCTGCAGAGTACAATGCGGTTAAAATCTAGTATTACAAGTATGCCAGGACATGTCATTACTTCCTCATTGTTGGAGCTCCAACTATTGAGACCCCCACAACCCACAGAATAAAAGGGTATTTAAAAGGTTCTTCCCATTTAATGAAACCTCTGCTAAGATGGGAATAATGTCTTCCAAGCCCCGACTCCTAGAGAAGGATTTATGGGAACAGCTGAGCAATGCTGCTCTACAATGCTGTTTTAGTAACTGTGAGGCTATGGAAATAGTATAGCTTAGCATTTACCATAGCTCCCATTCTCCACCATGGGAGATATGGGAATAACATTGAGTAGCACTGCTTGGGCATTCCCATAAATTCTGGGCATAGGGGATGGAACGGGTGGCATTTATATCCATTTTGGCAGTGATTTCTAGAGATGGTAATAACCCTTTAAAGGGAATTTGAAAACTGACCCCATCATGTGCAGGATGAAATAATTCTCTTTTCGTTGGTGCCCTCTATAATCTTTTTGTTGCATCAAAGTGAAGTTATACATGTTTGAAAACATAAAAAGTCATATGCGAATTAACCTAAGTCATGGTGGACAGTGAACAGCTTCAGCCTAGTCATGCTGACCCCTGCTAATCATGCCTTCTGGTTGTGACTGACATCTCCTTCACAGTCCTTTCGCTCCCTGACATCATGAAGAAGATGTCAATCATGCCCAAGAGGTGTGATTAGCAAATGAACAGTGCAACTAGGCTGAAGCTACTCCTGCCCTCTGTGAGTTAATTCGATTATGACTTTTTATGCTTTCAAACATTTATAACTTCACTTTGCTGCAACAGAAAGACTACAAAGGAGCAGCAATGGAAAGGGAATTACTTCATCCTGCACACGATGGGGCCAGTTTATGGTGAAAAAAACACCTGACAGGGACCCTTTAAGTGCTGTACCACCTGCAGAAATTTTTCATGTATTCAAAGTGAAGCTCCTAACCATCTATTGTGCAGACAAATTTAAGATAGCCCTATTTTTTTTTAAATGGAGCTTTATTACAGTGAGTGGCTAGATGCACCACTGTGCAACTGGAAGTACTAATGGGACTTTTACCTATGGAACATGTAACTATCAGAATATTTTGATATCCCATAACATTCTTGGAATATACACTTTGATTCGGGCAGAGAATATACAATCTGCACAAACATATCTCCAAAGCTACACATATAATTCCCACTTTTTCCTAATAATTTTGGCATAAAAAGTCATTGACATTGTAGAATAATTCACTAGTTACACAGTTCACTGCCATTTCACTTGCAAGAACATTCTGGTAGCACTTTGGATGAATAATAGGTACATTCTTTTTCTAAAGAGAGGAGCCAAAAGAAGTGGGTGGGTGTAATACAATAGATTATTCATAGATTATTTCAGGGTTGACATGATGTATAGTTGATTGCATTATAGTTGATAAAAGTAATACAAATCTATGGAGTCCACATTTTCAAGGTAGCTTCTATGTAAGGGTCAAGAGGATGTCCTCCTAGAAACTATTTGGCCTCTTTAAGCCAATGGTACTTTACCATTTTTAAGAACTAAAGCTACCTAAACAAATTAGATGAAGTTGGCTATGCATGCTCATTTTGTTGTGTCCAGCCAACTGTCAATTGTACATAGGGGTCCTCTGGCTTTCTCTGGCTTTCTACTGACTGCAGATGTTGGAAGCAAGAATCATGCATATTAATTAGATTTCAAAATGTCCAGAGTTTGTCCTCACAGAACATGAATTCCAGGCTAGTTGTGCTCCATCGTAAATGTTATAATTTACAGGAAGAACCAGCTAAATCTGAAAAATATATTGTTCCTTAATACCATTCATTAACATATATTAGTAAAGAGGTCTCCTTTATCTCATTCTGTGTTGCTTTAATTGAACCTTTTCAACCTGTAGTGAACCAAATTTACAGTCTATCATATCCAAGTTACTGCATATTGTAATACAAAGCTACAGTGGGTACTGAAAGTAATCAGACCCCTTTAAATTTTTCACCCTTTGTTTTCATTGCAGCCATTTGCTAAAAGCAAAAATTTCATTTTATTTCTCATTAATGTACACTCAGCACCCCATCTTGACAGAAAAAAAACAGAAATGTAGATATTTTTTCAAATTTATTAAAAAAGAAAAACTGAAATATCACATGGTCATAAGTATTCAGACCCTTTGCTCGGTATTGAGTAGAAGCACCCTTTTGAGCTAGTACAGCCATGAATCTTCTTGGGAATGATGTAACAAGTTTTTCACATCTGGATTTGGGGATCCTCTGCCATTCTTCCTTGCAGATCCTCTGCAGTTCCATCAGGTTGGATGGTGAACGTTGGTGGACAGCCATTTTCAGCTCTCTGCAGAGATGCTCAATTGGGTTGAGGTCAGGGCTCTGGTTGGGCCAGTCAAGAATAGTCACAGAGTTGTTCTGAAGCCACTCCTTTGTTATTTTAGCTGTGTGCTTAGGGTCATTGTCTTGTTGGAAGGTGAACCTTCGGCCCAGTCTGAGGTCCAGAGCAGTCTGGAAGAAGTTTTCTTCCAGGATATCTCTGTACTTGGCCGCATTCATCTTTCCTTCAATTGCAAAGAGTCGTCCTGTCCCTGCAGCTGAAAAACACCCCCATAGCATGATGCTGCCACCACCATGTTTCACTGTTCAATTTTCATCACATCAGACCAGGGAATCTTATTTCTCATAGTCTGGGAGTCCTTCATGTGTTTTTGGCAAACTACGCGGGCTTTCATATGTCTTGCACTAAGGAGAGGCTTCCTTTGGGCCTTTGGGCCACTCTGCCATAAAGCCCCGACTGGTGGAGGGCTGCAGTGATAGTTGACGTTATGGAACTTTCTCCCATCTCCCTACTGCATCTCTTGAGCTCAGCCACAGTGATCTTTGGGTTCTTCTTTATCTCTCTCACCAAGGCTCTTCTCCCACGATTGCTCAGTTTGGCTGGACGGCCAGGTCTAGGAAGAGTTCTGGTCGTCTCAAACTTCATCTATTTAAGGATTATGGAAGCCACTGTGCTCTTAGGAACCTTGAGTGCTGCAGAAATTCTTTTGTAACCTTGGCCAGATCTGTGCCTTGCCACAATTCTGTCTCTGAGCTCCTTGGGCAGTTCCTTTGACCTTATGATTCTCATTTGCTCTGACATGCACTGTGAGCTGTGAGGTCTTATATAGACAGGTGTGTGCCTTTCCTAATCAAGTCCAATCAGTTTAATTAAACACAGCTGGACTCCAATGAAGGAGGATCAGAAGGAAATGGACAGCTTGTGAGTTAAATATGAGTGTCACAGCAAAGGGTCTGAATACGTATGACCATTTGATATTTCAGTTTTTCTTTTTTAATAAATTTGCAAAAATATCTACATTTCTGTTTTTTTCTGTCAAGATGGGGTGCTGAGTGTACATTAATGAGAAATAAAATGAACTTTTTTGCTTTTAGCAAATGGCTGCAATGAAACAAAGAGTGAAAAATTTAAAGGGGTCTGAATACTTTCCGTACCCACTGTATATTGCTTCATATGATCATAGATGTCTACACAATGTGCATATATAATGAGAAGATGCCTATTTTTACATAGTCTTAGTTTAACTCCTCCTGACATGCATGGCATCACTGGTAGGATCCCCTTTTTCACAGCCTCGTAGCTTGTATGACTATTGATAAACTTAATTAGTTGTGCTGTTCTAAAAATCTATTCATTTTAGGAGTGTGATATGTCAAACCTTATAGAGTTCCCGAAGGTTTGTTGTTGTATGCTTGGTAGGGGTGTCTGTGACCCGAGTTGTTGAGTTAATGGGTTTGTCAAGGTGTACTGGTTCCATGATCACATCTCAGTATGCAAAGACCAGCAAAACGTCTTCACACCAAAGCAGCTATGGTCAAAATTAAAAGCTTCACTTTGGTTTGGCTATTACAGCATTTCCATTATCATTTTTTGCAGTGCACAACTAATGGTTTTCACTGATATTCATGCCTTTAAACTTGTTTTTAATGATATGGTATATTGAGTGACTTTAGTTTTGTGCCTTTTGGCTACAATTTCAAAAAGTGATCTTCTGTCCCTCATGTCAAGCTTTGACTTTCCATCACTGCTGCTTCTATCTGCAGATGTTTTGCAGGTTCTGGCATACTAAGATGTGATCATGGAACCAGTAGACCTCAATACACCTATTAACTCAGCAACTCAGGTCACATACTTCTACAGACTCACAACAGCAGTTAGTCTGACGCATCATCACCCTAAAGCAGGGGTCTCAAACTCAATTTACCCGGGGGCCGCTGGAGGTAGAGTCTGGGTGAGGCTGGGCCGTATCAGGTTTTCCACACCGGTAATATGCTCCATATTGGTCCCTGCACACGGTATTATGCTCCCTAGTGGCCCCTGCACACGGTATTATGCTCCCTAGTGGCCCCTGCACTTGTATTATGCTCCATTGTGGCCCGTGCACACGGTATTATTTCAGACCCCAGAGTATAATGATCGGAGACCCAGGGGAGGTGACAAACATAAAAACCAATGTTACTTACCTATCCTGGACATCGGTGCACTCCTTGCAGCTTTCGGCCCTGTTTAATTGCGCACACACGTCACGTGATCGGGCCAGTGACGTGACCTGATGACGTCACCAGAGGCCCCAAGCCTGCTCGGAGTAACACCGATCGCAAGAGAGGTAAGTACATTGGTTTTTATGTTCCCTCACCTCCCCTGGGCCTCCAATTATTATACTCAGGGGCAGTGGTGTAACTAGGAATGGCTGGGCCCCAAGGCGAACATTTGACATGGGGCCCCCCCTGAACCGGTTACGGGTCCCCAAACAGTAAAATATGCTCAACAGTGGCCCCAAATAGTATTATATGCTCAACAGTGGCCCCCACACAGCATTATATGCTCCACAGTGGCCCCAATACAGCATTATATGCTCTACATTGCTCTCCCCACACACAGTATAATATGCTACCCACAGTGGTACCCACCCAGTATTATATGCCCCCCAATAGTGGACCCCACCCAGTATTATATGCTCCCTACAGTGGTCCCCACCCAGTATTATATGCTCTACAGTGGCCCCCACCCAGTATTATATGCCCCCCAAAGTGGCCCCCACCCAGTATTATATGCTCTACAGTGGCCCCCACCCAGTATTATATGCTCTACAGTGGCCCCCACCCAGTATTATATGCTCTACAGTGGCCCCCACCCAGTATTATATGCTCTACAGTGGCCCACACACAGTATTATATGCTCTACAGTGGCCCCCACCCAGTAGTATATGCTCTAAAGTGGCCCCCACCAAGTATTATATGCTCTACAGTGGCCCCCACACAGTATTATTTGCTCTACAGTGGCCCCCACACAGTATTATAGCTCCCAACAGCCCCCTCCGCATCGGTGCTATTATTATACTCTGGGGTCTCCTTAGACCCCAGAGTATAATAATCGGAGGCCCAGGGAAGGTGATTAAAAATAACAAACATTCATACTCACCTTGTATTACCTTTCCTTGGCATCCTCGCTCCATCCTGCCGTCTTCAGACCCTCTTTCGACATCGCTGCTGAGGCCTGTGATTGGGCCTCAGCGGTCACGTGGGGGCGCACTGACGTCATTACGCGGCCGCGCCCCATGTGACCGCTGGGGCCTAATCACAGGTCTCAGTCACATGACAGAGGAGCGCCGGAGAGGACGCTGCACCCAGGAGAGGTGAGAATATGTGTTTATTATTTTCAGTCACCTCCCCTGGGCTGGCATGTATTGGAAAGGGGCCTGCAATATTCCAGAACTCCTTTTCAATAACATTATGTATAGCGGTCGGGGAACCAGGCTTTCCCCGACCGCTATCATAATGGTCCGGGGCCCGGCCATCTCCAGCTGTCCGCGGGCTCCGTACTCTGCCGGGTCCGGTCGCGGTCTCGTAATCCAGCCCAGGACAGGCCCCGCTCAGCGTTGTTTTTTTTTTAAAGCTGCCTGGGCTGGTTTACATTAGCTAGTAAAAAATGCTGCCCCCCAGACAGTGCGCCCCTGGTGCCATTCGTATCAAACTCGGGCCGCACTAACAATAAACTTTGATATTGAGGTGGGGGCCGCAAACTATTGTCCCGAGGGCCGCAGTTGGCCCGCGGGCCGCGAGTTTGAGACCCCTGCCGTAAAGCAAATAAACATATTAATAGAATAGCACACGTAATACAGTTTATCAACATCAGTATTAGCTATGTGACAAATAAAAAAAGGGGCATTACCATTGATGGCAGGTGTGTCAGGAAGCGTTAAACTTGGCTATGTATAAATAGGAGTGTTCTGGGTTTTTTTGCCCAACCCTTGTAAATATACTGTATAGGAAACAAGAAATGCTTGCATGCATGGTAGCAAACCTGGTGTGATGTATAAAAGCAAGGTATTCCTGGTTTTATAACAAATTTCAGTAATATGAAAACTTTAAAAAATATATTTTTTATTTTGTATGTACAGCACACGTGATCATTATGTTTTTTTTTCGTGGATGGTGCAGGACAGTTATCCAGATACTACAGACTGGCATGATAATAAACATGTATACATTAAAAAAACATGTAATAATGTATTATAATTAACAACAATAATCAATCAAGGCAATCATCGGGACAATTATCAGGCTTTTTTTGTAAATGTCATTATCAATAATTGATGTAGGCCTGTGCATTTTCTGAAGCATTCATTTTCTGAATACACTGACATGTTCCTGTTATAACATAAATGATCATGCCCCTGGGCTTTAGGGGCTGGAACAGAACAGCTCATCTATTTAGCCACCTATTGTATGTTATTTTGTTACTTGCTGTGTTGCCTGAGTAACAGTTTAAGTTTACGGGTGGCTAGCTATAGGCCTTTAGTTGCCAATGTCAATCCAATTTTCAACCCTCTGCAGTAGGTACCAGTTAGGGTGAAAAATCAGATGATAAGATTGTGATGTATGCTTCTACTAGCTGTGGAAAATAAAGTTTTCCAAAGAAGTTATACTTGAATTTGCTACGTCCTCTGAATTTTACAATCTGTCTATTTTCAAACACTTCGGTCATCATAATAACTAAAATAAAAGTAGTTAATGCTTATACCACAAATATAGCAGTCGATTTATTAAATCGGTCTTAATCTCTTTGTGTGCTCGCGTGAGATGTGCCAGAATTATCAGGAGAATCTGGCGTCTTAATAATTTAGATGCATCACGTGAACTCCTGTGCACTAGAGTTGAAACATATGGTGATTGGGGACTGGCATAGGTTTTAGTTATATCTTGAGCCAGTTATTTGGCGAAAGCTATAATAAATTTGTTGGGTTGAGGCTTCCTCAGATCACCTTTATCCTTGACCCACTCTGTTCAGTATATCAAATAGTAGAAAATGGTCCACAAAATAAACAAAATTCGCAATGTTTGCTAAAAAAACAGCATGTCTAACAAAAATTGTTATTTTTCAAGCTTTCTATAAGGTGTGATATATCGGACCCATAGTCATTACTGTATAGAACAGAATACACAGATTTTTGGATTAAGTAAGATTATTTTTAGATTTATCTTCTGCAAAATTTATGTCTTTTAAAGGAAGTATTTCCCCTAAACTTGCAATTATAACCTAATTATTTTGGTTTTAGTCAGGCAAGCATTATAGGATTTGAATTTCAGTTAAATGATCTGTCTTATTTTATGAATTGATAGATCTCACTAAACTGCATTGTGTGATTATCATAAATATATGCACATGACATGCACTGAAAGCAAATGATCTGTGACCCATAAAATGTTCGGGAACCAATTTCCCTTCACAATTTCCCAGGTATACATTATATTTCATGAAAGGTTCATCTTTTTAAACATTAGGACTTCCAATACATACCAAACACTCTTTTCAGTTGGGCTATATAATATTGCAGTGCCATATTTCCAACACCTTTGTATTCACTCTGAGCTTATTTAATACTATGGCTAGTTTTATTTTGGATGACTGGTAATCATAATAGGCTTACAGTGCTTGGTTTTACTGATCTTAGCCCTAAGTCATTGTCATGGTTCATACTCATAGAGTCCCATATTCCAGGCAAGATCTCTTTTCAATAGGCTACTGGTGATGCCACTCAGGTCCTTTCCTCTTGAGATTCCTTGCACTATTTTTCTAATCAGTCCATGTACTCATCAGAAATATGTATGATATCAGAAATAAAGAACTGCTAGCATTTAATATGCATTTTTTGAGTGGAGAAATCTTTTGGAGGGAAATGGCAATCTTGAAACCATACTTACTCATTATAGAAACCTTAAAATAATCCATGATGCAGAAAGACTATTCTTCAGATGTGTAAAAGATTGAGGGTTTTTTTTTCCTATTTAATTTTGCGAATATTTACTGATTTGTAGCTAATACATGATATTGTTTGTATAGTGAAAAGTTGTACAATTTTCCAATTTACTTTCCATATAAATTTCTCACAGTTTTCTAGATCTCCACTTGATGTCTTTCATTCTGCTAGGGACAAGAATCTCTCACATTGAGGAGAGCACCAGTGAAGGTGTGTAGAGATTTTAATTGCCTTTTGCCCTCTACTTAGCATCTACATATCACAAGGCATTATGGGAAAGGAGCTGGGGAGCTGAGCTCCCCAGCTCCTTTCCCATAATGCCTTTTCATTCTGCTGACTTCCGGAGGATAAAAATCAGTCCATGGTCATGTGATGAACACACAGGTGCACAGCTCGTTACCATGCAGATTTCTGATTACTGTGCTGTGACTCACGAGCTGTGCACCTGTGTGCTCATCACATGACCATGGACTGATTTTTATCCACTAGCAGTAAGCAGAATGAATGACAGCTATCAGAGATCTAGAAAACTGGACAACCCTTTTAACCCTCTCCAGCACCTTGACCAAAGGACATGGAGGTGCCATTTTTGTGGTAGCGCATGGGCGTCATCATTTTGTTGTGGATCGATGAGTAGTGAACAAGATCGGTTGCCATGACATATCATTCTTTTATTTTTCCATTAATAGAGCTATATGAGGGCTTATTTTTTGCAGGACATTTTGTTCGGATATAGGATAGAGCTTTGTAGATATATCCAAGTGACAGAAATGAAAATAAATAAAACTTCACTTTTATTGTCTTTGTTAAAAAATTTTTATACATGCAGAGTAACGAGACACTCTAGGAATAAACCATGTGAGGGAGAGGACTCAGTAATTATATTGTGCAAAGTCAATTGTTCTGAGATTGTCCGTATTAGTCAGTATGGAACACACTATACTGTATATTCTGTAGTGTCCACTTACTGGGGTCTCGTAAAGTGGATTTATAATTCGTGATCTGCTGAAGTCGATGTTAGGGTCTAAATCATCACCCACGCTCTTAGCTAAAAGTTAGAACTATTTCAACCTTCCAAAAATTGTTGGGAGGAAGAATTAAGATAAAGCATCTTTCTAAACATATGCCCAGAACTCAACAGATGGTGATTCAGAAAGGACCCCTACAAGAATAACACTATACTCCCCGGGATTGAGTGGGAGCGGATAGATGGGGTCTAAGCACGCAGTCAGCTGATACTGACGTGTCAGAGCCCTGGTATGCTAACACAGGAGGCAGTCAGTGTACACTCGTGACAAGTGCTCTCTTAAAAAAGCGTTAGTCTGACCCCTCATAACTATACAGCAGATTCGTCCTAGACTGACACCTATAAGAGGTAAGCAAATTATCCCTCAAATAAGGTAGTTAAAATAAAAAAGGTCCCTATGCATTTCCCTAGCACCTTAAATGGTGCTATATCATCAGGGAAACAGACAGAGTAACCTCTCATTCATACCATTTAATATTCCGTTAAGTACACTGGGAAGCTTAAAACATATAGAATGGGTGAAATTAGAAAAAAACTAAATTTTCTTATGGGTTTATTTTAACAGTGCGCAGCAAAAAAAGACATGTCACTTATATTCTGCGAGCTGGTACACTCAGGTGATATCAGTTTTATATAGTTTTTGTTATGTGGTATACCTTTACAAAAATAAAAAACTTTGAAAAATAAAAAAAATCCCTTTGATCAAAGTATTCTGACACCTATAACGTATTAAAAATGTTTGTGCAAATTCATAAGGTGTCTTTTTTTAAGAGCAAGTTGTAATTTTTATTTATACCATTTCTGAGGTTGGCTAACCTTTTGTTGTTGTTTTTTTTCAATGTGGGAGGCAAAATGGTGAAAAACTGATGTTTTTTCCCATTATGACATTCACCCTATTGGATAAATATCTTTATTTTTTCATAGCTTGGGAATTTTCAGATGTGGAGATACCTAATATGTTTCTGTTTGATTTGATTTATTTTTAATTTATGATCTAGGGCAAGTGGGGTGATTTCAAAGTTTATTTATTTTAGACCCCCCTAGAGACCTTGAAACCTAGAGTGATTAATCACCTATTCAATGTATGCTGTAAAATCAATTAATTTCTATTACATGCTGTCTATGGCAACTACAGATGGCAAACCAGTTTGTTACAAACCAGATTTGACTTGAATTTCTGAAAAGTTTTGGTTAAGAAAGAAAACAAGACATTTAGGATTCAACAGGTTACATGTGACATTGGAGCACTTAGAGGCTTTCCTATACCTCCCTGAGTACTTGACAAATGTTCTGGTATAGCCACCTCAGGGAATGTTTGTTAGGGCTGTATGTACCAATGTTAAGACCGCTATACTGTATTTATACAGCAGGCTTAACAAATGTTCATTACAGCTGCTATACACCACCTTCTGCACTACCCCCTTCACCTGTGCCCAGGGAGCAGTAGTGAGCGGTATTCACTATTGCCCAAGTGATTGCCCAAGAAGGTGATAATCACAGTCTTTCCATGACAACAATTAGCACCTTGATTCCGTGGACCACTTCAATTCTGATCACCATCATTTCCCAGACACAGAGTGTGGTGTATAGTCGCTCTAGCAAAACATTCATGAGGGCAGCTATACAGATACAGTTAAGGATGTTGTCTTCTATATCTGAATAGTTAAGGCCGCTATACTGTAGATTTCGAACAAATTTATTCAGACTGAAACAAATCTTAGGACCAAATCAGTTGAACTGAAAACTAAAAGAAACTTGAGAGGTTCGCCAAATATAAACGGAGTCTTTAAAAGAAGCTCAGTAATGACAGGCTTGGGGGCATGGCATTGCATCTTACTGCCTAGATCTCACTCCAGGCTGAGGCATCTGAAGAATGAATGCCCCTGACCAGAGAGGAGTATGAATGTGGGTATTGTCACAGGGTCAATGCTGTGTAAAATGGCAGATAGCTGCTCTTAAGAAAGGAATAAATTTATCACCTGCCTTTCATTCTGGACCACAAATATACTGGGCCATTTCAAATTTCTGCTCGAGCTAATGAAGCAACCTTTAATTTAAAACTTCTTGAGACTGTGAGAGTACATCTTATTTTTCATTGCTGTCAATTAGAGTCCCTTCACCAAAAATAACGTGAAGATGAATATATTGTTGAAAATATCTTGGACTCAGAATAAGCTACAGTATTTGAGTCAGTTAAAGGGGAATGATTGAAATAGATTTTCATCAGAAAAATCTTGACAAGCCAGCCCCCAGGATGTCCAGAGGACATTTTGGAAGAAATAGAGTAGTGTTAGGATTCAAACCTAGTGACTTCTCTGTGCCATACTGTATTTCATGTCACGTAGCTCATTTTCTGAATGTATTTTCTAGGCCCTTGCCTCTTGAGTTTCCTTGACTTGCATGCCTGATTATACCCGCCCTTGGACATTGTTTGAAAGTCTAACCCTCACGCTTTTTCCTTGCCGCATTATTGTATTTCCTGACTTTAATATAACTTAGGCTACAAACCTTTATATTTAAACCTGCATATCTGTGTACTGAGCTTAGATTAATTCTGGTTACATATTGGCCTCAAATTTAAAAATGTTACCACTTATCTGTGTATGGACCTGAACCATTACTTGACTATGCTCATGTTAATAACAACATCCATCAAGATTATTACAACACCATCCATCCATTATTGAGCCAGTGAACTCCAAACCTACTTCCAGACCTTAATAGGTAATATGGATCACAATCTTCTGGGCAAATGTCAAATGAATGTGTCTGTTAACCCCTTCCCGCTCTGCATCGTACTATTACGTCTAGCTACGTGTACAGATAATGCTCAGCGCCATAATATGGCACTATAATGCCACAGGCACAGGAGCTGCCACAGGCACAGCCAAAGTTGAGTATCTTCCGACTCCGGCGGATTAACCCCCTGATCAATAGAGATCACAGCATCCAGGGGGTCCTGGGGCAAGATCAGATCACCCCCAATAAGATTGCGGGGTTTGAGGGGTTGCCATGGCAGCCAGGAAACCGAGCAACAGCCTCCTGACTGGCTATGCACATTACACATAAGGAACCTATGTGTGATGTACTGCAATAATATGTATTGCACTACATTGCACTGGGGATCAGATATCCCAGGTTCAAGTCCCCTTGCAGGACAAGTTTACAAATTTTTCAAAAAGTTTAAAATAAAAAATAAACAAATAATAAAAAGTAAAAAAAAAAAACCTTTACATTAAAAAAAACCACATAATGTAAACAAAATAAACTAACCAGAAAAGTGCATATAAACCCCCACTATCCAAAAATAGCATTATTTATCCCTTTCAGTGAATGCCATAAAAAATATATACTACAATGTGCAAATTATTTTGTCACCTCGCTTTCTGCAAATAATAGCAATAAAATTGATCAAAAAGTCATACACAAAAAAAATTCTGAATTTTGGAAGGAAGTTATGAAAAAAGTTGCCAAGCATTAACGTACAAACTGCCTTTCATCCTTAAAAGGTTAAATCGTACTTCCTGTCATGTATTAAATATTGGTTTACTTTTCTTTGTAAATGGCTGCACAACTGCACATGGTTCTTTTCCTCTAATTTCTATTCTAACTATTTTAATCCCAGAATCTGGACATGCTTCTGCGTTACAATCTTTCATGCTGAGGACAATGTTCTATTTAATGTTTGAACTCTATTTGCATATATTTAGATGTTACTAATGTAGCTTTTGTTGTAGACTTTGGTCATTCTCCTGGTAATAAAGTGTTTAGCTTTATTACCAAGAGATGTATAATTATGTACAATACATATGTAAGAGCCAATAATTAGCAAATGACAGCAACAGAACTTATTAATTATTTCTGAGGCAATGCAAAAAAGATTTTCTCCAGTAAGTCTATTTAACCATGTTTTCTTCACACATGCCTAATATACTTTTTATAAAAACTATGTAAAACTATAGTTCTATAATTCTAATTTGTTGGAAATGTCTATTGCCACTATAGGAGATAAACCTTTAGCTGCATCATCCATAACATCTTACTTTTCACATTTCTAAATCTAGAAAAGATGGTTGCAATATTTTAAAGTTGTTTGATATTACAAAGAGAGGGAACGGATTTACTAATAGAAAATGAAGCAAAATTCTAATGCAATTTGGGCCAAAACACTGGCTTAGGTAACGTTCACATCTGGAGCAAAGTTGCAGTGGTCGTTGAAAATCTTTGGAGGAAAAAGACCTTTTTACTCTGCTGGTTTTAGTTTTATAACAATGAACACCTGACGGACCCCATTATAGTCAAGTGTATAGTATTTTAGCGGTCTGCCTCTTCGTTGCTCGGGTCCCTCGACAGACCAAAACAATGGAGAGGCAACGCTACTGTGAAACTTGCCTAACATGCTTTACACCACATTTATCAACAGCTGTAGACATTTTCTGATACTTTCTATCCCTTGCAAGTACGGCAGTGTGTTTTTTCGGAAAATAGGTCAGAAAGGGATTGGATGCTCTAATAATGCACCAAAAGTTTAGTGCATTTTTTAGTTGTTGAAAACTGTGCATATATCCCACTGTTGCCTTCCACTAACTGATGAACTAGTAAGGGTTTTGATGGCCATTGCTTTAGCACTTTGTTATTATTAGTGTACGTAAATGTAAAATATGGTGTTATATCTAAGACTGAGTGTTTATTATATTTCCTTCACTCCTAGATCCCCTGAGGAATGCCCCCCCCCCCTTCTATAGCTGGATAGGATACATGTTGGGAAGCATTGAACAGTGTAAGGTATTGTTATCGAAACCCAAACTGGGTTCAAAATTCTGATTGTCAAGTGGTGCCAAATTATTTATAATCCATATGGATATATATATTGTGAGCTCACAGAGAAAGAACCAGCCTGACACACACAGTCGGTGTTAAGCAAGTTGTGTTTATTAAAAACATCGCATAAACTTTTATACAGAACAGTAAATAATTATGAATTATAACAGAGCATGCGTGAAAACTGGTAAACCTGATTGACCATTGGCAGGAGGAGGGTCTTGACACCCTCCCCACTCATCTCAATAATCAAAATATATTAGTACTATGAGCTACGCAATGCAAAGCATGGCTGGGACCTATTGTTCTACATTGCACATCTGAGGGGAGAAATTGCGCAGTTACGTGCTGGGGGCTGTTTGCGTAAACAATGTTAATCTCCAGACTCTTTGAAGGACAGCTCACAGAAAGTTTATAAACAAGTCTACTAGGACATGCTGCCCTAGACTGGGTGTCTGGCCTTGCTCTCAGTGTATATCCTTATCATCGAAGGCTGTAAGCATTTCTACTAAATGCATTTCTATGATTTTTGAGAATAGCAAGCTAAAAATTAAAGAGACATCACATTTCTGTGACAATTTCCCACCTTTTGTGAGTTATAACACAATATTATTGGCCAATGCCTGTACTTTCAGTTTCTAGAACTGCTGGACTTTAATTCTCTTCACCAGATTCCAGGTCATGTGAGCATACTATTGTGTTAAACATCACAACATCCTGACTTGCTGCACACGTTGCGGCATATTCACTTATGTCCCTTTCTTACAGGTAGTACATTTCTCTACAATACATATGACCAGTCTGTACATTGCATAGAAGCATAACAGGATTATGGGTGCAAATCCATCAGTCCAATAGTCTTTAGGTTTTCTTCTCAGGATCCATATCATTTAACAGTTCATTGTCCCATTTGTCTTTAAGAACATTATCCAGTGGGGACAAACCACCATGACAAGGTTTTCCTTGTACTTTCACAGCTGTATTGGTTGTCACCAGGACCTTGAAGGGACAATCGAATCAAGGCCCTTCTCACGTGACTCTTTATCCCCATCCAATCTTTGTGTTGTAGCTGTTCCTTCCACTAACTCAGGATCTGGAAGGAATGAGGAAACTCGAGAGTGTACATTAGTCAAATGTTTTTGGCAATCCATCACATAGTCAGTCTGCACACCATACTAGATCTGGAACAATTGTGAAAAATACAATCCAAATACTCTAGGGGCTGAGGCCAATCCTTCTGTCAGGAGTGTACCTTACAGAAAGACAAATACAAGTGACAATACTCTCCACTTCTCTGGGGACGATACGGAGTAAGGAACACTTGCTGTATCCCCACAGCCTCCATTATTTCTCTCATTACCTGTCCTGTATAGTGAGTTCCATTATTACTTTGATGGTCTCAGGGATCCCATACCTGCACACTACTTCTTTCAGTAGTTTATTTGCAGTTCCTTTTATGGTGGCTTTCTGCACCAGAAATGCCTCAGGCCATTCTGAAAAGAGATCAATACACACAAGCAGGTACTCATACCTTCCCACCTTTGGTAACTGAATATAGTTAACCCACAATCTCTGAAACAGGTACAAGGGATTCAGGGTAGGTTTCTAAGAAAACTTTCACCTTTTGGCCTACATTGTGTTTGACACATGTTATGCAGGCTTACACATATCTGACTGCAGTGATGCTAAATCCTGTAGCTACCCATCATCTGTTCACCAGGTCACACGTGGCTACTTTCAAGTGGTGCACTTGAGCTGCTTGCGCCATCCTTGGGAACAATGCTCTCGGTAAACATACTCTCTTACCACTGGCCATTAGGACTTGTTCATCCTTTTTCTTCCTCCTTGCAGTTTCCAAATCTTCTTTTCTTCTGGGCCATTTTGGTCCTGCAGTATTTTTAGAACCTGAAAAGAGCTGAGAGTTTTGGTCCTGTATGGTGACCACCTGTGCTGAGGCATGTTCCTTAGGCTTATCTGCAGCTAGTTTGGTGGCAGTATCTGCCCACATGTTACCTCTATTTTCCTTTGTATCAGCCTTGGTGTGTGCCTTGACTTTGATTATAGCCACCTGTTCGGGTAGCAGCAAGTCCTACATCACCTACTGAATAGCCTGGAAATCCTTTTAGGCTTAACATTAAGCGCACAGTTCGGACAATAGTCCTGTGCTAAACCGAAAGCCCATCAGGCTTACCCTCTGCCATTTTACACTGTTTCAGTGAGTGCTTTTAGAGGGATTCTGCTTGTTTTACCTTGTGTTCAGGGATCATGGCATATAATAATGGTGTAGAATTTACCATCCTTCCCAAATCGAGAGCCAACTATAAAAGAACTCAAAATCAAGGTTAGCAAAATCAGGGTTAGCAATAGGTTCATCATTTACATGACCAAACCCAACAGTTTCTTGTGGCATACAATTGTATTGTTCTATATTGTCAGCAGAAAACACTTGTGTGGATAAGTTGTCGGACTTCCCTTTCTCCCCCCTGAACCTATTGGTAACAGATTTTTTTTTTTTTTTTTTTTAGTGACGTGCAGCGTGCAAAAGTGACATAAGGAGGCATAAGTAAGGCACACTGTAGTCTGAGTTGTCCAACCACTGGAATATGCTTAAACTGGATCTGGGACACTCACAAGAATGAATTTACAGTATATAATTCAATATTACCAAAACTCAAAATCTGCATTAACAATGGTTCTTGTTCTTCTATATTTTCTAAATCTTGTTATAAACAATTATATTCATGTATTAAATTACTTTGCATTCTAAGGAGGAGATTACTCTCAAGGACAAAGCACGTCCGACTGTGTGATTTTTTCTTATCATGCAAGCAGCGGCCCACGCACCTCTGTCCTGTTAAACTCTCCACTTCTCCCACCGTAGAACTACAAAATTCAGCAGAACCTGTAATACAGTAATACCTCGTACACTCGCGTTTCCGAATTTGCGAATTCACAGATTCGCGATATTTTTTTGGCAACTAACATATATAGATTTTGCTCTTTTTTCTCAGATCTGTGAAATTTAATTAAAAAAAACACCTTCGCTATTGGGTAGTAGCGTCCTGTTCGTTACGTACCCGGTAATTAGTTTCATTTTACTGTGAGTGTATAAGAAAAATGAATGAATGTATTAATATACAGTACTGTACAGTATACTTTAGTATACTGTACAGTACTGTAGGGTAAAGTTTATTGGTATTTAGGGGTTAAACATTAGAAACCGGCATTGTAAGCGCTTCTAAGCGCTTGTACCAAAC
Source organism: Leptodactylus fallax (assembly GCA_947044405.1). Taxonomy (NCBI): domain Eukaryota; kingdom Metazoa; phylum Chordata; class Amphibia; order Anura; family Leptodactylidae; genus Leptodactylus; species Leptodactylus fallax. The sequence continues at coordinate 1,920,590 of CAMRHE010000111.1, read as the reverse complement.
ATTCGCGATTCCTCGCGATCCGCGACCCGCTCTGGACCCTAACCTCGCGAATGTACGAGGTATTACTGTACATAGTTTTTAAAGGGCCAGTGGCTTGTGTGTGTGTGTTTTTTTTTTTCCCACTACTTCTACACACTCCAGAATTACAAACAATTCAATAAGGTTAGTAAATTCTCAGAATATATCAGCAGAGAGGGCAGAAGCCTTGAATAGTCGATCCCCCTGTTCACATAACAAAAATTATACACAAAAAGACATTACAGCATAGCAGATATGTGAGTGACTTCCAATTCACTTAGATAGAGTTGAAACACAAGAATTTGACTCTTTTTTTCCTCTTTAAAAAAACATTGTCACATAACAGTCTTTTGATTAAACAACGTACACATACATGTTCACAAATCTGCAAATTTGGGACACCTTATTCATTTTGTAAGTTTTCATGACAGTCTTTATACAATAGGGAACAGTCATGATTTATTGGGGCATGGTTCATAACAAAATAACACAAAATGTAACCGATTTTTCTGTCTACATGCAAGGCAGGTTTAGCCTGCTGGTCACCTGTACGGTGAGGGGATTTAGACTAAAGATGGCGCCGGATCGCTAGGGCTGCTAAGGCTACGCCCTTCCCTTTGCATACCATAACAAACACTAATCCTTTTTGCATTCTCAATGGACTTAAATCAACCCTTGTGCCCTTTCTTGGGCAGTTTCAAACAACACATTGCTTAGCTTCTCAAACTTTTGTCTGATAAACATCCTTTATGTGCATATTATCACATTCTCCACATTTAAAGGGGTATTCCCATGAGCATAATCATATCTATATTTGTAGATAACTAAAAGTTAAACATTTTTGCAAATATAAATAGTTAAAAATTCTGGAGTATTTTAAATATTTTCTCTATCCATCTTAGTGGTGACAGTCTGTTGTCTTGATCGGTTGCCAATGGATACGACCACAAATGCAGAAACTTTCTATGGTCTGGGATGTGTTAGGAACCCAGCAATGATTTTCTTATTGTAGCTGGGTTATCAGGCAGGGACACTACATGTATCAGAAGATATCCTGGCCACAATAAGGATATCATGGCTGATTTTCTGACCTTAGAAAGTTCCTGCATTCATGGTCATATCCACTGGCAACCGATCAAGAACAACTTGTGACTACAAGATATTTAGAGAAAATCTTTAACACTCTCCAAAATGTTTAATTACTTATATTTGCAAAAATGTTTACATTTTAACTATCTACAAATTTAAAAATGATCATGGTCATGGGAATACCCCTTTAAAGTTCCATCTTTTTGGCATTCTAAACTTTAGGCTTACCAGACTTACTGAACATTTTCTGGTATTCCTTCACTGCATCAGCATCCTCTTTTACTCTTCCAATCTCTGTAACTGGAATTTCTCTATTCTTGGGATCAGTTCCACACCGCCCAGGCAAATTCTCCATGATTTACCTAACTTCTGCCTCAAACCCTCACTTTCGGCATACCAAGTGTTAATGAGTGCAGCTCCTTGTTCAGAACCTGGAAAGATATATCCCAGGCGCACACAATAACCCCGGGTTTCTACATTCTCCTCCACCACAATTTGGAGAAGACGGGCGGTGGGGCAACCTATCCTTCAAACTTTTCACATGATCCAGCACATTAATAAACCAAATGGGATGCCAGAAACACAGCACAAAATCTCTTATTGGTGTGGTTATACATTGCTGAAACAAAGAGAAGGTGCCATTAGTATAATTAACATAACATGATTGGGTATAAAGTTATAACATAAATTTTAACACATAACTATTGGATAAAACACGAAGAAGTTTCAGAACATGATGGTTTTCAGTAAAGGAGGGGATGAGCTCTGGGCAGCGCCCGAGATGGAGACAGACAAGCTGCAGCCTCCACATTTCCCACCTTTGTAAATGATGTAGCCCATACTCAGGGTACATTAGGAGCTGCTAGTCAGATCCTGAGGAATTTTCCAGAAACTTCACCTCATTCCCCATGAATATGTTTATACCATTTACATACCTATCGGTTTAACACCCTTAGAGGCATCTCTTCACCGTCACGTTTGGCAGTATAACCAACCACCATAGTCCCACTGTCTCAGGTTTGTGTCTCCTTCTAGCAAATGTCTTTGTAAACCAAATTATGTAGATAATACATGAACACATAGATACGTAAACACAGCAATAATATTCAGAATAATCCCTGTAATATTCACATAATTCCTTTGTGCCTTGAATTCTTGCACTAGGGATTAGGCACTTTAGAATAAAGATTCTCAAACCCCAATGCTGTGGGCTGCTTTGGCGATGGAGTGGGTGAGGGGCCCTTCTCTCCCCTCCATGACCCAACATACCCACGCTGTGGAGATCCAGAATCTTTCACTGCCACCTTTTTGCTCTTTTACCTTATTTCAGGTGATGATAACAGGCAAGACAATAAATTCACATAACATAGTACAAGACATAACTTCATATGTTTGAATATTTTCTTGAATATTTTACACATACAGTCATATGAAAAAGTTTGGGCACCCCTATTAATCTTAATCATTTTTAGTTCTAAATATTTGGGTGTTTGCAACAGCCATTTCAATTTGATATATCTAATAACTGATGGACACAGTAATATTTCAGGATTGAAATGAGGTTTATTGTACTAACAGAAAATGTGTAATATGCATTAAACCAAAATTTGACCGGTGCAAAAGTATGGGCACCTCAACAGAAAAGTGACATTAATATTTAGTAGATCCTCCTTTTGCAAAAATAACAGCCTCTAGTCGCTTCCCGTAGCTTTTAATCAGTTCCTGGATCCTGGATGAAGGTATTTTTGACCATTCCTCTTTACAAAACAATTCCAGTTCAGTTAAGTTTGATGGTCGCCGAGCATGGACAGTCCGCTTCAAATTATCCCACAGATGTTCAAAGATATTCAGGTCTGGGGACTGGGATGGCCATTCCAGAACATTGTAATTGTTCCTCTGCATGAATGCCTGAGTAGATTTGGAGCTGTGTTTTGGATCATTGTCTTGCTGAAATATCCATCCCTGGCGTAACTTCAAATTCGTCACTGATTCTTGTACATTATTCTCAAGAATCTGCTGATACTGAATTGAATCCATGCGACCCTCAACTTTAACAAGATTCCCGGTGCCGGCATTGGCCACACAGCCCCAAAGCATGATGGAACCTCCACCAAATTTTACAGTGGGTAGCAAGTGTTTTTCTTGGAATGCTGTGTTTTTTTGACGCCATGCATAACGCCTTTTTGTATGACCAAACAACTCAATCTTTGTTTCATCAGTCCACAGGACCTTCTTCCAAAATGAAGCTGGCTTGTCCAAATGTGCTTTTGCATACCTCAGGCGACTCTGTTTGTGGCGTGCTTTCAGAAACGGCTTCTTTCGCATCACTCTCCCATACAGCTTCTCCTTGTGCAAAGTGTGCTGTATTGTTGACCGATGCACAGTGACACCATCTGCAGCAAGATGATGCTGCAGCTCTTTGGAGGTGGTCTGTGGATTGTCCTTGACTGTTCTCACCATTCTTCTTCTCTGCCTTTCTGATATTTTTCTTGGCCTGCCACTTCTGGGCTTAACAAGAACTGTCCCTGTGGTCTTTCATTTCCTTACTATGTTCCTCACAGTGGAAACTGACAGGTTAAATCTCTGAGACAACTTTTTGTATCCTTCCCCTGAACAACTATGTTGAACAATCTTTGTTTTCAGATCATTTGAGAGTTGTTTTGAGGAGCCCATGATGCCACTCTTCAGAGGAGATTCAAATAGGAGAACAACTTGCAATTGGCCACCTTAAATACCTTTTCTCATGATTGGATACACCTGGCTATGAAGTTCAAAGCTCAGTGAGGTTACAAAACCAATTTTGTGCTTCAGTAAGTCAGTAAAAAGTAGTTAGGAGTATTCAAATCAATAAAATGATAAGGGTACCCAAATTTTTGCACCGGTCAAATTTTGGTTTAATGCATAGTGCACATTTTCTGTTAGTACAATAAACCTCATTTCAATCCTGAAATATTACTGTGTCCATCAGTTATTAGATATATCAAATTGAAATGGCTGTTGCAAACACCCAAATATTTAGAACTAAAAATGATTAAGATTAATAGGGGTGCCCAAACTTTTTCATATGACTGTATATATTAATATTATACACATATATATTGTCATTCTAACTTACTTTTCCATTTAACCATAGGTTAACACTTTTATCAAAATATTTTCACTTTGGGCACAAACAGTCATCATACCCAGGCTGCGGACCCCAGTGGCCCAAAGCCAAGTTTCACTTTGTAATAATTGACATTTGACATTATTGGATAACACAGCATCATGTTCAGCTTGTGATTTTCTGTGTGTCCATCACATCAGATACAATGTCCTTGGAGTTACTTGGCAGTCAATTAATGTTTTGGTTATTCCCTGCAGAACGTTTGCACAGCGCTACAACAGAATACAGGAATACAATTCAAGCAGATAGCAGTTAATACTGACACCAAAATTACATATTACTATTTTTGTACAATTTTCAGATATTTTCCAAACCCCATCTTTTGTCATTACCACAGGTGTTCAGAACCCCTGAGTTGTACTTCAGGTTACCTTAAGGGCAAACTGCCAGACTTTAGAATTTTCTTCACTGGATTCCAACCAAAAGTTGAACCCATGTTCAGTGAACATCACAATATCCTATTTTCTTCTTTTTAGGGGACATTTCCTGAAAGCAGATTTAATTTTACAAAAAACCATAAAAGTTGAATCCTGGCATTGATATAAACAGAATGAATACATATGAATACAGAATAAATATTACAATTACAGGTTGAAATATATATAATGCATAATCCAATAAACATCATACCAATGGTGTACAGTTTTTTTAGAGCGGCTTTACAATGAATTATTTCTCTTTGCACCAGAATCTCCGTGTATTTTGTTAAGGTAAATAATATTTCACACAGATCTGGGAGGATTATATCATAACATCTTTCCATGTAAAATGGATTCTATTAAACAATAATACTGAGGAGGGTGACGTCCCCCTTCAGGCCTGATTCTGGGAGTGAGGTGGGAGTGATTCATTATTTCCTGAATTGTCATCCCCTTTGACTTTCCTTCTTGGAGCTCTACACTGCCTTTTCATATGTCCTGGTTTCCCACAATTGAAGCAGTAGATCACCTTTCGATTACCCATCCCATAACAGGGGTTAATGCCAGCCACTGCAGGTTTGCGGGGTCTATTATCCAATTCTACCCCCTGATCAACTTTACACAAAGTGGCTGGATCCATTGTCCTCCGTTCTGGCCTGGATTTTTGTATTGCATTTCTGACTTGCCTTACAAGCCCCTCCATGAAGGCAGAGGCTAACAACCTCAAATGTATCTTGTTATCTGCTTCATATCCCATATCTTTCCACGCAGTGTACACTCTGTTGTAGAATTTTTCTACACTTTCCCCTCTGCCCTTTGTCATGTCCGTCAAGCTGACTGATAATTCACTTTGTCTGTCTTTTGCCCATTTCTCCAATTGAGCAACATAGTCTTGTCCTGAAACTTTACTTATCAAATAGTTATTTTCTGTCAACAGGGCATTACATTGTGGGGTTAAATCACATAACATGGTGCTAGCCATTTTAGCTTCAACCAACTGTTTCATGTCCTTCCATGTGGTCCCATAACTTGTCTGTATTTGAGTCAGTACTTTTATGAAGGGTAGGGGTCTAATTTCTGGGTCTGGCAAGGTTCTGAGCAACCTCATGTCAGTCGGGGACCATTTGTACACCTGATATTGTCTCACTGGAGGCTGAGCCATTTTACACAAAGAGTCTGCAACCACATGTTTCATGTCCTCACTCTCCCCTCCACTTCTATCAATTATTTCAGGTGACCCCGCTGACTCTTGAATCTCTCTGTCATCCATATTTGTCAGTTCACCTCCCAGTAGAGTATACTGGAGGAAATCATCAGAAAACCTAGGTGATACATGTGTCTTAACCCTTTCTTTTTTGGGGAGGTTTCATTTCAGTCTCTTGTGGAGAGTCAGAGAAATCAACCTTAGTCCAATCTGTCTGTCTTGGTGAGCTGTCTGGTCGTCTTTCCTCATGTCTGTCATAATTGTCACAAATGGGAACTTCTGTCACTATAATTTTCCCGTTCTTATCACTTCCAGGCTTTGATTTAGTTCTGGTTGTCACTGTGGCCACTACACCTTGGGATGTTTGCTGAGGAATCACAATAGGATTATTGGGTGAATTTCCCGTCTGTGACAGGATGACCGAATTTATACAATTATCCCTTCAACTGGGATTCTGATTCTGCTGTCCACACGCCAGACACACCCAACCTCCTAAATTATTTACTGAGGATGGTTCATCAACATCTACCTCTGATTCTTTGAACACTTTAGACCACATCCTGGCTTGTCCATTCAAGCCACTGTTTTTCAACCACCCCTTGTATTGCTTAACACTTTGCTCCCATTTCTCTGGGTAAAGTCTACCATCATTAGGCATACCCACCCCCTTCATGAGCTTATGCATACTCTTAATGGCTTTCTTCCCCTGCGTCCTTTGCAGGGGTCAAGCCTGGTTTGAGCTCACTACTGGAGGAACCCCCTCTTTGCTGCTTTGTGTTTTTATACACAACCACACTCTGGCCAGAGAATTTTTCCAGCAAAGGATGCACATTAGGGCCAGAACCAGGACCTAGATTCCTGAACTTTGGATTCCTAAACAATTAACTTTTGTCCGACCAAATATGGGGGTTCTCTCCCTCTCCTACTCTCTCCCAAGCCCAATACCAGAAGATATGCAAAAATAAAATCAATTTCAACACTTCTTCCCAATATCTAAGGGTGTTTTCACACAAATAAATTCCCTTCTGATTGTTCAGGTATGTGGTCTCTCCTGTTTACCAATTTCTCGAATGATGTTTCCTTCCAGTGTTCTGGGTGTGGTACAGCAGTATGAGCATTTAAAACTACAAATATAAGTCCAATCATCAAAATGTGTTACTCCACCAGCTCAGGCACAGTACATATACAATTCTTATATGGCATCTATCCAAAACAAGGAGCAAGGATCTTTAACAACCATTTGTTACACTCATGACCTTTTCCGACCAAAACATACCACCTGACAATCACCTTTTTTATATCTGAGGGAAAAAACAGAATTCTTTTTACAAAGGACCAACCAAATGTAACTTCCCTTTTACTTACCACCAACACCCAACATCTTGAGCTGACACACAACGGAAGGGACAGAATTTTATCAAGAAAAACTCTTACCGGTTTGCAGCGCTGCTATTCTGTCCATTCAGATGTGCCAATAATCTCATGATAGATCTCGGGCTTGGTGGGTTAACGGGTTGGTCCTTGATCTCAGCAGTGCCTCCAACTGTCATCGAAACCCAAACTGGGTTCAAAATTCTGATTGTCAAGTGGTGCCAAATTATTTATAATCCATATGGATATATATATTGTGAGTTCACAGAGAAAGAACTAGCCTGACACACTCAGTCGGTGTTAAGCAAGTTGTGTTTTTTTAAAACATAGTATAAGCTTTTATATAGAACAGTAAATAATTATTAATTATAACAGAGCATGCGTGAAAACTGGTAAACCTGATTGATTATTGAGATGAGTAAGGGGTGTGTCAAGACCCTCCTCCCGCCAATGGTCAAAGTATATTAGTACTATGAGCTACGTAATGCAAAGCATGGCTGGGACCTGTTGTTCTACATTGCACATGTGAGGGGAGAAATTGCGCAGCTACGCGCTGGGGGCTGTTTGCGTAAGCAGTGTTAATCTCCAGACTCTCTGAAGGACAGCCCACATAAAGTCTATAAACAAACAAGTCTACTAGGACATGTTGCCCTAGACTGGGTATCTGGCCTTGCTCTCAGTGTATATCCTTATCATCGAAGGCTGTAAGATTCTTCTACTAAATGCATTTCTATGATTTTTGAGAATAGCAAGCTAAAAATTAAAGAAACATCACATTTCCATGACACTATCATAGGGAGAGTTTGGGACTGTCCTTGTCAGGACAGGAGTCAATTCTTTTGGGGACCACTCTTTCCCCATATGGATCAATATCTTGACACTGACTCCTGTCCTCTCCATTCACCCTAAAATCTGGCAGGACTGTTCTTAATTTTTGAACACACGTTTGATTATGAGCACTTATTTGTATGTATGTGCAACAGGTATTATTTACAGTGCCTTGCAAAAGTATTCGGCCCCCTTGAATTTTTCAACCTTTTGCCACATTTCAGGCTTCAAACATAAGGATATAAAATTTAAATATTTTGGTGAAGAATCAACAACAAGTGGGACACAATTGTGAAGTGGAACAAAATTTATTGGTTATTTTAAACTTTTGTAAAAAATAAAAAACTGAAAAGTGGGGCGTGCAATATTATTCGGCCCCTTTACTTTCAGTGCAGCAAATTCACTCCAGAAGTTCAGTGAGGATCTCTGAATGATCCAATGTTGTCCTAAATGACTGATGATGATAAATATAATCCACCTGTGTGTAATCAAGTCTCCGTATAAATACACCTGCTCTGTGATAGTCTCGGGGCTCTCTTTAAAGCTCAGATAGCATCATGAAGATCAAGGAACGCACCAGGCAGGTCCGTGATACTGTTGTGGAGAAGTTTAAAGCCGGATTTGGATACAAAAAGATTTCCCAAACTTTAAACATCCCATGGAACACTGTGCAAGCGATCATATTGAAATGGAAGGAGTATCAGACCACTGAAAATCTACCAAGACCCGGCCGTCCCTCTAAACTTTCATCTCAAACAAGGAGAAGACTGATCAGAGATGCAGCCAAGAGGCCCATGATCACTCTGGATGAACTGCAGAGATCTACAGCTGAGGTGGGAGAGTCTGTCCATAGGACAACAATCAGTTGTACACTGCACAAATCTGGTCTTTATGGAAGAGTGGCAAAAAGAAAGCCATTTCTCAAAGATATCCATAAAAAGTCTTGTTTCAAGTTTGCCACAAGCCACCTGGGAGACACACCAAACATGTGGAAGAAGGTGCTCTGGTCAGATGAAACCAAAATCAAACTTTTTGGCCACAATGCAAAACGATATGTTTGGCGTAAAAGCAACACAGCTCATCACCCTGAAAACACCATTCCCACTGTCAAACATGGTGGAGGCAGCATCATGGTTTGGGCCTGCTTTTCTTCAGCAGGGACAGGGAAGATGGTTAAAATTGATGGGAAGATGGATGGAGCCCAATACAGGACCATTCTGGAAGAAAACCTGTTGGAGTCTGCAAAAGACCTGAGACTGGGATGGAGATTTATCTTCCAACAAGACAATGATCCCAAACATAAAGCAAAATCTACAATGGAATGGTTCACAAATAAATGTATCCAGGTGTTAGAATGGCCAAGTCAAAGTCCAGACCTGAATCCAATCGAGAATCTGTGGAAAGAACTGAAAACTGCTATTCACAAACGCTATCCATCCAACCTCACTGAGCTCGAGCTGTTTTCCAAGGAAGAATGGGCAAGAATTTTAGTCTCTCGATGTGCAAAACTGATAGAGACATACCCCAAGCGACTTGCAGCTGTAATCGCAGCAAAAGGTGGCACTACAAAGTATTAACTTAAGGGGGCCGAATAATTTGGCACGCCCCACCTTTCAGTTTTTTATTTTTTACAAAATTGTAAAATATCCAATAAATTTCGTTCCACTTCACAATTGTATCCCACTTGTTGTTGATTCTTCACCAAAAAATTTACATTTTATATCCTTATGTTTGAAGCCTGAAATGTGGCAAAAGGTTGAAAAGTTCAAGGGGCCGAATACTTTCGCAAGGCACTGTATTTAGCCCTATTCAGGATGCTTTAACCTATCCAGTAAAAATTATTTTTTAGTATTATTTATGATACTTTGCTTGATTTCTAGAGTTATATGTGGATCAATAGTGGTACTGGACTCAGTAGCCATCTATTAATAGCTGTATTATTTGTTAGTACATATTTTTATAGCATGGCAGGTTTCGTGTCGGTGGGTATTAACACCACAGAATGGCTAAACAAAACTAAGGAGATATTCTCAGAAAAGACCTATGTCCAAAAACTACACAACATTGTTTAATACAGCATAATTCAATGCATACATAATTTAATACATACATAATTCCTTAAAGGGAACTAACAAAACTGTATAAAGAACAAATTATCTCATGGTTGGAAGTCCAATGCTTGGACAACTACAGTACAGACCAAAAGTTTGGACACACCTTCTCATTCCAAAGTTTTCTGTATTTTCATGACTATAAAAATTGTAGATTCACACTGAAGGCATCAAAACTATGAATTAACACATGTGGAATTATATACTTAACAAAAAAGTGTGAAACAACTGAAAATATGTCTTATATTCTAGATTCTTCAAAGTAGCCACCTTTTGCTTTGACTATTGCTTTGCCCACTCTTGGCATTCTCTTGATGAGCTTCAAGAGGTAGTCACCTGAAATGGTTTTCACTTCACAGGTGTGCCCTGTCAGGTTTAATAAGTGGGATTTCTTGTCTTATAAATTGTGTTGGGACCATCAGTTGTGTTGTTCAGAAGTCAGGTGGATATACATCTGATAGTCCTACTGAATGGAGTGTTAGAAATTGTATTATGGCAAGAAAAAAGCAGCTAAGTAAAGAAAAACGAGTGGCCATCATTACTTTAAGAAATGAAGGTCAGTCAGTCCGAAAAATTGGGAAAACTTTGAAAGTGTCCCCAAGTGCAGTGGCCAAAACCATCAAGCGCTACAAAGAAACTGGCTCACATGAGGACCTCCCCAGGAAAGGAAGACCAAGAGTCACCTCTGCTGCGGAGGATAAGTTCATCCGAGTCACCAGCCTCAGAAATCACAGGTTAACAGCAGCTCAGATTGGAGACCAGGTCAATGCCACACAGAGTTCTAGCAGCAGACACATCTCTACAACAACTGTTAAGAGGAGACTGTGTGCAGCAGGCCTTCATGGTAAAATAGCTGCTAGGAAACCACTGCTAAGGACAGGCAACAAGCAGAAGAGACTTGTTTGGGCTAAAGAACACATTAAGAAGACATTAGAAGACATTAGACCTGTGGAAATCTGTGCTTTGGTCTGATGAGTCCAAATTTGAGATCTCTGGCTCCAACCACCGTGTCTTTGTGCGACGCAGAAAAGGTGAACGAATGGACTCTACATGCCTGGTTCCCACCGTGAAGCATGGAGGAGGAGGTGTGATGGTGTGGGGGTGCTTTGCTGGTGACACTGTTGGGGATTTATTCAAAATTGAAGGAATACTGAACCAGCATGGTTACCACAGCATCTTGCAGCGGCATGCTATTCCATCCAGTTTGTGTTTAGTTGGACCATGATTTATTTTTCAACAGGACAATGACCCCAAACACACCTCCAGACTGTGTACGGGCTATTTGACCAAGAAGGAGAGTGATGGGGTGCTACGCCAGATGACCTGGCCTCCACAGTCACCAGACCTGAACCCAATCGAGATGGTTTGGGGTGAGCTGGACCGCAGAGTGAAGGCAAAAGGGCCAACAAGTGCTAAGCATCTCTGGGAACTCCTTCAAGACTGTTGGAAGACCATTTCAGGTGACTACCTCTTGAAGCTCATCAAGAGAATTCCAAGAGTGTGCAAAGCAGTAATCAAAGCAAAAGGTGGCTACTTTAAAGAACCTAGAATATAAGACATATTTTCAGTTGTTTCACACTTTTTTGTTAAGTATATAATTCCACATGTGTTAATTCATAGTTTTGATGCCTTCAGTGTGAATCTACAATTTTTATAGTCATGAAAATACAGAAAACTCTTGGAATGAGAAGGTGTGTCCAAACTTTTGGTCTGTACTGTATATATATATATATATATATATATATATATATATATATATGGGTGTATACCGCTACATTCTTTTCCCTGGTTTGTGTCTATATACTAGAGTCATAATTAGCCTTGCCTTCACTGTGGGTAAACTGAATCTGGGCATGTCATGTGTGCATTCTGTGCAGTTGCACAGGAGCTTAGTAAGTAAGGAGACTCACTGCTATCTTAAACATAGCTTCCTTTTCTCTATTTGATTGCATGAAAAGCTCTAAGGCCCAGTTCACATCTGCGTTTGGGTTTCCCTTTGGGGAGTCCGCTTGGGGACCCTCTGAACGGAAACCTATACACATAAAAAGCGGTTTACTTGGGAAACCCGCGGAACCCATAGACTATAATGGGGTCCGTGTGGTTTCCGCACGAAACATGCGTAGGGGAAAGTGCTGCTTGCATCCAAAATACCACTTTTTGACTGGGGTGTCTAGGGTCCACCAGTAAAATTCATTTTGCGGGCCTACTGTGAAGTTATATGCAATATTATATCACAAATTCCTAAAACTGCATAGACACACATTTTATTTAATTAGTAATGTGCTGCCTAGTGCTTGTCTCAGATTGTCTCTGTCTTCGGGGACCTGTCAGTATCCTGATGACTGGCTCTTGCTTTGAACCTCAGCCTTCCTAGCACTATGAGCCTGAGATATTTGCCACAGCAATGTTGAATAGGTGAGGTCCGGGAACTGAGGATACTAGTTGGCCTGTATCTGTGCCTACAGGTTATTTCAGTCATCTGAAGTATCTATGTAACAACAAATTAGGTAGTTTGTTAAATATTATTACCATTTTATTGTGTGCATGTCTATACTTGTTGAGATGATATATGCTGTCTATCTGTATATAGCACAGTAAGTGTACCGTGTTGGGGGACCCATGTAATGCATTATTGTATTGAGACTTTAAGAGCAACAGCTGCTCTTTGAGTTTGAAATGGAAGATCCCTCTCCATGACATATATATGTTCTTTTATTCTGTTACATCAAAACTATTTGTGCAAATTTATTATATTAATTATATTGCCACAGCTAGCATACCATCTCTCATTGCCGAAGAAAACTATAATGTTTGTTTCTATTATAAAGGTTCATGGGTACACTACCAACTAAAAGCTAAAATGAAAATCTGCTAACTGGAAACGAAATTGTAGGAACTGGTTAATCCCTTATCATTATATTCCGTATATGCCAAGTTAATAGAATAGTCTACAATAGCAACTATTGAAAACAATATAGCATTTACAATAGGAAGACATTAAAAGCCATTGTGCTGAAGATTTACGTGCACAATGATTTTTTTTTTCTAAAGGAGTCAATTAACCAGCTTTCAGGTAGATGAAAACATGCAATTCTTCAAGTGTACTGTAAACAAATGGAAATAATTATTAAGAGATCATTGCATATATAAAGTACTAACAGTTTCAACCAGTAGAATAAAATTAATTCCAGCACAAAAATAAATATATTTCACAGTCATAAATGAGAAATAAACTGTTACCCTATAAACATTCAGAATGTGGTAAAGTAAGTTTTATTTATTTCCTAGTGCTTTAGTAGCACCAACATATTTCACTGCTCTGTACATTGTCAACACTTACATCAGTCCCTCTCTCCAATGAGGCTCACAATCTAATTTCTGCATCTCAAACACACACGTGCCAATTTTATAGGAAGTCAACCAACCATTTGTTATGCTTTTGGAGTATAGCAGAATAATGGAAACCTGCAAAAAGATAATGAAAATATGCAATCACTATGCAGATGTTGACCTTTAGTCAGATTCAAACCCAAGACCCTGTGTTTAAACACATATGCACTTTACATACATACATACATATATTACTGATACATACATACATACATACAGTACATACAAACGTATATGCAGTATAAACAACATTTGGTAGGTACTAATCTCTACATACTAGGTACATCCCACTAGACCAGGGGTCAGCAACCTTTTTAGTCTGGGGTGCCGATTTGGAAAAAAAAAATCAAAAGATGAAGTCCTCAGTGTGTCATGTAATAATTGTAAGGGTGTCGCCCTCCTACATTGGTGATTACCAACAGGGGGCCTCAACACTCTCGAATTATTTAGAAGGATGATCCCATGCCTTTATGTAATGTTATCTGCGTCCTTAGGATGTTTTTTGACGTTTTTTAAAAATGATTTGGTGCCAAGGAATTTTTTTTTTCCAGGGGGACCCTGAGTCTGAAAAGGTTGGGAAACACTATCCTACATGAAAGTCATATAACACAAGCCATAACTGCAATCATTGATTGAGCTTACATTTCAATATGATCCTTTAGCAAAATGATTGATATTTGGACATGGGGCTAAGTGTAATCTGCAGTAAGCCTGCTTTGTGGGGGCAGAGGATACCCATCACACAGCCTAGTCTTTTTGTTGAAGAAATCCAAACAAATTTTTACAGTCTTATTGAAATGAATGAAGGCAAATTTAGCTGCCATATTATATTTTGCACAGGTAATTGCTGACCTTTGACTAGTCTACTGGCCTGGACACTTAGACATTGTGCCTCATGTTCCCTTCACCTCCCAGTGAATCCTCCCGTCCGACTGCATTTACATGGACGATTAGAGAGAGATTGCCACCTGGAGCAGCACTGCAGAGAGAGTCCTGTGCCAGGTAGATATGCCTTGAGTGCCGACTCCGGCACCAGTGCCAGGGGTTGCTGACCCCTGCACTAGACCTTGGAGAGTTGGAGAGCTCTGTGGTTTAACTATCAGCATTTGTCCCTTCTCAAAGTCCCTCAGAACCTTAAAGAGAACCTGTCAGGTTGATTTGGGACACTAAACCTCCCACAGGTCCTTATAGATCTGGGGTTTAGTGTCCCAAATCTCCTGTTTTAAATCCATCCATGCCTGCAATTAAAAAAAAATTAAGCCTTAGGCTGATCATAAGGATTTTCCATAAATTCAATTATGATAATAGAATAATACATAAATGCACAAAACCCTTTACACTTACCTAGAGATAAGTCCGATGAGTCTCATCAGACTCATCTCTGGTGCTCCCGGCGCCTGCGCAGTTCTTCAATAAAGCAAAGGATGTACACTATGACTTCACTGCACAAGTGCCAGAGGTATGGGGCATGCACACTGAAGCCAAAGTGTACTCCTCTAACTTCAGTGAAGAGCTGTGCTGGCGCGGGGAGTACAGTGGCAGGATATAAAATATAAAGCTTTTTTATTTTTATTGCAGGCACAGATAGCTTTATTACAGGGAGATTTGGGACACTCAATATGTTGGTGGTTTAGAATCCCAAATTGTCCTGACTGATTCCCTTTAAGCTTGCGTATTCAAAAACTGACTCTTCATTTGCTGCCTAATACTCTATATTCCAACCCTTGACATGTGCTCTTGTAATCTTATTCACTTTACCTTTCCGTGGTTTTAATGTTATGGCTTATCAGCGTTCATACATATATCTTAATAAATGGTGTTCCAGAGACAATACTATGTAAAAATTATCATGTTTTGCAACAATAATGAAATTATTATTATTATGTTCACCTTTATTTGCAAGCGTTGAAGGGCATGACACGTAAACCAGTGCACTGAATGGAACAGTACGAATCAAGGGTTTACTGGTGGAAGCCACAGCTCCCTCCTTGTCAATGTGCCCCCACACTAAAGAAAAGATCCTAGCTACATGACTAGAGGAGACACAAGCAGAGAGGGGGGTGGGCTGAACTTGATTGGTTAGAAAACCACTACATCACACTGAGGATTAAATAGCATCGTGAGAAAAATATGTATTTATTCTGAAGCAAAAGCAAAGAGGGGGATGGGATATGATAACTACTAATCCTATGCAATTTAGAAAAGAGTCGCTTGTTCTGCCAGCCTCACAGCTGAGGGCACCCGCAGAGCTCTCACTGATTAACCCCAATCGCTGCTAGATGCATGTGACCTGACTAAACCTTGTGATGTGTCTGAGTGCAATTCCCAATACAAACAAATGGTGATGGGAATTGCAGTGCTTTGTCTTTTCACTGTACTTGTTGACAGGTCAAGTGGTAATAAACATACACATGTTATAAAGCCAGTGACTGTGGAGATATAATTCCATATACATAAGGTATGCAAATAACATCAAATAAACTTTATAACTGAGAAAGTAATGTGAAAGTAAAAAAATCTTAAATCCTTAAATATCTATCTATCTATCTATCTATCTATCTATCTATCTATCTATCTATCTATCATCACATCAATTAAACTTCATTATTGAGAAACTAATGTAAAAGTACAAAAATACTAAATGTTGAGAAATAATAATCTATCTTATCTATCTATTCAACCGTCTATATTTATATCATTCATCTATCTATCTATCTATCTATCTATCCATCTATCGCTAATATCTATCTATCTATCAAGAAAAGAAGAGAGCAGTACCAGTAACTCTAAAAAAATGTGTGCAAGCCCCAAGGTCAATGGCCAGTTGGCCATAAGAACATAAAAAATTAACAGGTAATCCTTGCAAAATAGAAAAAAATAAAGGGTATTATTAGCCTTATTAGCCAAGCAATGCTTCAGGCCAAGCGGGACCTTTTTCAAGCAGTGGGTAATATGGGTAAATTCAATGATACATGATTAATACCAACATGTTAATAGCTCCATAAATATGTGCATGATCATATAAAACAATACATGCCTCAAGTGCAACAATTAATCAATGTAATAAAGAGTCTAAATAACATCAATTACATCAATTAAACTTCTTTATTAAGAAAGTAATGTAAAAGTACAAAAGTCCAAAATGTTCAGAAATATCTATCTATCTATCTATCTATCTATCTATCTATCTATCTATCTCTCTATCCATCTATCTACTGTATCTGTCTATCCATCTACATTCTACAGAATGTCACAAAGAGTTTTGAGCGACATGTTCAGCAGCTCCTATATCCTCTTCAGAGCTCTGTCATTTTCACATTTGCATTGAGTCTCCTCTGGGATTTCCCTGGCACAAAGTATCCATTTTCTCTTTCCTGCTCTGAATCGAAGTTGCATGTCTTCCCGTTTGTTTCATGTATCCACTGGCAGCAGTCTTTGAAATTGCAAATGTTGTAAGGAAATGAGATGATCTCCTCTGCTGCCTTCAGGGAGCCTAGTGGATAAAGAGGGTCTATTAAAATCCACAGAGCAAAACTGAAGTACAATAGCATGAAAGTAGCCAAATTGTGTACATACAGTTTACGTGTGTGTATTACTACTATAACTTTATATTGAATTGTGTTTTTCAAGCATTAAAATTTTATCACAATCATTATATGCACTCAGGAGTTGCAAATCATGAAAAATTGTGGGAAAAGCATTTCAATACCATGTCTAAAATATTAATGAGCTACTCAGAAGACGAGTAATAAATGGTAGGTTATAGTTTTAATATATTGCATATGACAATGATTCCAATTTATAAAAACTCCTTCCATGTGTCCTGAATAATGCTACCTTTTATAAAACCATACCAATGACTGAGAACCAAATTACAGTTGTGCTAAAAAGTTTACAAACCCCGGCAGATTTTTTGTTTTTTTGTCCTTTTTTTAGAGAATATGAATGATAACACAAAAACTTTTTCTCCACTCATGGTTAGTGGTTGGTTGAAGCCATTTATTGTCAAACTTCTGTGTTTTCTCTTTTTAAATCATAATGACAACCAAAAACATCAAAATGACCCTGTTCAAAAGTTCACATACCCCAGTTCTCAATACCGTGTATTGCCTCCTCTAACATCAATGACAGCTTGAAGTATTTTGTGGTAGCTATGCCCATTCTTCTTGGCATAAAGTCTCCAGTTCCTGTAAATTCCTGGGCTGTCTTGCATGTACTGCGTGCTTGAGATCTCCCCAGAGTGGCTCAATGATATTGAGGTCAGGAGACTGAGATGGCCACTCCACAACCTTCACTTTCTTCTGCTGTAGCCAATGACAGATCGACTTTGTCTTGATTTTTGGATCATTGTCATGTTGGAACATCCAAGTATGTCCCAGTTTCCTGGCTGATGAGTGCAAATTTGCTTCCAGTATTTGCTGATAATGTGCTGCATTCATCTTTCCTTCAACTTTGACCAAGTTTCCTGTGCCTTTCAAGATCACATCCCCACATCATCAGTGATCCACCTCCGTGCTTCACAGTAGGAATGGTGTTCCTTTCATCATAGGTTTTGTTGTCACCTCTCCAAATGTAACATTTATGGTGTGGCCAAAAAGTTCGATTTTTGTCTGATCACTCCAAATTACCTTGTTCCCGAAGTTTTGAGGTTTGTCTCTGTGCTGTTCGGCGTATTGAAGGTGAGATTCTTTGTGGTATTTGCACAGTAATGACTCTCTTCTGGCAACTCGACCATGCAGCCCATTTTTCTTCAAGTGCCTCCCTATTGTGCATCTTGAAACAGCCACACTGATAGTTTTCAGAGAGTCCTGTATTTCAGCTGATGTTATGTGTGGGTTTTTCTTTGCATCCCGAACAATTTTCCAGGCAGTTGTGGTCGAAATTTTGGTTGGTCTACCTGACCGTGGTTTGGTTTTTACAGAGCCCCTGAGTTTCCATTTGTTAATCACAGTTTAAACACTGCTGACTGGCATTATCAATTCCTTGGATATCTTTTTGTATCCCTTTCCTGTTTTATACAGTTCAATTACCTTTTTCCGTAGATCCGTGGACAATTCTTTTGCTTTCCCCATGACTCACAATCCAGAAACATCAGTGGCTGGAGGAAAGATGCATCAGTCTGTCTGGATCCCAGAAACTCACTCAGCTTTTATGCACACACACTGATTACAAGCAAACAGGTCACAGGTGAGGATGTTACCTTTAGTAGCCATTTAATCCCCTTTGTATCAACTTCTGGGCATGTTATCAGGCCAAAATCACCAGGGTATGTGAACTTTTGAACAGGGTCATTTTGATGTTTTTGGTTGTCATTATGATTTAAAAAGAGAAAACACAGAATTTTGACAATAAATGGCTTCAACCAACCACTAACCATAAGTGGAGAAAAAGTTTTTGTGTTATCACTCATACCTAGATTTCAGAGTAATGTAGTATCTGCCTTTCTAGAAGGAACATTATTTTCCAGATTTTCGTAAGAACAGAACAGATAGCACTTTCTATCTGTTTCTCCTTAGAAATTGCATATACATGAGGGTTATTTTTTTTTCCTGCATAGATGAGTGTAAATGTAGTGCATCTTTGACACACACTCTTTTTGCGCCAAATCTGCAAAATGTTGTTGGATCTAATCCCATTCACCACTTTTTAATACAGTGAGCAGAGTGGCCGGAGACCAAGCCAGGCCGGGGCTGATATGCATCGGCCATACAATACTATACCTCAGGCAAGAAAACTGCAGTGAATTAAATTAGGAATCTCCACCAGTTCCTGACTGATGTAGATCTCAATTCTGGCACATGGGAGTAGGGGGGAAACACTAGCATTAATACATTTCCCCAGTATACTGCAGTACTACATTCTCTTTCACTCTCCCTGGTTCTCTCTGTAAATAATGTAGGTTCATATATTTAACTGCCTCTTCCTTTAAAGGATAGACAGATATTAGTGCCTTAGTAATAATAATAATAATAATAATAATAATAATAATAATACATTTTATTTATATAGCGCCAACATATTCCGCAGCACTGTACAACTTGGTCTTAGTGTTTCTTTTTGTAATTTTTTAGGCATACATAGCACTAAGCAGAACAGACTTTCCCTGACTTGTCCATTTATAGTCTTATAGGTATCTATTCTTTATTGAACCCTCAATAAATTACAGTGTTATGTATAGCAGCACCACTGATTCAGATTGACTTCCCCTCATAGATTTGCCCTGATTCTGTGTCAGCGTTTACTGTAGTTCTGACATTATGTTAAATGCAGTAATGCAGTAACTCACCCTTAAATAGAAGAGCATGTGAAGCTGTGTATGAAATTGAGAGACTGTTTTAAAGGAAAACCAACAGATAATTTAAATGTGTCTTTCTGTTTGCTAGTCTCTAACCTTTTGGATTAGAAAGCATAATATACAATGAATCAAATATTACTATTTTGAACATGGACTTGCTTATACACATTATTTATTGAAGTATAAGCCAATTTCCTCTGCAAAGTCCTTCACACTACTGATTTTTGTCAATCACATATGTTTGTATAGCTGTATGATTAGAAATGCTAAATAAACTAATGAAAAGTAAAAATGAACAAAGGTTGATCAGTCAGTTCATTTTCAGCTTACTCTCTCACTTAGTATCTGGCAAGGGCTCCTGGTCGTTGGCCAAATGGCACAGCTCTCTGAACGGATGTTATTTAAAATGTCCTGATCATATTGTTCTATTCAGATTACTGATTTGATGAAGAAAGATTAATTTATTTAAACTGAAGAGCAATATTATCCAAAAGGAGAAAACACTATGACATTATAATCTCTGGCAATAAATGGGTGAATTCAAGAAAATGCACACTGTTTATTTCATCTCAGGTTTTGTGCTAATTCCAGAGAACTGAGTTGTAATTTTGTTCACAAACAATAGATGCTCCAGAATAATCTTGCTGCAAATTTCCGTCCCCAGTATTCTGGCTTTAAACGCTGATGTACATACAATGCAGTGATTATGACAAATATCCTGTAGTGGGCATGCAAATCTAATTTATGGAGCGGACAAGTCTATTCAGCAGAGAGCAGTGTTTCCTAACTTTAAGAAGACAGTATTTAGTGTAGAAGAGATGTTGTCATACTGGAAAATTGTAACACTGTAAACAATTCTGGCAAAGCTTTATGAAATGCACATTCATTCATAACTCTAAATTTCATAGATGTTTCATATTCTTTATTCTTTTAGATAACTGAAGAAAAACAGCATGTTAAAGATTCCCTAGCTAAAACTTCCCTTCCTAATACAGTGGTAACCAGAGACATAGCTAGGGGTTCATCACAGGGGGTTAAACATATCCAAGTGTCCCCCCCACAAAATAACCACCATACAGTGACCATATAGTGATAGATATCGGCTCTATACAGGGCTCTGCAGACCATTTAGGTGAATACAGTGCAGTTATATTTAGTGACTTACAGGTGACGTCTCTTACAGGTGACTATAATCCTTCACATTTCCCTTCTCTTCCCTTTGGACCGCCATGACCACTTCTTCCAGCTGTGACTTGTCTCTGTAAAGTTTGCAGCACAGACATCTTTGGCTCCTCACTTTACCAGACACCTGACTCACACTATTCTCACCTATACAAAGTCTCCATCCTGCTGCTACCCCCAATTATAAAATATATTATATAAAAATCTTCTGGAAATGAATAATACCCCTGTATGTATCTTTAGGTTAATAATACTTCCTGTGTGCCCCCTTAAATATTAAAGCCCCTGCGTGCCCCCTCAATTAATAATACCCCTTTTGCCCTTTAATTTAATAGCGCAACTAAATTACCCTGTAATTAATAATGCAAACATACACCTAAATTAATACTGCCCAATACCCCCTAATGCCCCTAATACTATATACCTGATGCCCCCGTGCGTACATGCTGCTCCCTCATGCCTCCTTATAATAAATGTTTTGTCCAGGAGTTAAAAAAAATGTATGCAGGCAGCAGAGAATGTTTAAAAAATTAAAAGGCTTTTCTACTTACCTGCATCCTCCATGTATGCCTCCTCTGCTGCTCTATTTGTATACCGGCTGCAGCGGTGATGTCATATCAACTGGATCGCTGCAGCCATTCAATGCTCTCAGCTGTATACTGTGCAGATTGGCTTCGCTGATCCTGTTGACATAACATCACCGCTACAGACATTCTGCATACAAATAGAGCTGCAGAGGAGGCGGCAGGCCCAGCACAGGAGTGGAGGGGAGGATACAGGTAAGTATATATGCAGGGCTATCTTTATACTACCCTACTGCCTACATACATTTTTTTTGTTTCAATAATTTTTATTAAAGATTTTCAAAAAGAAAAGAAAAACAATATTCATACACAGTTAAGGCAGATAGCATACAATAAGAATCTTAGCTCAATCAACGATACAATACACAGTTTGTATGCCAATATCTCTTATGAAGTTAAAGGGTAACAGAATACAGTGGAACAATAACATTAAGGCACAACTATAAGGCTACTATGAGAATATTCCAGACATAAATTCCAAGGACTAAAAACTCCAAGGATTAAAAACCAGCGCGGGCACATCTGGTACTTCTATGAGTTAATGCGGCAGCAGTCCCTCACACCAACCCCCAACATGGGTGATATTAGTGGTACCAATGCCACTGAGAGTAGCTTCAGTGAGACTAACCAAATCAAATTTGGCATATACTACACTACAAATCTAGAGTGCATCCATCTGTCCCATATAGTCAGAAAGGTATGATACGAATGGTTTCCCAGGGCAATAACCTTTTCATAGGTATAGGTGTTGTTGATGGCCAACAACAGTGCCGAGATGGGCGGAGGAGCGGTTGATTTCCATCTTTGTACCAACATCAACTTGGCTATAGTCAAAATTTTACAGAGAAGTCTCTTATACGGACCTAACTCCTCGGGAATTCTGAGCAACAAAATTGCAAGTTGCGAAGTGTAGGAAAGCTGGAAATCAAACAATTCTGAAAGTATGTCAAAAACCTTTGTCCAGTAAGCATGAATAATCAGACAATGCCCCAAAATCTGAAAAAGGGTTCCTCTACTTCCACATCCTTTCCAACACTCTCCAGAGACGGAGGGATAGGCCAGCTGTAAATCAGATGAGGTCCGGTACCATCTCAACAAAATTTTCATTGCTGTTTCGACATGGGTACTACATTTCAAAGACGCATGGATCAATTTAATAGCTCGTTGCCATTAAACCGGGGCAAAGGTCATTCCCAATTCCCTTTCCCAACAACGGAATGGGGTAGATATAGTGAAGGATGATGTATCATCTATCATATCATACAAAAATTGTAAACCCCTCATATTTGTCGACAGCCATGTAAAGATCATACCGTTATGATATATAGATGTAGCGGGGTTTTTGGATAAGAAATGCAATATTTGAAAATGTTTAAAGAAATCTCCCAAAGGAACTCCATATCTCTGTCTTAATTCCGTAAAGGATAAGGATTGTTTATCATCCGTATAGAGCTGAGATATATGGGTGATCCCCTTCGCCTCCCAACCCGAAACATATAGGTGCTCAATTGCCCTGGCTGAAAGTGACAGTGGCATATCAGAAATATTAAAGTGCTTTGTAGGACCCAATTTCTCATGAAGCACCGTCCATGCAGCCAATGGGGCACGCATAACTGGGGAAAAAGACTTAGGCGTAGGAATGTTCCAGAAGGGCAGCCACAACGCATTCCCAAGTTTTAAAGGAGTTATAAATGATTGCTCTATGTGTAGCCAAGGAGTTGAAGTGTCCATTGACCTCCTCCTAGCGCATTGAATAGCAAGGGAAACTAAGTAGTAGTTCCGCACAACTGGGACACCCAGGCCTCCCGCCAGCTTATGTTTAAACAGGAAGCTTTTATTAACTCTAGGTCTTTTGCCATTCCATATGTACTTTGAGACTACTCTATGTATGGTTTAAAAAAAAAGAAACAGGGAGAGAGATTGGAAGGGTATGGAATAGATAGAGATGATTAGGCAATTGTAACATCTTAAAAGCAGCAACACGACCTATCCAGGAAACGTCTGTCATCAACATGCGCTCAGTCTCATCTTGCATTATCCTTATCATTGGTACATAGTTATGTTTGTAAAGGGAACTGGGAGAAGATGTCACGTGTATTCCGAAATATTGAAAACTATCATTCCTCCAATCAAAATTATATGCTGTTTTCAAGGAATGAAGCAGAGAAGAGGAAACATTTAATGGGAGGGCCTGTGATTTAACAAAATTTAATTTGTAGAAAGACAACTGTCTAAAACTATGAATAAAGTCAGAGAATCCAGCTGGGCCTCAGTAAGTCTAGGTAATCGGGCACATTCAAGAAATAAGTCGATATCGGACTGTGTGGGGGAACTATAGAAGAGTCATCCGCTATGTTATAGACGTCTGCGTAAAAGGATTTAAAGGCATCTGCAATGCCTCTAGGGTCATAAATTTTGTGCGTGCCGTCTTTACTCTGAAGGAACGGGATCCTAGATTTGGCGTGTCTTTGTTTAAGCTTAGAAGCCAAAAGTTTACCCGCTTTATTCGACTGAGAATAGTATGTAGCTTTCACCCTTTTTAAATTCTTTTCATATCTATGTAGCAAACAAGCAGTAAGTTGTTGGCGTAATGTTGTCAGTCTAGCTGCGTTGGAAGGAGAAGGAAATTGCTTATTACTAGTGTCAATAAGTTTTATTTGGTGAAGTAACTGATCAATTTCTGCTAGTCTAGTTTTCTTTTCTATATGCCCAAGGTGGATAAATGTACTTCTGATAAAGGCCTTGTGGGAATTCCACAATATGTCAGGGCTAGAAGCAGATGAAGTGTTGATCTGAAAGAATTCCCTCAGATCACTCTCCAAGACCGCCTTAAATTTTGGATGTGACATCAAATATTCATTACATCTCCACACAAAAGACCTTGGACAATCATACTTTTCTGCCAAAGTGAGGGTTATTGCCACATGATCCGACCATGTTATTTGTGAGATGTCAGACTGTGTGGCAAGTGGAAGGGAAGACTGTTCAAGTAAGAATAAATCAATCTGAGAATAACTATTATGTACGGTAGAAAAGAAGGTATAGTCTCTTTCCGTATTATGAAGAATAAATTATGGTGCCACAGGGCTTGCAAGAAAGAAGGGTGACACAACGAAAGACCAGAGGTAGTATCTACTAGAGGGTCAGGCGCTATATTAAAATCTCCCATCAGCAACAAACAATCCTGTTTCCTCTTGTCAACTGCCCGCAAGAGTCTCCCAAAGAATGCCACCTGCCTCCGGTTAGGAGCATAAACTAACACCAGCGTATAGGTAACATCGTTAAGAAGACACACCAATATAACAAATCTCCCCCAAGATCTGAATACTGAGATAGCAATTGAAATGCCACCGAATCCTTGATCCCTATCAATACTCCTCTATGTTTTGAGAAATAGTGATAATGAAACACATGTGGGAATGACGGATGATGAACGCGAATAGCATCCGTTTTCAAAAGATGTGTTCCTGCACTGCAAAAATATCACAGTTCTGAACTCGGGCCTCACACCACAGATTAGCTCTTTTTTGAGGGGAGTTCAAACCCCTGACATTCATAGACAATTTTAAGTACCGTAATACAAGTTAAGGGAAGCTATAAGAATCATATTACACAGACACATAAGAAACAATGATAAGAAGTAAATCTGTCTCCACGCCATGTAGTCGTTTCGCCCATAGTGCCAAAACCTATAAAGAAACAAATCATACAAACTGCAGAATCAAAGGATAGTCAATCCTGAAGAAACCAGTAGAAAGAACATAGTACAGCGGACCAGCAGCTGTTGCAATCTTGGGGGAATAAGTTCAACAGCAGCGGACATATAGAAAACCAAGGTAGGATGAGCCTTTAGCTTTGTATCCCTGTGGTCGGACGTCTTCGGGATTTCACTGGGTGCCAGTAATCAGACAAGGGACCAGGTGGTTGTTTAATCGGGAGGTCAACAATAGAAATGTTCCATTTACGTAACAATGCTTTCCCTTCCTCCAGGTTCTTAATTACATGAACAAGATTATCTTGGGATATTACTACACGAACCGGGAATCCCCATTTATATAAGATGTTATTTTGGCGAAGGGCTGCCGTAATAGGGATGAGTTGGTGTCTCAGTTGTAATGTTGCAGCTGATAGATCCGAAAAAATGGACATCTTGTGATATGGTTCAGGTAGGCGGTCCAGTTTATGGGATGTTAGCAGCACTAGGTCTTTAGTACGATAAAAATGAATCTTCGCCAGGACGTCTCTAGGTACGGAATCATCTAAATGTGAAGGTCTGGGTACTCTATGGGCTCTATCAATAGTTAAATCCATAGGTTTGAGATTTGGCAGCAAGGTTCGCATCAGATCCTGAAGAAAAGTAGTTAGGTTACCTGCCGGCACAGTCTCTGGAATCCCCCTTAATTTCAAATTGTTTTCTCTTGATCGGTCCTCTAAGTCAGCTATTTTAGTCTTCAGAAAAGACACATCTTTTTCCACTTCATAGTGGGCATCTATAAAATCATTGTGTGACGCGGCAAATTCCGCCATTTTAGATTCTACATGCACAGTGCCCTTCAGATCTTGAATGTCTCGGTCCAGCAGCTTGACCATAAAAGACATGTCCGCCTTTAATGACTTACAGAAGGCTGTGAGCATAATTTTCATAGAGGCCTCAGTTAGTAAATTCTCTGCCACTGGTATATCGGCAAAAAAATCAGTGCAGGAAGATGCATGTTGTGTATCCTTGCTCACCTCACTATTATGAAGATCGGCATCTTGGAGCCTGAGTCTTTGCTTGGCCGGGCTAGCGGTAGGAGACTGGGGTGTCGTTGCCATTTTCTGAAGGCCGGCAGTCCACGTAGGCCGCAGCCTGCTGTGAAGAAGGCCCAGGAGAGCGTGATCCCGAGGAGTTCAGCAACTGAGGTATCGATGGAGCCGAGAAGGTTCTACGCTGAGCAGAGAAGGTAAGTGGCTCATCTGGAGGATCGTGGGAAGGAGTTGAAGCTCCGTAGGTATTGCCTGAGTGTGGTCCAGCGCCATCTTGGCTTCCCTCGCCCCCGTGAGGGAAGTAAAAATAAGATATTTTTTGCGGTTTGGCCGCCGTTTTCCGCTTTTTTGGCATCACTGAGAATGTGAGGTATTCACCTTCCAATGTAGGCTAACGTAAGCCACGGGCTCGTCGTAGAAATGTCGCTATGAGAGACTCAGTCTGGGAGCCGAGGAACTACGTGTCCATTTCGGTCCACAGCTAAGCCCCGCCCCCATACATTTTTTTTTAAATTCTGGACTACCCCTTTAAAGAGGACCTTTCATGTCCTGTAACATTGTGGTGTTATATACCAGCGCAATGTAAGTTTTGCTAGTATCTGCCTCAGTTGCAGAAATATCCCTGCAATGTCAGAGGGGCGGCCTTATAGCTCAGCGTCATGGTTGGAAGGTGAGGAACACCCCCCTGATGCAACACTTCTATAGTCTTGTAATGTCTGGGAGGTGGGGGGGGGGGCGTTCCTCACTGTCCAGGGATGACACTGAGGTATACGGCCAGCCCCTTTGAAAGTGCAGAGATATCAGTAGCCAAAAATAACAAAAACAAAATCTCTGCAACCAGGGCACATACCTGCAAAAATGGCAGTGCACTGAATTCCACATACCCAAATAGTTTTCCGTCAGGTAGTAGTTCCCCCACACACACAAGTAATATTCTTGCCCTTTATGTGGTGGGTAGCTATTACCTGGAGGCACTGTTACCTATGTGGGAGAAGACTTAACTGGGGGCACTATTACAGTAACAGTGCCCCCCTTCACATATTAGCCCCTCTCACAGGTAACTCCCCACCACAGAAATATGTAATTAAGTAATAGTATTACTTATGTGGGAGGAGATAATTACTTGTGGGTAGCACTATTACTGTAATATTCCCCCCACATAGGTAATACTATTACATAATTACTTATGTGTGGGTTACACTGCTAGTGTAATAGTGCCCCCCATACAGATAGTAACTTGCCCCACATATGTATCACATTCCCCTACACTACTGTATAGGTAGCCTGTACCTTCTGATGAGTGATGCAGTGCCTGGAAGCTGCTCTTGTATGCAGCCTGTGTGCACTTCCTATTCTCCTGCTAGGTCTCCTGTCTACTTCTTTATAGTACTACAGGATCAGGGACAAGGATAGGATGTATACACAGGCTATGTAGAAGAGCAGCTTCCAGGATGTGGCATTGGTAATTATTAGAAGGTACAGTAGCCTGTAGCCTGCAAAGTAGAAGTAGTAGAGAAGAAAGCCAGTGGTTTCCTTCTGTACCATGTATTTTAACTGTAGCAGCATCTATCGGTTGCCGATACAATTGAAATTGCTACTTTGCGGAGGCCCCCTCTGCCCCCCTCTCCTCACACTAGCTACGCCTCTGGTGGTGACTGATAGCCAAAAGAAATCAGGTGGTTGCTAGGCAGCCTGAACTAAGACATCTTGCAAAACATGTTAAGAAAAATGCATTAAGAGAAGTACCGTATATTCCATGATCAATAATGTTATGGGAAAAACTCAAGCTCATAGGTCAGACTTGCACCATAGATTCCTGTATAATATTAGTACATAGAAATTTCCACATATCTTTTCCACAGCAGAGACAAAATCTTCCATCATAGAAACCATTAAAGGATTGCAGTTCAACCGCAATGTCGCTATTGTAAATATTACTTTTCTTTCAACGCTTTCTAGGGGAAGCATAATCACACTGTCAGACATGACAACTCATTTGGGTTTTCCCACTTTTTTTTACCCACTTTTATACTTCGTCCCTTAAAGGGGTTGTCCGGGATAAATTGATCTCTCTAATCTAAGCTACCCCCCCATCCCATCTACCTTCTAAATTACTTAGTGTACCAAAAATCTATATTTACCTAGATTTCCCCAGACACATTTTCGATTTTCCGGTGATGTTCTGTTTCCCGAACAGAACGTCACCTATACTAACCCACCCTCTCACCCCATTATACTTGGCATGGCATGGGATGTTACTTCCTTCTGGGCACTCCGGCTCTATTGCGCAATGGAGCTGGAGTGCCCAGAAGGAAGTGAAGTCCCATGCCCAGAAAATCCTACCCAGAAGACAGGTAAGTATGATGGGGTGGGGGGGTTGAGTTAATTAGGAAGGACTAGTAGTGGGTGGGCTAGCTAGGGAAACAGGGAGGGGGTACGAGTGAGAAAGTGATTAGGGAGTGAGAGAAGGAGGTGGTGTGAGTCAGCTCTGAGCGGCCCAAGGCATCATGGAAGTTGTAGGAAAACAGAACAGGAGGATACCCATGTAAACCAATGCACAAGATGCCAGGAGCTCACAGAGAAACCCAGAAATCACTCAAAACACTGCTAAAGGTATTTGGGTGCAGTTAATAACCCCTTTGAAGGAATATTTTATCCCCTATGGATAGGATAGAGGATAAATTGCTGATTGGTTGAGGTCTGACAGTGGAGACCCCCACCGATCCTGAGAATGGGGATGTTTTATGCCCTGCTGCGAATGCAGCTATGGGAAAAGGAACCAATGCTCATGGTGGACAAAGAAGCGCCTTCATTCACATTCACTTTATTGGGAGCACCAGAGATAGCCGAAGTACAACACTCAGCTATCTCTGGCACTCCCATTGAAGATACATAGTTACATAGTATATTTGAAAAAAATACATATGTCCCTCAAGTTTAATGAAGGGATGGGAGAGGGCATGACTGAAGGAAATAAGTATTCTAAATACAGTGGGGAAAAAAAAGTATATAGTCAGCCACCAATTGTGCAAGTTCTCCCACTTAAAAAGATGAGAGAGGCCTGTAATTGACATCATAGGTAGACCTCAACTATGAGAGACAAAATGAGAAAACATATCTAGAAAATCACATTGTCTGATTTTTTAAGAATTTATCTGCAAATTATGGTGGAAAATAAGTATTTGGTCACCTACAAACAAGCAAGATTTCTGGCTCTCACAGACCTGTAACTTCTTCTTTAAGAGGCTCCTCTGTCCTCCACTCATTACCTGTAGTAATGGCACCTGTTTGAAATTGTTATCAGTATAAAGGACACCTGTCCACAACCTCAAACAGTCACACTCCAAACTCCACTATGGTGAAGACCAAAGAGCTGTGGAAGGACAGCAGAAACAAAATTGTATACCTGCACCAGGCTGGGAAGACTGAATCTGTAATAGGCAAGCAGCTTGGTGTGAAGAAATTAACTGTGGGAGCAATAATTAGAAAATGGAAGACATACAAGACCACTGATAATCTCCCTCGATCAGGGGCTCCACGCAAGATCTCACCCCGTGTGGTCAAAATGATCACAAGAACGGTGAGCAAAAATCCCAGAACCACATGGGGGGACCTAGTGAATGACCTGCAGAAAACTGGGACTAACGTAACAAAGGCTACCGTCAGTAACACACTACGCTGCTAGGGACACAGATGCTGCAGTGCCAGACGTGTCCCCCTGCTTAAGCCAGTACATATCTGGGCCCGTCTGAAGTTTGCTAGAGAGCATTTGGATGTTCCAGAACAGTATTGGGAGAATGTCATATGGTCAGATGAAACCATAGAACTGTTTGGTAGAAACACAACTCGTCGTGCTTGGAGGAGAGTGAATGCTGAGTTGCATCCAAAGAACACAATACCTACTGTGAAGCATGGGGGTGGCAACATCATGCTTTGGGGCTGTTTCTCTGCAAAGGGACCAGGACGACTGATCCGTGTACATGAGAGAATGAATGGGGCCATGTATCAGGAGATTTTGAGTGCAAACCTCCTTCCATCAGCAAGGGCATTGAAGATGAAACGTGGCTGGATCTTTCAGCATGACAATGATCCCAAGCACAACGAAGGAGTGGCTTCATAAGAAGCATTTCAAGGTCCTGGAGTGGCCTAGCCAGTCTCCAGATCTCAACCCCATGGAAAACCTTTGGAGGGAGTTGAAAATCCGTTTTTCCCAGCGACAGCCCCAAAACATCACTGCTCTAGAGGAGATCTGCATAGAGGAATGGGCCAACATTCCAGCAACAGTGTGTGCTAACCTTGTGAAGACTTACAGAAAACGTTTGACCTGTGTCAGTTGGTGGCTGACTAAATACCTTTTTTTCCCCACTGTAATACTGGGTGGGGGCCACTGTGGAGCATATAATACTGGGTGGGGGCCACTGTGGAGCATATAATACTGGGTTGGGGCTACTATAGAACATATAATACTTGTTGGGGGCCACTGTAGAGCATATAATACTGAGTGGGGGCCACTGTGGAGCAAATACTACTGGGTTGGGGCCACTGTGGAGCATATACTATTGGGAGGGGGCCACTGTGGAGTATATAATACTGGGTGGAGCCCACTGTGGGGGGCATATAATACTGGGTGGGGGCCACTGTGGAGAGCATATAATACTGGGTGGGGGCCACTGTGGGAAGCATATAATACAGGGTGGGGCCATTGTGTGTAGCATATTATACTGTGTGGGGCCACTGTGGGGAGCATATTATACTATGTGGGGCCACTGTGGGGAGCATATTATACTGTGTGTGGGTGGAACATTGTGGAGCATATAATGTTGTGTGGGGGCCACTGTCAAGCATATAATACTATCTAGGTTCACTGTCGAGGATATTATACTATTTGGGGCCCCCTAACCATCACTATCAAGAATTTGCTGTAGGGAGGGGGTAAGGGGCCCCAGACAAAAGTTTGCACCGGGGCCCACAAGACTTTAGCTACACCACTAGTGTTTACCATACACCAACTCAAATGGGGAAAAACCTGTGGAGGACTGGGGTACCTCCCAGATTGCAAACATTAAATAGGGTAGTAGGCAATCCCAATCTTTGCCATCCTTTCTAACCACCCTCTTTAACATGACCTTAAGGGTTTTATTGAACCTCTCCACTAGGCCATCTGTCTGGGGGTGATACACAGAGGTTCACAGGTAGTTAATTTTCCAGAGCTTACACATTTCTTTCTTTACCTTGGACATAAAAGGAGTCCCTTGGTCAGTCAGGATCTCCTTGGGTATATCTGTCCAAGAGAACATATAAAAGAGTTCCTTGGCAATTAACTAAGGGTACGGCATCAGGGTATCGTGTAGCATAATCCAACACCACTAGTATATACTGATGCCCCCTAGCAAACTTTACAACAGGACCTACCAAGTACATGGTCACTTTTTCAAAGGGTACCTCTATAATGGGTAGGGGTACCAAAGGACTCCTGAAGTGTGACACAGGTGCGGTTAGTTGACACTCTGTGCAGGACTTACAATATTCTTGAATATGCTTATCAATTCCTGTCCAATAGAAACACTGTAGAATGCACTCTTTGGTCTTTTCGTACCCCAGGTTTCCTCCTAACACATGCTTATGTGCCAAATCTAAAACCACACTTTGATAGGGCCGGGGCACCACCAATTGTTCAACAGTTTCTCCCCGTATTTGGTTTACCCTATACAGAAGGTCTTGGTTCACAGACATATAGGGGAACTCCTTGTCAGCCCCTGGATACTGGGGTTCACCATTTACAAGTTTTACATTTTCCCTGGCATGAGACAGATTAGGATCTCTAATCTGAGTAGTCCCAAAATTGTCATGGGACACCTCGAGCTCAGGCATCTCGGGAACTCCCTCCTGATCTTCAGCATCACCAGCTATCACAGACAGGGGAAAATTATTACCATCTTGGGTCACCCTTGTTTCCCTGTCAGGATCAAAGGGTTCAGGGTTAACCTAAGGCAAGACATCACCAACATTAGCATATGTAGGACATGGTAGCCTCTGCTTTTTCCACATATTCCAAAACAGAGGAAAATCCCTCCCTACGATCACACTATGGAACAGGGACTTAACCACGTCCACTTTGTGAAAGGCTGTACCAGAGGTAGTTTTTATGGTGACCTCTGCAATAGGGTACTCTCTAGTTTCACCATGTATGCACAAGACCCCAATAGTTTGTCCACTGTACAGTGCAGGGTCAACCAGATCATGGTGCACCAGGGTTACCAGGCTCCCAGAGTCCAGGAGAGCCAGTACAGCACGCTCTGCTACAGTCACAGTACGTATCTGTGGTTCCATTGTAGTTTCTGCTGAACAAGCGGGTTGAGCAAACATGGAAACCCGCCTAGAACTGCTGCAGTCCATGGGCTCAGGGGACAGGATGCAGCAACATGACCCAGTTCATGGCACCGCCAACACCTGAGGCGGGATGGGTCTCCATTTTGAGACCTGGATTTAAAGTTCACAGTCCCAGCTGCCTGTTCCCCCTCTGAGCGTCCCCCCATCACAACCTTCCTCACCCCCACAGTAGTTGGTACAGTCTTACCCGTCTTGGAGGTAAGAGATCTGGGAGCCATCTGCAGTAGATCCTCGGTGGCTCAATATCGTTCCACCAAACATACCAGCTGGTCAGCTGTTGTAGGTCCCGCTTGTCCAACCCAGCGCTGAATCTGAGGTGACAGTGATCTGGTGTATTTGTCCAGTACAACTCTCTCCACCATCTGTGCCGGTATGGCCTCCTCAGGCAGAAGCCATTTCCTCACCAAATACACAAGATCATGCATCTGGGATCAGGGTGGGAGACTCTCAGAGAAAGTCCAGTGGTGCACTTTCCCAGCACGTACATGCATGTTCACCCCGAGATGCCCGCATCCAAAGCACCATATGTGGAGAAGGTAGCTCGGTTGCAGCCATGGTGTGGACCCAACCAGTCAGAGACAGGAAGACAAAAATGTAGCAAAACAGAATTATTTTTAAAAAAAACAGCAAAATAAATAAACCTTCACTTCAGGCACAAAGGAGCAAAATAAAATACAGCCTTAACTTCAGGCAAAAGGAAAATAAACAAAACTCCTGCTCGTCCGAGCTCTAAACTAAACAATACAAAACTAGCTATACATATGGCTTACTACCAGCAACACGAACAAAGAGAACAACACAAAATAGTCTCACCAGACTTAGTGTAGCAGGACAGAACCAGACACATCCTCTCACTCCCAGGATCTGCCCTAAAGTGCAGACTCTAAGGCCTTTTATGGCCCAGTAACGAGTCTTAGGACCTATACCAGGGGATGAGGCCCGCCCTGGACCTTACATATGTCAGAAACCTGGGGGAGATATACTGTAATTCCAGCACTCTGCCTGTCACCTTCTCACACTGTATAAATATATAAAAGGCCCATACAAGAAATATTGGGAAAAGCTGTTCCATGTAAAATCCCCTCAAAAGACAAGGGGACACTCCCTCCGCCTGGAGAAAAAAAGGTTTAATTTCAAGAGCCAACAAGTTTCCTTCACTGAAAGGACTGTGAACCTGTGGAATAGTCAACCCCAGGAACTAGTCATGACAGTCACAGCCAACAGCTTCAAAAAAGGATATAGGCTATAAAGCATAATAGCATTGATGGTTATAGAAATGTATAGACTGTCATGACGTTTCCCATCCCATGGTTGAACTTGATGGACATATGTCTTTTTTCAACCATACTACTACATACTTCTCAAACCCTTTAAAGAGGCAACCAAATTTGTCAGCAAGGACAGCATGAGCATCAGCATCAGCAATGTGATTCCTTTATGATATATCTTACAAGAAACACACTTAGGCAGTGAAGGACAGAAGAGAAGGAACAGCTTTCACCTCTTACTCAATATCATCACCCTGGGGTTGATGATGGAAGACAAAGATTTGGGTCTGGGTCATTATGGTGGAGGAACTGAGACTCCTAACCTGGAAGAAGAGGAAAACTCTCCTTTGGTTGCAGAGGGGGTCTCTGATATATCACAGGCACAGCCAGGAGAGGAGGCTAACCCTTATTTCTTTCAATACAATGATGATGACAATGACCATGCTGGCCAAGAAAATCGACCTTGGCAGTCCCCTGGGTTCGTGCACATGCTGGCAAGCATGGCAGGCTGTGTGCTTTGCTGCTTACATAGTGGCAAGTGTATTATCAGCATCATACAGAAATTGAGTACTGGAGGGCAGTGTTCTGAGACCCTTGCTATAAATCCAAAATGGAGGAATTCTTAGCTGCCTCCCAAATGGAAGAAAACATGGAATATTATCAGAATAGGCTTTATACCCAGCTTGCCACAAGATTTAGGGATAGCTCTGAAAGTGCCAGTCGCACCTGTACCCACAACAGGCAACTGACATCCACCAGCTGCACTAGCAGGTACAGTCACGCCTAGAGTGCACCTGTATTCCAGTAGATAACTGTGACCCCATGGAATTCTGGGCCAATAGATTACAGCAGTGGAAGGAACTTGCCCAGTTTGCCATGGGAGTTTTATCCTATCCTGTCTGACCTCAAGAATAATGGCCTAAGTGCTGCTGGTGGCATTGTAATACCTAGGACAAATTGTCCATCACTAGCATGGTAAAATTAACTTTTTTGAAAATGAATCAGGCATGGATTTGTAAGGATTTTCACACACCTCCAGCTGATGCCTCCGATTAGAGCAGGCACTGTCTCCCTGCATCATGTTCTGTTTACTGTACTGTTGATGCTGTCTGCTCCTCCTACCACTGCCACCACTCAGCCAGACATGTCGTGTAGCCTGTCCCATCATATTATTCCATGCCATATTGCTGCTCATGTTGCCACAGCTACTAACAATGTCACTCAGCCCAACACATTATGCGGCCTGGTCCATCACATTCAACTATACCACACTGTTGGTGCCACAGTCTTGGCATTCAAAAAATAATTTTGATTTCACATCTGCTCCCATAAAGGTAATTTTTTAAGTGCATAAAATCCAAGCTGAATCATGTGTGTTCAAGTTTAATACTCACTAACCAGGACAAGTTTTTGGTGTTAAATCTCATCTTGTTAAGTATTTTTTGAAATAGTGTTTTTTTGTTAAATGCAGAAAACTGTCATTATTTATCATTACAAAATAAAAGTTGTCTCTCGCAGTGTATATAGTGTGTATAGTCTAATACTGACCAGATTACCCTTTCAAGACTAAATCCCATTTCTTACCTAATCTTCAACTAGAGTTGTTTTTACAAAAAAATGCACATAGTGTCAGAATTGTCACCAATCACTATTTTATAAGCAATAAGGTAAAATGACTGGAAAAATCAGGGCAGTGGACAGGCTGAAGGAGGAGAAAAAAAAGCACTTATTCTACTGTTATACCATACTAAAACTAACAATAAAAATGTGGGTTGCAGCAGCAAGACTACATCTGATCTTGGCAACTCTGCCAGTTGCTGTAGGGTTGCTCTATGTCTTGAGAATAAAGATGAAGTTTTTGAAAGCAGTGAAACAGAAATGTTGAGTCAGGGTTCTGTGTGTTCCTTCTCCTTCTCTGCTGTTGTCACACATAATTAACCATGCTGCCCTTCTGTACATATCTTCTAAATCTTCACTGACGCAGACCCATTTTCTAGTAATCATGTGACATCTGCTTAGAGTGATATTCCTTGTAGCTTAAGTTTTCATTTTCTTTCGTTCCCTTGATGAAATGGAAAAGAACAGATAGTGTTTTTTGGATGTAGAGGAGTCAGAGGCGGAAGACATGACTGCTGTTGTGGAACTAGTAGTTGCAGGGGGTGTGACACTGATAGGCTTTCTGGTAGGCACCCTAGGGGTAAATCTGCAGGTGGGAATTGTAAGGGTATACAGGAATCCTATTACAATAAGTTAAAAAAAAAGTGGGGAAGATGATGAATTTAATGAATCCGATGATGATTCTATTGCAGATAAGATCTGGCAACTGGTGTAGGGTGACATGAGAGAAAATGTGGTGGCAACTGCAATAGTAACAATTCCATCTGATGAGCAGCACCAACATTCAAAAAACCTGCCTGGTCTAAGGCAAGATCGGGTGGTGGTGGCACTGAAGGCACTGTCATCTCCTGTATAACAAGTTTTGTACATTACCAAATGAAAAATTCATGGCAAGGTACAAGATCTGCAAGCACAAAATTAGCCGTGGCACACAAGTAGGAACTAGGTCTCACTGTACTCGCTGTACTGAAATGGCATTACCAGCTCATTTGCCAAAATAGAATTGGCAGTGGTACTGACAGGCAAAGCAAGCAAGACCATCCTACTCCTTCTCCCCACAATCTTCCTTGTAGGCAGGCCACATCCACACCTGGAACATGATCATCAACATTATCATGACCATGTTCATATGCTTCTCCTCCTCCTCACCAATGTCATCCATAAGAGAATGTGTGTCCAGGAAACAGCAATATGCACCCATTCATCCAGCTGGTCTGCAACTTGCACTTGGTCAATATACTGGCGGTGCAGTTGCAGCCATGTCACTTAGTGGACTTTTTTCCACTCATTTCATGACTGTATGGTGAAGCACACATGGAGTGGCATGGTGGAACACGCTGGAGAGACTGTTTACTGATTACTGCAGCTAACCTCATGAGCAATTTGTAATTTAAAAAAAATTCTTCATTGTATCCTCATGAGGGAAATATGTTGCTTTCTGAAGCCTTTTGAGGAGGCTCAGACCACCAAATGTGTCAGCAGCAGGGACAACTACAACATCAGTGTTGTCATCCCTTTGATATATATCTTACAGGAAACATTTACGGTTAGGCAATGATAGTGGAAGAAAAACAACATTTTGGTCACTCTTGGAAAAATAGCCCAGTTTTCCAGCTGGTAGGCTAGGCACACTGACAATATGCCAAAATTTTCCTTGAAATTCTGCTGGATTTTTAATAAAGTGAATTATTTATCACTTTTCAACAGCCAGATACACTGATAATGTGCCAGAAATGCTTCTTGAAATTCTGTAAATTGTCACTCTGCCAACATTATGTTGTGGTATATACTCCCATAATGGGACAATGTGCAGGTCATTACAGGTTCTATTCTGGTTCCTAAGTGTTGTTTTCAAGGAACATATTCCAGCTTTTTCAACTGGCAAGCCAGGCACGCTAATAAAGAAGAAATTTGTCTTGAAATTCTGTAATTGTCACTCCTTGGTGCCTTATCTGCTCCCATAAAGGGATAATGTTTGGTGGATTTTTTATAAACTCAATTTTTTAGAACTTTTCAACTGGCAAGCCACATTATTGACTTAAAGAGGGCCTATCACCAAGTACAAAATACTAAATGCCATATAACATTTAATTCTCCCTGTGTTGATGTTTTTATTTTGTCAAATCTGTCCACCCATTCAAAACATATGACCCCTGGAACATTAGATGTAAATTAGGTTTTATTTCCAAAGTGGGTGGTACCCCTTTTATTATCTATGAGAAAACCAAAAGGTTCTCACCCACTTGGGGAGTAAGAGCTAGTTTACATATAATCTTCCAGGGGCCATATCTTTTGAACAGGTGGATAAATTTTCAAAATAAAAATGACAAATTGATCAGGGGCACGAGGAATGGTGTATGGCATTTCATTTTGTACTTGGTGATAGATCACACTGCCACAAATGTTTCTCCAAAATGACAAGTCTATTGCATTTATAAGTCCCCAAAATAGGCTATTTTTTGGAACATTTCAATTATTTAAATGCATAAAAGCAGATGGCAGCACAGTGTATGGTTAAACTAGCAGATTATATACACAGCTTACTATCTAGTTTCCCAATGACACTCTCTATATGTCACTCTCATTTTGACATAATTTTGTCTATGCTTGCCTTAGAGAGCTAGAAATGGGTTAGATAGAGTCCTAGGAGCCCTTACAGTGTCATACATATAATTCTAAGCCAATTTAAACTCTTGTTTTGGATCAAATAAGTTTGTTGCAAACCCATCTTTGGCTCGACCTACCCAAACTCAAAACACATCTTCAAAGGTTTTCCTCTCTCTAATATCTAATGGGGATACCCACATCAGAACAACTTAGTTGCTTGTTTTAAATAGGCTTATATCAAATAGGCTGCTCCTACACTGCCAGTTTGTGCTCTGGTAGCAAACCAACTAACAAGCTCATCATAAATATATTTAAAGGCTCATAACTGGATAGCCACACGCCAAGCTATTACTTTTGGAATACCCTTAGCAGCCTGAACAAAATAGCAAAGGTTTATGCCTATTAGTTTTACTAAACAAGTTCCTCAATATGCTGTACTTGAAAACATAGTTTATATATTTAACAGATATTTACCTAGCTATCTTAGGTTGCTTTCACCTGGCACAGACAGAAAAATAAAAAGAAATGCACTCAGGTATTTATAGCAAGAACCACAAATACTATATAGAAACTTGTTTTAAAATTGAAAATATGCTTCGGTGATACTTACCATCTAAAAGCATTTACCTGGAACAACCTATCATTTATGAATACTGAAGTATTCATAAGTGAGTTTCCACCATCTTGTGCGAATATATTATTTTTTATATTATATGTGGATATTCAATCTCAATTTATTCAGCATTTAAGAGCAAACTTTTGCAACTTTTTTTTTCTCTTGCTAGATAGATATCGAGCTATCCAACTAGATTTTGCAGATGATCCAACATTGCTGGTATGAAGATATTTTGTAATCAATTTCTGGACAACTTATTCAAATTCAAAAATACAAATCCATACACAATTATAAATTACAGATGGCAACAGATTATTTTTTGCTTGTGAAAATAAAGTACATTTCTCATTGTTTTATAGTTAGGAAAATTTAACTAGATATGAGTATGATTGGTTTATCTGTCTCTAAACAGGTTTATTGGATTGAACTTACTGTACAAATAATGTAGTGAAAACGGTATTTGGGTAGGGAAATGGTGTACTCCTTGGTGGCATTCTATTGCCTTCGTTCAATATCTTGTGTCCCCATATTCACCTGAAAGTTTGGAAATTTGAGTGAGGTAGCTAATCCTGCAATAAAAACTGTATGTGCCCCAGGGTTAAATCCAAGCCAACTTGATGGACACAAACTGTCAGCCTGACATGTGTGAACACCTATACAAGTCAAAAGTGACATCTGAAATACAAAGAAAACTTGGAAAGACACTTCATCATATGTGTATTTAACAAATTGTTACTATTACTGAGCTGCAGCTCTTAGATCTTTTTTGAAGGAGATGGCTACAGTTTTTCCTAGTGGTTGATCCCTTGGCATTTCAACATGTAGAGATGTGGCAATTCCCATGGAACATACAGTTGCGCTAAAAAGTTTTTTGGCCTTTTTTCAGAGAATATGAATGATAAGCCATTTATTGTCAAACTTCTGTATTTTCTCTTTTTAAATCATAATGACAACCAAAAACATCAAAATGACCCTGTTCAAAAGTTCACATACCCCAGTTCTTAATACTGTGTATTGCTCCCCTCTAACATCAATGACAGCTTGAAGTCTTTTGTGGTAGTTGTGGATGAGGCTATTTATTTTCTCAGATGGTAAAACTGCCCATTCTTCTTGGCAAAAAGTTGCTGTAAATTCCTGGGCTGTCTTGCATGTACTGCGCGCTTGTACTGCTCTATGCAGAGGCGTAGCTAGGGGTTCAGCATAGGGGGGGCGAACATATCCATGTGGGCCCCCAACTTGGACTTGTTCGTATACCGATACTATCAGTATACGGTGAGTGTATAGTGGTATATAGCAGCTCTACACAGGGCTCTGCAGAGGATTTAGGTGAATACAGGGCAGTAGCATTTAGTGACTTACCGGTGACGTCTCTGACCAATCCTTCACATTTCCCATCTCTTTCATCTGGACGGCCATGACCACTTCTTCCAGTCTCTGTAAAGTTTGCAACACAGACATCTTTGGCTCCTCACTTTTCCAGGCACCTGACCCACATTGTCCTCACCTGCACAAAGCCCCCATCCTGCTGCTACCCCAATTATAAAATATATTATATAACCCCCTATAATGAATAATACCCCCAAGTGTATCTTTAAGTTAATAACTTCCCTGGGCACCCCTTTAAATAGTGCCCATTATTAATAATGCCCCAGATGTTTCCTAATTAAAAAGGGAAAAAAAAGGGAAAAAAAATTATTGGGGTTCCAATACCCCGGACCCCCAGGATCAGCTGTTTGAATGAACCATGGTACCTGTGTAAGCGCCGTGACCCCTTCTCTGTTTACATAGTGTCATTCTTTTCATAGCGGCCATGTAATGTAACTACAGCCTCGTCCTATACACATCTATGTGACAAGACTGTAATCACTTCACACGGTCACTATAAACAGACAGCATGTGATATAAACAGGCGCCATAGCCCCTCCATACAGCTCATCAGTGGGGAATCACTTATCTCTTATTGATGTTTTATTCTGAGGATAGACCATCAATAAAAATGAGCTGGAAAACTCCTTAAAGAGGACCTTTCATGTCCTCATGTATATGCTGTTTTACATACCGCTAGAAAGCCGACAGCACGCTGAATTCAGCGCACTGCCGTCTTTCCTGGTATGTGCCCCGGGGCTGGAGATATCAGTGGTCTTAGTTTCACGGTTTACTGTCAGAAAGGTGTTCCTGACAGTCTAGCTGCGCTGTGAGGAACGCCCTCTCTGACAGTTCTCGTTCATAGACTTGTACTGGGGGGCGTTCCTCACAGCTCAGCGTCATTGCCGGGCAGTACACACCCCCTTTGACAGTACAGCGCTATGGGCGAGTATAGAGAGGGGGCGTTCCTTGTAGCCCAGCGATGACGCATCGCGGCGACGCATCGCGCTTTTTTCCTGCAGCACTTTGCACAGAAAGTTCGCAGAGGTTTCCTCTGCAGACTTTCTGCTTTAATTATATCTACAGGAAAACCGCCAGCATTTCCATAGGTATAATTGACATGCTGCAATTTCCAAAACTGCGTCTGTGTATATTTTACTGCAAAGTGGGGATGGGGGCCACATGTGGTGAAAACCCACAGAAACAAACCCGGCGTTTTACATCTAGCAAATCCCATCCACACATTGCGGAAAAATACGTGCAGCAGATGCACTGCGATTTCCAAAACCGTTGCGGTTTTGGAAATTGAAGCATTTCAATTATACCTAAGGAAACACTGGCGGTTTCCATATAGGTGTATTGAAATCAGAAAGTCCACAGGGGAAACCTCTGCGGACCTTCTGGGAAAAGTGCTGTGAGAAAAACCACAATGTTACCGCTGCGGTTTTTCCTGCAGCGCTTTTTTTGCTGCAGCCCACTATGTGGGGCCTTAGTCTTATTTAAACCCAAGTGCCACCTTAATTAAATTAATTGACCCTCATATTATGCCTCTGATTCCCCCTGACATAAATACTGCACCTCTAATGGCTCCTTATGTTTAGTCGAGTTTATTAAGGTTTTTAAATTAGGGAACAGAAAAAAAGAAAGGGAGGGAACAATGCTAAGACAAAAACATCAAATAAAACATAGGGGGCCACATGAGCCACCCAAAGCATAGATGAGACACCAACGTAAGTTAAAATAAAGGGCTGTTAAGGCCCACAACTAGAAAATCAGTGGTGGGTGGTGTAGTATAACTACATAAAAACTGTATTATTAGGAAAGTGGTAGCCAGGTAAACAAATGCAAACTGTAAAAAGCCACCACGATGCCATCCACCTATCAGTATGAAAGACAAACATGAAGGGGGGGAGGGTCACAAGGGATACACGGATACTTGAAGACCTACTAAGACACAGACATAGAAAAACGGGAAGGGACACACAAGGGGAGATGGGGAGGGAAAGAGAAAGTTGGCAATAAAAAGCATCCAGACACCGTACCAACAGGGGAACAGTGTCCCAGTCAGACAAAGAGGGAAGAAAACTCCGGAGAGTCCTGAAATATCACCCACGGCCGCCAGAGAGACTCAAATTTAGAGAAGTTAGGTGAGTCCTCAGTCACCAGAGCCTCCATTCTCCTAATAAGGAGAAGCTCCTGAATCAGCTCGACAAGGGTGGGCACGGCAGTGCTGCGCCAGTGCCTGGGAATGACTGTTCTGGCGGCGGTGAGGAAATGTCGCAGGAGGTCCCCCTTAACAGCGGAAACCCTTCCCGGTATAACAGAAAGGAGAGCAAGATGGGGTGAGCGCGTAACAGCTCTGCCGCTCACTTTTACATATAGCGTGAAGACTGCCTCCCAGAAAGGCCTGATGATGGCGCAATCCCACCAGATATGATACAGAGTGCCTCTTTCGGAGCCACAGCGCCAACACCGGTCCGAGACACCAGGGTAGATCCTATGCAGAAGGTCAGGGCAGCGGTACCAGCGGGTCAGAATTTTGTAGTTCTTTTCCTGCGCACCGCAGGGCATCGGGAGTTTATGCGTATACAGGAAGGACTTATCTAATGGCTCCTTATATTAATGACCACCTGCGATGATGATGAATGGAGCCGCCGGCGCTTCCTCCCTGTCCACACACAGGACATCTGTGTCTGAGCGCAGGCAGCGCATTGTTGTGATGTCATCGTGCCACCCGTGCTGAGGTCTCGGCGTCTTGTAAACCGCAAGCCTGTATTGGCGAGATTCTTTGTGGCATTTGCGCAGTAATGGCTTTCTTCTGGCAACTCGACCATGCAGCCCATTTTTCAAGTGCCTCCTTATTGTGCATCTTGAAACAGCCACACCAATAGTTTTCAGAGAGTCCTGTATTTCAGCTGATGTTATGTGTGGGTTTTTCTTTGCATCCCAAACAATTTTCCGGGCAGTTGTGGCTGAAATTCTGGTTGGTCTACCTGACCGTGGTTTGGTTTTTACAGAGCCCCTGAGTTTCCATTTGTTAATCACAGTTTGAACACTGCTGACTGGCATTGTCAATTCCTTGGATATCTTTTTCGTGTTTTATACAGTTCAACTACCTTTTCCCGTAGATCCGTGGACAATTCTTTTGCTTTCCCCATGACTCACAATCCAGAAACGTCAGTGGCTGGAGGAAAGATGCAACAGTCTGTCTGGATCCCAGAAACAAGAATCTCTCACATTGAGGAGAGCACCAGTGAAGGTGTGTAGAGATTGAATTGCCTTTTGCCCTCTACTTAGCATCTACATATCACAAGGCATTATGGGAAAGGAGCTGGGAGCTCATGCGCCCTCTGTTGGATGTAACAGATCCTCAATTTGCTGTTGACTCACCGAGTCTTGAGACAGCAAAAGGGAAACTGGCTTGGCTAAAATCCCTTTTGCTGTCTCAAGACTCGGTGAGTCAAAAGCAAATTAAGGATCTGTTACATCCAACAGAGGGCGCATGAGCTCCCAGCTCCTTTCCCATAATGCCTTGGGATATATGGATCCCAGAAACTCACTCAGACTTTATGCACACACTGATTACAAGCAAACAGGTCACAGTTGAGGATGTTACCCTTAGTAGCCATTCAAACCCCTTTGTGTCAACTTCTGAGCATGTTATCAGGCCAAAATCACCAGGGTATGTGAACTTTTGAACAGGGTCATTTTGATGTTTTTGGTTGTCATTATGATTTAAAAAGAAAAAACACAGAAGATTGACAATAAATGGCTTCAACCAACCACTAACCATGAGTGGAGAAAAAGTTTTTGTGTTATCATTCATATTCTCTGAAAAAAGGCCAAAAAAACAAAAAATCTGCTGGGGGTATGTAAACTTTTTAGCACAATTGTATAGGCTGTAGAGAGGACTGTAAAACTAGTTATTACAGCATTCTCTTCTGTTTGTGGCTTTACTTTCAGAGATAGCGTGAAAATTACATAGTGTGTTTAAAAGACTAGTTCTATCAAGTTTTATACAGAGGACAGCAAAAATATGAATGGTACAAACCTTATTCACCATTAAGGGAAAAAAAAATCTTTACTGACCCACTGCTGACAATAGTACAGATGAAACATGGCTCCACTACCATGATCCTGAGATCCATACAATGGAAGCACAAGTGGTCACCTACTCCAAAGAAATTTTGTGTGCAGCAGTCAGCTAGAAAGGTCATGGCAACTGTTTTTTAGGATACAGAAGGAGTTTTATTACTAGAATTTATGCCACACAAGACAACAATTACTTGAGATCCCTATGCTTCAATAATGAAGGCATTATGTGAGTGAATCATAGAGAAACACCCTGGGAAGTTTTTGGCAGGTGTGTTGCTGCATCACAAAAATGTCTTGCAAATCAGCATGTTTTCACAAATCGCAAATTGCTATCAGGGAATGTGGCTTCATGGAGCCGAAACATTCACCCTACAGTACAGACCTGGCTCCCAGTGATTAAGT
This sequence comes from Leptodactylus fallax, assembly GCA_947044405.1. Taxonomy (NCBI): domain Eukaryota; kingdom Metazoa; phylum Chordata; class Amphibia; order Anura; family Leptodactylidae; genus Leptodactylus; species Leptodactylus fallax. Next base: position 1,875,827 of record CAMRHE010000111.1, on the reverse strand, counting down.
TCTCTTCCCTAACCTGAAGAAATTTTTGTGTGGGCAACAGTTTGCTGATGATAATGCAGTTAAAGAAGTGGTAACAGGGTTCCTGCAGCAGCAAGAAGTCTCCTTCTGTTCCGAGGGCATCAAATCACTGTGGGGGAAGTGGAATAAGTGTGTTGAAGTCAAGGGGGTTTACACTGATGTAAGCCGTGTACCGGGGTGGGCTTCCCAGGATACAGCGAAGTCACGAACAAAGGAAGCGACTCCAAATCAATTTAGAAAAAACAAGATTTTATTTTGTGTAGTAACACCCCTTTACCAAAAAAACACTCACAACTATTTACATACACTCAGCCAGTAAGCTGAGACCCTGGTGTTGTACAGCACGGTGCCCTCCAATGTGCAGCTCCAATACACTCCAAGCTTTTACCTATCTGCAGGCTGCAACTAACCAGCCGCTTGTTACCTTTTTATCACCCTAGTCACAGGAACAATTCGGTGAGTGTGATAGGGGCACCGGCGGTATAACACAAGAGCTTACAAACTTATCAAAATACCCCTATTCCCCACAAACAAAGTACAACCGAGTAACTATAATAGTAGGTCAGCTTGCAAGCCAAAGAAATATGACAATGTATAAAATGTCGCTTCTAGACTTACTCAGAAGCTCCTCTCTGGGAGTTACAACTCAATAGAATTCTTTGAGTCTTATTCCTTACTACCGTATAGGTAGATAATTCACCAGTAGTTTGGCCTGTGAAGATGAGTATGCCTAACTATTCTAACTACAGGCCCTTACTCAGTCCCAAGCAAAACATTGTAATGAGGTGCGTGCACAATTACTTCTCTTACTGATCCAGATTTGTTGCATACCTTTAGCTTTTGTTTGGAACAGTTGAAAGCAGGGCTCATCCAGAAAACATGCGGTCTCACTGACAGGGCCACTTCTCAGCTGGGTCCTTGATAGCAATCTTCAACTTAGGATGCTGTGTGAACAAACCCTGGAACAGTCTCTGCTTCAGCACCCCATTGCTATATCTCCGATCCCTTAGGAATCCGTTTTCTCTCACTTCAGTCCTTCTTCTTCTAAAAACTCAAAAGCACACTCCTAAGATGGCTGCCACACACACTCTGCTCCTTCTTGTCCCACCTCTACAGAACAGGGTCTCCACAGCACTACTCCAGGGAATTACAGAATTACAGTCTTTTCTATTTTTGAGGTAACAGTGGCCTCTTGTGGTCAAACAAACAAATGTCAGTTTATAAAAAAAAAAAAAACCTTATTTATAGAAACAGTTACATTCATAACATGAGGGCTGTTTCCCCATCTTACACTGAAAAGAAGTAGGTTTAATTTTCTCAGAAAATTTCCTTATCATATTCAGGTAGATAACGTATTGAACACCCCTCTACTGAGTCCAATTTCTGCATCACTTATACATAGGCTAAACAGTAATGGTACAGTACAGACCCATGGGGTACTCCACTTTTACATTAGTCTAGTAATGATCCCTGTACAGTCTCCTGGAGCACTCCACTTACAACATTAGTTCAGTAATGGTCCCAGTACAGTCCCCTAGTGGACTCCATGAATAACATTATCCAGTTTGAATATGACCCATTTATGATGACTTTTAAGCAAAGGCATTACAATGCAGAAAACTTGATTTTTATTGAAGATTGTGTCATAGTTTTTTTTTTTTTTGTACCCAAAGCCAAGAGTGACTTTAAAATAAGCACTAATACTTCTCCCTCCTGCTAAATTCACGCCTAGCTTTATCTCAAAAAAACTGCAGCAAAGTCTGCAACAAAAAGAAAACTGCTTTTCTGAGATGTGAGGCCTCAGCCTTAGCAAGATTGGATCCAGTTACAAGTATTACTAAATCAACGGACCTTAACTTGTGCAATGTGAGGGACAGTGTCAAACACTTTAGAAAAATCCAGGCATTTGATATCCACTGACTGCCCCTTCAGGAACTCATGTGGGTTACTGGTTATATTGTTATCTAAAACAAATCAATCAATAGGATTTCTTAAGATACATTTAAGGTATTTTCCAGCTATAGAAGTTAAACATATCTACCGATAGTTGTTGGAATACATTGTAGTCAAGAAGAGAAATGCCATGTTTCACCACTAAACCATAATTGTCAAAAGGCAAAGAGCCAAGGACGTAAATCAATGTACCATTTATGTGAGAAACAGCATGTTCTTATACACTAGGGCACAGGAGGGACCTCAACTGGAGTCATCACCCAACAACAGGTGCTGTACATTTGTTGAACATTTATCTTCAAAAACACCAGAGCTTCATATCAGTATTAGCAAAAATTCATGAAATACACATATAATTGTTTTTTATTCAGATGCCACTTCTGACTTGTACAGTATAAGTGCACAAGCATACAGTTTAAGTCCACAGAGTTGAATCATCAGTCCTGGGGCACACACATCATTTATTTTGGTACTACCATCCTAATTCAAATATCAAAACTTTGGGGCAAGTGTGCAGGCACAAGATATTGAGCAAGGATATCAAACTTTTGAGAATACCACACCACCAAGGATTACAACATTTTCTACAGTCAAGCATTTTCCATTTCTGTTAAGCACCTCTTCCACTACATGCTCTTGTACAATTACCTTCACAATTGGTATGGGAAGCTGTTAAAACCTATAGATAAAAACTGATGAGGCATCATTGTGATTAAGAGAAAACTGAAGTTTAGTAAGATCACAAAGTATGTTTTTTTTTGCAACTATAAACCTGGACTTAGTAATACTTTCTAATAAATAACATCAAAAGCATACATTTTAATCTCTAATATGTTTATTTGTTCTTTAATACTATTAAAAATATAATAGTCCTGGCTACCAAAACTTACACTGTGAGGCATCAGGGTGGCTCAGTAGATAGCATGGTTCCCTTAGTGTGCTGGAGTCCTGGTTTTGAATTACACCAAAACATCTGCATGACCATACAGCACTTTGCAACAGTGAGGAATCTCAGGTTAAAGACCACTGAATATACCATACCCCAATACTGAATTTGGTGTATTGGCTTTTTATAATACAGATATATTTCCATACATTTTCTAGATTTAATGTCCCACAATAGAAAAAGATTAGTATATCACCAAATGTACACATAAACTGTATCCACTAATAAATAACTATGATTAATTTAGAAACATCTTGGAGTAAGGCTGAACAGCTGGATCGCTACAGTACTAAAATGACATAAAACTGTAGGTTCAGAATGGTAGCGTTCTAGCAGTTTGGGACTTTACTGCATCATAACTCACTATAGTGCAATGAGATCCATTTCAATCCAGGAAATTTGGTCCCCACACAGACCCTGTTTCCCGGAAGGAACACAGGCGTGTGCATACGACCTAATTCTTTATTTGCCATTCATATACAAATAAGATTATTTTATTTTCTCTCTTCAGAAATGCTATGATCAGATATTATGTTAATATCTATAGCAAATTATTGAAAGGTCTTTATACATAAGGGGGAATATAGCATGTGTGCTTCTTAAGGTCAGGGCCCCATGTTACAAACAAGCAGTGGCAAAAAATGCTGCTTTTTACAGTACCTGTAAAGTGGATGGGATGTGACTAAAACGCTAAAAAGCAGAAAAGATACGTTTTCAAAAAAAACTATGAGGAAAACTCTGCAGACTTTTTCTGAAAAATGCTGCAGAAAAAAACATGACGCGTTTCCACCGCAATTTTTTCTGCAGCTTTTTTTTGCTGCATGGGGGCCATAGTCTAAGTCAGTTTTTCTGAAACATTGTCATTATTTGTGATTTAATCAAAATGATATGATGATGTTGATGAATTTGTTGTACTAACTATGTCTAGAGTCTTTTATTTAGTTTTCATGTCATGCATATATTGGAAGAGGTATAATGTTGTACCGTGTTAGCCATAGAAAGTGGAAGAGTGAAGAAATCAGGCGATACCTTTTAGAGGCTAACTGAGTATATTTGATAGTAAGCTTTCAAGAGTCTAGCTCTCTTCTTTAGTTATACAAGAAACTGAAAATTCACACACTCTTTATACACACAAGACCTGGATCTTCAAAGGGTCTTAGAATCTTTAAAGAAAATCAAAATGCAATATAAGTACAGAAGTTATTTACAACAGGTCAAGAAATAAACAATCTGGAAACTTGTGGAGCGTGACGGAGGGATAATTCATTCTTGCTGTTATCTGTTTGCATTCAGGTGGTGATTTGTGACCCTCACAGTTCATACATAGTGTGACATGAAGCTGTCATGAATATTAAGTCCAAATTGCAGAGTTTGAAATTTTTGCATTAACTTATATTCCCATTCCTTTCTCTCCCTCTGCATCTTCAAATGTCCCATTAAAACCACAACCCACAAATCTTCAATAGAGTGGTCTTCTCCGGAGAAATGTGCGGCCACTTGGAGATCTGTTCTGCTGTTATTAATGGTGAATCTGTGCGAGTTCATGCACTGACTAAGTCTCTGGCCTGCTTCCCCCACATAGAGGCCTGTGGTGGGACATTGCACACAGATTATGAGATACACCACATTGGAAGACCTGCAGTTAAATGTCCCCCTACTTTTTTCATACATATTCCTTTTTTAAGGATACTGCCACTGATACTGATATTTGCTTTTTTTTTTAGAGGCAATAAATGTTTTATGGGGTTTTTTTTTATTTCAGATGGAACCATACTTTAACATTCAATATATATGGTTTTTATGCAATTTTTATAGTAATTTCTTCCTCAGGATATATTGTGCAAAAGTTAGATATTTAGATTTAGATTTTTTTTTATCTATCTATCTATCTATTGACCAAAAAATATTTTGGATTGCTGCAAAATAGGGCATGCAGTTATGTCTCAAGCAGATATGTAAATGATTACAGGTGTGGTCTCATTAGATACTGAGTCTTGCCATAAGAGAGTATAAAAGTGCTTTCCCTGCTCCCTTATAAAAAGTCTCTTATAGGCTACATTTGGATAGTGTACCTCTTGGAGAGAGATTGTTCACTGCTAGACATGCTACACATTTGAAGACAATTTGCCCATTTTAGAGAGGGCTCATCAATGGACTGAGAGAAGCAGGAAGGTCATTTTAATAAATTGCCTGCCATCTAGGCCATAGTTGTTAGAAAATTTTGGGAGCAGTGGTTACATGAGAGCATGAACACATGGCAAACAAGCTCTTGATGGCTCAGACAGATCACCAGTAGAGTGGATTGTTTGATCCACTGACAAGCATGAGCAGCTCTTGCAGTGTCCTTGTCCACCATCCAGATACACTTTCTTCACACACTGCTGTTTCTGTCATAGTGTCCATTATGTGTTCTGCCATTGACAGCCAGTCACTTTGATTACAGTGGTGTTCTGAACAAAAAACTAGCACTGCTATGGACTAGTACTATATTGTCTTTAGCAATGAATCCAGGTTCAGTTTGGGTTCATATTTGAGTACACACGCCTCATGGTGCACGCTTCAATCCTGCCTTTGCTGTGGAGTGATGCACTACCCCAAATGCTGGTATAATGATCTAGTGAACCAGCACAAGTGACAGTCAGTCACCCCTAGCAATGATAGAATGGAGACTAACAGGTCACAGCAGTACATACTGTGGCCATATTTGTTGCCACTCATGGCAGTGCTTCCAACTGGCATTTTTCAGCAGGATAATGCTTGCCAATATATAGCAAAGATTTTCCAGTAATATATTCACTAAATTGCGACAATTCCTTGACCTGCTTGCTTATCAGATTTATCTCCAAGTAAGCATTTATGGGAACAGATGGGGTACTAGCTTTGGCAACCTACAAGTGTACAGGATCTATAGGCCCACCTGCAACACCTGTGGGCGGTTGTGCTGTAGGATACCATGCAAAATCTGTATGGCTCTATGCCCAATCATATCTCATCTTGTATCCAGGCTAGAGGACCCTCCATTCAATTGTGTAGATTTCCCTAATAAACGTATGCTTTTGCTGCAATATTGTAATCACTTACATACATCATCATTATATTCACACATATAAAGTTTCATTTAATTCCAACTCCTTTTTTATTCAATGAGTGTATATATATATATACACTTGAGTTTTTTGCTTTGTATAACACAATTCATCATATAATCCTGGTCTAGCTTTAGTTGAGAACAAGTAATGGTAATAGGTAAATATGAATTATAATCTTAAAATGTATCATATATTGAATGTATTATATTGTTTAGTCATACTTGTTTATACTGTGCGTTATTTACATACTATATGACTGCTCACCATATTAGATGGTTTCTCCATCTACTGTATTCTTGTAAAACTTTTTTCTGTTTTCAATTTAAGTATTGCTCCTTTACATTTTAAGTTACAAGACTTTTTTCAGGTTGGAATTGAGAAGATTGAACTTTACATTTTAGTGAAGGAAACATTAGTTTTTCTCTTTTGTTTAGTTACATGGCTTTCTTTTTCAAGAGTTAAGGCTTACATGCTGCTCTGGCAGCATACAGTATTTCCAATAATTTGACTGAACACTTTAATATAATACTAGACACTAAAGCACACACTGGCAATTTCTTTATGTTGACATCTGTAAGTTTTTTAATGCTGTACAGACACATTAATTGGACGAATACTAAAACAAACTAATTTCATACAAGGTAATGGAACTCATCTCTGCATATGTACAGTTTTATGGTCATAAACCTTCACCCAGCCAAAGGTCAGACTCAGCACTTAATTTAATATAAGGGTATATAATGTTGTTTGTTTGGGTCATTTGGCTCATGGTCAGGTCAAGTTTCCATCCATAATGCAGGCACAGAAATGTGTGCATATCACACTTATTTTAAATTGACCTTAAGCTAAGATCCCATATGGAGAAAAGCAGCTAAAAAAAATGCTGCAGAAAAAAACGCTCTTTTCATTGAGTTTTTGCTACACTTTCCTCTGAAATCTTTCTCTCATTAACCTTTTTTTCCAACATTGCCATCTTTAAAGATGGCGGCTGCTCTGAAGCACAGTGGTCACCATAGCCATCAGGTCTCCACTGTGTTATGCAACATAGACCCGAAGATAATACCCACAATCAGAGTTCACTCTGATTGCAAGCATTGTTTTATGTAATGCCCCACTGAAGGCCCCTGGAACCGGTCTTCACCACCTCGTGCCTTTCCCGGTGCAGGACGGTTCCCACACAGCAACATCACGAGAGCCGACCCATTCCTATGACATCTGGGAGCCTTATGGAGGCTCCCAGACCTGTCATAGGAATATAGCTATCAAGGCTGGTCTATAGCTGGCCTCAATAGCTCTATAGCGAATCTCCCATAGACTGCAATACAGACATGTATTCAAAAGATTACAGGTTCAAACCCCCTAGTGGAGTTAATAAAATAGTTAAAAAGATAAGGAAAAGTGTTTAAAAAAAAGCTAAAAATTAAAATCACCTACCCCCTTTCCCAAAATTTGAAATAAGAATAAATAAACAAGTTATACATTAGCACGTTGAAAACACCCAGTCTACAAAAGTATAAATTTATTTTTTCCATACTGCGAATGCCATAGTGGAAAAAAAAAATCAAGATTGAAACCGCTGTTTTTTTGCTTTCACCTCTCATAAAAAAATTTAAAAACTGACAGACATTCCCCAAAATTGTATAAATATAAAGTACATCTGGCCCTTTAAAAAACAAAAATATATACAGTTCCTATATGAAATATAAAAAAGTTATGGGTGTCAGAATATGGTGACTCCAAGAAATTTTTTCAAGGGGCTAAAATGTAAAAAACTATATAAATTTGGTATTCCTGGAATCATACCACTGTGCAGTCATTTTGGCTGTACCGTGAATGCTGTAGAATTGAAGCGTGTAAGAAAGTGACACAAACACAGTTTTTCTCAAATTCTAACTTATTCTGTATTTTTTCCAACTTTCTAGTACTTCCACCAGAATATTAAATAGTAACGCTACGAAGTTTGTCCTGTAAAAATTAAGTGCTCATACGGCTCTGTGAACAGAAAAATAAAAAAGCTTTGGCTCTTGGAAGGCAGGGTATCAAAAACAATAATCAAAAATATAAAAATGGCTGTGGCAGGAAGGGGTTAAATATATAGGGGAAATGCTCGCAATTCCGCAGCTAAAATTAACATGCTGCATCTTTCAAAAAATGCACATGCACATAACTTTTTTTCACACAATGTGTAGATGAGATTAACCAAAATCTTATTCGCTTTGCTGGTGCTATAAAATGCAACATTTTATCCACTGCATTTCTCACCTGACCACTGAGGCCCAGTCACAGGCCCCAGCAGTGACATCTGGGGTACGTCATCTTAGAAGAGGACAGAAGAAGATGCTGAAGAGAGCCAGACATAGTGAGGATGCCCAGGAGAGGTGAGGCAAGGTGAGTATAAGTGTTTGTTATTTTTAATCACCCTCTACTTGTTATACTCTGGGGTCTCAGGAGATGCCAGAGTATAATAGCACCGAAGCACTGTGTGGTCACTGTGGAGTATATTATACTGTGTGGGGGCCACTGTGAAGCATATTATACTGTGTTGGGGCCACTGAGGAGCATACAATACTGTATAGGGGTCACTGTGGAGCACATTATACTGTGTGGGGTTCACTGTGGAGCACATTATACTGTGTGGAGGGTCACTGTGGAGCACATTATACTGTGTGGGGGTCACCATGGAACACATCATACACATCATTTTTTAGCAGCCATGCACTATTATTACAGGCTGTAATAACTTTGCATGGTGATTATAAAACAGACACTATGCAATGTAAATAGCAAAGGAGTCACGGTACTCACAAAAGCACCACAGTATCTTCAAACAGTTGATCAAAAGGGGCCCCGGGTGTTGAAACCCCACTGATCTCATAGATCTCTTAGACTGTTAGGAACCTGCTGATCAGCTGTTTCCCACAACACAAAACTCCCAGTAATGTTTACATGCCAGGCGCTGCACAGCTCACTCATCTTATTCTTGATAACTCTAGTTGTAGGTGCTAAAGCTGTATCCCTTTCAAGTATCTGAGATACACACATGACCATCCCAGGATATGGGTAAATATACATTTTTGCTAAATTATGTAATTTAGAAAGTAGGCAGGGGGAGGGTGTTTAGATTAGGCTTTTAATTCCATTTTATCCCGGACAACCCCTTTAAGGCACAAAATGGAGGCTGTAATATACTTCATATAGCCATCCAGAACTAGATACTTGCACAAGTGTTTCCTCCTTCCCCTTCTTTGGTCTGCCCCTTGCCCTGTTTTTCTCCAGTCATTTTTTTTTTTACTGCACGCAGTGCTTAATTATATTGATTGAATGGCAATTAGGCAGCATCTTCTTCTGGCACTGTGTGTCTCTGGGGTTGCAATTTTTGCAAAATAATTAAAGAAAAGTCATCTTTAAATAGAGTTTTTTACAGATAAGCACAGACTGGACTATATATTGGGTGAACACAGCAAAAAAAAAAAATGCTGAAATAAAGGAGATTCTTTTCTGAGAGTAGTGGAGGCTGTCCTAATGTGTATATATGCACTTTATGCTTAAGTAATGAAAATGCGTAAGCAATGAATATTTTTTCACATTACCAACACTTCAGCAAACTATGTATTTGGTGACCAGAGCATAAAACCCCCCATTAAATAACAAGAGTTCTTTTTTTTTCAAATCAGTTCAGGCTAGACTGTATATTGGGTGAACACACCAAAAAAAATGCTTTAATAAAGGAGATTCTTTTTTTTTCAGATTTGCACAGGTGGAATTATCTTTTTGCTGTTAGAACAGAAGTATGTATTTAATGAAAAAATGTAAACTTTTGCCCAAAAAAGTCCTTAACAAAACATTTTTCACTAACAGAATTGATAGAATGTATATTTAGATGAAACTGCTGTATTGCACAACAGACAAAATTAGATTATTGGCAATGAAAGGGTTAACTGCCCTGTCTGTATGTCCATGTAAGAAGCAGCTGCAGCACAGATTTGCCCTCACTTATATGATCCTATCCTATCTCTTAATTTGCCTGTATAATTGCTTGATTCTAAGTTCTCCTAGACCTATAACTATAACTATAACATAAGAGAATGTTAATAATGAGGGACGAACCTCTCAAGATTAATGTTCAGGTTCAACGGCTCAGATCCCTTATTAGTTTTGGATCGAACAAGATCTGTATAAACTACACCTTGGCTTAAAACGTAGCGTAGCGCTCTAAGGCAAACAAAGCTGAAGTTATGTCAATGTCAATGTGACATTATTATACTCTAGGGCCATGATGGTGAACCTATGGTATGTGTGCCAGAGAGGGCACGCAGAGCCCTATCTGTTGGCATGCGCGCCGTCGCCATGATCGCTCACTAATGGGGAATCCGTTGGTGAGCGATCGCTTCTTTCAGCTGTATGTGCAAATGCACATACAGCTGAAAACTGTCAGTGTAAATCGGTAAAGGCTAAATACTGTTCTCTGGAAGGACCTTCTGATGTCATAAGGTCACGTGACATGGTAGGCGTGTCTTTACTTGTAAGAAGGTCCTACTACATGAAGAAAAGATGTATCCTGAGCAGTGGAGGAACATGGAGAGATGTGGGGTACAGGGTGTAGTGTGGGGAGGAGAGATGTGGGGTGCAGGGTGTAGTGTGTGGGGGAGATATGTAGGTTGCAAGGTGTAGTGCGGGGGGAGAGATGTGGGGCACAGGGTGTAGTGTGGGGGGGAGAGATGTGGGGCACAGGGTGTAGTGTGGGGGGGAGAGATGTGGGGTGCAGGGTGTAGTGTGGGGGGGAGAGATGTTGGGTGCAGGGTGTAGTGTGGGGGGGAGAGATGTGGAGTGCAGGGTGTACTGTGGGGTGGGAGAGATGTGGAGTGCAAGGTGTAGTGTGGGGGGAATATGTGGGGTGCAGGGTGTAGTATGGGGGGGGAGAGATGTAGATTGCAAGGTGTAGTGTGGGGGGAGATGTGGGGTTCAGGGTGTAGTGTGGGGGGGAGAGACGTGGGGTGCAAGGTGTAGTGTTGGGGGAGAGATGTGGGGTGCAGGTTGTAGTGGGGGGGAGAGATGTGGGGTGCAGGGTGTGGTGTGGGGGGAGAGATGTGGGGTGCAGAGTGTAGTGTGGGGGGGAGAGATGTGGGGTGCAGGGTGTAGTGTGGGGGGAGAGATGTGGGGTGCAGGGAATAGTGTGGGGGGGAGATGTGGGGTGCAGGGTGTAGTGTGGGGGGGAGAGATGTGGGGTGCAAGGTGTAGTGTGGGGGGAGAGATGTGGGGTGCAGGTTGTAGTGGGGGGAGAGATGTGGGGTGCAGGGTGTAGTGTCAGGAGGAGAGATGTAGGTTGCAAGGTGTAGTGTGGGGGGAGATGTGGGGTGCAGGGTGTAGTGTGGGGGGAGATATGTGGGGTGCAAGGTGTAGTGGGGGGATAGATGTGGGGTGCAGGGTGTAGTGTCGGGAGGAGATATGTGGGGTGCAGGGTGTAGTGTGGGGGGGGGAGATGTGTGGTGCAATGTGTAGTGTGGGGGGAGAGATGTGGGGTGCAGGTTGTAGTGGGGGATAGAGATGTGGGGTGCAGGGTGTAGTGTCGGGAGGAGAGATGTGGGGTGCAAGGTGTAGTGTGGGGGGGAGATGTGGGGTGCAGGGTGTAGTGTGGGGGGGGAGAGATGTGGGGTGCAAGGTGTAGTGTGGGGGGAGAGATGTGGGGTGCAGGTTGTAGTGGGGGCAGAGATGTGGGGTGCAGGGTGTAGTGTCGGGAGGAGAGATGTGGGGTGCAAGGTGTAGTGTGGGGGGGAGAGATGTGGAGTGCAGGGTGTACTGTGGGGGTGGGAGAGATGTGGGGTGCAGGGTGTAGTGTCGGGAGGAGAGATGTAGGTTGCAAGGTGTAGTGTGGGGGGGAGATGTGGGGTGCAGGGTGTAGTGTGGGGGGAGAGATGTGTGGTGCAATGTGTAGTGTGGGGGGAGAGATGTGGGGTGCAGGTTCTAGTGGGGGGTAGAGATGTGGGGTGCAGGGTGTAGTGTGGGGGGGAGAGATGTAGGTTGCAAGGTGTAGTGTGGGGGGAGATGTGGGGTGCAGGGTGTAGTGTGGGGGGGAGAGATGTGGGGTGCAAGGTGTAGTGTGGGGGGAGAGATGTGGGGTGCATGTTGTAGTGGGGGTAGAGATGTGGGGTGCAGGGTGCAGTGTGGGGGGAGAGATGTGGGGTGCAGGGTGTAGTGTGGGGGGATATGTGGGGTGCAGGGTGTAGTGTGGGTGGGATAGATGTGGGGTGCAGGGTGTAGTGGGGGAGAGATGTGGGGTGCAGGTTGTAGTGGGGGGAGAGATGTGGGGTGCAGGGTGTAGTGTCGGGAGGAGAGATGTGGGGTGCAGGATGTAGTGTGGGGGAGAGACGTGGGGTTCAGGGTGTAGTGTTGGGGGAGAGATGTGGGGTTCAGGGTGTAATGTGGGGGAGAGATGTGGGGTGCAGGGTGTAGTGTGGGGGGTGAGATGTGGGGTGCAGGGTGTAGTGTGGGGGAGAGATGTGGGGTGCAAGTTGTAGTGTGGGGGGGTGAGATGTGGGGTGCAAGGTATAGTGTGGGGGAGAGATGTGGGGTGCAAGGAGTAGTGTGGGGGGAGAGATGTGGGGTCCAGGGTGTAGTGTCGGGAGGAAAGATGTGGGGTGCAGGGTGTAGTGTGGGGGGACAGATGTGGGGTGCAGAGTGTAGTGGGGGAGAGATGTGGGGTGCAGGGTGTAGTGTCAGGAGGAGAGATGTAGGGTGCAAGGTGTAGTGGGGGGTTGGGGTGGGGGGGGGGATAGATGTGGGGTGCAGGGTGTAGTGTCGGGAGGAGAGATGTGGGGTGCACGGTGTAGTGTGGGGGGAGAGATGTGGGGTGCAGGGTGTAGTGTGGGGTGCAGGGTGTAGTGTGGGTGGGATAGATGTGGGGTGCAGGGTGTAGTGTGGGGGGAGAGATGTGGGGTGCAGGTTGTAGTGGGGGGAGAGATGTGGGGTGCAGGGTGTAGTGTTGGGAGGAGAGATGTGGGGTGCAAGGTGTAGTGTGGGGGGGAGAGATGTGGAGTGCAAGGTGTAGTGTGGGGGGAATATGTGGGGTGCAGGGTGTAGTATGGGGGAGAGATGTAGGTTGCAAGGTGTAGTGTGGGGGGGAGATGTGGGGTGCAGGGTGTAGTGTGGGGGGGGAGAGATGTGGGGTGCAAGGTGTAGTGTGGGGGGAGAGATGTGGGGTGCAGCTTGTAGTGGGGGGAGAGATGTGGGGTGCAGGGTGTAGTGTCGGGAGGAGAGATGTAGGTTGCAAGGTGTAGTGTGGGGGGGAGATGTGGGGTGTAGTGTGGGGGGGAAAGATGTGTGGTGCAATGTGTAGTGTGGGGGGAGAGATGTGGGGTGCAGGTTGTAGTGGGGGGTAGAGATGTGGGGTGCAGGGTGTAGTGTGGGGGGAGAGATGTGGGGTGCAGGGTGTAGTGTGGGGGGAGAGATGTAGGTTGCAAGGTGTAGTGTGGGGGGGAGATGTGGGGTGCAGGGTGTAGTGTGGGGGGAGAGATGTGGGGTGCAAGGTGTAGTGTGGGGGGAGAGATGTGGGGTGCATGTTGTAGTGTCGGGAGGAGAGATGTGAGGTGCAGGGTGTAGTGCGGGGGGGAGAGATGTGGGGTGCAGGGTGTAGTGTTTGGGGGAGAGATGGGGGGGTGCAGGGTGTAGTGTGGGGGGAGAGATGTGGGGTGCAGGGTGTAGTGTGGGGGGAGGAGAGATGTGGGATGCAGGGTGTAGTGTGGGGGGAGAGATGTGGGGTGCAGGGTGTAGTGTGGGGGGGAGAGATGTGGGGTGCAGGGTGTAGTGTGGGGAGAGATGTGGGGTGCAGGGTGTAGTGTGGGGGGAGAGATGTGGGGTGCAGGGTGTAGTGTGGGGGAGGAGAGATGTGGGATGCAGGGTGTAGTGTGGGGGGAGAGATGTGGGGTGCAAGTTGTAGTGTGGTGGGGAGAGATGTGGGGTGCAGGGTGTAGTGTGGGGGGAGAGATGTGGGGTGCAAGTTGTAGTGTGGCGGGGTGAGATGTGGGGTGCAAGGTATAGTGTGGGGGGAGAGATGTGGGGTGCAAGGAGAAGTGTGGGGGGAGAGATGTGGGGTGCAGGGTGTAGTGTCGGGAGGAAAGATGTGGGGTGCAGGGTGTAGTGTGGGGGGGAGAGATGTGGGGTGCAGAGTGTAGTGTGGGGGGAGAGATGTGGGGTGCAGGGTGTCATGTGGGGGGAGAGATGTGCGGCGCAGGGTGTAGTGTGGGGGGAGAGATGTGGGGTGCGGGGTGTAGTGTGGAGGGGAGAGATGTGGGGTGTGGGGTGTACTGTGATGGGGAGAGATGTGGGGTGCGGGGTGTACTGTGGGGGGAGAGATGTGGGGTGCAGGCTGTAGTGTGGGGGGAGATATGTGGGGTGTGGGGAAAGAGATGTGGGGTGCAGGGTGTACTGTGGGGGGGAGAGATGTGGGGTGCTGGATGTATTGTGGGGGGAGTGATGTGAGGTGCAGGGTATAGTGTGGGGGGAGAGATATAGGGTGCAGGCTGCGTGCAAGAGGGGGGAATGGGGGTGGGGGTGCAGGCTGTGGTGAGCAAGAGGGGGGATGCAGGGAAGGCAGGTTAATTTAAGGTGAAATTGCCGTGTTGGCACTTTGCAATAATTTAGTGGGCTTTGGGTTGCAGTTTGGGCACTTGGTCTCTAAAAGGTTCGCCATCACTGCTCTAGAGTGTCTTTGGTACATCTGAATCCCTCAAAAAGATTCTTTATGCAGCTCTGTATATGGAAATTTGGAAAAGTTATACTGTTTAAGGAATTAAAACGTAACAAAAGCTATATAAATTTGGTATCCTAATTATACCGACCCGCATATATAGGTAACGTCATTTTGGATACACTGTGATTACTGTAAAAATGAAGCCTGTAAGAAAGGAATTTTGCTCTAATTTTACCCCATTCTGAATTTTTTTACAGCTTCCCAGTCCATTGTATGGAATTTTTAATGTACCAATATGTAGTACATTTTGTCCCACAAAAATTAGGCACATATATGGCACTGTGAACAGAAAATTAAACAAGTTGTGCCTTTTGGAATGCAGGAAATTAAGAAAAAAAAAAAATCAAAAAATGGCTAGGTGATAGAGTTGGGCGAATAAGTTTGAAATGAACCAGATTCGACCCAAATATTCTAAATTGTTTGGTTTTTTAACTAAACTGAACAATTTGGGATTTGTCTCTAAAAATGGCCGTCACAAGTAACTTATTATACTTTGGGGTCTCTTCATGGCATTTTGGATACCCATACATTTTTATGTAATGTATAATGTAATTTTATAAATAGTTTTTAAAGTGAGTCTAAGGAGAAACTTTACTATCATCACCCTAATTTGTACAAGAGGACATACAGTATGGATATAATTCATGTTATGTAACACAAATACTATATTGCATTTTTCTTGCATACTATTTAACATACAGTATAGACCAAAAGTTTGGACACACCTTCTCATTCCAAGAGTTTTCTGTATTTTCATGACTATAAAAATTGTAGATTCACACTGAAGGCATCAAAACTATGAATTAACACATGTGGAATTATATACTTAACAAAAAAGTGTGAAACAACTGAAAATATGTCTTATATTCTAGGTTCTTCAAAGTAGCCACCTTTTGCTTTGATTACTGCTTTGCACACTCTTGGCATTCTCTTGATGAGCTTCAAGAGGTAGTCACCTGAAATGGTCTTCCAACAGTCTTGAAGGAGTTCCCAGAGATGCTTAGCACTTGTTGGCCCTTTTGCCTTCACTCTGCGGTCCAGCTCACCCCAAACCATCTCGATTGGGTTCAGGTCTGGTGACTGTGGAGGCCAGGTCATCTGGCGTAGCACCCCATCACTCTCCTTCTTGGTCAAATAGCCCATACACAGTCTGGAGGTGTGTTTGGGGTCATTGTCCTGTTGAAAAATAAATCATGGTCCAACTAAACGCAAACTGGATGGAATAGCATGCCGCTGCAAGATGCTGTGGTAACCATGCTGGTTCAGTATTCCTTCAATTTTGAATAAATCCCCAACAGTGTCACCAGCAAAGCACCCCCACACCATCACACCTCCTCCTCCATGC
This sequence comes from Leptodactylus fallax, assembly GCA_947044405.1. Classification (NCBI taxonomy): domain Eukaryota; kingdom Metazoa; phylum Chordata; class Amphibia; order Anura; family Leptodactylidae; genus Leptodactylus; species Leptodactylus fallax. The sequence continues at coordinate 1,859,730 of CAMRHE010000111.1, read as the reverse complement.
TTCACGGTGGGAACCAGGCATGTAGAGTCCATCCGTTCACCTTTTCTGCGTCGCATAAAGACATGGTGGTTGGAACCAAAGATCTCAAATTTGGACTCATTAGACCAAAGCACAGATTTCCACAGATCTAATGTCCATTCCTTGTGTTCTTTAGCCCAGACAAGTCTCTTCTGCTTGTTGCCTGTCCTTAGCAGTGGTTTCCTAGCAGCTATTTTACCATGAAGGCCTGCTGCACACAGTCTCCTCTTAACAGTTGTTGTAGAGATGTGTCTGCTGCTAGAACTCTGTGTGGCATTGACCTGGTCTCTAATCTGAGCTTCTGTTAACCTGAGATTTCTGAGGCTGGTGACTCGGATGAACTTATCCTCCGCAGCAGAGGTGACTCTTGGTCTTCCTTTCCTGGGGCGGTCCTCATGTGAGCCAGTTTCTTTGTAGCTCTTGATGGTTTTGGCCACTGCACTTGGGAACACTTTCAAAGTTTTCCCAATTTTCGGACTGACTGACCTTCATTTCTTAAAGTAATGATGGCCACTCGTTTTTCTTTACTTAGCTGCTTTTTTCTTGCCATAATACAAATTCTAACACTCCATTCAGTAGGACTATCAGCTGTGTATCCACCTGACTTCTGAACAACACAACTGATGGTCCCAACCCCATTTATAAGGCAAGAAATCCCACTTATTAAACCTGACAAGGCACACCTGTGAAGTGAAAACCATTTCAGGTGACTACCTCTTGAAGCTCATCAAGAGAATGCCAAGAGTGGGCAAAGCAATAATCAAAGCAAAAGGTGGCTACTTTGAAGAACCTAGAATATAAGACATATTTTCAGTTGTTTCACACTTTTTTGTTAAGTATATAATTCCACATGTGTTAATTCATAGTTCTGATGCCTTCAGTGTGAATCTACAATTTTTATAGTCATGAAAATACAGAAAACTCTTGGAATGAGAAGGTGTGTCCAAACTTTTGGTCTGTACTGTAAGTCTATATCATTAATCGAGAAATTTTGTCTATTCTTACTTTAGCTTTCATAGAAAATAGATTCTATTACGTTGTATCACAAAAGAGGATCCAAAGAATACAATAAAAGTGCACATATTTTCAACAGCATATTCTAGTTACTCTTACTCATAAGGAAAAAAAATAGATTACTATTTACCCAGAAGTATTAAACAATTTAATGTCAGTATTTATGAGAAAAATACAATTGTGGAATATATGAACATAAAATTGTACTGAGAAAAATGACAACTGTTTCATATTAATATGTATTCATCTGTATTAATATTCATCAATATGTACAGTCCCTGACAAAAGTTCTGTCGCTTATCTATGTTGTGGAATCAAAAGCTTATAACCTGACTTTAAATTCATCCATTGGTTTTAGAAATGACTCATATGAAAGCTGAAACCCTCCCAAATGATTTTTTGGTTAAGAAAATAAATTGGCTTCACTGCTGAAATATTGATCATTTAATGAATACAGAAAGGTCAGATTTTGGCAAGACAAAAGTTTTGTCGCACACATAAAGTAATGTGAAAATCAAACCAATAATTCTGTTCAAAAACAAAGATATGTTTCCTAACATTGGTGAATGAAGTTGTGGTGCTATTAGAGCCATATTTAATATTTTGTGTGACTTCCATGAGCTTGAAGGACTGCATCCATGCGTTTCAACAATGATTCATACAATTTATTGATGAAGTCATCAGGAATAGCACAGAATGCAGTCTTACATGCCTCCCAGAGTTCCTCAAGATTCTTAGGCTATTGATATTGCCTTCCACCTTGCAAATGTTTCGCACACCCCTATACTGAATGTAACCCCAGACCATGATCTTTCCACCACCAAACGTAACTGTTTTCTGGGTGTATCTTGGATCCATACGGGCTCCAGTAGGTCTCCTGCAGTATTTGCGGCGGCTGTGGTGTAATTCAACTGAAGATTCATCTGAGAAATCCACCTTCTGCCACTTTTCCAGCATCCATCCATGTAACAGGCTATGGGCCTTGGCAAATGCCAAATGTTGTTTTAATTGCCTTTTGTTTAGTGCTGGCTTCTGGGCACTGATTCGACCATGGAGGCCATTTTGAGACAGAATCCTACAAACTGTTCTAGTTGACACAGGGACTTGAGGTGACCAGGACTGTTGGAGCTCTGCTGCAGTGGAAGAGGGGCTGGCTTTTGATTTTCTAACCAACAAACGTTCCTCCTGAGCAGTTGTCTTGCGGGATCTGCCAGACCTGGGCTTGTCAAAAACATCTCCAGTCTGTTCAAATCTTTTTTTAATTCTTAGTACTTGACGCAGAGACACATTAAAGGTGCCAGCGACCTCTGCAGTGGATCTGGTCTTCAGCCTCTTGATAATCAAGGCTTTGGTCGCAGGGTTGATTTTTTGGCATGTTGTCAGAGGTGAAGTTGCAGTTCAAGTGAAGGTCTGGGGTGTTGGAGTTCTTTTTATACACACTCACTAATTAACCGATCAATTAGTGAGCACAGGTGAGGCTTTAAACTAGGATTGGGTGCATTATATGACAAGGTGACAAAACTTTTGTCTTGCCAAAATCTGACCTTTCTGTGTTCATTAAATGATCAACATTTCATCAGTGAAGCCAATTTATTTTCTTAACCAAAAAATCATTTGGGAGGGTTTCAGCTTTCATATGAGTCATTTCTAAAACCAATGAATGAATTTAAAGTCAGGTTATAAGCTTTTGATTCCACAACATGGATAAGCGACAGAACTTTTGTCAGGGACTGTAGGGTACACCATTTGCGCACTTTAAAGTTGAACATTTTGAGTAACAAGAATTGTCCCTCGAATTTGAATTGTTACCTATATTTTTGAATGACAGCTACAAAGTATTGAGCTGAAAGTCTTGTTATTGGAGATCTATGAATTCCCTTAAGACCAGTTGGTTTGTTATGTTTGTTATGTTTGTTCTATGTATTATACCTGCAAAAACAAAGCACTATATTTTTGTGAGATTATTAGATGAGTGATTACACTAAAAATAACTTAGTGAAAAGGAAGAAATTCCCAAATAACATTTGCATAAATCTGCAGCTCAGAAAAACTACCTGAAAATCCAAAAAATGAAAATGAGGATGCTCATAAAACTTAGCTTTTAATAAATAAATAATTAAAATTCAATTGATTAATACTCATAGATAAACAATATCAACAAGGCAGATAAATACATTATATCTACTGATCACTGATCAAAAACCTGTGTTAGCAATAGTATGGCTTAGTGCAACACGACACCAATAAAGGTTAATTACCATACAGATAGACCAAGACTGCTTGCCTCAATGGTTGCACTATTATAATGGTGGAACAATTAAACTGCAACTCATATCATTATTGGTCTAGAACAGGGGTAGGCAACCTTTTTTGTTCGGTATGCCAATTTTAATTAAAAAATCAAAGATGAGGTATTCAGAGTACCGGTCAATAATTGTAACTCTGACGACCCCTAAACTAAAGTCATATACCACAAACCATAACACAAAAGTGCTGCCACCAGATGCTTTAAGATGCATGCGTTTACTGCTATTTCCTGGGATGCACCTGTACTTTCCAATTAGAAGCAATGAAAACACACTATGGAAATGGATGGAGCTATATTCTTAGGCCACTGGAACTTTTACTTTTATGTCTCATAGAGGTCCCTGCACATGGTATTATGTCTTATAGCGGCCCCTGCACAAGGTATTATGTCCCATAGCGGCCCCTGCACTAGGTATTATGTCCGAAAATGGCCCTTGCACACAGTATAATATTCCAACTTTTATAATATTCCAATTTTCGCCACTCACTAGCTATTATTATATAATATTATATAATTATATATATTATAAAATTATATATATTATATAAGCGGAGGCTCAGGAGAGATGATGAAACATAAAAAACAGCGTTACCCTGTGCGGCAGCTCTATGGTCTGCAGGCGCTTCTGCCTGAAGTCAGCAACCGCTGATTGGGTCTCAGGGGTCACATCGCATCATTATGAGTATTGATGCCAGACGCAGACGTGACACCTGAGGCCCTATCAGCGGTCGCTGACTTCAGGCAGAAGCGCCTGCAGAGCATAGAGCTGCCGCGCAGGGAAGGTGAGTAACGCTGTTTTTTATGTTTCATCATCTCTCCTGAGCCTCCGCTTATTATACTCTGGGGTCTAAAGAGACCCCAGAGTATAATAATAGTAGTTTAGTTTTGGCCGTGTTTGGTCTGATCAAAACAGTTGGGCGAGGACTCGGGCTGCCCGTGCCAAGGAAATAAGCCTCGCGTACCTGGCTCTTTTAGATATAGTGGCTGCGTGACCTGTAATTACATACAAACAGGCAAAACTTTTGTCAGCAATGTCTCTAAGAAGCTGTATGAGATGAGGGATTTTATCAACTGTCACTCTAGGGAATAATGCTGCCACCACCATGTTTCACAGTGGGGATGGTGTGTTCAGGTGATGAGCAGTGTTACTTTTCCCCCACACATAGCGCTTTGCATTTAGGCCAAAAAGCTCAACTTTGGTCTCATCTGACCAGAGCACCTTCTTCCACATGTTTGCTGTGTCCCCTATATGGCTTGTGGCAAACTGCAAACAGCACTTCTTATGTCTTTCTTTCAACAATGGTTTTCTTCTTGCCACTCTTCCATAAAGGTGAGATTTCTGGAGTGCACAACTTATGGTTGTCTTGTGGACAGATTCTCCCACCTGAGCTGCGGATTTTTGCAGCTCCTCCAGAGTGACCATGGGCCTCTTGGCTGCTTCTCTAACCAGTGCTCTCCTTGCTCATTCTGTTAGTTTAGGTGGATGTCAATGTCTTGGTAGGTTTTCAGTTGTATAATACTTTTTCCATTTTTGGATGATGGATTGAACAGTGCTCCTTGAGATGCTCAAAGCTTGGGATATGTTTTCATAACCTAACCCTGCTTTAAACTTCTTCACAACTTTATCTCTTATCTGTCTGGTGAGTTCCTTGGTCTTCATGATCCTGTTTGTTCACTAGTGTTCTCAAACCAGTGAGGCCTTCACAGACCATGTGTATTTATATTGAGACTAAATTACACACAGTTGGACTCTATTAACTAATGAAGTGACTTCTGAAGGCAACTGATTGCCCTGGATTTTATTTATGGGTATCAGAGTACAGGGGGTTGAATACTTTTGCACGTCACACTTTTCAGATTTTTATTTGATTACAGTTTTGAAAAACATGAATCATGTTAAAAAATTCAAGAGGTATAAATACTTTTGCAAGCCACTGTACAGTTTTTTGGTAACTTTATTTTGTGCAAACCGGTAGATTTTTTTCCAGTGTTCACTGTATGGGATAAATAGCATTATTTTTGTATAGTGCAGACTTAAAAACACACGGGGATACCTAGTATGTTTGTTTATTTGAATTGTTTGTGTTATGTATTTTTGAAATTCTAAAGGATTTTTTAAAACTTTTTATTTATTTTTGTTATACATTTTTTTAAACTTATTTAAAAATTTTTTCCTGTCCTGCAAGGGACTGAAGCCTGGGATCTCTTGATCCCCTGTTCAAAATTACATTGCACATAGGCTACCTGTCTACTGTATCAACACTAGGGAAAGGCAGCCAGGAGACCACTAATTGGCCTCCTGACTGACATGGCAAGCCCTCAGATGTGGGGGATCCAAGGGTCTGAAGGGGGGTGCAATCTCACCCCCTTACCACCCAGACCTCATGATCCCTATTAATCATGGCATCTGAGTAGTTAAGCCTTCCAATCAGCTCCTGCTTCTCTGGCAGAACAGCACTGCACTATTACGCTGTTAAGCATTAACTATATACTCAGCACGACTTAATAGTATTGCACAGAGTGGGAATGGGTTAAAGTCCCATTAGTTGCTATATACAGTATGTATGGCAGATATAGTGAATCTGTTAATATGGACAGAGGTCTTTTTTTCCTCAGTACGTTTTTATTGAGAATCTTTGAAAGCAAGGTACATAAAGTTCAATATGTTGTGTGATATGAACAAGGATAACAAGGTAAATAGTAAACAGTTCAGTTTTCAACAACAGATGACTTTGTTGTATACAGTAAATTAAAGGAAAATACCTGTCCTTGGCACCTTCTGATTTATCATGTTCCAGATACTGTTCTGGATGCTGATACTTCTGGTTTTCCTCCTGCTACTTGTAGCTGTGGCACTTTCAGAAGAACTGAAGCACTGACTGAGTGAGGAGGAATGGGAGCAGGCAGAGGCAATCTGGGCATATATGCAACTGACACTTGTAGTAGTCTGACTAAAAGGTGCAACAAATGAGAATACAGCATATCCTAATAATATGCCAATTATTCTTCTTTTTGAGAAGCAGCAAAGAATTTCCCCAATTTGACTTTATAGCGAGGGTCTAAGACAGGGGTCTCAAACTCGCAGTCCGCAGGCCAACTGCAGCCCTCGGGACAATAGTTTGCGGCCCCCACCTCAATATCAAAGTTTAATGTTAGTGCGGCCCGAGTTTGATACGAATGGCACCAGGGGCCATTCTGTCTGGGGGGTGGCATTTTTTTACTATCTAATGTAAACCAGCCCAGGACAGGCCGCTGGGCTGGCTTACGAGACGTCCGCATCACAGCGCAGGCAGCGATATAATGACGTCATTGCGCCGCCTACGCTGAGACACAGACGTCTCGGACAAGAGGAGGAGGCGGCGGCTGCATCAAGGCATCACAGGTAGGTGAGGATAAGTTTTTTTTATTTACATAAATAGGCCGTTACCTGCTGGAGTATCCCAGGCAGGTCACGGCCTATTTATTTCCCTACCCGGCGTCTGCTCGTGGCCGCCCCCACTTCCCCCTTCTGCTATGGGACGCATAAAGGGAAGTGGATGCCGCTGTGAGCAGCCGCGGGCATCGGTAAGTGAGGCCGCGGGCCTCAAATACTACTATTATTATACTCCGGAGTCTTTTTAGACCCTGGAGTATAATAATCGGAGACCCAGGGGAGGTGAATAAACATAAAAACCAGTGCTACTCACCTCTTCTGCGATCCACTGTCACTCCGAGCAGGCTTGGGCGCTCTGGTGACGTCATCAGGTCGCGTCGCCAATCTCATCACGTGACTTAATTAGACAGGGCCGAAAGCTGCTGGGAGTGCTCCGGTTTCCAGTATAGGTAAGTGACACTGGTTTTTATGTTTGTCACATCCCCTGGGTCTCCGATCATTATACTCTGGGTTCTGAAAAGAACCCAGAGTATAATAATAGTTCTTGGGTGGGCAACTATGGGGCACAATACCGTGTGCAGGGGCCACTATGGAGCCTAATACCAGTGTAGGGGCCACTATGGAGCATAATACCGTGTGCAGGAGCCACAATGGAGCATAATACAAGTGCAGGGGCCACTAGGGAGCATAATACAAGTGCAGGGGCCACTAGAGAGCATAATACAAGTGCAGGGGCAACTATGGAGCATAATACCGTGTGCTGGGGCCAATATGGAGCATATTACCGGTGTGGAAAACCTGATGCGGCCCAGCCTCACCCAGACTCTACCTCCGGCGGCCCCCGGGTAAATTGAGTTTGAGACCCCTGGTCTAAGAGGATGGCAATCTAGTACTCATCCCTCTGCTTGATGCTAATAATATGCTTTATGCTGTGTAATAAGAAGAGCATACATCCCGTCATGCTGTATGCTTGTCATGCTGTCAAGTGTGTGCATGGTCCAAGGGGTCTCCCATGGTTGGAGTTCTTGGTGAGCGTGGTCATCATCATCATTATCTTGAAAGGTTGTGTCTGTAATATATCAAAGGCCCCCTCTGCATCCAAAGGAGAGTCTTCTTCCTCCTCATCCTCTTCTAATCTAGGATTTCCATTTCCTCTACAGTAATGACCCTGACTCAGATCTTCATCCTCCTCCATCAACACAGGGTGATGACGTTGACTAAGAGCTGGAAACTGTTCCTCCTCTTCCTCCCTCGTTGTGTGTATGAGTGTAAGGGTTTCCTGTAAGATATACAATATAGGGATTACATCACTGATGATGAAGTCATCCCTGCTGACAAATTTGGTGGCTTCTTCAAAGGGCTTGAGAAGCTGGCACATTTTCCTAATGAGCCTCAAATTAAGTATCTTAAAGTAACACATTGTCCCTGTGGTCTGCTGCATGCAGTAATCTTTCATTGCCTTCTGATGCTCACACAGACGCTCCTGCAGAACATCGCAGATAAGAAGGACTGTTACAAGTACAAAGGGTAATAAAGCGGCGAACCACCAGATTAAGGACATGCACCATACAGGTACATTGTGTTATTTGTCCTAGCTGCATCCAAATTGTTGCCATTGTCACTGCCCAGTTGGAGTTTGCGAGGAGCCATCCAGTGGCATTCTTGCTGCAGGATACAGTGAAGCAGCTCCTCTGCTGTGTGCCTCCTCTGATCCAGGCTTAGTAATTGCAAAACAGCACGGCAGTGCCTCACCTTATACTCATGAGGGTGGAGAAGGAGGAAGAGGAGTGGAATCAACGGCTTGTCCTGTTGGAGATGGCAGCAGGAAATGGTCAAGAGTGGAGGATCCAGAGGAGGTGTATGGGCCCTGTATGGTATTGGAACTTGGCCTGCACAACCAAGGTGGAACTAGCACCTGGCATTACTGTGTTTCTAGATTGTGGCCGCTGTGGCTCAAAACATTAACCCAGTTGGCCATGAAAGTCATGTATTTTTCTTATCCATAATTTCAGCTCCAAGGGTCAATGGTGGCATGCTCCTTTCTCCAGACTGACGTAGGAAAGGCCCATGCTCTCTGACACATGGCGATATAAAGCATGGAGAGCTTTTCTAGAGAAATAATGGCAGCTAGGTATCCTCTATCGAGGATGCGCAGAGAATGTACCACCAGCAGCTTGGTAAGGTGCGAGTTAACTTGCACAATTGCATATTGTGGTTTCCTGGCCACACATACCCTTATGGATGACTGACTTTGGTGTAGAAGAGGAGAAGGAGTCATAGAAGGAGTTGGTGATGATGATGATAAAGATGACCATGTGCTCGTGCTACGTGTAGATATGGCCTGTTCATGTGATGAACATAAATACACAGCTCATTACAATTATAGCACAGTAATCAGATATCTGCCTGGTAATGGGCTGTGCACCTGTGTGTCCATCACATCACTATGGATTGTATATTATATGACCATGGACTGATTTTTATCCATGGGAGGTAAACTGAGAATGACAGTAGAGATATGCGAATCTCTCAAGATTTGTTTCATTTGGGTTCAGATGGTTCTGTTGAAAGATTTGTTTCGGATACAATAAATTTAGTACAAACCAGAGTTCAAATTAGCTAAACATGTATGACACTGTCAGGGCTCCTAAGAGCTATCTATCCAATTTCTAGCTCTCTAAGGGAAACACAGCCAAAGTTATGTCAAAGTGATGTGACACGTATTTCTATGGAAAATGGATGGCAAGCAATGGATACAAACTTCTAGTTTAACCATACAATGCACTGCCACTTGCGTTTATGCATTTTAACATTTTTACCTGTGTTTTTTCTATACACAAAGGTGATTATATTGCAGAAAGCAATGGCTATATAGAAAAAGTAGCCCATTTTGACATGTAAGTGCTAGAGGCTTTATATTTTGGAGAAATATTTGTGGCTATCATGGGATCAGATGTGAAATAAAAATGGTGTTGGCATTGAAAGATGGCATGTTTTTTTGTTTTTTTTTGAAGCAGAGACCTTTTTCAGACAGGACATGTCTGGCTGAGTGGTGGCAATGGTATCTGTTGCAGCATGAATGGCAGGTAGTACAGTGTAGAATAATATGATGTACCAGGCCGCAGGACATGTATGGCTGAGTGGTGGTAGTGGTAGTTGTGACAGTCGTGGAGTCTCAGTTCTTTTACCATAATGAACCTGACCCAGATCGTCTTCCTCCTCCAGTTCCCCTTGCATCAATCCATGGTGATAACGGCGACCAAGAGGTGGAAACTGTTCTTTTCATTGCATGAGAATGTTTCATGTAAAATATATCATGAAGGGATGACATTGCTGATGCTACAGTTGTCCCTGCTGACAAATTTAGTAGCCTCCTGAATGGGCTTGAGAAGGCGACACACTTCATTTTATGAGCCTCCAAGAGAGTTGGAATGTCTCAGATAATGGGGTGTAAAGTTAGATTGACTTGTCGCAGTCTAACTTTGAACCATGAGGAGCACCTCTTTTAAGCCACTATACAGGTTAATAAAGTGGCAAATCACCAGATTAAGGACATGCGTCATACAGGGACAATCAGTAGAGCATAATAAAACAGATGAAATGCACAGACACTTTTCTGACCATGAACAGCACCTCGTTTAATCTACTATGTATAGTAATAAAGCAGTGCACCACCAAAATATGCACAAGGTCCATACAGGGACAATGTGGTATTTGAGCCAACTGCAGCGCAGCAAAAATATTGGAGCCATTGCTTCTGACAAAACTGCCTAGTTACAGTTTTCGAGAAACCATCCAGTGGGATACTTTCTTCAGGATACAGCAGTACAGCTCCTCTTCTTTGTGGCTTCTCTGATCCAGGCTCATTAGTTGTAAAACTGCATGGCAGCACTTCACTATGTACCCATGAAACGAACAAGGAGTGGAAGCAATGACTTGTCCTGGTGAAGATGGGGGCAGGAAACAGTCAAGAAAGGAGTATCTAGGCAGATGGGCCAAGTGTGGTGTTAGAACTGGGCCTGATAAACAGGGTGGAACTAGCACCCCACCTTGTTGCATTTTTGTGGTCGATGCTGCTAAAAACATTGACCAAGTGGGCTGTGAAAGCAATTATTGCTCTTGTCCATAATTGTTGCTCCATGTGTCGACAGCAGTGTGCACCTTTCTGAAGACTGACATATCAAAGGAATAGCCCACATTCTCGGACACATGGTGACATGAAGCAGGGACAGCTTTCTTAGAGAAATAATTGTGGCTAGTTATCCCCCATCAAAGTTCAGTGCATGCCACTATTTGGCAAAACACAGTGGAATCCACTAAATGGTATGGCAGTGACTGCACCAACAATAGCTTGGCCAGGTGACAGTTAAGTTGCAGAACTGCAGGTTGACTGGGCACATATTACTGTTTCCTGGACACACATTCCTTTAAAGACTACTGACATTGGTGTGGACGAAGAAGAAGCCATCTGTGCTGTTTTTTTCCAGTGATTTCACTACACATTGCTTAATTATAACAGCGATTGGCAACAATTCCGACACTGTGTGTATATTTCTTTTTTTGTTTGTTTTTTTTTTTTTACAAAAATAAATTTCAAGAAAAAGATCAAAGCACTAAAAGGCTGACCTAGTCAGTGAGTATTAGACTAGAATACACTGCGTCAATCCTCTTGTTATTGTTTTGCCATTCGGTCGTTTGTACAGAGTCAGCAGTTGGCAGAAATGCTGTGAGGACAATCAACCCCTCCCTTCTCCATTCACTGTTGAATAGAGAAAAGAGCTCCCCCTACACTCACTTTGAACCTGTCTTGTATCTATGCAGACAAAACGTACCTAACCACAGGGAGTGAACTGCAAATTAGCTAGAAGGGAGGCACCTAGTGGCAGGAACTTTAGAGAAGTTTTAAGGCAAAAAGTAGCAACATTTCTCATTAAAAAGCATCACATTTTGGTCCAGAATCACATGCTCTATTAAATGAGACTAAATTGTCTGAAAGGATAGTGACCATTTAACACATTGAGATTTTTCAGATTAGCACATACTAATGTTTTCCATTACAATGGCAGTTTGTTGTATATTGGGCAACCAAACAAAAAACACTTAACAGATTTTTCAGAGTAGTGCAGGCTGCATCAGTTTAATTGCTGTTACAATGGCACTTTTATTTCTATTTGGTAACAAAAAAAAACCTAAGTCTAAGCCCCCACTTTGCGGAAATGCAGCATTTTTTGTTGCAGATTTTACTGTGGTTGTATGAGCCTGAGCCAGGAGTGTCAGGAGCAGCTTGAAAAGGAATGGAAAATATTAAGGAAGCACTTAATGATAATTCCCTTCTGTGAAATCCGCTCCTGACTTTGGCTCAAAAACCCACAGCAAAATCTGCAACAAAAAACGCTGTGTTTCCGCAACATGAGGCTTTAGCCTAACAGATTTCGTTACAATGTCAATTTGTTGTATACTTGGCAACCAAGCAAAAAAAAAAAAAAAAAAAAACAGAGTAGCACAGGATGCATCAGTGATTTGCTGTAACAATGGCAGTTTATTGCATATTGGGTAACCAAAAAAGATCCTTATTAAGCTGAGATTTTTCAGGTTGGCGCAGGCTACATGATTGTTTTGTTGATAGAACAGCACTTTATATGTACAGTATTTAACAAAAAACTCTTGCCCAAACAAACTCTTAACAAATAATTCTTCACTAACAGGACTGACATTGTCAGTAAAACCAATGTAAGACGCTGTGGACAGTCACAGACCAAACTGTTCTATTGCAAAAAAAAGACTTAAAATTAGATTGTTGGCAATGAAAGGGTTAACTGTTCAGTGTCTGGAATTTTGTGCAGTCACAGGTTCGCACAGCACAGTGGAGAAATGGTATCTCCCTCCCTCTACTTCTCTCTTCATGTAAATGATTAAATCTAACTAAACTTCATTTTACTTCTCCTCCTATTATTCTGTAGTTCTAATGCAGCTGTTTTCTAATAGAAAATAGAGCGATTGCTTTGGATCATGCAAGGATGAATAACATGTCTGTCCTCTAGTTTTCTTTATCACAAAATGGCTCTTCTCCACCTTGCAAAGAGTATTATATTCTGACTGTGACATTAGCACTGTAAAGTCTCACCTACCATTCATTATTGACTGAGAGGCTGTCAGGTGATGTCAGAACGTCACACACACCTCTGTATTTTCAATGTACAGTACGTGTCACGGTGGTCATTTTAGTAAGATCTAGAAAACTGTGAGAAATTGAAACAGAAAGTATATCGGAAAATTGTCTATATTTTGTTTATATAAACAATAATATTTGTCTGAAACTGGACAACCCTTTTTTTATGTTTAATTATAAGTTAAATGGTTAATCATGTTTAATTATAAGATAAATGGTTAATTATAAATAATTAATTAAAACTTTTACAGAGCTTTAACCAGGCCTCATATTTCAAAACTGACATGTATCACTTTATATGGCAATAACTTTGAGACGTTATAACTTGCAAAAGTTATTTTAAGAATGTTTTTTGTGACACATTGTACTTCATGTTAGTACATTGATAAATGTTTTTTTTTAATTTATTGAAAAAAATGGAAATTTGGAAAAAAAAAATCGCAATTTTCAAAATACATTAATAAATATCTACCATATCTCTGCTTTATATCAGCATAATCTTTTAATCATCTTTTGGAAAACCCCCATAAATTACCCCATTTTCATAACTGCACCCCTCAAATAGTTCAAAACAGCATTTGGGAAGTTTGTTAACCCTTTAAGCATTTTATGAGAATTAAAACAATATGGAGGTGAAATTTAGACGTTTCATTTTTCTCAATAATACATTCATGTAGCCCTAAAATTAACATATTCATAAGGGATTAAAGGAGAAAATGCATCTCACTGTTTGTTATGCAATTTCTCCCGATCACAGAAATACCCCTCATGTGGGTGTAAACTGATGTTTGGGCACACAGAAGAGAAGGAGTGATATTAGATGTTTGAAAGGAAAATTTTGCTGGAATAGTTTTCGGGTGCCATGTCTCATTTGCAGAACCCTTAGAGTACCAATACAATGGAAACACTCCAAAGTTGACCCCATTTTGGAAACTACACCCCTCAGGGAATTTATCAAGGGGTATAGTGAGCATTTAGACACCACAACCGTTTCACAGATTTCATTAACATTGGAATGTGTAAATGAAAAATGATTAAAACGTCAATTTATCCCCAAAGTTTTAATTTTCACAAGGTGTTAAAGGAGAAAAAGCACCCCACAGTTTGTTAAACAATTTCTCCAGAACATGGCAATACCCAATATGTGGTCGTAATCTGCTGTCTGGGTACATAGGGGGGCTTGGAATGGAAAGAGCGTTATTTGGATTTTGGAGGGCAGATTTTGCTAAAATATTTTTCGGGTGCCATGTTGCATTTTCAGAGAAGATAAAATACAAGTACAATAGAAATCCCCAAAAGGTGACCCCATTTTGGAAAATACACCCCTCACAGAGTTAATCAAGGGGTATAGTGAGCATTTTGACCCCACAGCTGCTTCACAGATTTTATTAACAGTGGGACAAGATGATGGAAAAAAAAATACTTTTTTTTCCAATAAACTGTCAATTTAGCCCCAAATTTTTCATTTTCACAAGATAATAAATGAGAAAAAACTCCCCCAGGTTTGTTACACAATTTCTCCTGAACACAGGAATACCCCATATGGGGTATGTATTGGATTGGAAAGATCACTGTTTGGCTTTTGGAGGGCAGATTTTGCTGAAATAGTTTTCAGGTGCCATGTCACATTTGCAGAGTCTCTAAAGTACTAATACAATGGAAACCCCCCCAACCCCCAAAGTGACCCCATTTTAGAAATTACATCCCTCAAGAAATTTTGTACGGGGTATAATCATTTTGAGCCCATAATTGCATCTCAAAAATTAATGTACAAATTGAAAATTTAAATTTTTAAAGAAAGATGCCATTTCAGTGCCCAACGTGTTGTGCCCACTTTGTGGCATCAGAGACACACACTCCTAAAACTTTAAAGTGGGATATCCTGGGTACAAAAAAGCTGTATTTATGGGTGTAAACTGCTGCTTGGGCACACAGCAGGGCTCAGAAGGGAAGGAGCATGGTGCTTTTTAGCTTTTGGAGTATAGATTTAGAGGGACTTTCTGGATACCATGTTGTTTTTTCAAAGCTCCGGAGATGCCAGAAAATTGGAATTCCCAAAGAAGTGACCCCGTTTTGTAGGGGCAATTTTAGGGTCTCTGCAAACATGACATGAGTCTGTAAGTATTATTGTATTGGCACTCATTGAGGAAGCAGTGTAGGTGCACAGAGAGGGGCTCAACCCATTAGCATCATTACAAACATGACATGGTGTCCAAAAACCAACAATCTAAATCTGCTCTCCAAAAATACATAGTGCTCCTTCACATCTGTGCCTTGCTGTGTGCCAAAGCTTCAGTTTATGACAACATGCATGACACTGTTGTATCCAGGATAGCATACTTAACAATGTCATATGTGGGTATAAACTGCTATTTGGGCACAGCCGGACTCAGAAAGGAAGGAGCGCTATTTTGGTTTTTGGAGCACAGTTTGGCTTTTGGATGTCATGTCAGACATGTGACCCCTTTTTGGAACCTACACTCCTCAAGGGATTTATCAAGTGGCATAGTGAGCATTTTTAACCCTTGACTCTTGCATTAATTTAATTTCCAGAAATGAATGTGCAGCTGATCAATGCCTGATATGTTTTGCCCAGCTTGTGTCAGCAGAGACACACACTCCAAAAACTGTTAAGTGGGTATCCCCGGCACAACAGCTTTTGGAGCATTCGTCTCTGACACAAGCTGGGCACAAAATATTGCACACCAAAATGATGTAATCCTGGAAGTATTGCCATTTTTACCTCAGTTGCAGATGAATTTCTGGAAAATAAATTATAGCAACACTTGGGGTTTAAAAGATTACACCTCCTGGATAAATTCCTTCAGGGGTGTAGTTTTCAAAATGGGGTCATGTGTTGAGGGATTCCAGAGTGCAAAGTGCATTGGGAACACCAAATTCCCTATTATTTTCCCAGTAGCTCTTATGATTGGAGGGGTTACTCTGGGAGTCACTTCAGGTGTCTTTTCCCTCATAACCTCTAAATTTGGGAGTACCTTTATATACGCTCGAACAGCTTATACATTCCCTTCCAGCCAGTTTTGTTTTAATGATATGTGGGTGTTTTGTGTTCACATTGTGCAAGCTATTTTTTTTTCCCATTTTTTTCTGGTGATATAGCCATATGAGTGCTTGTTTTTTTGCGGTATGAGATGCATTTTGTAATGAAACTATTTTTGGGTGCCTATAACTTATTGACTACATTTTTTGGTGGATTAAAAAAATAAATATATATATATATATATATATAAATATAAATAAATTCTGTCATTGCTTTTTACCTTTTAAGTTTTTTCCATGCAGCGTACAGTATAAGTAATATCTTACCTTTATTCTGTGGGTTGGTATGATTATAGCTAGAGATGAGTGAATTGATTCTGCAGAAGTGGAATTTGATCCGAATTTCAGGAAATCTTCGATTCGCCATGATTCCTGATTTCCTCACGCTTCGATGCATCGAATCGCATTTTTAATTTTTTTTTTTTTTTAATGGCCGCCGCACATGTTAGGACAAGGGGGAAAGGACTTTGGGAGCGCAGGATCACCCACAATGTCAAGCGTGCAGCTAATCAGCAGCCAGCAGGACCTGTGATGTCACAGCCCTATAAAAACCCTCGGCCATTTTAGGTACAGTCATTCCACATCACTCTTACTGTAGGGACAGACGTAGGGAGGAATTGAGAGAAGAATTTGGGGTGGTTGCAGGCTCATTTACAGCAAGAATTTGCAGAATAATTCACATTGCAGCACTCACTGCCGTTATACTGTTGCTCATTACTCATATCTGTGTCATCAAGGTGGAACACAACAAGCCTTTTGCAGTGCAGTACAGCAAAAAAAAAGTGAAATATCATACATTAATATCTGCATGCATCTGTAAAAGAAGCCTTTTTAAAGGCCTTTATTATAAGGGGCTTATTCACTGTTCTTACAAGGCATAACATTATTCAGTACTATTGTGCCAAAGCTATATCTCCACGTATCTGTAAAAAAAAGCCTTTTTAAAGGTGTTTATTATAAGGGGCTTATTCACTGTTCTTACAAGACAGAACATTATTCAGTACTATTGTGCCAAAGAAAACTGAATTATCATCCAATGATATCTGCACTTATCTGCAATAAAGGTCTTTAACGTAGGGAAAGACATAACGACCATATTCGCCATTTTGTTACCAGTATAAAGTTACAGGCAATATTTAAAAACAGTATTGTCAATAAAACTTCAATAATTCAATAATTCTTAGCGGTTATCACTTATTTAAAGGTCTTTATTAGTGTCAAAACACATAAAAAGCACCATATTTGCCATTTTGTTACCAGTACAGTATAAAGTTGCAGGCAATATTTTAAAACAGTATTGTCAATAAAAATTCAATAATTCAATAATTTTTAGCGGTTATCACTTATGTAAAGGTCTTTTTTAGTGTCAAAACACATAAAAAGGACCATATTCGCCATTTTGTTACCAGTATAAAGTTGCAGGCCATTTTTCAATACAGCATTGTCAATATTAATTCAATAATTCAATAATTCTTAATGGTTATCACTTATTTGAAGGTGTTTATTAGTGTCAAAACACATAAAAAGGACCATATTCGCCATTTTGTTACCAGTATAAAGTTGCAGGCCATTTATAAATAGTATTGTCAATAATTAAATAATTCTGAGCTACAAATCTCTGCCTTTATCACGCTTTTTTTTATTGGTGTTCATTAGTGGGTGAAGAAATAAGGGGCATATTTGCCGTTCTCTTCAAAGTAGAAAATAACAGGCCTTTTTGCCCTTTACAATAAAATTTTTTCATCGAACAGTATGTCAGACAGAGAAGCGAGAGGTCATGCACAGGGGAGGGCCAAAGGCCTAAATGTTTCTGGCGCAGGCACAGGTCACAGCACTGTAAGGGGGCATGGCAGCAGGGGTCAGTTACAGAGGCCTGAGCTCCCAGTGTCAAGTAGTGGTCGTGTCTTGACCAGCAACCCAACGGTTGTAGACTGGTTGACTCGGTCATCTAATTCATCCCAAGTCACATCAGACACCTCCAGCCAAGAGTCGGTTAGTTGGTCAGTCACAACCCTTAGTTGGCATGGCCCGGCAGCAGGCCCTGTGCCCTCACCTGTCCTCAACCTGCCTCTGTCCTTTTCTGTTCCCTCAGCTAGAGAACTACTCTATGCTGTTTGCTCAGATCCACTGTACAGTGAGGAGGAGGTACTAGAGGACAGTCAGCCAGTCAGCAGCTACTGCTCAGCCAAGATGTGGAGGAGACATCTGCCGCTTCCTGCGGTTGGCGGGCAAGTAGTGATGAGGAGAGTGGCATGGGAGCTGGTGTTGAGGAGGACATCAGTGACCTGCAGACAGTAGTGGATGACGATGTAGCCGATCGTAATTGGGAGCCGGGTGACGAAGGGGCCTCATCGTCATCAGGAGAAGAGGGTTGCAACTTGTGCATGAGGCAGTGGGGGAGTCAGCAGTGTGAGGTCGGGAGCTAAATGTGCCTGGGGTAGACCACCAACTTTGCAGCAGCCTACCTGCCTGGAAAGCAGTGGTTTAGGGTTTCACGGAGGCAGTTGCACTAGCAGTCAGTTATTGCGGAGTTTTGGGGGTAAAATCACCTATTCGGTGGTGTGGCAGTTTTTTGTAAAGCCGCCGGGGGAGGTGAACATGGCCATATGTTCAATCTGTGGGCAGAAGGTGAAGCGTGGCCAGGGTGCCAATGTTGGCACCACAGCCCTGCGCCAACATATGCAGCGTCATCATAAAGTGGCCTGGGAGAGCTGTGGCTCCAATGTGGTGGTCCAGCCTGCCGCAGCAACCGCTGCAGCACCCAGTGGCACGCACCCCATTTCAGGCAGTCAAGGCTCCACCACCTCAGCTGAAGGAAGCTGTGTGTCCTTCCCATCATCTGCTGGTCGTGATGCTCCTGCTCCTCCTCCTCCTAGTCAGTCATTGCATCAGCAATCGATCACAGAATCTATATCTAAGAGGCAACAGTATGCGTGCAATCATCCAACAGTGCAGAAGCTGAATGTGCTCCTGTCCAAGTTGCTGGTGCTGCAGTCACTCCCTTTCCATGTGGTGGACTCTGCACCTTTCAGAGAACTGATGGCTTGTGCCGAGCCGAGATAGAGAGTCCCAAGCCTTTATTTCTTTGCCAAGAAGGCAGTACCAGCCCTGCACAAATATGTAGAAGAGAAGGTGGGCCAGTCCTTGAGCCTGTCGGTGTCTGCCAAAGTGCACAGCAGCGCCCATGTGTGGAGCTGTAACTACGGTCAAGGACAATATATGTCATTTACGGCTCACTGGGTTAATGTGATGCCTGCCCAGGCACACCAGCAACTTGGACAGGTGACGCAGCTTCTGTCTCCACGTTCTCACGCTGTTGGTCCTGCAACAATGTCCGCCTCATCCTCCACAGTCTCTTCAGCCTCCACTGCAGGAACAATTCCCAGTGCTTCTCCAGCATACCACATGTGCAGTTCTACACCTCGTTTGCCTGGGCGAACGAAGTCACACAGGGGAGGAACTGCTCCGTGCCCTCAATCAAGAAATCAAATCCTGGCTTTCTCCAAGAGAACTTAAGATCAGGACAATGGTGACCGACAACGGGAAGAACATGGTGTTAGCCCTGCGTCAAGTAGGGATGAGCCATGCACCCTGCAGGGCGCACGTGTTCAATTTGGTTGTCAAGCGTTTCCTTAAGTGTTCCACCCATCTGCAAGACATCCTAAAAATGTCAAGGAAACTTTGCATGCACTTCAGCCACTTGTACACCGCCAAGCACACCCTCCTTG
The DNA here is from genome assembly GCA_947044405.1 of Leptodactylus fallax. NCBI lineage: Eukaryota > Metazoa > Chordata > Amphibia > Anura > Leptodactylidae > Leptodactylus > Leptodactylus fallax. The sequence goes on along the minus strand of CAMRHE010000111.1, from coordinate 1,840,060 downwards.
AGCTGCAGCGGCAGAACGGCCTCCCTCAACATAGGCTGATATGCGAAGTTCCCACCCGTTGGAATTCAACCCTCCATATGTTGGATCAACTATATGAACAGAGAAAAGCCATAAACGATTTCTTGAAGATCCAAGCGGACAGAGGTACTCCCCTGTGTAACTTTAATGTTAGCCAGTGGCAGCTCATGCGTGACATCTGACTTTGTTAGTTCCCTTTGAGGAGGCCACTTTGTTAGTCAGTCGCCAGGACTATGGGATGAACAACGTCATTCCACTGATTCACATCCTGGAAAAGATGCTTATCAATCTGGTTGGTCAGGGGACTGGATATGTGGCGTCTACATCTCAAGGCCACATGAGCCCTGTGAGGGCTAAACTGGAGGGAGGAGGATGAGGCAGATGACCCAGACACACCGTGGCAGTATGCAGTGGAGATGGATGCAGGGAGTCCCTCAGAGCCACTTGCACAAATGGCCCGATGCATGCTGACTTCCTTGCGCAGTGACAGAGGGATGACTACTAGCTCTCCACCATATTAGACCCTTGCTACCAGGGAAAAATGGGGGCCTTTTTTACACCCGCTGAGAGGGAGTACAAACTGAACTACTATAGAAACATGCTATGTGGCAAGTTGGCTGCTGCCTACCTGCGCCATCGTCCATCATCTCGCATGTCCGGGGGACCTGAGCGCTCAACTTGCATGCACTGGCATGGCAGCTGTGGGAGGGAGTGGGGGTGGCAGGAGCAGTATTGGCTCCATCAGAAGAAGCCTGAGCCTATAGTCGCTGATGAGCAGCTTTCTTCAGTCGCATAGTGAAGAAGCTGCTCATCAGCAGCTAGACCCAGAGCAGAAGTTGAACCAGCAGGTGGTGGCATACTTAGAGTGCACCCTGCCACCCGTGATCGAAGATCCGCTGGACTACTGGGCAGCCAAACTGGATTTGTGGTTGCAACTAGCCGAGTTTGCCCTGGAAAAGTTGTCCTGCCCGGCCAGTAGTGTGCCATCAGAGTGGGTGTTTAATGCGGCGGGGTCCATAGTTACCCCAAGGAGAACTCGCCTGTCCACCCAAAATTTGGAGAGACTGACCTTTGTGAAGATGAATCAGGCATGGACCAGCCAGGACTGCACCCACCAATGCCTGATGCAGCAGATTATATGATCCATGCTGCCTCACCACACTCTGTCACTGGTTCACTGTATGGCCTCCTAAGGCTGTTGCTACCTACACACAGGGCTGGCGTTAGGGGGGGGGCAAACTGGGCAATTGCCCAGGGCCCCAACCCCAAAGGTATCCCAGAGTCAGGACCGGCCATATCGATAACAAAAAGGGACCCAGCGTCATGTTCCACAGGGCCCCTTTCCGAGGTGAGTAAAAATAACAAACATTTTTAGTCACCTGTCCTTGCATCCGACGTCATCTTCTGACGTTCCGCACATCACCACTGAGGCCAGGCCTCAGCCTTAGCGATCACATGGGGCATGCTCACGTAACCGCTGAGGCCCAATCACAGGCTTCACCGATGACGTCCACAACGCTTGACATCAGCCGCAGAGAAGAGGATAGCGGAGCAGCGCGAGGAGGCCTAGGAGAGGTAACACAAGGTGAGTGTAACTGTTTGTTATTTTCCCTTACCTCCCCTGGGTCTTCGATAATTATACTCTGGAGTCTGAAGAGACCCCAGAGAATAATATAATACTAGCACTAAGGGAGTCTGTAGGGTCACTGTGGAGCATTATACTGGGGGGCCCCTCTGGATAGCATATTATACTGTGTAGGGTCCCTGTGGAGCATTATACTGGGGGGGCCCTCTGGATAGCATATTATACTGTATGGGGCCTCTGTGGAGGGGCTCTGGAGAGCATGTTATATTCTCTGGGCCCACTTTGGAGCATTATACTGGGGGGCCCCTCTGGAGAGCATATTATACTGTGTTGGGCCACCGTTGAGCATTATACTGGGGGAACCTCTCTGGGCAGTATATTATACTGTATGGACGCCATTCTGGGGCATGTTACACTATGTGGGGTCACTGCGAAGCATTATTCTGGGGGGCCATCTGCAGAGCATATTATATTGCGTGGCGCCACTGTGGCACTGTGGGGCATTATTCAGGGGGGAACTAAGGAGCATTATACTAGGGGGCCCTCTGGGGAGTATATTATACTGCGTGGGGCCTACTGTGGAGCATTATACTGGGAGGGACACTCTGGGGAGCATAATATATTGCGTGGGGCCACTGTGGAGCAAAATACTGGGGGGGCACTGTGGAGCATTATACTAGCAGGGGCCCTCTGTGGAGCATATTATACTATGGGCCACTGTGGAGCTTTATACTGGGAGGAAGGGGCAGTGTGGGGAACCTATTATACTGTGTGGGGCCACTGTGGAGTTTATTGTATTGTTTGGGGCTTTTCGGGAGCATATTATACTCTGTGGGGCCACTTTAGAGCATTATACTGGGGGGGGACGGTGGGGAGCATATTATACTGTGGGGGACCACTGTGGAGCATTATACTGGAGGATCCCCTCTGGGCAGTATATTATACTGTGTGGAGGCCATTATGGAGCATGTTATACTGTGTTAGGCCACTGTGGAGCATTATACTGGGGGGCACTGTGGTATGCATATTATACTGTATGGAGCATATTATATTGTGTAGGGCTGCTGGGGAGCATATTGTACTGTCTGGGGCCACTAAGAGGTAGTATACTGTGTGGAGCCTTATATACCATGTGAGGCCACTATGGGGGGGCTCAGGGGAGCATTTTATACTGTGTGGGTCCACTGTGGAGCATTATATACCATGTGGGGAAACTGTGGAGGGCTCAGGGCTGCATTTTATACCATGGAGCATTATATACCATGTGGAGCATTATACTGTGGGGTAGGGGGGCTCAGAATTCCTGCTGGCAGCCCTGTGTGCCATGTCTGCATCACAGCTCCCTCACTGTAATCTTGCATATATGTGTAGTAATCCATGGCCATGTCATTATAAGGGGGGAACTATTATATATAAGGCATCCATTATAAGGGAAGGCTATTATTTATAAAAGGGGAACTGTTTATAATGAGGGTATAATTGTTAAGTGGGCTTATTTATAAAGGGGGCTATTAGTGATAATGGGGACTATTATTTATAAGGGTAACTATTATTTATGAGGGGGCTATTATTTATAAGGGAGCAGTATTATTTTTACAGGGTGACTGTTACTGATAAGGGGGAATATTACTGATACAGGGCAATATTTATCATTTATAAGGGAGCTATTACTGATAAAGGTGTAATATTATTTATAAGCAGGGATTATTATTTATAAGGATTTATAATAACTGATGACTGGGTGCAAAAATCTATTAAGTGGTACAAAGGTGCTCATTTGAATTGTGTGTGGTAAAATGGGGCTTGTTATTACTTTTTTGTTGGCAGAAAGGAGGCGTTATTATAGTGATTGCCACTGCAAGACGATGGTGATGTTTGTGTAAGATGGGGAAACAGCCCTCATGTTATGAATGTACCTGTTTCTATAAATAAGTTTATTTTTTATAAACTGACATTTGTTTCTTTGACCACAAGAGGCCACTGTTACCTCAGAAATGGGAAGGACTGTAATTCTGTAACTCCCTGGAGTAGTGACGTGGAGACCCTGTTCGGCAGAGGTGGTACAAGAATGAGCAGAGTGTTTGTGGCAGCCATCTTAGGAGTGTGCTTTTGAGCTTTTTGAAGAAGAAGGACTGAAGTGAGAGAAAAAGGATTCCTAACGGATCAGAGATATAACAAGGGGGTGCTGAATCAGAGACTGTTCCAGGGTTTGTTCAGACAGCATCCTAAGTTGAAGATTGCTATCAAGGACCCGGCTGAGAAGTGGCCCTGTCAGTGAGATCGCATGTTTTCAGGATGAGCCTCGCCTCCAGCTGTTCTAGACCAAGGCTAAAAGGTACACAACAAAGCTGGATCAGTAAGAGAAGTAATCGTGCACGCACCGCATTACAATGTTTTGCTTGGGACTGAGTAAGGACCTGTATTTAGACTACTTAGGCATACTCATCTTCACAGGCCAAACTACTGGTGAATTCTCTACCTATTCGGTGGTAAGGAGTAAGACTCAGAGAGTTCTATAGACTTGTAACTCCCAGAGAGGACCTTCTGAGGAAGTCTAGAAGCGAGATCTTATACATTGTCACATTTCTTTGGCTTGCAAGCTGACCTACTATTATATTTACTTGGTTGTACTTTGTTTGTGGGGAATAGGGGTATTTTGATAAGTTTGTAAGCTCTTGTGTTATACCGCCGGTGCCCCTATCACACTCACTGAATTCTTCCTGTGACTAGGGTGATAAAAAGGTAACAAGCGGCTGGTTAGTTGCAGCCTGCAGATAGGTAAAAGCTTGGAGTGTTTTGGAGCTGCACATGAGAGGGCACCGCGCTGTACAACACCAGGGTCTCAGCTTCCTGGCTGAGTGTATGTAAATAATTGGGAGTGTTTTTTTGGTAAAGAGGTGTTACTACACAAAGTAAAATCTTGTTTTTTACTAAATTGATTTGGAGTCGCTTCCTTTGTTCTTGATTTCGCTGTATCCTCGGGAGCCCACCCCGGTACACGGCTTACATTTGCATATCAGCATTTGGGGACGCTGCCACTGGGTCACTGTATGCCCTCCTCATGTTGCTGCCACTTGGTCACTGTATGACCTCCTCATGCCGCTGCCACTTGGTCACTGTATGCCCTCCTCATGTTGCTGCCACTGGGTCACTGTATGCCCTCCTCATGTTGCTGCCACTTGGTCACTGTATGCCCTCCTCATACCGCTGCCACTGGGTCACTATATGCCCTCCTCAAGCTGTTTCCACTGGGTCACTGTATGCCCTCCTCATGCCGCTGCCACCGGGTCGCTGTATGGCCTCCTCATTGCTGCCACTTCGTCACTGTATGGTCTCCTCATGTTGCTGCCACTAGGTTACTGTATGGCCTCCTCTTGCAGTTTCCACTAGGTCACTCTGCGTCCTCCTCATGCTGCTTCCAATGGTCACTGTATGCCCTCCTCATGCCACAGCCACTGGGTCACTGTATGCCCTCCTCATGCTGCTGTTAACTTCACATTGTCACCTTGTCACCAGCAACTTGGCCAGGTGGCGCCGTTTCCGCCTCCACATTCTGACACCGTTGGTCCTGCAACAATGTCTACCTTATCCTCATCCACTGTTTCCTCAGCCTCCACTGCAGGGACATGTTTCCTCAGCCTCCACTGCAGGGACAATTCACAGTGCTCCTCCAGCATACCACATGTGCAGGGCACAGTGGTGTCACACTGTTCTACACCTCGTTTGCCTGGGCGAACAAAGTCTCACAGGGGAGGAACTGGGTCACTGTATGTCCTCCTCGTGCCATAGCCACTGGGTCACTGTATGGCTTCCTCATACCGCTGCCACTGAGTCACTGTATGGCCTCCTCATGTTGCTGCCACTTGGTCACTGTATAGCCTTCTCATGCTGCTGCTATGGGGTCACTGTATGCCCTCCTCATGTTGCTGCCACTGGGTCACTTTATGGCCTCCTCATGATGCTACCACTGGGTCACTGTATGGCCTCCTCATACCACTGTCACTGGGTCACTGTATGGCCTCCTCATACCGCTGTCACTGGGTCACTGTATGGCCTCCTCATACCGCTATCACTGGGTCACTGTATGCCCTCCTCAAGCTGTTTCCACTGGGTCACTGTATGCCCTCCTCATGCCGCTGCCACCTGGTCACTGTATGCCCTCCTCATGCCACTGCCACTGGGTCACTGTATGCCCTCCTCATGCCACTGCCACCGGGTCACTGTATGGCCTCCTCATGCTGTTTCCACTGGGTCACTTTGCGTCCTCCTCATGCTGCTACCACCAGGTCACTGTATGGCCTCCTCATGCAGCAGCCACTGAGTCACTGTATGCCCTCCTCATGCCGCAGCCACTGAGTCACTGTGTGGCCTCCTCATGCCGCAGCCACTGAGTCACTGTATGCCCTCCTCATGCCGCAGCCACTGAGTCACTGTATGCCCTCCTAAGGCTGCTACTACCTCCACCTCTGCCACTGGGTCACTATATGCCCTCCTCATGCCGCTGCCACTGGGTCACTGTAAACCCTCCTCAATCTGCTGCCACTAGGTCACTGTATGGCCTCCTCATGCCGCTTCCACTGGGTCACTGTATGCCCTCCTACATCTGCTACTACCTCCACCTCTGCCACTGGGTCACTGAATGCCCTCCTCATGCCACAGTCACTGCTGGGTCACTGTATGTCCTCCTAATGCCACTACCACTGGGTCACTGTATGGCCTCCTCATGCTGCTGCCACCTCCACATTATGTCGCCTTGCCACTCTGTGGTTTAATTATGCTGCTGCCAACTCCACATTATGTTGCCTTGCCACTCTGTAGACATATATGTGGAATCGACAGACGAGGGTGTAAAAGGAGTGCTCTCTTTCACTCTACAGTAGGATGTTGGGTCTCTGCACGGTTCTTTCTACCTGGCACTAACATGGACCTGTAAGGCTGGGTTCACACTTGAGTTAGATGGTCAGTTTTGGCCCCGTAACTGTCCAAATAAGTGAAGTGTGCATCGATTCTAAGAGCAATGCCTGTTACTGTATGTGCGTGTCATTCGGACTCACAGTATTGTTTGACTACCACAGTAGGCTCCCTATGCCTGTTACTGCAAGGCACAGTGTTCTACACCACTATACAGGCTCTCTGAAGCAAGGAAATAGGTGTTTTTTAGCGATATTCGCCGCAAAGTAAGTAATTTTTTTGGAACTTCGAATAGAAGTGCCGAAACGAACTTTTGAGAAATTTGCTCATCTCTAATTATGGCATAACATTTTTATTTTTCAGTTGATAGAGTTGGTTGATGAATTATTTTTGTATTGCAAGCTTTCTAATCACCCTTAATAGCAATTTTTGTCAGACGAGATAGCGAAATATTTCTGGGGGTTTTTTTCTGTATTTTTTTTTTTGTTCACCGTGCAGGTTAAATAATGTTTTGGTTTTATTGTACGGGTTGTTACGGATGCAATGATACCAAATATGTATTGTTTTTATTAATTTTTAGTTTTTTTTAAATATAATTCATTTTATATAGGAAAGAGGCATGTTGGGACTTCATTCATTTATTAATTTTTTTTTAATATACTTCACTTTTTTCACCCCTTTTTTTTACATATATATGATGTCCCACTAGGGGACCTGAACTAGCGATGATCTGATCGCTGGTTCAGTACTATACACTGCAATACACGGCAGCTGTCCTTTAGAACTTGGCAGCACTGTAAGAGTACGGCGCTCATCACTTAGTGGTTAAAGATTTCCTCCAATAATCTTAATGATGTCTTTTGTCTTGATCAGTTGCCAATGTATACAACTATGAATTCAGGATCATTCTAAGGTCTGGAACATGTCAGAAACCGGGTCTTAATTTCGTCAAGTTAAACAAGTCTACAAATTTTCAAAAGTTGTTTGGTTCAAAAACAAAATAAGCCATTTCTTAATGATTTTCATGTGCTGACTTCAAATATCACAAGGAAAACTGTCAATTGGCTCTAGTTTCTATGATATCGAAGAATTCTCGTTTCACTGTTATTTATAGATAATTGTATAGATGGTAATGCATTGCCATTGTGCAGTAAAACAGCTTTAAGACTCAGCTTGGATGAATAGCCTCCACTCATCTGGGTTATAGCTGATGTTGAGAGCTTCCATTAAACTGTGAAGGTTATTACATGCAACAAGATCACCCTCCTTGAAGAAGAATTGGACAAGATGCTTTTGACGGTCACGGAACAAAGAAATCCGAACATCATCTGCTAGCAGATTACACTGTTGAAGCCTGGAACCTAAGAGCTCTGCCTTACTCTTGGGCAGATCTAGATCTCTAACAACATCGTTCAGTTCACTTTGCGATATAAGGTGTGGTTCGGTGGAGATTGATGAAAGAAAATCTTGATTGTGTGAGGTAGGTGGTTCATGACCACATGCTTCTTCTTTTTCTTCCTCAGTGGAATCGAGTGAGATTGTTTCTGGTGCTTTTGGAACTGGCAATTCTTCTGACTTAGCTACTGGGCGTATCTCAGATGGAATATTTGGATACTGTAAAGTCCACTTCTTTTTATTCCAAATTCCTTTCCCAAGTGGAGGCACCATGCAGAAGTAGCAATTGACAGTATGGTCAGTTGGCTCTCTCCAGACCTTTGGCACTGCAAAAGGCATAGATTGTCTTTTCCTGTTCAACTACTATCTGAGGTTTGATGAACATCTATTACACCATGTGTGTGGAGCCCAACTCTTGTCCTGGTCTCCTATTTTGTAGCCGAAATACAAGTGGTAGGCTTCACCACATATATAGCAGAAATTATCTGCTTTAGTAATACAAGTCCGAGGCATCGCTGAACGTATATAAACTAAGCCGAACTGTAACAAGTGCTGGATGGCTGATAGAGGGAGAATGTATAAAGTTGTGTAATGCAAGTTTAATTAGGATTGCATCACCTGGCCTTTATTGGCATCTTTCAATTGGTCATTCTGAGATGATGCAATTCTAGTAGATGAGAAATATCAAAAACAATTTCAAAATTTGAGAATCATTTTCGATCTCAGCATCCCAAAATTAGTTAAGATCAACTAATGTCTGAACCAATTTGGCTGTAGACCAGTGTTATCTTCTTAAACATGTAGCCCCCTTACTTGATATCCTTTCCAGTTTCCATAGCTACTTTTCTAAGAATATGTCACTGAAGGTAGTATAATAGTTAAATTAAAACTTAACGTTTATTGATGAATAATAAAATATGGAGCTCCAAATGGTCATAACAAAACAAAAAACAAACAAGTAACGGGGTTAACAGGGCCCTGTGTTCACTCACTGTCAATATAAAAACACTGATGGATGAAACAGATGTTAGAGAAACCCCAAATGGGTTAAGTGTTATCAATGATACAAGTCTGGGTATCCACTGTTTACAGTGCCCTCCCCTAATGGTTGATAACCAATAGGTATAATAACTGTCTCAGTATCCTGTTATGGAAATAATGACCATAACATATTTTATAATCCACTGCATGCCTGTTATTCAATTCTGAAACGCCAGAGGAGTTAACCTGTGCAAACATGGTTGCAAATCAAAGGCAGAAAAAAAAGTTTTAGCTCTGGATGTTTGCCACATGTTACACATGGCAAATTTTCCTTTATCAAATCCTGACACTGTGAATATACCTATAGTGTGTAAACTTTTGTTGCAACAGCACTTTTGCAACATAATAAAAATGTATAAAATGATGACAGAGAGAGGACATCCAACATCCCTACCATCCATAAAACATTGGAAAACAGTATTGTATAATACAGAAAGTACAAGTTGGGAGATCTGTTACATGTTTATTGACTCAAAACTATAATATTTCAAGTCCATAAACTCTAATCCTATAAACGTAGAGAAGATATGTGATATGTCATTCTTAGGCTGGCTCATACATAGAATGCAAATCTGCATTGTTTTTATTTTTACTGAATAAGGTGAGGTAATTCATATATACATCTTCCTAAGTTTGTTCAAGTGTAATATGACAAATTTCAAACAGCAAAGTAACATTCTATTGTTTCTGGCCAAAAAGTGTTAAAAGATTTATTTTGTTTTGTGATGATCCACATGTCTTTTACTATCTCTAAGTGTTCCTATAAAAAGGTACCAAATTCCTTTTTAGTTTCAAGCAAACAATTACTTTTGTAAAGTACAGTATTCCCATAAGTATGTTTCCTGCCTCCCCTGATAATTCCATAATCCATTACGAAAATCCAATGGGAAACCAAATCAAAGGGATTTAGAGTTCATTAGCTTTTCAAGATTGCATTAAGAGTTGCTCTGAATAAAAGTTTTATGTATTGAAATATGTATGAATAGTTTTCATTTTAGACTCTGGCTAGACTCTGAGTTACTGTAAGCTATTACTGATTTTTAACATCAATACATAGAACTTCCACATCACTACTGAATAGAATTGAATGAATGCTTCATTTGTCAAAAACGTGTTTCAGGCAAAAGTTTTCTATAAAATTAGCAAGATTTCAAAAGTAGTAGGTTAAAAGGGCATGTATGCAACAACTCCAAGCTTTCTCTTTCCAATAAAACAAAATACACAAAGTACTCTAATGTGCCCTTAGTAAGGAAATAATTTGTTATTAGCTCTGTGGTGATAGAGAGCAGTTGCTAGTACCCTATCTACATAATTTTAGGGAGATGAAATAATGTATTATTGTTAATATATAACCCTTTAAGGACGCAGGGTAATCTGTACATTAATGCTCGCCAATTTTTTTCATATTTACTTCCCCGCCTTCCAAAATTCCTAACTTTTTTGTTTTTCTGTCGACATAGCTAAGTGAGGATTTATTCTTTGTGTGTCATATTGTACTTTCATTTGGCACCATTTTGGGGTACATATAATGTTTTTATTAGCTTTTATTAACATTTTTGGGGGGTCCATGTGAAAAAACCCACAATTCTATCATAATTTTTTGCATTTTGCATTTATGGCGTTCACCCTGCATTAAAAATAAAATGGCAACTTTGTCCGGAGGGTCATTACAATTAGGGCAATACCATATTTATATTGCTTTTATCATGTTTTACCACTTTTGCAAATAAAACATCACTTTTTGAAAATTAACAATATTTCTGGGGTCACCTGTTTTGTTGACGGAAATATTTAAGGGTTTTTTATATACGGGTCAATTTAAACTTTTTATTGCAACCAATTCTTTGGTATGTATGACTTTTTGGGGAAAGTGCGGTGACCAAAATAAATTATTTTGGGCATTGTGGTATATATTTTTACAGCGTTCACTGTACGAGATAAATAACGCTATTTTTGTATAGTGGGGGTTTATATGCAGGTTTTGTTTATTTTTGTTTATATTATGTGTTTTTATATGTAAATGTGGGTTTTTAAATTTTTTATTATTTGTTTAATTTTTATTTTAAACTATTTACACTTTTTTTTTTTTTTTTTTTACTTTTTACTGTCCCACAAGGGGACTTGAACCTGGGGTCTCTTAACCCCTAGTGCAATTTACTGCAAAACATAGTGTAACAGGGACAAGGAACGGCAGTCAGGAAGCCTTTGTCGCAGGGGATCCAAGGGGTGGCGAGGTGGGACGATCTTGCCTCAGGACCCCCTGGATGCTTGTGATCGAGGCTTGTCCCAGGTCTTGTTTAACACAGCCAATTGACGGAGGTAATGCCACAGACACAGTTTGTGTGCCTGTGGCATTACAGAGCTGTACTATTACGGCGCTGAGCGTTAACTATATGCTCAGCGCAAATTAATATTATGGTACAGAGCGGAAAGGGGTGATATTGTGTTGAATTGGTTTCAATCCAAGTTGGAATCCTTAACCAAACTGGAGATCATATAAACATGGACACTTACATATATACAATTTCCTTCAAATATAATTCCTAGAGAACTGTAGCTAGAATTAGTTCTGCAGCTGTATGTCCCACTATGATGGCCATTTGATAATTTGAATTGAGCCCCAAAACACAGTGGTGCACATCTGGTACTATTTTAAGCCAGTTGTGCCATAAATTCCTACAAGTGGCATTTTTGTGCTTCTCACACCACTTTCCCAAACGTGGGTATGGTGAGGGCATACAGGGGAACAACCATAAGCCCAACCAGATTCGTTATCATTTATTCCAGAAAACTGGATGATGGTGGAAATATATGCCAGCTGATGCACATACAGTATATTTGCAGTAAAATGGCAGTGCAATATGCCAATCTTTTCATTGTGAAAATTATATAATGACCAATGACAGAACTCAGATCCCCAACACTCAGCAGGACTATATGATTTTTGGGTCATTCACAGACGTAATTCTGTGCAATAAATGTCATATTGGGGTCTTTATGTTGGGGAAAAAGGTCAGAGGCTCAAAACAAGGATGGAGTATCACTATACTGTAAAAAAAAAAAAAAAAAAAAAATGAAACATCTACATGTGGCTAAACATTTTTGTAGTCCTGGCTATAACTTTGTAAACATGAAGGTATTAGTACAAAACAGCTATTTCAAATCCCAAAGGCACATATTTCACACAGGACTGAATTTATCTAAAGGATTTATATCCATCTACAATATCTAAGGAACCTACACCACAGATAGTGTGGTCACCAGCACTCTGAACGAATATCAAGTTAGAGACAATAAAGCTTTCACACTACTTACGTGTAAACTAATTAAGGACTCACTGTCCAGGTTCATTCTCATAGGCTAATTTATGTTACGACACCACTCCTCTGTTCTTTTGTGTATTAATGTGTTTCTTTTCATACTTTCTTATACTTACATACTTTCATACTTGCATACTATACATACTTACTTATGTGGAAGATACCACAATGTACCGAACAAGAATGGAACTGAAAAACCGGCTTAGGAAACTTGCACAACTCAATAGTGACATCTTCTTCTTAACAAAATGCAAAAAGGAGAGACTCATCCCAAGAGGCTTCAATTTATGTAACCCAACCCGGCACACCTACAACAGCAGATATGCAGAACAACTATGTATTCGGACTTCCAAAAGACTGCGGAACAATATGATAAATATTTCCTACACCAACAAAAGAAGAACACAGGAAGAGATACAGGCCCTAAAATCATCATTGGATAATGACACAGAGGAAATGAAGGCCAAACTTCTCATATACTACCGGAAACTTCAGACCTTGCTTATTAACAACAAAAAGAAAAAGCTCCATAGACTGAGACAAAAAGGCCTCATTACTACAACCATAAGTACCAGCCCAGCTCAGCAAATCTGTGTTGTGAATCTTTCCTCCTATGAGCCAAACAAGAAATGTCAGTTCTCTCCAAAGGTCTCTCCTTCTGCCCCTCAGCACACACTGACCATATCAAACTCTGCAATCATATGGAGGAGTTTTTCAGAAAAATAAGATTGAGGGAATATTTTTATGACAAAGACCTTCCATACAGCAGCGACTCTGAGATGGAACAGCCCATAAGGAATCCTACCAAAAAATCTATCTGGACCCCACACCCTGGAACTAATACAGCACTGGATAAATATATTGACTGTTTCAGAAGCAAAGTAAAATCAGAAATCCTGGAGAAACAAAAGAAACAGGTGCATAACCTAACCCTGCAGGAACAGAAGGCTATTGCTTCACTGAAAGAAAATCAGGATATAATAATAAAACCTGCTGACAAAGGGGGCGCAATAGCCATAATGAACACCTCAGACTATATCCAGGAAGCAAACAGGCAATTGTCAAAGGCCTATATGAAAGAACTAAAGAATATGATCAAGAGGTTTCCAATCCAGGTCCAGAAGCAGGTAAAAGGGCTTATCCCAGACGATCCCAGGCCGGGCTGCTTCTATATGCTCCCAAAGATACACAAAGAAGGCAACCCTGGGAGGCCTATCATTTCTGGCATTGGGACACTGACGGAAAACATCTCGGGTTGGGTGGAAAATCTCCTAAAACCCTTTGTCAGGGATACTCCAAGCTATATCCAGGACACCACGGACCTTCTTAACAAACTGAATGCCCTGGGCCCACTACCTGAGGGTACCATTTTAGCCACCATGGATGTGGAATCCCTGTATACCAACATTCCCCACAAGGATGGAGTTGCAGCATGTCGGGTACACCTGGAGAAACAAAACCTCCCAACAGAACCAGTAACGCAACTCATACAATTCATCCTTAGCCACAACTATTTTACTTTTGGAGAGGATCTATATCTACAGCGAATGGGAAATTCAATGGGGACCAGATGTGCACCCCAGTATGCAAATCTCTTTATGGCAGAACTGGAAGGAGCATATTTATCAACATGCACCACCAAACCTATGATTTACCTTTGTTATATCGATGATATCCTTGTCACCTGGACTGCAGGTGAGGAGGCCCTACTTAAATTCCATAATGACTTCAATGACTTTCACCCTACCATCAACCTTAAACTTAGCTATTCAGAGAGTGAAATCCACTTTCTGGACACCACAATATACATTAAAGCCCGCTGGCTATTCACATCAATATACCACAAACCCACAGACAGAACGGCCTACCTGAGAAACGACAGCTTCCACCCCAAGCACACAAGACAATCTATTATTTACAGCCAGGCTATACGATACAATTGTATTTGCTCAGACAAAGCAGATCTAGACAAGCACCTCCAGGATCTGAGGACGAAATTTCTCCAATTGGGATACAAACCAAAAGTGACGGACAACCAATTAAACAAAGCAGCAGCCATTAACAGAGACAGTCTGCTCAAATATAAAGAGACCCAGAAAGAAGTCCAAGTGCCCCTAGTTGTCACCTACAACCCACAGCTGGAAATCCTACAAAGGATTGCCAAGGAGCTTCAACCTGTGCTACATAGGGACAACAGACTCAAGGACATATTTCCAGTCCCCCCTCTCCTTTCCTTTCGACAATCACCAAATCTAAGGCATATTATTGTCCGGAGTGCCCTGAAGGCCCCAACTGAAAATGGCACCTCACCTTGCCTGCAAAACAGGTGCATGACCTGCAAACACATCCACACCGCTGACAGTGTACCTATCCCACAGTCACAACAGGTGCACAGAATTAGGGGGACATTTTCCTGCAGGTCTTCCAATGTGGTGTATCTCATAATTTGTGTGCAATGTTCCACCACAGGCCTCTATTTGGGGGAAACAGGGCAGAGACTTAGTCAGCGCATGAACTCACACAGATTCAACATTAATAACAGCAGAACAGATCTCCCAGTGCCGCACTTTTCTCCGGAGAAGACCACTCTATTGAAGATTTGCGGGTTGTGGTTTTAATGGGACATTTTAAGACGCAGAATGAGAGGAAAGAATGGGAGTACAAGTTAATGCAAAAATTTCAAACTCTGCAATTTGGACTTAATATTCATGCCAGCTTCATGTCGCACTATGTATGACCTGTGAGGGTCACAAATCACCACCTGATTACAGATAGATAACAGATCCCTCTGTCACGCACCACAAATTTTAGGCTGTTTATTTCCTGACCTGTTGTAAATACTTCCCTACTTATATTGCATTTTGTTATTCCAATATCCTTTTGCAGATCCATGTCTTGTGTATGTATAAATAGTGTGAATTTTCAGTTTCTAGTATTACACCATGTCTGAAGAAGAGAGATAGCACTCTTGAAAGCTTACTTATCAAATATACTCAGTTAGCATCTAAAAGGTATCACCTGATTTCTTCACTCTTCCAATACTTTCTTATACTATGCCTCATGAAATGATCTGAGTAGTCGTGAAAGCTTCCCTTGTAACATCTTCTATTTCAGTTATCCATTAGAAGATATTGCAAGACTGCTATTTTATATTCCACGAGTCTACCTGGGTAGACTGGACTTCTCAATTTAAGTTTGGTTAGTCTAAAGGGAACTTCTCCATATAACAGCAACATAGAAACACAGATAATTGACTGCAGAAAAAGAGCACACGGTCCATCTAGCCTGCTTTTATATTATTTCCATTTTATCTTACGATGGACATGTATTTAAACCAGGCATGCTTAAATACACTTATTGTAGATTTCCCAACGTCTGTATGTCTACTGGATCTTTGTTTCAAGCCTCAACTACTGTACTCTTTCAGTGAAATAATATTTCCTGACATTGTTTGTGATCACCCCAACTATTTTCAGATTGTGCTCCCTTGTTCTTGTGAACCTAAACCTTATTTATCCCTTTAATACATCTAAAGGTTTCAATTATGACCCCCATTTTGCCTTCTTTCCGAAGGCTATACAGATTAAGTTCTTTAGACCTCTCCTGATTTGATTTATATTTCAAACGCTCCATTTTTTGTCCACCCTTATACCCATTATATTTTATCTATGTCTGGGTGAACCGAGAGCAAGGCAGGTGGTTTGGACTCCGCAACCAGAAATGAACGCACACGCGGTAGTTCAAGAAAAAAAAAATATATTTACTATAAGTTAATAAAGGCTAGTTAAAGGTAAAATGACAGGGATAAAGGCAAGCAAAATATACAATATAGCATGAACAATTTCAAGGCAAATTCTGCAATGGTTTCTACTTTTACTCTGTCCACTTCTGCAGTATGGACACTGAATGAATAATATACTCAAAACTATCCCTAATTGACCCTGACTTCACATTTGGGTGCACCCCCTTTTCCCCAGTGGTCCAGGTGGACCGCTTACAGTCCGTAGAAGCGCGCGGTGGGGCCCAAAGTCGGTCCTTTCTTTTATAGTGAAGCGTCCTCTCCTCACGGTTATCAGGATCTTGGGAGAAATGAAGTCCTCTTTAATAGGGAAACCAAATGAATGCAATGTAATCCAACAGCAGATTCCACTCAGCACACTGACAGTCCTGCCGAATCCATACACTGAGCTGGGATGTAAGCCAGGATTTAGCAGTTACTGTCCAGTACGTCAACAGCACTGCGAGTCTCTATCTGTGGTATCCATATACACAGTCACAATGTCAGTCTCACTGATCAGCCACTGAGCACAGTTCCTTTCACGTGGACTCACTAGTCCTGTTGTCTCTTTACACTCTGTTTGTCTCTGGACCAAGATACAGCTTAGCTGTACAGAAAAATCTCCACACCAGGTCAACACAACACAGACACCTGTCTTCTCTCTTGCCAAGATGGCTGCTGCTCTCTGTCTCGTCACTTCCTGCTTCTCTGCTCACACTCTGTCTGCAGAACAGGCAGGCTGACATAAAAGGGGGGCTCTCACTCCAGCATCATGTCACAATTACAATGGCTGCTGTCTTAAAGGAACAGAATCACAGAAATACATTCAACATTAACAGTTTATACAGACAAATGAAGCTTAGGACAACATTGGCTGTCTCTTACATCTGTTTGCAGGTAGGGGTCTCCAAAATTGCATACAGTAGAGATAGAAGAAGCCACATGTGATCTCACCACTGCTCTATATAGTGCGGTCACAATCACAATACTGATTATTCCTCTAGCTGAGCAGCCAAGTATCCTACTTGCCTTTCCTGTTGCTGGGCCAGAGGCCACACTGTGCACACATTTTTAAGTTGTCAGATATCAGAACCCCTAGATTCTTTCCTTCTGAAGTCCTGGCAAGAACAGAAATGCTAATACAAAACTCAGAGGATTTCTACTCCCCAAGTGCATTATCTTACTTTTGGAAATGTTGACCTGCAGTTTTCATTGTTTGGACCATTTATTTATTTATTATGCTTGCTTATATAGCGCCATCATATTCCACAGCGCTTTACAGACATTGACAGTCTGTAATTCATTGATTAAAGCTAGATCTTATTTTCATGTTACAAACCCCTCTGGGAGTATCAACCCTATTACACACATCCAGAGGCCTAGCTAGTGGAGGGCAGGGGGTCCACGAACACATTCAGCACTTTCAAGTATATCTGCATCCTCAGGGGGCAGATATAGTTGAATTTAATGGCGAAGTAAAAAGCCTTTAGCTTCTTGCTCTACCATTCAGACATTTGCTATTGATGTCTGAGGCTCAGTGGATTCCTGCTGCATTGAGCTGCAGACAAAAGAAGGGGAGCTTTTGAGATCTTCGGGTTCAAAGGCTTGGTAGATATGACTTTTTGTTTTATTTATATGGCACAAATGACTATACTGTGTGGAGGAGCCATTGTAGACCATCATACTGTGTGTAGAGGTCACTGGGGACCATTGTACTGAATGTAGTGACCACTGGGAAACATTCTACAGCATATAGGAGCCACTGGGGACCATTTTACTAAATGTAGCAACCACTGGGGACCATTGTATTGTGTGTAGGGGTCACTGGTGACCATTATATTGTGTTTTTTTTTTAGTTGGGGTTGTCATTCCTATTTTGCAGATTAATTTATAGCAAATCTGCCTAATAACAATGCATTCTGGACTTTTGTAAAGTCTAAAGACATGCCATGTGGGACCTGTAATGGTCACCGTTACTCATAATTTAAAGAAACAAATATAGCTAACACAGAATTTATTATCACTTTTTATTTTAGGAGAAAGTCTGGAAACCAAACTATGAAAGCCACAGTACAAACACAGAAGCAAAAACCAAAGTACGACAACTGGAGCAAAAGCTCAGCACTAGTTTTACAACCTGAAATGAAGAAAAGCCAGAAAGGCGGAGTATGTCTCCACCTTGAAAGAGTCTGTATTGCAATCATAGCCTGCAAAGAAACATAAAGAACAACAGAATTTTGTAAAAGCTAATATTAGTAAGTGTTATTGGGAACTTGGACCATGTTAAGCTTGGAGTACCTGAAATTTACAAAAGGTCTGCTGTTGTTGGTCTGTACAGCTGGAAAGCATCATCCCTATATGTCAGGTCCAGAAAGCCAAACACCATCTTGCTGTTTATGAAAACTCACCTGTGTTCACTTAAATAGACTTGTGCAGATAAAAACATGGACCCAAGAACTACCAGGTACTGGAAGGACAAACCAGAATGATACCTTCTCAACTCTCTGATCCCCAAGAAGAGTCAATTGCTCAAGCTACATCTGTTCTAGACAGTGCTCTGAAAGCTATGGGATGAGAGGAAGCCCATGTCATGTCACCTCATGGGAGGGCCTCAACCTTGCAGTAAATTACTAGAGTGTGATTTCCCAAGCAGTATACACTGGAGTGAACGGCTGCCTGCCACATGGATGAACATATACAGGTGGCTGACTAGGTGAAGGAAAACTGTTCTACCACTATTGTCTTCCCTTTTGACATCCACCTTTGTGAATAAGATGATGGTAAAACAAGCTTCTCATCCAGAGTAGAAGCATAAAATACAGACAGGAGAAAGGGTGCATCTTGCCAAACATTTGCTACGCAAGGGTATGCTGGGCTGCAGGAATCCCCCAATAATACCTTTACGGACCTTGCTTTGTGTACTGGGGCACAGTCATGCTAGAACTGTCCCCAAAAGTTGGAAGCATACAATTGTACTAAATGACATAATACAGTCAGGCAGGTAATGTTCTTCTCGCATTTGTCAAATCCAGAATTGTTCATCAGAGTGGCAGATAGAGAAGCCTGATTTATTAGTTATTGAGTCATAGCATTGGTGACTTTTGTGCACTATACACCTCAGCAGTTGACAACCCCATGCTGTAACTTTGAGATGTTGATGTGGTTCCTAAAGGGATTCTATCATTAAAAAAAAAAGATTTTAAACTAAAAGCACGTAGGAATAGCCTTTATAAAGGCTATTCATCTCTTACCTTTATTATTACCTCAGTACTCCATAGATCTACCAAAGAGACCACCGCAAAATGGCCAAAGAGGAGGGGAAACACACAGGACGCATCAGGAAGAGAAGACAGAGGCGGGGCTGGATTCGGTGTCGAAGCTGTGCTCTGAGAACAGTGGGAACGCCCCCTGTGCTCTCTGAGCATAATTAGCATGAAGAAGAAAAGATGAATAATTTGAAAACGGCAGCGCGGACATGCAAAATAAAGGTAAGAGATGAATAGCCTTTATAAAGGCTATTCCTACGTGCTTTTAGTTTAAAATAGTTTTTTTTAATGATAGAATCCCTTTAAACTCTTCCACTTTATATTAATACTACACACAGTTGATTATGAAATACAGTGGGGAAAAAAAGTATTTAGTCAGCCACCAATTGTGCAAGTTCTCCCACTTAAAAAGATGAGAGAGGCCTGCAATTGACATCATAGGTAGACCTCAACTATGAGAGACAAAATGAGAAAACAAATCCAGAAAATCACATTGTCTGATTTTTCAGGAATTTATTGTCAAATTATGGTGGAAAATAAGTATTTGGTCAATAACAAAAGTTCATCTCAATACTTTGTTATATATCCTTTGTTGGCAATGACAGAGGTCAAACGTTTTCTGTAAGTCTTCACAAGGTTGGCACACACTGTTGCTGGTATGTTGGCCCATTCCTCCATGCAGATCTCCTCTACAGCAGTGATGTTTTGGGGTTGTCGCTGGGCAACATGGACTTTCAACTCCCTCGAAAAGTTTTCTATGGGGTTGAGATCTAGAGACTGGCTAGGCCACTCCAGGACCTTGAAATGCTTCTTACGAAGCCGCTCCTTTGTTGCCCTGGCGGTGTGCTTGTGATCATTGTCATGCTGAAAGACCCAGCCACGTTTCATCTTCAATGCCCTTGCTGATGGAAGGAGGTTTGCACTCAAAATATCACGATACATGGCCCCATTCATTCTTTCATGTACACAGATCAGTCGTCCTGGTCCCTTTGCAGAGAAACAGCCCCAAAGCATGACGTTGCCACCCCCATGCTTCACAGTAGGTATGGTGTTCTTTGGATGCAACTCAGTATTCACTCTCCTCCAAACACGACGAGTTGTGTTTCTACCAAACAGTTCTACTTTGGTTTCATCTGACCATATGACATTCTCCCAATACTCTTCTGGAACATCCAAATGCTCTCTAGCAAACTTCAGACGGGCCCGGATATGTACTAGCTTAAGCAGGGGGACACGTCTGGCACTGCAAGATCTGAGTCCCTGGCGGCGTAGTGTGTTACTGACAGTAGCCTTTGTTACGTTAGTCCCAGCTTTCTGCAGGTCATTCACTAGGTCCCCCCGTGTGGTTCTGGGATTTTTGCTCACTGTTCTTGTGATCATTTTGACTCCACGGGGTGAGATCTTGCATGGAGCGCCTGATCGAGGGAGATTATTAGTGGTATTGTATGTCTTCCATTTTCTAATTATTGCTCCCACAGTTGATTTCTTCACACCAAGCTGCTTGCCTATTGCAGATTCAGTCTTCCCAGCCTGGTGCAGGTCTACAATTTTGTTTCTGGTGTCCTTCCACAGCTCTTTGGTCTTCACCATAGTGGAGTTTGGAGTGTGACTGTTTGAAGTTGTGAACAGGTGTCTTTTATACTGATAACAATTTCAAACAGTTGCCATTACTACAGGTAATGAGTGGAGGACAGAGGAGTTTCTTAAAGAAGAAGTTACAGGTCTGTGAGAGCCAGAAATCTTGCTTGTTTGTAGGTGACCAAATACTTATTTTCCACCATAATTTGAACATAAATTCTTAAAAAATCAGACAATGTAATTTTCTGGATTTGTTTTCTCATTTTGTCTTTCATAGTTGAGGTCTACCTATGATGTCAATTACAGGCCTCTCTCATCTTTTTAAGTGGGAGAACTTGCACAATTGGTGGCTGACTAAATACTTTTTTCCCCCACTATATCTAAGAGGGAAGACATTTCACATACTGATTCATTTCAATGGTGGTATCCTATTACAGTACCAAGCTGGAATTCAATGAGTTATATAGATAGACCAAAATGTAGAATGTACAAATGTTTGTTAAGTCTGACTGCATGTGCATGGGTAGGTTCTGGATTTTATACACCTGTGGCAATGGGACTGAACAAAACACTTGAATTCATAGATTAACAGAAGAGTTCCAATATTTTTTCAAACAATTTTTAACAGGTTTGACTATCTTTCTATCTATCTATCTATCTATCTATCTATCTATCTATCTATCTATCTATCTATCTGTCTATCTACAGTACAGACCTTCATTTACTGTATGTTGCATATAACATTTGACTATTTTTTAAACTTATTTTATTAATTCAATGACAATGCACATATCCCACAATCCTGGAGATGTAGGCTGCATAGAACCTGTACAAAGGAAAGTACAGACTTATGGGTGTGTTGGAAATAGCGTGGGAAAGAAACGGGGATGGGGAGAGAAATGGTACAACATGCGATATACAAGTGAAAATAGTATTTATAAGGAAAAAAACTCTTAATAGAATGGACTTTTTAGTAAATGTCACAGTGAGATTTTTCTTGACATCTTTATTTTATTTTACAATACAAAACAGGAACAACATCCATAACAGGAAACAAACAGGTGAATACAGAGTGTTGCTGTAGGATATATATAGTTTTGAACAGAGTAAGAGATAACTGTGAGTAGGGAGTCACAATGTTCTATTCCAGTCAGACCACTGGGCTTCCTATTTGGGGAGCTGGTCTTCAAGGATTTCATTGATTTTCAATATAGTTTTCAGAAAGGGAATGGATTGGTTTTATATTGCCAAGATATATTTTCAGGGGGAGGGGGGGGTCCTAGTTCCTTTTCCCAGGCTTGTATATTGGGGGTTATACCTGATTATATGGCACCTCAGAGTTGATGGTAAAGCATTGAAATTAGACTTTTATTTGTAGGCAAATTGCGGCAACTTACCACAATAAATGTTATAGTGGTGTGGGTTGAATATAGATAAAGAGAGGAAATGTTATATTTAAATACAGTGGTAATTTTCCCTGGAGGAAAACCAGGGTTTTGTAGAAGGGGTTGTAGTCTGGATTGCTTTTTGTTCAGTTTAAATTTTACCATAGCATAAGTGATTGTCTGGTAATTTTGTAGAAATATGCATTTTCAGGTTGTGGGGTTATATCAAGGCTTATAAGGAGTTTGTAGATGTGATGGAAGATTCAAAGAATATCTATTTGATATAATTGGGATTGGAGTTGTAGGCCATTGATTGTGATATTTGAGAGGCATAATACAATTTGAGATCAGATAGATTCAACCCTCCATTTATAGTAGATTGATGTATAGCAGCCTTGCCTACTCCCACTCCCCAACCAACCCAAATAAATCTGTGGATTATTTTTTATATGTGAGCAAGGGTTTGTAAATTAATCTTGAGTGGAAGAGCTCTAAATGAATACATAAACTTGGGTAGTACTGTCATTTTGACAGCTGTAAGACGTCCCAACTATTAAATGTGAGATCTGGACTACTCTACTCTGGACAAGCTGTACTCGGGCTTGGATTGTGGGAGTTCAGTAGAGTTTTAATGGCCTCAGATATCTCTTAAATTGTAATTGAAGCATTGAGATTAGCTTGATCTTCCTAATATTCCCTGTTTGTATATATAGGAAATATAGCAATTATTAGATATCTTGGGTGTTTAGAGAGGTGGAGGTGCCATAAAATGAAGAACAGAATTGGTACATGCTATCTAGTATGTCAGTAGGGTTTGTTATGGGGATGCCCCAAGTGTTATGTAATTTATATATTTGCTTGCCTCTGAGGTGGTTATTAAGTGTTCTGACAAACACAGAAGTAGATTTGTAAGAGTAGGCATAAAGTTTTGCTTTGCCCCACCACCAGAAAGCTTTTTCCACCCTACTTTCCTCTATAGCGTAAAGGGAGGATCCTGTGTCCAAAATGTGTGCTCTAAGTTGAGGGGTCAGGTTGTATATGTTATGAATGGTTGAAAGGAAGAAAGGAGAGATGGGACAATGAGTGAGTGGATGTTATGGAGGTCCATGCACATTGGGTATAGGTGGTACTATGAGGCTTAGTGGACATGTGTGAGGATGTGAGACATAAGTCTACTCTGGAACAAGGAGACCCAAAGCCTGCTGGAGCACAGGATAGGTAAATAACAGTGTTTTTTATGTTCCCTCACCTCCCCTGGGCCTCCAATCATTATACTCTGGGGTATAAAAAGATAGCAGTGAGGTAGGCGACCGTGAGCAGGAGCAGGGATAGGTAAGTAAATAGGGCCCATTACCTGCTGGTGTTACAGACAGGGGCAGATTGATCCTTATTATACAAGCCCAAAGCCTCAAAGTAAAATGCAAAATATGTTTCAGCCAAAATGGGGACAGAAAAAAACGGATAGGACACCATATATGAAGGATTATACAGTCATAGAAGAGACTGCGCAGCAAGACCCTGCATATATTTCAACTTTTCGTGAAAACTCGGATACTCTTTAAATCATTGGTCGAGTTTACAGAGATTTGACTAATGACAATAAAAATACATTACTTTGTAATTATTATATGCTGCCCCTCTGTTGTCACTTTTCAATTACCTTTTTGCTTATCCATTTACTCCATAGTATATGACAGTATGTGGTATGCCACAAGTATACAGGCCAATCAATTTTCAAGACAGTGGCAGCAGCAGGAACATTCTTAAGTATAAAACATTTTCATCATCATAAGAAATCCTTTCAACAGACTACAAAGTACTAGTTAGCATGTTCACAGAGCCCTTGAATTTAGCTTGTTGTATTGATGCATGTATATAATCAAACTAAGGGTAGGTTAAATTTTAGAATATAGACTGCTGAGTTTGGAAACTGTAATTTTTAATCAGATAGGAAGCAAAATTATTTAACTGGAATATTATTTTGCTTCATATCTATGTTCATTATGTACATGCAGCAACCCAGTGTAGGAAGCCTGGAGATAGGGAGTAGTAGTAATTGAACTTCATGGTGGCTAAGAGCTCTACCAATTCCTCCAGTTCTCTTCCTGGACTGATACAGTGCTAATGATGGTGGTGGTAGTCTTTTCCTTTGGGCACATCCTAGTTGTGATCATACGTCCTGAGCTGAATGGGAGTTGGAGTGCCCATGATGGTCATGCATATGATTCAGGAGACATGAGGTATGCAGGAACAAGATAACTTGCAGCTTTATTTGAGGCAGAAAACAACTGAAAAGCTTCCAAATATGAAGGTACACTTCTTGCAACTTTACTACTGTAAGTTGGAGCAGAGTTGGCAGTTGGTACTGTACATCCGTATGGAAGTCTACGCTTTCCTTGCTAAATTTGGTTTTACTATCCTATGTGCCACTTTCTATCTCACACAAAAAAGTTATATAAAGTTTTTACCAATAACTTCTGTGGAGTGAACGCTAACAAATTGCCCAGTTTGTCCGGTGGTACAGGCAGGGTCAATGTTCTGAGGCCCACATAACACTTATCCTCAGATGTCAGGCTGGAATAGACTTCTAGATTTCCTCACTCTCCAAAGGATAGGAGTCTTCAGCCTCATTGAGCCATATGGCAGTTGGAATGGCCCTTGATGTTGAGTGCAGGTACAGATTCGAGGACACAGGGTTGCAGGTGAAAATAGGTTTGAAATTTACTGAACCAGTGGCAACCAAATAGCTTCCAGTGCAATAGGATGGAATAATGGGAATTTCGCTGTAGACGGGAAGATGCGTCAGATGATAGTTTCCCTCAATAGATGCCCAAAGTAATTAACCTTTGTGACAGGTAGCTCCTCTTCTCTTTGTCTCTCTTTAACTGTGCTCACACTTCCAGGATAGTCATGTATGTCCTGTGGGAAGCCGGCTCTCTGAGGCAGTTGATGACTGGGCAAAGACTCTCACACCAAATCCTGCTCAACAGAGCTAAGGCACATGCTTGACCTGTTTGGAAGCTTGATGAAGACTCATTGAGTCTCTTCCCAGCCATTGTCTAGATTGAATTGTGGTTAATACAGGATTCCTCCATACCCAGTAGAACAGCCCATTAAAGGCGTAATTACATAAAAATAGCATATCAAATAGCATGAACTATATACATGTGGTATATGACATAGCAATGCAGGTAATATAACACAGTATGTGATTATCAGTGTCCACTGAGATGCTGCACATTTAAGCCTGTACAAACTATATACAGGTTATGATGCAAACATTTGACATCCAGATCAATTATATACATTTTGTTAGCCTTCCGAGTGCAATGCTGCATACAGACTGACAGATAAGAATAGAAGACTGAAAGGTATAACACTTGGACCAGAAGAATGAGGCGCTTCACTAAGAAACCTACATCTTCAGGTATTAATTTCCCAGGTGGTTGGAAAACTGTTATGATATTCGCAAAACACCTAAAACAACCATAAAGGATTACTCTCATGACACTGATGCTCCAAGCATAATTTCATAAATTGCAATTAAAGTTAGGCTAGGTTCACATCTGCTTCAGAGTCCACTGCAGATTCTGCTGAAAATTGTTGGAGCAAAAAGTCCTCCATGGAGGACTTTTCTTCCACCAGTTTCAGTATAAAAATGGGGGAAACCTGACAGACACCTGGCAGACCCCATTATAGTCTAGCAGGTAACCGTAGTGGTTCGATTTAAGCCTTCCCTTGAACCAGAAAGTCAAATGTTGAAGAAATATGAATAGGTAAGTGTAAAACTTTTGTAAAACTATGTTAATACAGTATCTTGCATTTTAACCATTTCCAGACCGCCCATAGACAATATACGTCCAGAAGGTGGTTGTCTTGTTCTGCAAGGATGTAGTATGTCCAAGCAGAACTCAGCTGCTGCACGAAATCGTGCAGCTGCTGAAACAGGGAGCCGTCTGTAACTTCAACCAGAGCTCCTAGAGACAAGGCAGGGAAGGTTTATTAACTTCCCTGCATTCCCGATCACTGTGTATACAGTGCTCAATGAGCGCTGCATACACTGCTATGGGCGGCGCCATGTTGCGGCTCCCCACTGACCCGGCGGTCACATGATCCACCAGGATCAGCGTGTGTTAAAAATGTTTGTCTGGTCCTGGATCAGAAATTGGCCCTGTACTGAAGTGGTTAAGGTACCTGAGTAGATGTATGCATATTATTGTTTTCCAAAATCCTATGCTGAGACAACTCCTTTATGTCAGCAATTGTTATTTGTGCATGCCTCACAGTCACAAAGTTTTATTAAAACATTTACATCATATCTTTAGTACATTTTTCCTTTCCTTTTCTTAGGTGTACAGAAGAATACACAGAAGACAAGGCTGAACTGGTATCCATTGTTTACAGCAACTGCCAAGAATTCCTGCTACCCTTATTGTATGTAGCAGATAATAGATCTCAATTTAACTGTGGCATCTAATTAAAAAGGGATTTCCACTGAATCAAGCTGCGGCACACATTCCTTCCATCTAGCGCAGGCAGACATACAATTTTTTTTCACATGATGTACAAACATTGATGAGAATAAAACTACAGCTTATTACTGCTATTTTCCTACTATTGCTGCAAATAAAATTGACATATTTTATTTGTGGCCAAGTTAATTTCATTGTTAAGGGTGGAGCATCTGGAAATAGTATAAAGAGTTAGGAATACAACATATTTCCTTAATGTACTACATTAGTATAATCAAAGCATTTCAAATGAAAGAAAAATAATTAAAGTAACAGATCTGTGAACATTTTTCATGGTCTGTCTAAAATTATACTATGCTATATAAAGGTCAGTCAATTACTTAACAGTAAATGTTTTCTATACTTGTCCCATTACTGAGAAATATACATGCTAAAATATATAATAAATAAAATGTATACTCAGAAATAATAATTATTATTACAAAAAATAGGTAAGACTAAATGCAAAGTAGATTAAACTCTACAGGGCTAGGTTTTCTCATATTTGTGTTTCTGTTTTTTAACTCTCCACACATTCCAAAAGTCATAATTGCTTGAGGGCTTTATTTTTCTAGACAAATTGCACTTAAAGTGTAACTATGTCACTTTTGT
Source organism: Leptodactylus fallax (assembly GCA_947044405.1). Taxonomy (NCBI): domain Eukaryota; kingdom Metazoa; phylum Chordata; class Amphibia; order Anura; family Leptodactylidae; genus Leptodactylus; species Leptodactylus fallax. Next base: position 1,812,660 of record CAMRHE010000111.1, on the reverse strand, counting down.
GTTGGGGGTGTTTGGTGACCATTTTTGTAATATACTTTATATTTACTTTCTAAATATGCAGAGCTAACGCATTTACCAAAGGAGGAATGGTCACTTCAAATGGCTGTATCTTCAGTTTCATCCCACCTAGAAAAATGGTGCTGGTACGATAAGAAAGCTATAACAGCTTTCTTGACATACCAGAACCAATTTTCTAGGTCATATAAAACCGGAGATAGAGCTCTTTGAAGTGACCATCTCGCTTTGGTAAATGCTTCAGCTCTATGTACTACCAACAGTCACCCTGGCATTGCTTAGTTAGAGCATTGCTAATGGGAACTTTACAGCCTGTCTCCATTAAAAGGAAGTTTGATAGATTAATGGTCAATACAATCATCAATACCAAATTTATTTAATTGTTTTCATGTTTTAATATCTATAAAAAAATAGAAAATGTTCTTTGAGTTACTTTTTGTGACACTCATAAGTTTTTTTTATATTTCTGCGTACTGAGCTGTATAAGAAGTTTTTTTGTGGGAAAAGATGTAGTTTTTACTGATTCCATTTTGGGGTTATCAGATGTTTTTATCACTTATACATTTTTTTAGGAGGCAAACGACTACAGATTGGCCACTATTACTTTATGGATACAGTGTTCACATATTGGAAAAATATTTTTATATTTCTCTCTATATGTATAAAAATGACTTTCTGTTGTCTGTCTGTCTGTTGTCTGTTCTTTATACATGGCCAAAAGACTGGACCAATCTACACCAAATTTGGCACATAGTCTCACAGCGGGTTCTACACCATTCCCTATTACTTCATATCTCACCGAAAATAAATGGTTTCAAACGATAAAACTTAACTTTTAATATCTTAAAATAAAAAATACAAAGGACGTCCACTAGTCTACTAAAAGACAGATCAATGTGATCTGTGCCTGCCTATTCAGAGTTTATTCAGGGTTTAAATGTTAGACAGTATTCACACTCTCCAACTTTCCATTAGACCTAGGGTGTAATTAGATACTTTCACCACCCTTAGACTAAGGTTGTGGTATCACGACTGCATCATGCAACAGGTCAGTATTATGTCAGTTGCTCTTAGTGCTAGGAAAACCCAAACACCTGGTCCCCACACACAATTTGTAAAGCATCACTGACTAGACTCCCACACAGCCATGCTATACCTCCACAACCCTAGTCTATAGTATGTACATAAGTCAGTAATCTAGGTACAGGTCACAGTAACTTCATTTCCTGTCATTAAAATATTGTAACCATAAGGGAAACCACGATATTCTGACCCTTATGCTCAATAAACACCTATGTTGCAGCAGAAGATAAACTTGAAGATAAACTTGCTCTACGCATTTCCCCTGTGTTATCTATGTCAGGTTCGTCAGGAGCTAATACTAAAACTTATAAATTGGTCTAAGCTGCCAAAATTTCAAAATTGCAGTTACAACTGCAGTTCCTGGAGCACTGATGGTGTGCTCCAGTGTATAGAGTAGACAAATCAGGCACTTCTGAATATTTTAGACTGTGTTTCAGCTCTCCAGAACCAACCACTCCTAACATATTCACAAAAGCAAATATAGTACCACTGGCTTCCAAATCAAGTACCTGGATGGTTACTCTGAGAATGCCAATAGGCTGGTGGCCACACACCTCTGCTGTTTAGGTGCCATGATCGCAATTGACCTCAACTCGTAAAGAGCTAACAACTGTGATCAGTGCAGGCACTGTTTGTGGCTGTTAGCGGCAGGTACCAACTGTATAATATAGCTGTCATCCACTGTGTATGAAGAAGGAGTTGCACAAAGCTGATTACATAATGAAATATAGTTGGCCATCTTGTCTGAATACTTATTATTAATAATATGCATTATTGATTCTTTATGCAGTAACATTTGATAATTGCCTTGTTGTAGGGAAGCCTGTATGAGCAACCTTTCTCTAAACTAGATTGTTCCTGTGTAAATTACATTCTTCATAAGTAAAGTATCATTAAAATTGTAAAACGAGGCCTAATACATACAATATGGAGACACTTTAGATGTTCAATAATTCATTAATTATTAATTATCCCTTTATCTTCCCTGGCATACCAATTAGTATGTATTTATATATATTTAAGATTAACTAGTTCTATTTGCACCTTTGATAAATGTGCACATTTCATAAGCAATATTTTTTTTATTTGGTCATTTATTATATTTTATACAATTGTCCCACTTCTTTTTAATATTAATCTATGTAACACGCATTCCAGTGTTGTGTACTGCTATACCATAATGGAGATTATGCACTGTAAACCATCATTCAATACTAATTCTTGCCATTGATTTACATGATGCAGTTCATTATTTACCTTCATCCATTACAATTCCCTGGGTCATGTTAGATCCATACATACCATCCAGCATAAACAACATTAAACAAATTTCTTTTTGGGCAAGCTGTCTTATATCCTCGATGGAAATTTAAGTGGAAAATGATATACGTATGGTTAATAAACATATCGAACAAAGGTTGATCGAACAAGGGTTGATATGAAAGAGAAATTAATTTATCTCACATATTTCTGTCATCCTTAACAACAGTAGTAAAAGAGTTTCTGTCCCTTTTATGTGTCTATTGGAACATGGGAGAAAAGGCCTGATTGTTAGAGCGAGTAGAGAATGTTATGATGCCACTCAATTAAGTTATTTTATTTTGGTAAACTAATAGGTGTAATTGTGATACCCCTCTTCTAATGAAACTTTCTGATAATTGCTGGTATGAATATTTTTTTAACAGTGGTATGCTCATCATAATGGTGTTAGTTATACAGAAAATCATTGAGTTAGATTGTTTTTTTTTCAAAATTTAGGGATTGTCTAGTGCCAAAGGACTGGTACAAGGCTAATGTAGTGCCTATTTTTAAAAATGGCTCTAGGTCTTCCCCAGGTAATTACAGACCGGTGAGTTTAATATCTATTGTGGGGAAACTGAGGAGCTCTGAGCATGTGACTGTACGTAATATTATAAATGACAGACAGCATGGTTTTACTAAAAACAAAAGTTGTTAGACCTGATTTATTTCTATGAAGAGGTGAGTAGAAGTCTGGACAGGGGGGAGGCTGTAAATGTTGTGTTGCGGGACTTTGCAAAGGCATTTGACATTGTCTCTCATTGACATTTAATGGATAAAATCAGGTCCATTGGCTTGGAAACTATAGTTTGTAATTGGATTAAAATCTGGTTAAAGAATCATATCCTGCGAGTTGTGGTCAATGACTGCACCTCAGTCTAATTCTCTGTTATACAGTAAGTGGTATACCCCAGGGTTTAGTTCTGGGTTTGCTGTTATTTAACTTATTTATTAATGATATAGAAGATGGGATCAATAGTACTGTCTCTATTTTACAGATGACACCAAGCTATGTAGTACAGTACAGTCTATGAAAGATGTACATAGGTTACAAGCAGACTTGGACAGACTGAGAGTTTGGGCATTCACATGGCAAATGAGGTTCAATGTGGAAAAATGTAAAGTTATGCATCTTGGTAAAACGAATCTGCATGCAATATATGTCTTAGGGAGAGTAAAGCTGGGAGAGTCACTGATGGAGAAGTACCTGGGTGCACTTGTAGATCTTAGATTAAATAACAGCATGCAATATCAGCTGCTTCTAAGGCCAGCAGGATATTGCCACGTATTAAAAGGGGTATGGACTCGTGGGACAGGGATGGAATATTAACACTTTATAAATCATTGGTGTGGCCCCATCTAGAATATGCAGTTCAGTTCAGAGTTGGAAAAGGCTCAACGGAGGGCCACAAAACTGATAAGGGGGATGGAGGACCTCAGTTATGAGGAGAGATTAAAGAGGTTAGTTTTGTTCAGTCTTGAGAAGAGGTGTTTAAGGGGAAATATGATATACCTGTATAAATATATAAATAGCCCATACAAGAAATATTGGGAAAAGCTGTTCCATGTAAAATCCCATCAAAAGACAAGGGGACACTCCCTATGTCTGGAGAAACAAAATTAATCTCAAGAACAGATAAGGCATTTTCACTGTTAGGACTTTAAATCTGTGGAATAGCCTACCCCAGGAGCTGGTCACAGTAGCCACAGCCAAGAGCTTTAAAAAAGGATTGGATTCCTTTGTAGAGAAAAATAGCTTATAGAAATGCATAGAATATCATGTCCTTTCCCATCCCCTTATTGAACTTGATGAACATACTGTATGTCTTTTTTCAACCATACTAACTATGTAACTATGTAAAAATTTTTAGTAAGGTAAATATTAACAACAGGGGACAAAAAATAGGATGTGATGAAATAGGGTGACTTGTGCAAGTAGTTGGGATGAAAAGAAGAGAGGAGCAGGTAGACTTCTTCCTCTGTTATTGGGTCAAAGGATGAGAGTTCACAAGGAGGCATGAGGGAGGGAATGGGACTGATACTACTTGGAGATTGGGTTATTTTCTGACAGATGTTGATAATTTTGTCTTTAAAGTATGTAGGCCTTGATGTCTGTGACTAGTGTCTGCACTTTATGGGTAAGGAGGGAGTGAAAGGCATCAAAGAGTTGTTTATTATTGGAGAGAAAGACGAAAGTGGCTAAATAGGCTTGTTTGGCGAGGTGTATGGAAGAGTTATAGGTTTTGAGCATAAACACAAAGTGAAGGAAGACTGCAAAAGCTTTTGACTGCCTCCACAAACGTTCAGAGCATCTGAGATAGGAGTGTTAAGGCGAATGTTAAAATAACCCATGAGGAGTTATAGGAGCCAGGGGGAATGATTGGAAAAGTCTGATGGAATATATATTGTGAGAAAGTGAAGGGTGTGGTTTGGGAGAATAGGTATCTTGTAGCCAGGCAGTTAAGGGGTGTGTGGTAGAAGCCCACAGCAGGGAGGTCAGCTGACTAATTAAGGTCTGATATAGGCTGTGTGTCAGAACAGGGGGTGTTCCGCTTCACTGAGGAAACTGACCTGGGTTATCTAAACTTGCAACAAGGTAACTGTGTGCCACCACTGTTTGAAGAACCAGAGAGGGAGTCTGGCAGCCAGGCTCTTGTATAGATAGGGAATGTTTTGTAGTAGATAGTTCTCAGCCGAGAAGGTTTTGTTTTTTGTTGTTATGCACCTGCAAGTGAATAAACACCAAACTTGAGTGTGATCCAGTCTCTGTGTCCCTGTTTCCTGCACTGCTACCAAGCATCTACATGAGCGGTTCCACGCTACATCCTGGAAAGTTATTGTTGTGATAGAAGGATATCTATTCCTCATCCTGCCTATTCTCTTGTCTAGGGGTGTATGTAAGACCATCATAACAGAGAGAAGCAGGGGAAGGGGTATCAGACTGCTTAATCCATGTTTTTGTGACAGTAAGTGGGTTAAAAAACTTTGAGATGAAAAGATCCTGAATCATGTCAAGTTTGTTGCACAATGAAGGGGTGTTCCAGAGTGCACAGAAGAAAGAGAGTGAATGAGGAGAAAGATAAGCCAGACAGTGAATATTAATAAGATTAGCTGAAATAGGTATGAAGGTGAGATTAACAGAAGAGGTACAAGTACTACTGTATCAATCTACCAACAATCAACATAGTCCTGTCAAAACTGATACTACACAAATACTACACAAATAATGAAACAATACACCAACTTTACATAAATCTCAATAAATGCTGCCAGTTAAAAAACATTTAAAACAAAACCAAAGTAGAGGTCGCGGCTCATGGATCATGGAAATATATAAGTAGTCTGTATGTATATGTAATATACAAATTTATATCACATACCAAATGATAAAAAAAATATATATGTAAGACATGAATATCCAAAAAAGTGTTCTAGTGCATACTAAATAAATCTTAATAAATAATTAATATCATAATGCTAAATAATAATGTATAATCCAGATATACCAGTTCATAATATTGCACTGTTAGATAAGTATGAATGCCCAATGGTATGTAATAAGTTTGTGCATAAATTGCTACACGTCCCAATATATATAAAATAGTAATACAATCAATCCAGGTAAATAAGGTATGAGAACAACAACATATTTACTATAGCACGTATACAGGACACAATCTGTTATATCAGTGAATATTCCCATTGATAATAATCAGACCAAACATAGTTAACAATGTACATATAAAATATATACCATAATGGACTGCGACCTCCACGTTCAGCCCCAATGTACATTTCATCCCTGCTTCATCAGGGGCTGTAAGGTAAAGGTTAGTACACGGGCATACAAAGGGACCTTACCAGGTGTCACCAATTAGCTATTCCTAACTGCGTCACTATCTGGATAGCGTCCTTGATTGCGTACCCAAACGATCCACATATCGTGTGAGGTACATATAATGTAATCTCAAGCATGCGCAATGCTCATATTTATTCTCTACAACTAGTAGTGCTTTTCCATACACACACAGTCACTCACTTCGCCGGCGTGAGTAGGAAAACAGCAATATGCTCAAATAAATTAAGGCTTTATTCATCTCGTTGTATGAGACCAATGAAAAGGGGCCCGTTGATATAATACTTAGTGCACACCTCCGTGCACCACATTGCTGGAGAAGGATAAAGATGGAGTTTAACATCTTAATTGCATAATATATGAAACAACCTTTTTAACGTGCATACATATAAAGGTCAGCCAGAGCCAAAAATCTGTGTCTGACAAGGGTTACCATGATAAAAATAGCTCTAAATTAATGTATATAGCATATCTATTATAACCAATAAACTAGTAGCAGGAGAATACAGCAAAAAAGCAGATGGTTAATTGACTTGTGAGAGCACGCTATTTGTTGCACAGAGGCACACGATGGGTTAAAATGATTGAGAAAGGTCAACAGAGAATGGGAACTGCACATAGCTGAGGGACAGAGAAAAGGACAGATGTGGATAGAATGTAAAGAAGCTGTGAATGGGCGGTAAGTTTGAAAGAAAACCAACAAGAGAGATGGGAACATTATCCAAATTGATGGAAAAATGTACAAATTAGTTTGGTTTAATCACCCAGTTGGTTTGTCTTCTGCCCTCTCTAACTTCCATGTATAACTGCATTATTAATACTTTTGATGACACTTATGAGTGATGACCTTGTGTCTAACCCAGCCCTCATGCCTCTCCATACTACAGATATATTTATAGGAAAAATATGGTTAGATCTAGTACTAAATTTGCTCATAAAACAATTAACCAGTTAAACTAAACACATACTCAGATGCACAGATATATGATATAGTTAGAAAAGGTTACAACTACAAACAAAGACACTGGCAAATGTTTTATGGGGATAGGAAAAGCTGAATCCCATGAAATAAAACTTGAACAGATGAGAGTGAATTTTCAGCATACGGAGAGTTAAGGTAAAGAATGGAATTGGTCATATATCTGTATAGAAAGAAGGAATAGGGAAGTCATATCCATGCTATGTATAACTGCTTTATTGACACTTGTGATGATGACAGTTCTTTTCATCTGCCTCTTCCCTCTGCCAATCCCTAACAAATTCACTGGCCTAACAAATCCAAAGTATTAAAACTGACATATAAGGCTGTCCATTCCCCTATGACTATTTTCCCAATACTTTTGAACACATAATCTCTGATCCTCATATGGACTTCTTTGCTCTGCATTTATTTACTATCACACAACTCTCATAAATTTCTCCTGCAAATCCCCCACACTCACTGCCCAATGCATAAAGATGGCCCCTACCATTGCATTTATCAAGAGCCAATCATAAATCCCACCATTTGAGGAAAGTCTAAAACCTACAAGAACCCTTCTTCCACTAGTCTACCATCTAAACCGTTTTACACTCACCTATTGTCTCCTTCTGCCTCGCCTGTAGGTTATAAACCTTCTTTATATTTATTGTATTTGTTTTTACATTATGTGTGTAAACCCTTTTCAAAGTACACTACCATGGAGTTAATGGTTCTCCAAAAATTATTAATGATAATAATAATAATCATTATAGGTCAGGAGCTAGTCACAGCAGTAACAGCTAAGTGGATTAGATCATTTTTTTAGAAGAGATTAACGTTTATGTAAAAGTATAAAATTCTTGTTTGAATGTTAATCTTATCTTAATTTTTAGTAGACCGCATTAAGATTTTTTTCAGCCATCCTCTGAATGAATGGGGGGGGGTAAACAATTTTCTAAAGTTTAGTCATACACTTTATTTTTTGATTTTATCCACATGCCTTCCCATCCCTTGATTAAACTTGAACATATATATTTTTTTATCTCACTAATAGTGATGGGCAAACCGATTTGTCACAAATATTTCAAATTGTTTTTTTTTTTTTTTAACTAAGCTGAATAAATGGCGATTCATCTTGGAAGAAATAAAGAGTGTCTTATGAGTCACTGTGATTTTCTGATGCCACCTGATAGCCTCTCAGCCAATTGTCAGTGGTAGGTGGACACATATATAGTAAATAAGGTTGTGTGGGGGATGGATGTTTTATTCATCACTTCATGATACAAAGCACTGTGCTGCATAGCTTACAATAGAGCTAGACAATCTTAGGAATACGAGAATTAGAACACAGTTTAGTCAGATTTAATCAATTACAGGCAGATTGATTATATAAATCATAGACAGGATTGAGGGAGAATACCTGTGTTGCAGCATCAATGCAGACAAAGGACAATTAACCCTTTCATTGCCAATAATCTAATTTTGTATAAATCTGTTTTGCAATAAAGCAGTTTGATATATCCACAGATTTTTTAACAAACATCAATGATCTTTTCTTAAGGTTTTTTTTGGGGACGACGGTTATTTATTTATTTATTTTTTTCATTAAAGTGTAACTCCCATTTTTCTTTTTTATCCCTATTGTGTCAAGGGGTGTTTGGTGACCATTTTTGTAATATACTTTATTATCCTATCTAAACTCATTTTTATTATAAAATATACTGTAACATTCTCCTTAGGAACCCTATAACAGCTGTTAGGGTAAATCCATACACAGTTATATTGTAAATATGCAGAGCTGAAGCATTTACCAAAGGGGGCATGGTCCCTTCAAATGGATATATCTTCAGTTTTATACCACCTAGAGAAATGGTTCTGGTATCATAAACTAAGATTTTCAGATTTAAGAACTAGCTATAACATAATCTGAGATATCATTAGTGAAAAACACAGTCGGGAATTTGAACTGAATGTGCAGCAGTTCGTTCATGCTGCATATAAAATTACATTCACGACTGTGTTTTTAACTAATGATATCTCAGATTATGTTATAGCTAGTTCTTAAATCTCAGCTTTCTTATGATACCAGAACCATTTTTTCGAAGTTGTATAAAACCGAAGATATAGCTAATTGAAGTGACCATACTCCCTTTGGTTAATGCTTCATCTCTATGTACTACTATATACTGGACTACTACATTGAATACATGTGTACGATCATTGCGTAGTTAGATCATTGCTTATAGGAACTTTACAGCCTGTTTTCTATTAAAATGATATATTAATAGAGGATATTACAAAATGTTAACCCCCCCCCCCTCTACACAACAGTAAAAAAAAAAGTCAATGAAATGGGATCTGGAGAAGGATTGTCCAAAATCAATCTCCCAATTACAGAAATGTTTCCATTTTGTAGATTATGCATCTTCCAATAAAGCAGTATAAAACAATCTAGTTTCAAATAAAGGAGTCTTCCTCTCAGTAAAGATATACTCATATATTTTGGTAGGTAAGGACATCCGCATAGCGGGAAAGTTATGAAGGTAAGCCTGTATTTCAATATCTTTAAGGAAATCACTAGACGGAAATCCATAGAGACTTATTAGTTGCGGAAAAGAGAGTAATTTTGTTCCCTCACAAACATCCAATAATATAATAATGCCCTTTTTTGCCATGTGGGCAAGAAGATTTTTAGAATAAAGTATTCCACTAAAGCTAGGGGAAAGGTAGTGGTTTGGTGTCTATATGACAGTTTGACAACAAGTAAGTCGCTAAACTTATTAGCTATAGCTCGAGGATGGCTTACCTTGTTGCCAGCTGAATCTAATAAGTATGCAATGATGGATGTGCATTGTTTTTTCTTAATTCTATTGGCCATAAGCTTGCTGTTTTTTTTGCTTGTTGAGTAATAGGTCATGTGAAGCAAGGTAAGTTTCCTGTCATACTCCTTCAGTAGGAGTGATCGCACCCTGTTGCGAAGAGCAATCAGTTGCTTATGCATTTCTATTGAGGGCATGAGTTGAAGATCTCTTTCAATGGTTGCTATTTTGCACAGAGCTTTGTCTAGTTCTGTTTGCTTCTGCTTTTTTTTATACAAAAGTTTTTTATTTTATTTTAACAGTAAGAAACAGATAACAATCATACATTAAGCAATAGATGAATGAAAGTTTACAGTTAAGGCACAGTAATAATATAAGCAGTATAGCGCCACGCAGGTAATATAACAAAGTATTGAATAAGGTAAAAGTCCAAAACCTATGGATAACAACCTTGTTAATGTAGTGGAAACACTGTCCTCTGAAGATGGCAGTGAATGGCAGCTATAGACGTCCTACATAAGCAACATATTAATTAAAAACAGGCACAACAGATAATCCGGGGAACAAGACAAGACCACAAACATACAGGCAGATTCAAACAGCAGGCAAGTGTAGCAGGAGACGAAGTGGATGGGGTGGGTGGGAGGGAGTTTAGTCGTTGTAAGGCGGGTAAGATAGTAGCACACAGTGAGGAGGATTAATCTCCTGTAAGCGTTGTCTAATTCGAAGTCAGATTCAGCCACTTTGTCCAGACGTGCAGAAATTTTGGGTGCGTCCTCTGCGTCCAACTCCATAATTCATCAAAGTGAGCTAGTTTGTGCACTTTGGCCTCCCATTCAGCGACAGAGGATGGTGAAATTTGAAGCCAATGCGGCGCTATAATCAATTTTGCAGCCTCTAGCAGGCGAGTAATCAGGAGGTCCCTATAGGGCTGATAACATGTCGAAGGCATAGCCAAGAAGATCATAGTAGGTGTAACTTCAAAGGTGGGAGACGAGACTTGATGGATACGTTCCTGCACCTGAGTCCAGAAGCTCTTCAGGGTCTGACATGACCACCATATATGTAGAAAAGTAGAGTGGCAGTGCGAGAACAGGTTACCAGATGTAAGCTTCTTGTGAAACAACCAATCAGGCGTTCTGTACCACCTAGACAGAAGTTTGTAGTGGTTCTCCTGTGCACAGATGCAAGAAGAAAAGCCGTGAGAGTACCTTAAGATAAGTTTAGTGTCTTTGGAGGAGAGAGTGAGGCACAATTCTTTCCCCCAAGATGATGTGGGCCTGTCAACATACTGGTGTAAGAGGTCTTCCTACAAAGCTTCAACTTAGAATCCAAGAGATTCTCAAACTGGGTAAGTTCACTTTGGAGAACTGTTCTTTTCCAGAACACAGATATGAAATGACGGAAGTGCTGTAGATGGAGGAAGTTTGACTTGGGATGCAGAAGGACCTGCAGCAGTTCCTCTGATGATAATAGTTTACCTTCTGGGTAGAGATGACGTAGTTGCAAATTGCGTAGACTGCTCCAAAAGGAGTGGTAAGGCATATGCTTCAAGTTGGGAATCAAGCTAGCTGGGAGGAGTGGGGGAAGGAAAGGGTGCTAGTTCTTCTGATATATTCCTCCAGACCCCTGCGCATTCTCTGATGATGAAGTCCTGCATATGTACCTTGGCCGAGGATACCTGAGGGAGCCACAGGACAGTTTGTGTGGAAGTGGGTAGCATAACTCGTATCAAATTAAGTGGGATATCAGATAAAATTGGAGAGACTAGATTTTCCCACCAGCTGAGTTGTACTGCTCGGTAATATTTATAAACATCTGGGAGGCCGATACCCCTGTCAGTACATTTCTTCACTAGTTGCGACCAGATAAATCTTATGAAAATACTATGTAGGCTTTTAAAAAACGTTGGTGGGAGATATATGTGGAGCATTGTGAGTCGATACAATAATTTCTGAAGTTATTAGGTCTGGAGTAGGTTTTTTCAGCCAAACCAGGACAAATTAAGTTTATCATACGTTGCAAGGAGGGGTCAAAGTTCCGTCAGGAGGGAGGCGAAGTTGGCATGGTACAGATTATCAGGATTAGCTGTCAATTGTATCCCCAGGTATTTGATGGAGGAATCAGTCCAGCAAAATGGGGTTGATCGCTGCAGTTTGATTTCTTCTCAGTTGGGATATTGAAATGTAATATTTCAGACTTAGTGAAGTCTACTTTGTAGTAGGACAAAGCACCATAACTATTTAGGAGGTCTGTGAGAGCTGGAAGTCCTTAGGAGAGATTGGTCACAATGAAGAGCACATCATCGGCAAAAGCAGCTGTGTGCATAGTTTCTTTGTGTACAGCTATCCCTTTGATGAGAGTGTGTTGGCGTATAGCTTGAAGTAGTGTCTCCAGTACCAAGATGAACAAGGATGGTGACAGGGGACAGTCTTGACGGGTGCCATTCCGTATCTCAAAAGGGAGACGGGAAAGTGCCAATGACTTTAAGGTGAGCATGTGGCTGGGCGTAGAGAGAGAGAGCTTCGATGAAGAGTTGAGGCAGACCAATCTTCTCTAAAGTAGCACGTAGAAACCTCCAGTCCATTTTGTCAAATGCCTTCTCGGCGTCTACTCCCAGCACGATCAGAGAGTGGTTGGTGTGATGGATGTAAGAGATTAAAGGCAACAATTTAGCATTGTTGTCTTCGACTTCTCTGCCATGAACAAATCCGGACTGTTCAGCGTGGATTACTGACGGTAGCAGCAGTCTCAATGAAGAGCTATGATTTTTGCCCAGATCTTCACATCAAGGTTTAACAGTGAAATTGGTCTATAGCTTCTGCAGGCAGAGGGGTCTTTGCCCTCTTGGAGTATCAGCGTAATATGTGCTTCTTGGGCCTGCCTAGGGAGTCTAGACCCCTCCAGGAGGGAGTGGCATAAAATAGAGAGTTGGGTGATTAAGACCTCCTAGAACCTCTTATAATACAAAAGCGGAAGTCCGTTTGGACCCGGACTCTTCCCTACTGGAAAGCTACTCAGCGTGTCCTTAAATTCCTTGTGTGTTATGGGAGCCATCAACTCTCTCAGCTGATTCCTTTGATAAAGAGGGTAGGGAGAGGCTGTCCAGGAAGGATTGAATCCTAGTGGCTTTCCCCTCAGAGGGGGGTCTGTGAATCTACAGGGGGTAAGCTATATACAGTAGATTCTTATAGAAAGAGATGAATTCAGTAGCGATGTCTGAGGTGGAGGTAAGTGTTTTATCAGTTGGGGACTTGAGGGTGGGAATGAATGATTTAGCTTTAGCTCTGCGTAATAGATTGGACATGAGCAATCCACCCCTGTTTCCATGAGCATAGAGAAGTTTTTGTTAGTGTAGATGCAGCTTAGCCGCTTTAGCATTCAGGAGTGATGAAAGATGCTCTCTGTTTACATAGTTCTGCTAGTGCATGGGCTGCTAGCGAGCACTTATGAAGTTGTTCTAAGACTGCTATATGGGTAAGGGTGTCATCAACGTCCTTTTGTTTTTCCTTTTTGGTTCTCGAGGCCATAGCAATAATGATGCCTCTAGTGTAGGATTTGTGGGTCTCCCAGATGACCATCAGGGTAGTATTGAGCTCAAAGAAGTTTGTGAGATGGGTACGTAGCAAGCAGACGTGAAGGTCCCTGTTTAACAATGACTCATTTAGTCTCCAGTTCCACACCTTAGCTGGCAGTTGCCGCAAAACGATTTTAGTCATGACCGGGCCCTGGTCCTTGCTTCTGCTTTTTGAACTAATCAAATTATCCCTCTTAGTACTGCCTTATTGGCATTCCATATATTAAATGAATTTTGTGTTGAACTGGAATTAATTTGAAAGTATTCATGAATGGAGTCTTCAAGCTTCTTTTGATAAAATGGTGTGGATAGAAGAAAAGTATTGTTGCACCAAGTTCATTTAGCAGGTGGGTTTGGGCCCATGGCGAGTAGATTTATCTGGGAATGGTAAGACCACGTTGCCAACCCCATAGAAGAGAATTGGACTGCTGTAAGAGTCCAGTGGTGTACATCAAAGAGACCTATTTGTGAGAATGATCTAAGCCTAGGTGAATTGTACAATATTTTTGGGATGAGGAATTTAAACATCTAAAAGTATCGTATAGAAGTTAATTTTCTAACCAAGGTGATAACTTATCACAGAGTACTCTGGTGCTATTAATAGAGTTGCAGGGGTGGTCAGGGATCATGTTGAAATCTCCGCAAATAACTAGTCTATCTTGTTGGATCTTACAAATATTGTTTAAGTTTATTTTATTTACTTTATTCAGTAATCTAATTTTGGAGGAATTTGGTGCATAAATATTTGCTATTGTAAAAATGGTAGAGCTAACTTGACATACTAAGATTATGTACCGACCTAGTTTATCGACCACAGAATTGAAAAGAGTAAAGTTCACACTGTCCTTAATTGCAATTAGTATGCCTGTTTTTTTGTCAGAATTAGATATAACTATGTGCAGGAACCTCTTACGACAGAAGTTTGAGCATTTGGATTTTGAAAAGTGGGTTTCCAGTAGACATAGGAGGTGGGAGGTCAGACCGAGCACCTCTCCAGACTGAAGATCCCTTTAGTGTTTAGGGAAGTAGTCTAAAGAGCCATCTGGGGGACAGATGAGAGTAGAGAGGGTGTTGAATTGATGTTGAAAAGATCTGGTGCAATGTTAATGTTGGGGGTATTAAGGAAGAGAAAAAACATAATAAGACGTTGGGTGAAGTAGAAAACATAACAACTAAACACAATTTTAAATTGCATGGAACCAGTCCTAACAGGTTCATATAGGACATGTATTATGAGGCTAAAGTTCACCTGAAAGCAAATGACCTCTGGTGATACATCTCTCAGAAACATGTCAGAGAAAAAACAGAAAAAACAGTGCCAAGTGCTAATAGCGTAATATTGTATGAAAACATATATCAGAGCTGATGGGGAGCTGGGGGAACTATGGCTTTTCAAAAAACGCTGCTACATAGTTTTCTATTGTCAAAAAATGGTGCTATATTAGCTAGTGAATTTTACACCTCTTATGACAGGAATGGGGAGCGGGAGGAACTATAGCTCTTCAAAAAAAACGCTGCTATTTAGCTTTCTATTCCCAAAAAATGGTGCTATATTAGTTTAGTGAATTCTACACCTCTGATGACAGGATAGAAATTATTTTTATTCTAGAAACGCGTCAGATGTCTTATGATAGATGTAAAGTGTCCTGTGACAGACGTACGCTATCTGCTGAGTGCCATATAGTTTATAATTTAGGCACTTTGTTTGTTTTTTAGCGCTGTTCATTTTCAGTCAGGTGTCTTATGATAGATGGAAAGTGCTCTATGATACAGTATATGTAGGCTACCTGCTGAATGCCATATAGACATAATAGTCAGGTGTCTCTTGATAGATGACAGGTGCCCTATGATAGATGTACATTACCTGCTGAATGCTATATGGATAATGCATGGGCACTCTGTTGTTTTTGCAGCGCCATCTATTGACCAGTTTTAGGTTGTCATGCTGCTGGTCAATATTATGGATTAGTGCTACACTTAATACTTTTGAAGTGACAGACTCATTATTTTAACTTTGATTCAATAAAGATTTATATATTTTAAATATACCTTATTAGGATAGTGACACATCTCATATTTTCTATATTTGTTTTTGGGTATTTACAATTTATTTTTGTTATTTAGTATTGTTGGCTCTGGGCCATGAGCAATCGCTTTGGGCCCAGTTTGGAAAGTTTCTTTCTGGTCATCATGGCTATCAGTGGTGTCTGGAATGAAAATACTGTACGGTCGCAGGAACAGCTCTGAGGGGATATTTATGAGTTGCTAAAAGGTCTCAGGACGGAGCTCAGAAATCAGCTTCCATCCTGATGCACACCCAGGCCATGTCCTGTGTTTTTTTTTTTCTTAATATCCAACTGATCGCTTTTCAACTAGGCACACAGCCACATATTTGTCTTCCAAATAGCAATAAGCCTGTAGCACTAACAGGTCATCAAAAGGGGCTAATTTTTTTTTAAAGCCATTGCTTTTTTCAATATAACCACTATGTGTATCTAAAAAAAACACAGGTAATAACCTTTCCCCAAAAAAAGGGTAATTTTGGAATGTTTTAAATGTTAAAATGCATAAAAGTGAGTGCCAGCACAGTGTATGGTTACAACTAGAGATGAGAGAAGTATTCAAAAATTCAATTCGTCAACTTCGCCGAATTTTCCAATACGATTCAATTCGATCCAAATTAAATCGTGGCAAATCGCGTTAAAAAAGAAACAGCTATTTATTGGCTGCAGAGAGCCGGGGTGGACGGCAAAATGGCGGAAGCCCTTGGATGCCGCAGTCATATTTGATCGCGGCATCCAAGGTGTTAAAACCCCCAATCGGTTATGGAGCAGGGTGTTACCTGCTCCATAACCGATCGGGGGTTTTAACAGCTTAGATGCAGCGGTCAAACATGCTCTGAGCGCATGAAGTGTGAGGAAATTCGAATTTGATGTGAATCGAATATTTCCTGAAATTCGGATCGAATTCTACTTCATCAGCTTCGATTCGCTCATTTCTAGCTACAACTACCAATATTGAGTAACCCTAGGAGCGAATTGAAGCTGACAAAATGGAATTCAATCCGAATTTCAGGAAATATTTGATTCACATCGAATCCGAATTTCCTCACACTTTGTGGTAATGAATCGCATTTAGTTCAAAATGGCTGCTGTACATGTTAGGACATGGGGCAAGGAACTCTGAGAACGCAGGATCACCCACATGCCATGCGTGTAGCCAATCAGCAGCCAGTCTTCTGATGTCACAGCCCTTTAACCCCTTTCCGAGCACCCATAGCATGCTTGACCATTGCATCCAAGGTGTTTAAACCCCGATTGGTTATGGAGCAGGGTGTTAGCTGTAACTGACAGTTAACACCCTGCTCCATAACCGATCGGGGGTTTTAACACCTTGGATGCCGTGGTCAAAAATTTGAATACTTCGCTCATCTCTACCTATCAGCTATAAATCAAAAATTGACAAGCAAAAAAATATATTGTAACAATTCATGATTATAAGTTTATTTAACAAGCCAAATATGATTAAAAGATTGTTAATCATGCTTCTTTTTCTAGCAGTCTGATGGATGAGTCTGGGTTTGGTGAATGTCAGGAGAAAGTTACCTACATGACTGCATGCCAACTGTAAAGTTACTTAGACTGGTCTAATGCTATTGGGTGGATTTTCAGGAATTGGCAAAGGCCCCTTTCATCCAGTGAAGGGAAGTCTTAATGCTTCAGCATACCAAGGCATTTTGGACAATTGTATTCTTCCAACATTGTAACAACAGTTTGGGAAAGAACCTTTCTTGTTGCAGTATGACTGTGCCCCAATGCACAAAGAGCAGTCCTCCAAGGTATGGTTGAGTGAGTTTTGCACAGTATTCTTACATGAACCCCATTTGGACAACTTAGGGATAAAGTTGAATATAGTGAGACAGACCCTTTCATTCAAAATCAGTGTCTGACCTCACAGAACAAGAGTTGGTTGCAAAGGGGTGGCAAACTTTATATTGCTGCATATGGATTTAGAATGAAATATCATAAAAGTTTCTGTAGGTGTAATGTCTAGGCGACCCAATACTTTTGACTAAATAGTGTTATTTCCATTCATTAAAACCACTCTAGTTATGTTTTTAAAAAGAAAAGAATGGAAAAGAATCTAATAAGCATAAGTTTTTATTTAATCTACATATTTTCATTAGGTCTCAATGGCTCTTTACCAGAACAAAAACACTGTCTCTTTAAGCTACAAGCAACTAAAATGCCAGTCTAAACTAGGCCCTTAAAGAACTCTAAAAGATAACTTGGATTATTATCCACTTAGAGATGCACATCATGTTTCAAGGCTCTTTCTGGGGTCGGATATTGATTTACATTGAAGCCAGGTAGAAGTGTCACTGTTTTCCCTCTGGCAAAGAAATATTTAGCATTCTGTACTTTTTTCTATTTACAATGTAAAAGATAATTAACTATTAGAATTAATAAAATATTACAATAGGATATGAGAATATTAAAGTAGAAACATTTCCTTTTGTCTTTTTTCTATTTTGCCTTTTTCCTTTGTATTTTTGTTTCTTTTTCATTCACTATAATAAAGAATTTATTGACTGCAGTAGACATTTTAAATCAGTATTATCCTACCTGTGCAAACGGCTACTGTAAAAACATTTACATTTAACATTCAATTTAAGCATTAACATGTGAACAAATTATAAAGTAAGACTCATAAACTCTATATATGTTGTAAATGAGGTGTTTAAAAAATTCACTTACAAGCTCTAAGAAAATGGAATTTAGGAGAATTTAATTTTCAGCCATTGCCATGATTACTTCATTACGTGCACATCTTTGGATAATATCCTGATTATATTTGTATTGTAAATTGTGCATTTTACTAGTTTTTTTTTTCTATTAAAAGAATAAAGTTCTCAATATATCTACATAGAATGGTCAGCTTAAACAACATTTCATGATGACTGATCTTATCTTCTTCAATACCTTTTTCAAATCTAATCATAACACATTTTTTCTGGCAGAATCTTTTATTATTGAGAACTTTGTTCACGACCAGAAAAGAAAAGAAGGAAAAAGTGCAATCAATATATTTTCTGTCCTGGAAGGAGAAGGTCTGCACACTTGTCCTTGGGCTGAGTTGATGTGCTGCCAGCAATGTTTGTTATTTGAGTACTTCTGTTATGTGGAATTCACTTATGTTCTGGACAGAACTGGTAATCATAAAAATATCAGATCTGTTGTTAAAAGGCATCTGTGGAACCACAAAAACTAGTGTCTATTTTCAATTCTGAATGCATCAACATCTGCAGGCAAAGACAGCAACTGCGGAGTGTTATTTGTGAAATGGTAAGATATATAAAACATACTGGTGCATCACGGATAAAAGAAAATACTATTATTTTTTACACCATCAGCTATTCAGGCTGAGACTGCCTATGTCAGGTAGGTCATTGTGAAATCATCTGATACCATGTTTAAAGTTTTTATGCAATTTCTAAAATATTAAAGAACTTCACCATTTTTATCCATATGTAAAACAAAATACTGAACATAAAATTCAAATCTCTTTGCAATAGCTATTGTATGTAAAGAAAATATTCCATGCTAGAAGCATGTGAAAATAAAAAGAATGTGGAATGCTAAGAAAGAAAACACACTGCAGAATAATAAGAATACAGTCATGTGCAGTTCATCTTCAAAAACAGGATACACTTCAACACTTCGGACAGGCATAGTTCTATTGTGCACTTTGAAAGTAAGAATTATAGGGCTGTCCAAAATATACAGTGCTGGCCAAAAGTATTGGCACCCCTGCAATTCTGTCAGATAATACTCAATTTCTTCCAGAAAATGATTGCAATCACAAATGCTTTGGTAATAATACCTTCATTTAGTTTGTCTTCAATGGAAAACCATAAAAAGAATTGTCAAAAAGCCAAATTGGATATAATTCCACACCAAACATAAAAAAGGGGGTGGACAAAAGTATTGGCACCCTTTGAAAAATCAGGTGATGCTTCTCTAATTTGTGTAATTAACAGCACCTGTTATTTACCTGTGGCACATAACAGGTGGTGGCAATAACTAAATCACACTTGCAGCCAGTTGAAATGGATTAAAGTTGACTCAACCTCTGTCCTGTGTCCTTGTGTGTACCACATTGAGCATGGAGAAAAGAAAGAAGACCAAAGAACTGTCTGAGGACTTGAGAAGCAAAATTGTGAGGAAGCATGAGCAATCTAAAGGCTACAAGTCCATCTCCAAAGACCTGAATGTTCCTGTGTCTACCGTGCGCAGTGTCATCAAGAAGTTTAAAGCCCATGGCACTGTGGCTAACCTCCCTAGATGTGGACGGAAAAGAAAAATTGACGAGAGATTTCAACGAAAGATTGTGCGGATGGTGGCTAAAGAACCTCGACTAACATCCAAACAAGTTCTAGCTGCCCTGCAGTCCGAGGGTACAACAGTGTCAACCCGTCCTATCCGTCGGCGTCTGAATGAAAAGGGACTCTATGGTAGGATACCCAGGAAGACCCCACTTCTGACCCAGAGACATAAAAAAGACAGGCTGGAGTTTGCCAAAACTTACCTGAGAAAGCCAAAAACTTTTTGGAAGAATGTTCTCTGGTCAGATGAGACAAAAGTAGAGCTTTTTGGGAAAAGGCATCAACATAGAGTTTACAGGAAAAAAAAAGAGGCCTTCAAAGAAAAGAACACGGTCCCTACAGTCAAACATGGAGGAGGTTCCCTAATGTTTTGGGGTTGCTTTGCTGCCTCTGGCACTGGACTGCTTGACCGTGTGCATGGCATTATGAAGTCTGAAGACTACCAACAAATTTTGCAGCATAATGTAGGGCCCAGTGTGAGAAAGCTGGGTCTCCCTCAGAGGTCATGGGTCTTCCAGCAGGACAATGACCCAAAACACACTTCAAAAAGCAGTATAAAATGGTTTGAGAGAAAGCACTGGAGACTTCTAAAGTGGCCAGCAATGAGTCCAGACCTGAATCCCATAGAACACCTGTGGAGAGATCATAAAATGGCAGTTTGGAGAAGGCACCCTTCAAATCTCAGGGACCTGGAGAAATTTGCCAAAGAAGAATGGTCTAAAATTCCAGCAGAGCATTGTAAGAAACTCATTGATGGTTACCGGAAGCGGTTGTTCGCAGTTATTTTGTCTAAAGGTTGTGCTACCAAGTATTAGGCTGAGGGTGCCAATACTTTTGTCCAGCCCATTTTTGGAGTTTTGTGTAAAATGATCAATGATTTGACTTTTTTTTCATTCTCTTTTGTGTTTTTTCATTGCAAGCAAAATAAATGAAGATCTTATTACCAAAGCATTTGTGATTGCAATCATTTTCTGGAAGAAATTGAGTATTATCTGACAGAATTTCAGGGGTGCCAATACTTTTGGCCAGCACTGTACGTATATATTTCAACGCTCTTAAAATGATTTGAACTAGCTAACAAGCTAGATTTAAGAATCACAAGTTAGAACTAGTTGTTATAAATGATCAGAGACACCCTATAAGAGAAAATACAGAAATTAGTAAGCATCTTAATAATTTAACTTTTTCTGAAGGTAATGCTTGACAGATAAGTAAGAACTGTATTTAAAGGGATTGTCCAGTATCAGCAAACAAATGTTATTGTCCATGATCTTGTGATATACGGTCCATAGTCATGTGATGAACACACAGGTGCACAGCTCATTATAGTCATAGCCACAGCATAGTGATCAGCCATCTGTTTGGCAATGTTTGGCAATAAGCTGCTATGCACCTACAGTATGTGTTCTTCACATGACCATGGACTGAATTGTATTTACTGGAAGTAGAAAATGAATGACAGTATGCAGAGATCTAGAAGACCATAAGGAATTGATACAGAATGGATATTATAGGCAGCAATGTTGCTCAGTGAATAGCACTGTTGCCTTGCAGAATTGAAGTCCTAGATTATAATCCAAACAAGGACAACATCTGCAAGGAGTTTGAATGTTCTCCCTGTATTTGCATGGGTTTCCTCCCTCACGTCAAAGACATACTGATTTAGGATTTAGATTGTGAGCCCTATATGTTACTGTGACTGACAATATCTGTAAAGCGCTGCGGAATATGATATACAAGTAAGAGAAACAAATATGTATCAAAATTATATAACTCATTTATACAAACAATAACATTTGCTGAAACTGGACAACCTTTTTAATGTTAACTATATATCAACTGTAATGATCAAATAATCTCCAATTAAAGAAAAAACTAATAGAGACTTCAGCATACAGTATGAGCACATATAACCACATATTAAAGGCAAATATAAATTGGCTCTTTTCTAGCTAAATATAATAATATTGTAAATTATTCTAATTGAATGCAAATTGTACACATGTAGCCTTCTTTAACTTGGATCTGATAACTGGCTGCATCATGACATCAAAACTATAGAAAACCACTAAAAAAACTCACGTTGAAGATTGCTGCAAATGTTTAACTAAGTAGAAGTCAGGTTATACTTGGTTACATCTGTACACATGTTAGAATATATTCTTTAGCGACTGGTTTAAGTTGGGTGTAATAAGTGCATTTGCATTTTTATGGAATCTTTAAAATGTCATATAGACCTACTCCAATGATTTTTTTTTCTTTTTTAATTCATTATCCTCACATTTCCCTTTTGAGCCATTTACTGTGCCACCTTTGAGACTCAGATAATTACTTTTCACCAATAAAAAGTAGATTGTAAAAAACAGGCAGCACTCCGTAGTAAAGTGAAGAAAAAAGTGGGTTTATTGCCCCATGCGACGTTTCAGCTCTATAGTGGCTTGATATAGGCTCACTATAGAGCCAAAACGTCGCAAGGGGCAATAAACCCACTTTTTTCTTCACTTGACTACGGAGTGCTGCCTGTTTTTTACAATTTTATTTTGAATGGGATACTATCTTTTCACAGTGGTGAACACCCATATTTATGTGCATATTTTACTGGTGCGGTCATTTATTATATAGCAAAAAAAAAGTAGATATATCCATATAGAACCAAATAAATAAAAATATCTACCTATCCGTCTATTTTTTTCTTATCTATGTCTTTGGATTTTTTTTAAATTAAGTTGTGCCAATTCACAAGCTGCAATAAAAGAACATAATATGAGGTTATGAGTGTTAATGTTCTTTATTAACCTAGGTTTCTAAATACATATACCATGTACTTTAATGTTTTGCAATTGTAAATGTTTAATGTTCAATGGCATAGAAACATCTTCAACAAAACCGTATTATATTTGCTGATCAATAAATTTTGGAGCTCTGAAACCCTGATTTTAAAATTACAGATATATTTACCCTTTACCTCAGCTTCATACAGGCAGATTAGTGCTGGAATAGAATTGAATAGACATAGATAGGATAGGTTCAGTGAGTGACCGCTGCCGGGAATCTGTGCTGTTGTGCTTACTCAGACAGAAAACCCTTTCATTATCGATAATGTACATTGTTTGACAGTACTTGCAATAGAGCAATTTCATCTCTATGCACATTCTTTAAACAAACTTTTTACTGAAGACAATCCTGTTAGTGAAAAATGTTTTTTTAAGGACTTTTTTGGACAAACGTTAACATTTTTCCATTAAATATATAAAGTGCTGCTGATTTTGTCTACATAAATATAAAAAAAAACTCCTTTAATTTATGTACAAGAGGTTTCTTTTTGTTCACCAAATATACAGCCCTGAGGAAATCTTAAAAAACAACTCAGTTCTATACAAACAGTTTCTTGTTGTTGTTCACTCAATATAAGTCTAGCCTGTGTAAATCTTAAATAAAAAACATTAAAAAAGACATTTAGGCATTTAATGTATTTTTTCCCCGCTCTGGTCTGGTGTCTGACCCATACACATTGTGAAGGAGCATTGTTGTTAATCTGAACAAAATATTTTAAGGGTTTCTCTGTATGCAAAAGTGTGCATATATAATTCTATATACAGTATATATAATTCTAGATGTACATCACACCCAGTGTACAGTAGAAGTGGTGGTACTAGTAGTGCATTAAAAAAATAATCTTTGTTATTTCAACGTTATTTTGTCAGTGTGCATTAAAAAATAAGTGGAAAAAAACAGGGAAGGAGACAGGCAAAAGAAGGTGGAAGAGGAAACACTCAATCAAGTACTACTAACAATAGGAATGTGGGTGACAAGAGCAACACTGCATCTGTTTCTGGGTGCACCGTCAGTAGCCACTGAATTGCTCTACGTCCTGAGAATATTGAAGTTTTTGATTATTTAGCTGGCTCAACTTACAGGAGGATATTGCATCTGACAATGATGGGATCTTGTGACAGGCTTCTGTGTGTTCCTCCTCCTCCTACATAACATGTAATTTACTGCAGGGCCTTTCTAGACTGTCAACCGTGCCCCTTTCACATTCTTCACTGACACAGGTCTCTGGTAGTAATGTGGCACCTGTTGAGAAATCTAATTCTCCTTGTCAGAGCAGTCTTGCTCTATTTGATGAACTGTATGAGAACAGTGAAGGTGTGTAGAGTTTTGAATTGCCTTTTGCCCTCTACTAAGCATCTACATATCACAAGGCATTATGGGAAAAGGAGCTGGGAAGCTCATGCGCCCAACAGAGGGCACATGAGCTTCCCAGCTCCTTTTCCCATAATGCCTTGCGATATGTAGATGCTTAGTAGAGGGCAAAAGGCAATTCAAAACTCTACACACCTTCACTGATGCTCTCCTCAAGAAGAGATATTCCCATCCCTAAGCCACTCATTGCCTCCCACAAAGCCAGCCAGTTCACTTTGCTCTGCACTGATGAGGGACAAAAATCCCGAAACGGCACTGTATGCAGATAAGTGAAATTGGCTTGGCTAAAATCCCATTTGTTGTCTCAAGACTCAGTGAGTCAAAAGCAAATTGAGGATCTGTTACATCCAACAGAGGGCGCATGAGCTTCCCAGCTCCTTTTCCCATAATGTCTTGTGATCTGTATGAGAACAGTCAGAATTGTGTGCAAGCAGAGGAAGAAGCCATGATGACTGATGGTGGTGGAGGTAGTAGTTGCTGGGAGTGTGGTTATACTACTACTGGTAGGCATTCTAGTAGGGGAGCCAGATGGATATCTGAAGGTGGAAATTCAGGTGTGCATGGCCATGATGATGTGTTAGAAAAAAGTAGAGATGATGATGATGATGACATAGCTGACGATGATTCTCTTGCGGACAGGACCTGGCAACCAGGTCAGGGTGACAAGGTAATATCAGATGAAGATTGTGGTGGCAGCCCTTGGCAGCCATTCCAGCCATTGCACAAGCCCAACATTCAAAAATCCTGCCCCTGGCAGACCTAGGGGGATCTCTCAAAGTGTAGGTGGTAGCACTGGTGGTGGTAGAGGCAGACTTGTCTCCACTGCTGCTGGCAGCAGCAACTACTTGTGGTCATCTCCAGTGTGGGAATTTTTTGTACATTACTAAACGATAAATCCATGGCAATGTGCAAGATCTGCAAGCAGAAACTTAGCCGTGGCTGTGCAGGAACAAATGTTGGAATGATATCGCTACATATTCACTATTCAAAAGGCAGCACTCTCTTATTTGGAAACATAGACTTGACAGTGACACTGGCAGGGAAAGTGAGCCGGGCTGTTCTCCTACTCCGCCCCATGATCTTCCTTAAGAGAATGTGTGGCCAGGAGACAGTAATATGCGCTCAGTCGTCTGGCAGTTGTGTAACTTAACTCGCACCTGGCCAAGTTGCTGGAAGTACAGTCGCTGCTGCACCACTTATTGGATTCCTCTGCATTTTACCAACTGATGTCAACCTAGATGGAGAATACCCATTCGCTATTATTTCTCTAGGAAAGCTGTCCCTGCTTCATATAGCCATGGGTCAGAGAATGTGGGCCTTCCCTTGGATATGTCAGTCTAAGGAAATTTCTCCCAGTTCCCTACTTCCTTCCCCTCCACCACTCACCCTTACCCTCATGGTCCCCTTCCCCCTACTTTCCCCTGCAAGCACGCTAGCAGACTGATATAAATTTCTCTCTGTTATATTCTCTCTGTTTCTGTTATATTGTTTCATTTTTTATTGTACTCCCTCTTGAAAGCAATGCCAACTCAGGAAGTCAGAGCCCTGTATTTGCAGTTGTCTTAAATGGTAATGTCTTACTATTACCACAAATGATTGTGCGAAGCTCTTGCCTAAAGTATTATTAATCACACCTTTCTGTCCTTGCCTAGATGCTCCTTGTTCTTTTTCTTGTGGTTCCCTTTTTACATATGCTGTATTGTATTATTTGTGATGAACACAGAATATTAAAAAATATTCCTCTTCATTGTTTTTTAATATGTATCAGTACAGTCCACCAGTGCCAAGGGAAATATCAGTTGCCACTCTTGACTCTAGGTTTTAGGGGCATAAAAATATACTTAAAATGGCTAAACATGAGGGCACTGACAGAGCAAATCATTGCCCACCTCTGCTCAGGTTCCAGAGTATGGTTATAAATGGCACATACCTTTATTGGATCAACATTACTAGTGGGTTTGCACAGGGGTTAGTATTGGGCCCTATTTTCTTTATTGCGCGTAAAATACTCTTGTTAAAGGTTTGCACAGTAAAAATGCGAGATTTGGAGGATTTCTGTAGCAACATTGCAGATTAAAAGATTGAACTTGATAGACATATGTCTTTTTACAACCTTGCAGAATACACTTATCAGCATTGAAATTACAACATCAATTATGGTAGCATGCTTCGGCCACACAGCCCTCTCACAGTAGCACAAGTAACACATGGCCAGGGTTGCTGACAGGAACCTCTCAGTTCAGCTACTATTGCTTTAAGGTTATTGTGCCAAACTGGGAAGCTTCTACAGTGTCAGATGCTAAAGAGGCACATGTAAACTCCATTTCTCCTCGACAAGATGCCTGTAATTGATTGTAACTTGTCTGGCTTTCATACCTAATTCTTTGTGCTGCACAGCTTTATACTGACCTCTAGAAGACCCTTGGCTTGCTACCAGAAAACCGCTTCTGTTTCTGACTCTGACGAAACCACTAGGAACTGACCCTTGCTTGATACCGGAAAACCGCTTGGTTCCCAACTCTGACTCTGACATTTCCTCCTGAACTGACTACTGGCCTGGAAGTTTACTCTCCTTATTTATCCTGCTGATTCTGATTTGCCTTATAAGTTTATTGAGTTCTGGTTAGGTTTCTGATTATGGAGTGCTTATTTGTTGTATGGTTTCAGTGGTGATAACTTGGACCACAAATTCAATTCCATCGGGCTTTGTGGCTGGTGCGGATGAAGGCATTTTGGTGCCTGGGTACTTATCTCTCAGCGCTGTATTGGATTTGAACAGCTAGTTATTCTGCTCTTTGTTATCAGCCACATCCTGCTATTTTCTGATATTTGCACTCAGATTGAGCAGGACAGTGCTGCATTTCCCACTATTCCAGGCAGCAGGTAGTGATTTTCAACTTTATATGAATACAATAGTAGAGCATGGAGCTATTAACTCCATAAAAAAATCCAAAATTTCTAGGAGTTGCTATATTCTGATACCCGTAACTTTTTATATTTCTGTGTATGTGGATACATAATACATATTATTTTGCAGGGCCAGATGTACTTTTTATTCATACCATTTTGGTGAATGTTTGTTGTTTTGATCATTTGTTATCCTAATTTTTACGGGTGGTGACAGCAGTTGGGCCCTTTTGATTTTTTTTCCTGTTACAGCATTCAGCATATGGGAAAAATATTTTTATAAGTTTGTAGACCAGGCATTTTCAGACACAGGGATACCTTATGTGCATGTGTTTTACTTTATTTGGTTACTTTTATATGTCTTCTAAGGGACAGGGGGTGGGGTGATTTGAATTTATAATTCTTTTTTTTAAATATTTTTTTACTTATTTTTTTTATTTTTAGTGTTATTTTTAGACCCCCTAGGAGGTCTGATCACTAATTAAATGCACTACAATGCTAAGGCATTTTAAATTTGCAAGGATTCTATTACAAGCTGCCTAGAGCCTGTAATAGAACTTGTAAAGTGGCAAGCCTGGAAGCCTTCAATAGGCTTTTGACTGCTATAGCAGGGAATAAATGATGGGAGACATTGCCACAGGGGTCTCTGCTGTATAATGCATGAACATGTATGCTGTATTATCAGCTCTTGAGCAGCCGTCATATTTAAATATCCAACATCTGCCATAATAGTACGGCAGATGTCCGGAAAGGGTTAAGCTTACAGGTTAATAATAAGATAATAATCACCATCATATTTAGCACTTTTTTTTTTGAAAATGTTATCGTGAGTCATGATTCATTTAAATGTCACTATTAATAATTTAAGATATGTTAAAGACATTAGGTACATATTTTTACATGGAAAGGAACTTCAATATCCTCTAGTAATTAAAAAACATGCTACTTGCATTTAATTAACACTAGAAGTCCCAGAAATTTGGAGCTCCCCCTTGAAGTCCTGAAAGAGGGTCAAATGACCCTTAGTCCAAACTGACAACTCTGATGGCTCCAATTAGCATTTCCTTTCATTTGTAAATGTGGCCATTGTCTGAGGAATCTGCAGGGGGGAATTGTGTTGATCCACCTCAGGTCTTGTAAGAGAGTGTAAAGAAAAGAATGTAAGCTGCTCCTGAGTGTCTGCCCACCCCCCAGCTGCATTGTTGTGCTGGGAATATTTGCTAACACCTTAGCAAATTTGCATGCAGCCTTTTGTGCTGTGGGGGATGTGACTGCTTCTCAAAGTAGTCTGCGACTTGAAATCAAAGTACATCTGTAATGTCCTCCCATATCTTGGCAAGGACCCCAGTCGTCCCAGCGGGGAGAGACTGTCTGAAACTGTAGTGATGAGGCTGATGGAATCATTCATGGACAAGGGCAGAACTGTAACCACGAACAATTTCTTTACATCATTGTCACTTGCACAATGACTGCTTAGCCGGAAAACCACTATCCTCGGCACAGTCA
Source organism: Leptodactylus fallax (assembly GCA_947044405.1). Lineage (NCBI taxonomy): Eukaryota > Metazoa > Chordata > Amphibia > Anura > Leptodactylidae > Leptodactylus > Leptodactylus fallax. The sequence goes on along the minus strand of CAMRHE010000111.1, from coordinate 1,784,046 downwards.
ACAAGAGTCGCCGGGAAATTCCTCAATCCGCTAGACAGATGGACCGCACTGAATTCACCACTCAGGTGTTTTCAACCACTGATGCCACACTGACAGTGTATGCACCCAAACGAAAGAAGGCCGTCTACATTCTCAGCAGCATGCACAGCGTGGTTGAGACTAAGGATACCAACAAAAGGAAGCCAAACACGGTCACACAATACAACCACACAAAGTGCGGTGTGGATGTAATGGACCAAATGGTGCGGGAGTACAGCCTGCATGCAGGAACACGGAGATGGCCATTCGCCGTGTTCTACAACATGATTGACATGGCAGCACTGAATGCTCATGTTCTTTATCAGGCATGCACTGGGGTGCAGGAGAGACGGGTGGACTTCCTGGTTGAGCTTGCAAAAGAGTTAGGTGGCTCTCATGTGACTGAAAAGAAGGCACGCAAGGAGAAACTCCTTCGGCAACAACCTTCCACACCCAGCCCTGGCAAAAGGGCGAAGTGTCAGGTCAACCATCGATGCACGAACAATTGTGCAACTGAGAGATGTGTTGACTGCTACAAATACACGTGTGGCAAATGTACCAGGGACATACCCAGGCAGTGCCAGGTATGTTCCGACAGTGCAGACAGACTGCTGAGTGAGTGCTGAAATGCTAGTCACACAAGAAGGACATGCCACTCACACACACACACGCAGCCCCCCACAGCAGCCTATTGTAAATATGTGTGGAATTGTTTTATTCCTTGTATTTTTTTTATTATTTTCATAACAAAAATAAAAAGCATAGAAACAAATAACAGTTGTTCTTTTGTATATTTACATTTTTGTATATTTAGATTCAAGTCAATGGGTGCAGAAAAAAAAAAAAAAAATCGCAAAAAAATCACAGCTACTTGCGATATTTTTGTGATCTGTCCCATTGGTCATATAGATCACTCTTCTGGGATTTTTTCGCACGAAAAAAATCGCACAAAAAAAAAAAAAATCGCAGGAAAATCGCACCTATGAAAAAAAATCGCACGAAAAAAAAATCGCAGGTGTGCTTGGTGCCATTGAAATACATTGGCAAATCGCAGAAAAAAATTGCATCGCATTGCGATGCGATTTTCGCGCAATTTTTTTTCGCTAGTGTGCTTGAGGCCTTAGACCAGGGGTCGGCAACCTATGGCACGCGTGCCACTCTTGGCACGCGAGGCTTATTCCCCTGGCACGGCAGCGGACTCCTCACCCAGCAGTTTCGATCGGACCAAACACGGCCGAAACTAAACTGCTATTATTATACTGTGGGGTCTCTTCAGACCCCCGAGTATAATAAGCGGAGCCCCCGGGGAGATGATCAAACATAAAAAACAATGTACTCACTATTCCACGCTCCGCAGCCGCTCTGTACTCTTCGGGCGCTTCTGCCTGCAGGGGCCACTATAGAGCATAATACCGTGTGCAGGGACCACTATGGGACATATACCGTGTGCAGGGGCCACTATGGGACATATACCGTGTGCAGGGGCCACTATGGGACATATACCGTGTGCAGGGGCCACTATGGGACATATACCGTGTGCAGGGGCCACTATGGGACATATACCATGTGCAGGGGCCACTATGGGACATATACCGTGTGCAGGGGCCACTATGGAGCATAATACCGTGTGCAGGGGCCACTATAGAGCATAATACCGTGTGCAGGGACCACTATGGGACATATACCGTGTGCAGGGGCCACTATGGAGCATAATACCGTGTGCAGGGGCCACTATGGGACATAATACCGTGTGCAGGGACCGCTATGGGACATATACCGTGTGCAGGGGCCACTATGGGACATATACCGTGTGCAGGGGCCACTATGGGACATATACCGTGTGCAGGGGCCACTATGGAGCATAATACCGTGTGCAGGGGCCACTATAGAGCATAATACCGTGTGCAGGGACCACTATGGGACATATACCGTGTGCAGGGGCCACCATGAAGCATAATACCGTGTGCAGGGGCCACTATAGAGCATAATACCGTGTGCAGGGATCACTATGGGACATATACCGTGTGCAGGGACCACTATGGAGCATAATACCGTGTGCAGGGGCCACTATGGAGCATAATACCGTGTGTAGGGGCCACTATGGAGCATAATACCGTGTGCAGGGGCCACTATGGAGCATAATACCGTGTGCAGGGGCAGCTATGGTACAAATACCGTGTGTAGGGGCCGCTATGGGACATAATACCGTGTGCAGGGGCCGCTATGGGACAAATACCGTGTGCAGAGGACGCTATGGGACATAATACCGTGTGCAGGGGCCACTATGGAGCATAATACCGTGTGCAGGGGCCGCTATGGGACAAATACTGTGTGCAGGGGCAGCTATGGGACAAATACTGTGTGTAGGGGCCGCTATGGGACATAATACCGTGTGCAGGGGCCGCTATGGGACAAATACCGTGTGCAGAGGCTGCTATGGGACATAATACCGTGTGCAGGGGCCACTATAGAGCATAATACCGTGTGCAGGGGCCGCTATGGGACATATACCGTGTGCAGGGTCTGCTATGGGACATATACGGTGTGTAGGGGCCGTTATGGGACATATTGCTGTGTGCAGGGGCCGCTATGGGACAAATACTGTGTGCAGGGACTGCTATGGGACAAATACTGTGTGCAGAGGCAGCTATGGGACAAATGCCGTGTGCAGAGGCAGCTATGGGACATATACCATGTTGAAGGGGCCGCTATGGGACATAATACCGTGTGCAGGGACCACTATGGGACATTATTCTGTATAACGGTGTGTTTTCTATATTAAGGATGTGTTTTTGCACAGAAAACTCCGGCTTTGTTTTTTTTTGTGCAAAAATGCACCAGTTTTACATTGAATGAAAAAGTTCCAAATATAGCTGCATCCAGATACATAGTGTGTATTCACCATAAGGATGCCGCCATACGGGGCTCATGGACACAATAAATTTACCACTAATTGGGGGCTGCACATGGACTTTCATTGCTTCTAATCAGAAAGTACAGGAGTGTCCCAGGAAATAGCAGTAAACGCATGTGTCCTAAAGCATCTGGTGGCAGCACTTCTGTGTTATGGTTTGTGGTATATGACTTTAGTTTAGGGGTCGTCAGACTTACAATTATTGACCGGCACTCCGAGTACCTCATCTTTGATTTTTTTATTAAAATCGGCACGCCGAACAAAAAAGGTTGCCTACCCCTGCCTTAGACAAATGCTTCTGGTCATTACTCACAGCTGTACCTTGCTCTAAAATTTCTAATTCTATTTAAAATATATAAAAAATGATTAATTGTTTCAGTGCTTTTTTGCTCAAATAAAACTAAACTTAATACAATATGTATAGTCTTTATATTATCAAATACAATAAACTGAATAGAACTAACTAGACACTAAATGGCTAAACTCAATGGAAAACAACAACCTCCTGTGGTGTGACAGTAATGGCCTTAATTACAGAACAAAAGACGGTGATTATAGGATGTTAGATAAAATCCTTCAGGTCATTCGACCCGTCTCTGGGTTCCAAAGGTAGAAATGTTAAATGACCCCTCTCTGGGACTTCTAGTGTTAACCAGTTGTGCATTTATTGACATAGTTAATTGACTTCACTGGGATAAAGATAAAAGTGTACAATAATATAAACCAATTTATTATAAATGTCCATGTGCAATGCCCTCAAACTCTACAGCAAATCAAAAAGACACTTCTGACTTATTGATTTGAATGATTCCTCTTATGTGACAAGGGATTTTTCCTTAGCTACTAGAAAATATTAATGAAAAGCACAAAAATGTTTGAAAGTAAATTGCAGGACCGAATGTTCTGTTTCATATTTTGGGGCAAGAACAAAAGAAGAAAAATATGACATTATACAAAACATATCAGTTTTTAAATTATTTTTAAATAGCATGCAATACAATAGAACTTGACCTAAACAAGTTTTCTATCCTATATCTACAATGAGACCTCTCTGTGACAACCACCCAAAATTGGTTTTAAAAGTGGACTTACAAGTAGGTGGTTTTCTCAAAGATGGGCAGTATAAATAATACATGGTGGAACTGAAAATCTGTCACAGAATGTGTGGTCTGAATAAGGAGTTGTTCTTCTTAAAGAGGTGGTCTTATGCAGAGGTTTCACTGTATGTAAATAGCACTATGTAAATGCAGTGTGTGTTAAAAAGGAGTTGTGTATAAATAAACAATCTGTGTCTGATGAAGGTTGCATAGTGCCAACCGAAACATCACATTTGTAGTTTAGATTGTATACCACAATTGCATCTGAGACTGTTGGAGTGACAAGTTTATTTACACATTGCATTATGGGGTGGTTCCCTACTAGGTCCCTGAGCTAGTGGAGTGACGTGTATCTTCTTGTTTCTTCTTCTCGAGATTGTAAAAGTCGTCCGGTTATTATGACAGTCTGGAGCCTTATGAAGGCTCCCAGGCTTGTCTTAACTATATGCCTATTGAGGCTTGCCTTTGGCATATAGCTGTTTACTTATAGACTGCAATACAGTAGTATATAAAAAAATATATATTAAAATTTTAATCACCCCTCTTTCCCTCCATCTCAAAGATAAATAAACAAAAATAAATATAAACAAATTATATATTCCCATGTCAGAAAACACTTGGTATAAAAACATATAAAAAATGTTTTTCATGCACCATAGCAGGAAAAAAATCAAAATGGTGAAATTGACATTTTTTCGCCATTTAGCCTCGAATAGAAATGAAATAAAAAGTGATCAAAGCAACAGACATTCCCCAAAATAATATAAGTAAAAAGTACACCTGGCTGTACAAAAAACAACACCTTATTTATCCCCATACAAGCAAATATAAAAAAGTTACAGGTATCCAAATAAAGCGACTCCTAGAAATTTAGAATATAGGTGACATGTAACGCCTTAACAACGAAGCCCATAAGAAACTAACACAAATGCAGTTTTTCTCCAGTTTCACTCTATTCTGAATTTTTTTCCAGCTTCCATGTATGTCTTGCGGAAAATTAAATAGTATCATTAGGAGAATCAATTTGTTCTGAAAAAAATTAAGTGCTCACATGGCTCTGTGAACAGAAAAATAAAAAAAAATTATGGCTCTTAGAAAGCAAGGAGTTAAAAAATGAAAATTGAAAGTCAAATAATGCCTGTGGCAGGAAGAGGTTAAACAACTGACTTTTTTTTTTCAGACTAGCACAGGCTGCAAGACCAGTTATTTGGTGAGCAACAAAAAATGCTTAAAGAAGACCTTTCATGTCCTCATGAAAGTGTAGTTTTATATACCGCTAGGAAGCCGACAGTGCCGACAAGGATTTTCAGATATTTTGCACCTCTGGTAGCCAGGGCAATTTTCATAGTTTTGAGATGGACAAATAAAACCTAAATTGCAACATTAAAAAATCATACAAACCCCCCATACCTATATATTTTCTGAAAGCAGATACCTGAAGCATTGTCGAAATGCCACTTAGTACTGTATATGAACTAGCACCTTCATGCAATTTTGATTTAAAGTGTAAGTTTTATTTAAAAAAAAACCCGCTAATACATTTGTATTAATTGCTAAAAGTGTAAACCAAACAAAAAGTTATATGCGCCAAACCTCCTAAATATATATGTAGAGTTAATTCATATGACTAAGTCCTAGACCTGCATTTTTTTGTTTCCTCTGCGAACTTTCTGCTTCAATTACACCTATGGGGAAATTGCCAGCGTTTACGTAGGTATATTTGACATGCTGCGATTTCCAAAATCAAAAAATCGCAGAAATAAGCCAACCAAATTTGTGCATGCAAATTAAATAGGGGCTTACATAAGAATATAATTTTCTATTCCCCTATAAAAATTGTAACTCTAATGAATAATTATAATCTCTATACCAAACTAATGTGATAACTAGGGCCGGTTTCAGAATGGTGTAACATGGACGCTTTATTGCTTACATATTATGGATGCAACCTCTGAAGTTCTTGCGGTTCATCATTACTGGTGTTAGAGAGCCATAGTGTCAAATGTAAACTTTATTGATGACTTTGTGTATGTGTTTGTGAAAGATCCTCAGTGCGCCAACACCGCTTTGGCCCACACCTGAGTCTTCTTTCATAAAAAACCACACTCACCACCAGTGAGTGTTGGGTTCACAAGATAAATACAAGACAAGCTTTCTAAATTTTATATATTTATTAACCCCTAAATGGGTTGGTATTAACATGCTCTGGTATGTGTGAATAACCAGTGGAGGCTTCTGGCAGCAGCATCACAGCCTGCATGCTCTTCACAGTATATTGCAATAGTCTCTCTGTAGTCTCATCAAAGTATTCTCCTTGTAGTCTCAGCCCAATCTCCTCCCACTGACCTCTTACCTCATCTTTTATACCCTTGATTATACCACCCAGAATGGGATCACCGACAACGGCAAGTCTGATTGATTAATGCACTCAAGTCCAGATCTTTTGTAAGGAGATGAGACCAAGTGAAATGATACAATGTTATCAACCATGTCTGATCTACCAGCCCAGGCTGAACAATGCATGTTTATTTGATCACTCAGGCCTATGTAAGAATTCAATGGAGCTATTCTGGGATGGATACAAAGCCCTATCGTTACAGTGTTGCCACTATTGATAACATACAACTAGGATTAGGGCTGCGCACATTATGAGTACATGGAACTAAGAGGGAGATACGATACCCAGAGATCAAAATACAGCTTTGAGTTATAGCCATATTTAAGTGGAATCATCACAGTGTTGTGTAAGTGTTTGGTGCAAACAACTGGGTTACAGTGCTAATAAACTTCCTGGTTATGTTCAGAGGGATATTACATAAGAATACCCTTCTGATTAGGTTCAAAGGATATTATATTATCCCTCTATGTGACAATCAGAGAACAAAAGTATAGTATGCTCTCTGATTGATATGAAATCCATACTACCCCTATCCCTGTGATCACTTGCAGTTTATGCACAGACAATGATGATTTATCACTGCCTCTGCAGTCTACAGCTCTGCCCCTCCTTCTCCTCCACGCTGCCAGAGCCAATGCCTGCTATCAGAGTTCCCTCTGATCGTGGGCATTGCAAGCCAGGACCCCCCCCAAAGATAAAAAAAAAAGTTGCAGGCCGGCTCCTGCGTTACGAGATTGTGGGAGCTGACCTGTCTATGACCCGCTTCACTAGTAACATAGCGAAAGTCTCATAGGCTGCAACACAGTTGCACTGCAGTCTATGAGATCTGTAATCAAGCCCCCTAAAAGGGTTCTAATAAAATAGTAAAAAAGGCCATTTTTTAAAATATAAAAAACAAAAAACTAAAAGTTCAAATCACCCTCTTTCCCTAGAATACATATAAAACTAAAAAATTACTGTGAAACACATACACATTAGTTATCCCCATGTCCGAAATCGCCAAGTCTACAAGCAAAAAAATAAATTTTCCTACGTGAATGCCGTAGCGGAAAAAAAATATCCAAATTGCCAGACTGGGTTTTTTTTTTTTTTGCAGTTTCACCTCTGAAAATTTTTTTTTATAAAAAATGATCAAAGCAATAGACATTCCCCAAAATGGTATAACTGAAAAGTACACCTGGCCTCACAAAAAAAGACTGTACATCCCTGTACACAGAAATATAAAAAAGTTATGTGTGTCAGAATATGGCGACTTTACAAAAAAAATATTTTTTTGCAAAAGTTTGGATTTTTATTTATGGAAAAATGTAAATAAAACTATATAAATTTGGTATCCCTGGAATTGTACCAAAACATAGAATACAGGTGACATATCATTTTGGGTGCATAGTGAACGCCATAAATACGAAGCCCGTAAGAAAGTCACACGAATACACTTTTTCTCCAATTCCAATTTATCCCTATTTTGAATTTTTTTTTCCAGCTTCCCAGTACATTGTACAGAATAATAAATGGTACCATTATAAAGAACAATTTGTCCCGCAAACATTAAGCCCTCATATGGCTCTGTGAACGGCTTAATCGAAAATCGAAAAATGCCGATGGAAGGGGTTAAACACTCTGTAGACTGATCAAACTGCTCTTTTGCAAAACATACTTAGAAAACATTAAATTATTGGCAATCAAAGGGTTACTGACCTTTGTCTGTTTTGCTGTTGCAGTCAGGCTCACAAAGCACAGATATTGTTCCTCACTCCTATGATTTCTATCACAGATTATCTAGCTCTATTGCAATTTGCAAGCTTTGCAGCACTCAATGCTCTGTATCATGCAGTGTGATGAGTAACACATCCATCTCTACATCCACCATCACTGAATTCCCTTGTGTTCAAGCCCACAGCACCTTATATAGTGTATATGACATTTTCACTGTAGGGTGTCCACTTACCACTGACTATTGGATGAAAGGTTACCAGCTGTTGTCAGATTTGGCCATAACATCACAGTGACTCATAAAACTCATCTCTTCTGTATTTTTCCTGGGCAATATACATTGCGGTGGTCATCTTTGTTTGAGACAAATCACTATTTATTCAGTTTTGTTAAAAATCAAACAATTTGGAATATTTGGGTCAAACCCAGCTTCTGATGAATTGGTTCGCCCATCTGTATCCATAACTAAAGATGAGCAAACCTCCCAATGTTTGTTTTGTTTTGTGTTCGTGTGACTAAGGACCCTGATTCGGTTGCTCTGTCTCTTGGTCTCCTTGGTGATGTCCTGCACCCAAGGCCAACGCTGGGGCCTGTGATTGGTCCTTACCAGTCACATGGGCATGCTGAGCATCATGACGCTTGGCGTGCCCATGTGACCACTATAGCCCAATCTCAGGCCTCAGCTGTGACCTCGGGTGCATGACATCACCAGGAGATTGCTGGATGCTGCTAGGAGGCCCAAAAGAGCTCAGGGTAAGATGAGAATATTTTTTTTTTTTTTATCTCCGATGGATCTCCACCTATAATACTCTGGGGTCTGAAGAGTTAGAAAGGGTAAGCTTAGGTAGTCTGAAATGTGCTAGATTTTTTGCCGTGGTTGATGGTGGATGATAATTATGTTGCATTTTTAGAGCTAGTATAACTTTGGACCAGAATTTAGCACATTTTGTTGCATTTAAGTCAGCCTACAACAGATTTCATGTTAAGCTCTGTCCCTTTTATGCAGAACCAAGACCACTTGTTGAGCAAGTCAGAAAAATTTTATCTTAAACTAGATGTGCCAAATATGCCAGTATATGCAATAACACACTACATTTTGCACCAGGAAAAAGTTCTAACCAGACTAGTAAATATGCCTCAAAATTTTAGTGACACTTATTGTTGTATCACCAGGAGTCAGGACTAGAACCTGTGACGTGAGTGCTGAAGTGGCGTTTTTTTTTTTTCACTTTTTTTATGTGTCTTTTTATTTATTTTTTCATACATTGTGCCTCCATAAGCTTTTTGCTGATTTCCCCTGTAGCCCCAATAGCAGAAGGAATGCAGCCTCTTATCACTAACTATAGGGTTGATCTGGGCCCTCTGGGACCAAGAAGAACATGTAGTTCCTAGCCTCTTGCAGATCCCATACCTGTGTACACAGTGCTCATTGAGCACTGTGTACACAGCATTTGGGAAGGCAAATATATGGAGCTACAGCTTTATTAACAGCCAATTCCCAGCTTCTGAGATTTCATGCTGCTTCTTAGCTCTGCAAGAACGTATATACAGTGGGTACGGAAAGTATACAGACCCCTTTACTGAATTTCCCCACTGTGGGACTATTAAAGGACTATTATTATTATTATTAAATTTTTCACTCTTTGTTTCATTGCAGCCATTTGCTAAAAGCAAAAAAGTTAAATTTTATTTCTCATTAATGTACACTCAGCACCCCATCTTGACAGAAAAAACATGCCTTTGTTATTTTAGCTGTGTGCTTAGGGTCATTGTCTTGATGGAAGGTGAACCTTCGGCCCAGTTTAAAGTCCAGATCATATCTCCGTACTTGGCCGCATCCATCTTTCCTTCAATTGCAACCAGTCGTCCTGTCCCTGCAGCTGAAAAACACCCCCACAGCATGATGCTGCCACCACCATGTTTCACTTTTGGGATTGTATTGGGCAGGTGATGAGTGGTTCCTGGTTTTCTCCACACATACCGCTTAGAATTAGCGCCAAAAAGTTCAATCTTCGTCTCATCAGACCAGAGAATCTTATTTCTCATAGTCTGGCAAACTCTATGCAGGCTTTCATATGTCTTGCACTGGGGAGAGGCTTCCTTCGGGCCACTCTGCCATAAAACCCCGAATGGTGGAGGGCTGCAGTGAGAGTTGACTTTGTGGAACTTTCTCCCATCTCCCTACTGCATCTCTGGAGCTCAGCCACAGTGATCTTTGGGTTCTTCTTTACCTCTCTCACAAAGGCTGTTCTCTCAGGATTGCTCAGTTTGGCTGGACAGCCAGGTCTAGGAAGAGTTCTGGTCGTCCCAAACGTCTTCCATTTAAGGATTATGGAGGCCACTGTACTCTTAGGAATCTTGAGTGCTGCAGAAATTCTTTTGTAACCTTGGCCAGATCTGTGCCTTGCCACAATTCTGTCTCTGAGCTCCTTGGGCAGTTCCTTTGACCTCATGATTCTCATTTGCTCTGACATGCACTGTGAGCTGTGAGGTCTTATATAGACAGGTGTGTGCCTTTCCTAATCAAGTCCAATCAGTTTAATTAAACACAGCTGGACTCCAATGAAGGAGTAGAACCATCTCAAGGAGGATCAGAAGGAAATGGACAGCTTGTGAGTTAAATATGAGTGTCACAGCAAAGGGTCTGAATACTTATGACCGTGTGATATTTCAGTTTTTCTTTTTTAATAAATTTGCAAAAATATCTACATTTCTGTTTTTTTCTGTCAAGATGGGGTGCTGAGTGTACATTAATGAGAAATAAAATGAATTTTTTTTTCTTTTAGCAAATGGCTACAATGAAACAAAGAGTGAAAAATTTAAAGGGGTCTGAATACTTTCCGTACCCACTGTATATATATCGGAAACAGTCAAATTATATAAGTATAACTTTATCTTATACAAACAGCAACGGGTAGATTGGTAGAACATTTTTAGATTGAGGTTAATGCATCAATATGTTGGCTCCAGTTTTCTGGTATAACAGTAAAGCCTAATCTAGTTCCTTGCTGTAATACAATTAAGTTTCTGGCAAGTGGACTTCCTGATATACTTCACAATTAACCCTTCCTGCCACAGCCATTTTTCATTTTTTTTTTTTTTTTCTATTCACATAGCCTATAGCACATAGTGTATATTTTTTACAGGGCAAATTGTACATCATAATTAAACCATTTAATATTCAATAAAACAGGCGGTGGATGGACTCTCCGTTTTTTTGGGGTCCCCACGAACACTAGTGTGAACCTAGCATAAGCTGAAAAAAATTCATAATGGGGTGGAATGTAAAAAATGCTATTGCATCATTTTTCTTATGGGTTTTCTTTTTAAAGAGTTTACTGTGTAGAAAAAAAATATTTACAACATTTACTCTGTGGGTCAGTATGATCATGGCAATACCAAATAAATTAGAATATCTTTGAAATGTTTATTTATTTCAGTAATTAAATTAAAAAAGTGACCTCCTATATATATTCTTTACACACAGAGTGTTCTATTTCAAGTGTCTTATTTCTGTAAATGTTGATTATGGATTACAGGTAATGAAAACCCAAATCTAAGAAAATTGGAATATTGTGAAGAAGTTCAGTATTGTAAATTCAGTATGTCACCTGCCAAGGTTTTCTAAGCCTTTAAATGGTCCCTCAGTCTGATTCAGTAGGACACACAATCATGGAAGACGCTGAGTATGAATTGAATTACTGAAATAAATGAACTTTTCAAAAATATTCTAATTTATTGAGATGCAACTGTATGTAGTGTCACTTGCACCTGGCATAAGCTCAAGACTAAACACTTGCATCAATTAATGCAAAGAAAAAGATGTGAATTGTGGAGAAAAATGGCATGAGCTCATGGAAACAATGCACAATAAACCTTCATTCGTGGTATCAAGGTCTCAATCCACAGAAAGGTGTGTAATCTGCAAAAATATATTAGAAGGCATGAATATTGGGAGGAAGAGGAGAGTGGGGGCAGGCAGGATTATGTACTGGAGTCTGTCCATATCATCATCATGAGATTTTTCGTAGTAGGTGGGGGATTTGAAGGGGGGTATTAGAGTCCCAATATAACGGTATGAGGGTTTTTGCTATTGAGAGCAGTTGGCACCACAATTGTTTGGGGAATTCTTTAGGTAGTAAAGGCCAGAGTTTGAGGAAAATAACTGATGGAGATGCATTTGGTCACCACATTTCAGGTAAAAAATGTGTTGGACTTGTGTCTAGTAGGTTCGAACCTCATCGCATTCCCACCAGATATGAAAGTAAGTGCCAGGGTGTATATGACATCACAAGCACAATGGAGATGTGTCATAGGAAGAATTATGTATCAGAGATGGTCTTTTGTATTACCTTGAGGTTAGTTTGTAAGTGGATTCCTGTAGATGGACACACCTTGAAGGGCCTAGAGAGCGTCTGAATATAGTCTTAGTGTCTTCTGGTGACACGAAGATCTGCAATTCTGACTCCCATGCTCTCAAGAAGGAATGCAGAGGACTTCCCCTGTTCTTGTAGCAATTGGACATAGAGTAGGGACCAGAGTTTCTTTGGTAGGTGTTTTTGAAGGAAGAACATTTCCACCCACGAGGTGGGTTGATCAGAGGACTCTGACTTCAGCTCTCCTAGACTCCTTTGATAGAATGATAGATTAGCAAGTGTATTATTGCAAAATCCGAGTTTAATTTAAATTTTGAATAGGTCCGAAAGGATTGGTCTAGTAATGTAGCATCTTATGGGAGGTTCCTAGCCGCTTTTGGGAGTGTAGAGAAAGCATTCAGTGAGGCTGTCCTAAAGATTATTAGATCCTGGGCAGACATAATCGGAATAAGGCCCTGGGGTAGGGATAGAAGGCGTCTAATCCATCGGTTAAAGGATTCCTGGCCAAAATCAATTTGGCAAGTCTCTGCAGAAGCCATATAGTAGCTGTCAGGGGTAAGCCTACCATAGATTCCTCCATCGGCACATAAAGTTTAGTAGTCTGGTGGTTAAACCACCGTAGGGCTCTGGATAACTATTAACATGATTAATAAATGTGCAGATCTGGGAGACCAATAGCACCAGATTTTTTTGGGAGATGAGGGAAAATAAAGTTTCTGATTTAAATGCTATACTAACCCCATTTCTCTTTTTCATGTTATGCCACGAGTGGTACCACATCAAGATTTATTTTCAAGGAAAGTGAGTTTCTTGAAGCAGTTTGAATGAGGACCTGGCTTTTTTAATGGCAGGGTTCACCTGGGAGCGCTTAGTGGGAGAGTTGAGACCAGGGGCATAACTATCGGGATAGCAGCGGTAGCGGCTGCCACAGGGCCCGGGACATTAGGGGCCCCGGAGCCCTGTGGCAGATGCTACCGCGAACCCCACAAACCAGTGGCAGGGTACGGAGCCCGCGGCCAGCTGGAGATGGCCGGGCCCTGGACCATTATGATAGTGGTCGGGGAAAGCCTGGTTCCCCGACCGCTATACATACTGTTATTGGAAAGGGACCCTGGCATATTGCAGGCCCCTTTCCAATAGATGGCAGCCCAGGGGAGGTGACTGAAAACAATAAACACATATTCTCACCTCTCCTGGGCGCAGCGTTCTCTCCGGCGCTCCTCCGTCATGAGACTGAGTCCTGTGATTAGGCCTCAGCGGTCACATGGGGCGCGGCTGCGTAATGACGTCAGTGCGCCCCCCATGTGACCGCTGAGGCCAAATCACAAGCCTCGGCAGCGACATCGGAAGAGGGCCTGAAGACGCTGAAGACGACAGGATGGAGCGAGGATGCCAAGGAAAGGTAAGGCAAGGTGAGTATGAATGTTTGTTATTTTTAATCACCTTCCCTGGGCCTCCGATTATTATACAAATGTATGCAGGGATAAGCTTCACTGATTCACAGTGAGATGGTCTTGGGGGAAGATTATGATGGAACAGATGATCAGGGGAACTAGACAGGAAGTAGATAGGTAACTGACAGCTAACACCCTGCTCCATTAAGCTCAGTCAGACTCTGTACGGAAACTGTCTTGTAGAAACAGGCGGAAGCATGCGTAATAGTACAGTGCTTGGTCAGGGGTTCCACAATAATAATGTCCCCTCACCCCTCACGCAACGAGATCAGCGGGTTCTAAAATATATTTATACCCAGATCAGAGTGATAAGAGCATCCCTGGTTCAGGTCCCCTAGTGGGACATCAAGAAAGTTTTTTAAACAGTGTAAAAAAAAAAAAATTAAGTGTGTTAAAAAAAAAAAAAAAAGAATAAAGCCCCAAACTGCCCCTTTGCTATATAAAATGAATTCTATAAAAAAAAACTAACAATTTTGATACATATTTTGTATCGCTGCATCCGTAATAACCCGTACAGTGAAACTGAAACATTATTTAACCTGCACGATGAACATTGGAAAAAAAAAACTGAAAAAAAAAATGCTGGAAATAATGATTTTTGGCTATCTTACCTTACAAAAAATGCTATAAAAAGTTATCAAAAAGTAATGTGTACCCCAAAGCAGTAACAATAAAAAGCACAAGTCATCCTGCAAAAAAAAAAAAAAAGCCCTCAACCAATAAAAATGCATCTCAGAAAATGGTGATGCAAAAATAATTGATTTATATCCCCAAATGGGATTTTGCTCTGCAAAATTAGTAACACTTAAAAAAAATATTATAAATTAGGTATCGCCGTAATCGTACCGATTCATCCAAATCATTAGAATAAAACTGGCTGTGACAGGAAGAGACTGTATAAGCTGTTCGAGTGTATATCAAGGTATACCCCAAGTTTAGAGGTTACGAGGGAAAATACACCAGAAGTGACCCTCCCCCCACACACCCTAATCATAGGAGCTACTGGGAAAATAATAGGGAATTTGATGTTCCTAACTCACTCCGCACAGCTTACATATTCACTTTTCACCATCCGTTCTGCATCTGGGAAACTAATGCTCTTTGATAAATTCTTTAAGGAGTGCAGTTTTCAAAATGACTCACGCAACAAAATTACTCCCTAGGGGATTCCACTTTTCTGGTACCTAAGGGGCTCTGCAAACTTGACATGGCGTACAGATACCAAACATGTAGCTCTGCACTCCAAAAGCCACATAGCGCTCCTTCACATCTGTGCCCTGCTGTGTGCCCAAAATTAGGTTTATGGCCACATGTATGAAACTGCTGTACTGAGGATAACGTACCTAATGTCAAATGGGGGTATAAGGGCTCCTTCCCTTCTGCCGGGCAAAGAAGGGAAGGAGCGCTTTTTGGTTTTCATATATCATCATATTTAGATGATTTGGTTTTTGGATGTCATGAGACTTTTGCAGAGCTCCTGAAATGCCAGTTAAATGGAATCCTCTGACACATGACCCCATATTGGGAACTACACCCCTGAAGAAATTTATCCAGTGGTATGGTAAGCGTTTTTCTAACCCCCCAAGTGCAAAGTGGCATGACGTCCAAAAACCAAATTGTGCTACAAAAACCAAAGTAAATCCAAAGTGTTCCTTCCCTTCTGTGCTCAGCTCGGCCCAAACAACAGTTTATACGCACATATGGCATTGTTAAGTACATTATCCTGGGTACACCAGTGTCATACATGTGGGCATAAACTGCAGTTTTGGCACACAAGAGGGCGCACATGTGAAGGAGCGCTATGTGCTTATGGCGCACAGATTTAGATTGTTGGTTTTTAGATGCCATGTCACGTTTGCAGAGACACTAAAATTGCCCCTACAAAATGGGGTCACTTCTTGTAATTCCAATTTACTGGCTTCTCCAGGGCTCTGCAAAAACAACATGGTGTCCAGAAAGTCCCTCTAAATCTGTACTCCAAAAGCTAAAAAGCACAGTGCTCCTTTCCTTCTGAGCCCTATTGTGAGCCCAAGCAGCAGTTTATAACAAATACTTTTTTGTACCCGGGATAGCCCACTTAATAGTTTTAGGATTGCGTATCTCTGATGACACAAAGTGGGCACAACATATTGGGCACTGAAATGGAATATTTTTATAAAAGTTTCAATTTTCACTTTGTACATTAATTTTCCAAGCCCCACCATTTACCCATACAGCAGTTTACAATTACATATGAGGTATTGCCATGTTCAGGAGAAATTGTGTAGGAAGCAGTGGTGTGTTTTTTTCTTCTTTAACACCTTGTAAAAATGAAAAATTTGGGGCTAAATGGATGGTTTATAGGAAAAAAAGTAATTTTTAATTTTTACGTCCCAATTCTAATAAAATATGTGAAACAGCAATGAGGTCAAAATGCTCACCATACCCCTTGATAACTTCCTTGAGGGATGCATTTTCCAAAATGGGGTCACTTTTTGAGGGGTTTCCATTGTAATGGTACTTTAGGTGCTCTGCAAATGTGACATGGCACCTGAAAACTATTCCAGCAAAATCTTCCCTCCAAAAGCCAAATAGCACACTTTCCATTCCAAACTCCTCCATATACTCTGACAACAGATTACGACCACATATGAGGTATTGCCGTGATCAGGAGCAATTGTTTAACAGATTGTTTAAACAAGGGGTTTCTCCTTTAACCCCTTGTGAAAATGAAAACTTTGGGGACAAAGTGACATTTTAGTAATTTTTCTTTTACACATCCCAATGTTAATAAAATCTGTGAAATGGCTGTTAGGTCAAAATGCTCATTATACCCTTTGATAAATTTTGTGAAGGGTGTAGTTTCCAAAATAGGGTCACTTTTGGAGGGTTTCCATTGTATTAGTACTGTAGGGGCTCTGCAAATGAGACATGGCACCTCAAAACTATTCGCTCCTACCCTTCCGTGCACTGCCGTGTGCCCAAACATAAGTTTACATCCACACGTGGGGTATTTCTGTGCTCAGGAGAAATTGTTTAATAAACTGTGAGATGCATTTTCTCCTTTAACCCTTTGTGAATGTGTTAATTTTATGGATAAATGAATGTATTATTGAAAAAAATGAAATGTCTAAACTTTACCTCCATATTGTTTTAATTCCTGTGGAAAGCTTAAAGGGTTAACAAACTTCCCAAATGCTGTTTTGAATTATTTGAGGGATGTAGTTTTGAAAATGGGGTGATTTATGGGGGGTTTCTAATATATAGGCATTTATAATGCCTTTCAGAACTGAAGGGGTCCCAAAAAAATTAGTTTGGGAAATTTTCTTGTAAATATGGAAAATCGTTGTTACACTTGTAAACCTTCTAACGTTCAAAATAAATTAAAGGATGATTAAAATATAATGCCAATATAAAGCAAAGATATGGTAGATAATATTTATTAATGTACAGGTGCATCTTAATAAATTAGAGCATCTTTGAAATGTTTATATATTTCAGAAATTAAATTAAAAAAGTGACCTCCTATATTTTCTAGATTCTTTACACACAGTGTTCTATTTCAAGTGTTTTATTTCTGTAAATGTTGATTGTGGATTACAGCTAATGAAAACCCAAATCTAAGAAAAATAGAATATTGTGAAAAAGTTCAGTATTGTAAATTCAGTGTGTCACCTGCCAAGGTTTCCTAAGCCTTTAAATGGTCCCTCAGTCTGGTTCAGTAGGACACACAATCATGGAAGACGCTGATTATGAATTGAATTACTGAAATGAATGAACGGTGCAAAAATATTCTAATTTATTGAGATGCATCTGTATTTGGGTGGTATGACTATCTGTCTGAAAAGCAGAGCATTCTGTAAATTTCCTATTTTTTTTTAATAAATAAATACAAATATATTGATCAATGTGTACCACTTACATGAAGTACAATGTGTCATGAAAAAACGCTCTAAAAAACTTGTGTAAGTTAAAGTGTCTCAAAGTGATTGTGATATAAAATAATACATGTCAGTTTTGAAAAACTGGGGGTTAATATACTTGTCAGTGTCCTTCTGGGATTTTTTAAAGTTGTTTGCCGTAGTATGTGAGTCTGTATTTTTGATTTGGCCAATCTTGACCATATTGCCAGTGAGCTTGTCTATCTAAGCCAGGCTGAAGTACGTAATTAATTTCTCAGGTTGGCATTGGGCTAAGGTTCAGCTGTGCCAAACGACACCTACCAGGGGTTCAGAGATAAGTTTAGATCTCCCCCGACTATTACCATGACTTCAGCAAACTCTTGCAGGGCCTTAAGGGTTTGGACTATCCATAAAACTTGGTTTTTGTTAGGTGTGTATAAGTTGGCCAGGGTATATGATGTGTTATTAATAGAGTCCTTGAGAAAGAGGAACCTCCCTTGAGGGTCACAGATTTGTGCTTTAAGGGTAAAGAGGGTATATTTGTTGATGGAAATGCTTGCCCCTCTGGCTGACTCGTGATAAGTGCTGTGCGACCAGAAGTCCTGTTTAGATAATTTTGGGTTTTTCCCCAACTTAAAGTGTGTCTCCTGTAGCATGGCTATGGAGACTGTTTACATAGTTAATAATTTATCTGGCTACAATTTAAGATACATTCAGATCTCTCACATTAAAGGAGCAAACTTTCATATCACCCGCCATCAATATAAACAGACATATTTTTACCTAATAAACACGATGCTGTAACCAAGAGGGTACAGATAAATTGTAATAGTTGGGCATGAAGGCCTTTGTAGAGAAGGCCAAAAATATGGAAAATAACACAGAAATTTGGTAGACCCACTGGTGGGCTATCCGTGAATGAAGTGTAGACATAGATATGACACTGTCGGTCTCATCATATTAAATCAAACAATTTAAACAAGATAATGCAGAGCCAGAACATAACTATAGTTCTGGACATAAGGCAAAAGTGGTTAAATCAGTGAATGGGAGCAAAACCTGAAAAGGAAGCAATGGTTATGAAAAAACAGAAAGAACTTAGTGGTGGTGAATCCTGATGGTCCATTGGAAGATTGTAGATGGTTCTTTTCGGTTTAATTCACACCAAGTCCTCATCCACTTGGCGTTGTTGCTCTGGAGAAGTCTGTGAAGTCAAGGTGTGGGGTTGGAGCAGCATAAAAAACTCTGAGAATGAAAGTTAATAGAAACTGAGTTAAGTTCCAGATAGAGAGACATTATTGCTTGGGGGTGATTTATTCCAAAGGCAAAGGTGGAGTAGAGAGCAGTATAGTTGGGGGATCTCGTATTGGGGTGCAAACATTTTTCAAATTCTCCATCGTAGACAGGGTCGGACCGAGCCCCGACTACTAGTTCTCATGTCATGGAGGCCCGATCAGGATCCTGACCATCCCGATCGGGCCCCTGACCAGGGGGTGCGACTGTGACCGGGCTCGATGGGGTATGGTGCCTGTGGCCAGCTGGAGATGGCCGGGGCCCCGGGCAACTATGATAGCGGTTGGGGAAAGCCTGGTTCCCTGACCGCTATACATACTGTTATTGGAAAGGGACCCTGGCATATTGTAGGCCCCTTTCCAATAGATGGCAGCCCAGGGGAGGTGACTGAAAACAATAAACACATATTCTCACCTCTCCTGGGCACAGCCTTCTCTCCGGCGCTCCTCCGTCATGTGACTGAGGGCTGTGATTAGGCCCCAGCAGTCACATGGGCGCGGCCGCGTAATGACGTCAGTGCGCCCCCACGTGACCGCTGAGGCCCAATCACAGGCCTCAATAGCGACGTCGGAAAAGGGCCTGAAGACGCTGAAGACGACAGGATGGAGTGAGGATGCCAAGGAAAGGTAAGGCAAGGTGAGTATGAGAGTTTGTTATTTTTAATCACTTCCCCATGGCCTCCGATTATTATACTCTGGGGTCTGAGGAGACCCCAGAGTATAATAATAGCACCGAAGCGGGGGGGGGGCTATTGGGTGCATATAATACTGGGTGGGGGCCATTGTGGAGCTTATAATACAGTGTGGGGGCCACTGTGGAGCTTATAATACTGTGTGGGGGCCACTGTGGAGCTTATAATACTGGGTGGGGGCCACTGTGGAGCTTATAATACTGGGTGGGGGCCATACTGTGGCTCCTTCATTTTCTCCTTCATTTTTTTTTTAATTACGCCGGGGCAGGTGAAAAAAAAACAAAACAAAACAAAAAAACCCAAACTTTCTTTCCTGTCCCCAGTGTCTCTCAGTGCAGTTCGATCCTGCAGTTCTGTTGTTTTCTTCCAGCTGAAGTTCCCCCTGCACATGACTACCTGTGATGTCATGTGACCCCTGAGGCCAATCAGCGGCCTAAGGGAAGGGACCTGGGACGTCACAGCCAGTGAGGAATTCTGTCAAAAAGAAGACAGCGGAGCTGCGGGACCGGACCGTGCTGGGAGGACATTGGAGCATTGGAGACAGGTGAGTATGTTTAGTATGTTTTTTTTTTGGGGGGGTAGGGGGGGATTCACCTCCCCCGGATTAATTATAAAAAAGAAAAAAATTATACTGGACAACCTCTTTAAAGTGTGGCACATTAGGTGGGCCCTGGGGGGTATATTAAAGGGGTTGTCCAGGCATAATTTGTTATGGTTTATCCTCAGGATAGGCCATAGATACCTGATCTGTAGGGGGCTGACCCCGGACCGATCAGCTGTATGGAGCCACTTCTGATGCCCATACTGTACACAATACAGGGCCAGAAGCAGAAAGCTCTGTCCACTGTGTAGGGGCTGGGCACCTTCACTGTATCTCAGCACTTATTGAAGTCAGTAGGAGCTGAGCTGCAGTGAAGGCGTCTGGCTGCAGTACAGCGGATGGAGCTTTCTGCTTCCGGTCCTGTGTTGTGTACAGAATGGGCTCCGGAAGTGGCTCCGAACAGCTGATGGGGTCGCGTGTCAGCCCCTACCGATCAGGTATTTATGGCCTATCCTGAGCATAGGCCATAAAAAAGATTAACCTTGGACAACCCCTTTAATATGCCCCACACAGTTTAATGCCCCCCCCCACCGGATGTCAGCCTCCATCACTGCTCCCACACAATATAATGGCCCCATCACTGTTCCCCATACAGTATGGGGGACCAGTGAAGAGGCCACTATGTGGAGGGACCGGTGAAGTGATCATAGAAAAATTTGGTCCAGACAACCCTTTAAAAGAGGTTGTCCATAAACTGGAGCGACCACTGTGGCAGCCGCCAGGGAGGTGTAAAAATAAGAACATTTTTTAAAAAAGCATACTCACCTGTCCCCAGCACCCCGTTGTCCCCTGCCTGTGTCTGTTCGGTCTCATGGCAGCGCCTCATTTCTGGAAATCCTGTACCTAATTGGTCTTAGCGATCACATGAGGTGCGGGACTCCCAGCAAGGAGTCGCCGGCATGAGACTGAATGGACACTGGCAGCGGACAACGGAGCAAAGGGGACAGGTGAGTATGCTTTTTAATTTACTTATTTTTTACTTTACACCTCCCGCCAGCTACATGGGTTACTCCAATTCCTGGACAACCTCTTTAAAGGATTTATCCATCTTTCTAATATTGATGGCCTGTCCTTAGGATAGCCCATCAATATTACATCTGCGATGATACAACAGCCAGAACCTCTGCAGATCAGCTTTTCCAGACAGTGCGGCTACAGGTAAAGGTAATAATTCTTGGAGCCACGTTTTTCACTTTCCATACAAGGTGTAGCTGTAGGTTTAGGTAGTGAAGTGGTGCACATGGTATAGTGGGTGAGCAGCATGGCTCCCGACATGTTATTACCTTTAGCCGCCCTGTCTCGGTACTGCTGATCTGCAGGAGTCCTGATGGTGGGCCCCTAGAAACAATTCCACTGGTGGGCCCTAGACATCCCAGTCCGACACTGATCGTAGAGATGGTAATGTGATGGCCAGTAAGCAAGATAGGGATTTCAAAAGGAAAGGTCCATCTGTATGCCACTTTCTGTTGGCGGAGCTGATCTGTCAGAGGTTTAAGCTTCATCAAAGTAACTAAAGTAACTAAAGACAGGTCTTGCCATATTGAAATTGGAGAGTCCTCGTATAGAAGAGTATCCAATTCCCTTGCTTTAGTAAGAAGGGTTTCTTTATCTTGAAAATTGAGGAAGCAACTGATTATGTCCCTTGGGGGTTCTGTAGGTTTGGGCTTTGAGCATAGCACCCTATGAACTCTCTCCATTATAATAGTTGCTGCTCTTTTGGGTCCAAAAAGAGATTGGCAGATCT
This sequence comes from Leptodactylus fallax, assembly GCA_947044405.1. Lineage (NCBI taxonomy): Eukaryota > Metazoa > Chordata > Amphibia > Anura > Leptodactylidae > Leptodactylus > Leptodactylus fallax. Next base: position 1,761,866 of record CAMRHE010000111.1, on the reverse strand, counting down.
TCTGTATCACAGTTGGGATGGCCTCACTGGTCACTGGATCCCCATATTCTCCATTTCTGTATGTGCATTCGCAGCCATTTTTGCTTGGTGGTGGTTCCAAAATGCACGGCCCGCTCTCTCCGTCAGGTTCCATGTCCCAGATACTGTTAAAGGTGGCTGTGTCTGCAGAAGCCTACCGCAGTTAAGGGCTGCACGTGGAAGCCAAGATGATGTGTCTTGCTGTGAGTCCGCTGCAATGCGAATGAGAGGCAGTAGGAAATATCGGTCAAGGACCGATTCTAACACCACTCAGAGGAAAATTGGATTTGGGGAAATGCCCAAAGATATTTTGGGTGCAGGATGGTAGTGGTACCTGTTTGTTTTTCAGCTAGTTTCGAATTTGAAGACAGAAGCAAATGTTTTGTATGTCTGTGTAGTTTGCGGGCTAGCGATTTTTTTTGTTGTTCAATTTTTAGTACAATAGGGTAAGAGTTGAAAACAAGTGATGCAGGAATTTTGATATTTCTCCTGCTGTTATATGTTTTATATTATAATTTTATATTTTAATAATACAGGTATACCTAAAATGTTTATTTTTTCACATTTCTTGCGGTTTTTATACTTTTTTTTTTTTTTTACCTTTTTGCCCCTATCCCAGGGCCATGAACTAGAAATCATTAGATTGCTTGTACCACAGACTTCAATACTACTGTATGTAGTGTATAGGAAAAATGCTATGTTACAGCTGAGCACTGAACTAGTAAGAACCTCTTAATATCTGACACCAGCATGTCATAAATTATAACTGGCATATAAAACATCAGCATTAATGAATGTGCACCTTCAATTGTTTTTGCACATTGTTTATACTTTGTAAAACCAATTTTGGAATATAGGTAGGTGTTACTTACACCAGCTTTCTGACATAAGTAATCTTAAATGTGTTGGGTTATGAAGGCCCCTTCCATCTTCACTAAACCCCACCCACAGCCTATTTTTTAATGTCATAAGTGAAAAAAAAGAGAAAAAGGCAAAAATTTTTGTCGCAAAATAGGCATGCACCAAAAACTGTACTTTTTATTTTTACTCTAGTTGCAGATCAGGATTCTGCTCCAAAATTGTTATTAAAAGCTAGCACTAAAGAGCAAATTATTCACATCGAACATGTTTTATAAATGTATTCTAAACTTTTATTAAAAGTAATCTTCGATCTAGTACTCAGCCTCTAGAATCTTTTTTTAAATGGCCCTGCTTGCACCAAAAGTCATAATTATACCCAAATTGTGATTAATATCATCTTTCTTCTGCATGATAATATATTAATGGAAAAATATAGATGTGCATAATTTTTATGTGCACCTGCATGTCATCATGTTAATATATTAATATTATAGCTGAATAAGAATTTTTAATAGTACAGAATGTTATCTGAAGTTTATGTTTATATGGCATTGCAAATATAAAAATAAAATTATTGCACAAAGTTTTCAGTTTATTCACTAAAGATAACAAATGTACAGAGGTAGTACTTGTTAACATGATCGTGTTAGCTCGATAGTCTGTGCCCCAGCAGCTCCTGAGTCTCTAGCAGACTGCATCAGGGGTTCGTTTCTCAGGTAAGGGCCAAGATGGTTGTACTATACAGCTATAACTAACCTGAGCAGGCCAGGTAATACTGGGGTTTTAGTTCCGAAGTAGGCGGAGTTTAGCATGGGCAGGGCTTAACTGTTATGGGGCGAGGTTTTATTTCACTGACGTTATGCTCCCCTTTGCAGCCCAAATGGAGAGCTGGTAAGTATCGCAGTGTAAAGGGATGTATGTGCAGTGTTCAGATGTGTGTGATCAATGTGTGTGTACCAGTGGTGTAACTAAGGTCTTGTGGGCCCTGGTGCAAACTTTTGATCGGAGCCCCTATCCCCTCCCTAGAGCGAATTCTTGATAGTGATGGTTTTTGATCGGAGCCCCCTATCCCCTCCCTAGAGCGAATTCTTGATAGTGATGGTTACGTGTGCTGCAGCGATATCTCAGATACTTGAAAGAGATACAGTTTTAGTACCCACAATTGCAGTTATGAAGAATACGGTGAGTGAGCAGCGCAGTGCCTGGCATGTAAACAATACTGGGACAGTATAATATGCTTCACAGTGGCCCCTACACAGTATACTATGCTCCACAGTGGCCCCCACACAGCATTATAGATTCCATTCTAACTCATGCCAGAAAACTGTCGTGAGTTATAATAAACATGCTGGGGCAAGGTGTCCACAACCCACCCTACTCTGCCCACATTCACACAATGTGGCTGGTGAGGTGTGAATTGGGGCTTGGGGTGCACACTTAGGTGAAGAAAGAACCTTGCATCAAAGTGCACCTCAATTTCATCCTTCTATGCCAGAAAACTGGTGTAGAGGGAATAACAAATTCCTCCCACTTTACTGTAGGTAGGTTAAACTTGGCACAGTGAGAAGAATTCATCAATCCCTGTATGCCAGCTTTCTGGCATAAAGGGATGCTATTGCGGTGCACATTTGGTGCGAAATGTGTTCCACAAGCCACAATCCCCGCTTTGCTCACTGCATTGTGTGAATATGAGTGGGGCCCAACAGATTCATTATAATTTATGACAGTTTTCTGGTGGAGGGACATCTGACTGATTTATGAAGGGGCCACAGCCTTTTCATAAATCTCTTGGTTCCTGTTCCAGTTGGGACATTGATTAAGACTGGCATACGATACATTGGTCTTAATAAATCTGCCCCACTGTATCATTTACTGGGAATAGCTAGCCAAAAGTGAGCAATGTATGGCATTACAGTATTACTGTATGGATACTGTATAGCTGTTTGTGGGTTAAACAGCACACATACACAGGGGTGTAAGTAGGAAAGACCTAGCTCCATAGCTAGCTTTTGTTCAGTGACCACCCCCCACTCCCCACCCCGGGATAAGGCCCCATTTAGTGACGCTCACATTGTATAACTCCTGTTTCAGGCCCGCACAAATGGTATATTTCCCTTTTATTAGCCCCCATACAATATATTACCTCCTTCATTGGCCCCATACAGTATACTGTCCCTGTACAAGGCATACACCACTCTTATGGTAAAAAGTTATAGTAAAAACTGATGGTAAACACTTATGCCAACTGATGACAACTTAAGACAACTGATGGCTTTGAAGTAGAAATTTGTGAAAAAGCCTGACGACAACTTATGTATTTTCCCATCACTTTTGGCATCAGTTGTAAAGACTAAATAGATAGAAACTGATACTGCTGCAACCGACATATGTGAACGTACCCTAAGACAGAAAACATCAGTGTCAGTAATGGTGTCACAGGACATGTGTGCCTGACACAAGTACCATGTTTTAAACCTCTAAACTATGATAACACGATGTTTTAAAGGGAAAAATATAAGTATAAATAACAGATATAAAGAAATTTTATTATTTGCTAGCAAAAACAAAAATATCGACTAATGAATTACCTCTATAGCTTAAAACTTAAGACTTGTCTCCACAGATGGATAAGATGCAGCGAAGGTTATGTTTCTACTGTGGGGACGCTGGTCATGTCCTGAATAAGTGTCCCAAGTGTCCTATGGCGGAAGGACTTCAGCGCCTAGGTAGTTTTCAGGAAGGCTGTCTAGGCGAACAGGTATTTCCGTTTATTTCTCAGCAGAAAATTGTCTTGCCACTAAAAATTAAATTTTCTGAAAATAGTGTCCAGGGTAACGCTTTTGTAGATAGCAGATCTGCCGCCAATTTTCTGGATTTGTGGGTCACTCAGACCTTGTGTGTTCCTCTGATCCCTCTTGTAAATCCAGTATCAGTGACCGCAATTGACAGTACACCTTTATCTCAGCAGGCAGCTAGATTTGTAACTCCTTTACTGACCATTCATGTTGGGACTGTTCACACTGAGTCTCTTTCTTTTTTTGTACTAGAAAACTTACCAACTGATGCAGTCCTGGGTTTGCCTTGGCTGCAGGTGCATAAACCAGTGATTGATTGGAAACTAGGAGATGTCATTCAGTGGAGCTCTGACTGTTTCAAATCCTGTGTCGCTCTTAACTTAACTTCTCTGTCACCTTTGTAAGAGACAGCCAATGTTGTCCTAAGCTTTATTTGTCTGTATAAACTGTTAATGTTGAATGTATTTCTGTGATTCTGTTCCTTTAAGACAGCAGCCATTGTAATTGTGACATGATGCTGGAGTGACCCCCCCCCCCCCTTTTATGTCAGCTTGCCTGTTCTGCAGACAGAATGTGAGCAGAGAAGCAGGAAGTGACGAGACAGAGAGCAGCAGCCATCTTAGCAAGTGTTGTATTGAACTGGTGTGGAGATTTTTCTGTACAGCTAAGCTGTATCTTGGTCCAGAGACAAACAGAGTGTAAAGAGACAACAGGACTAGTGAGTCCACGTGAAAGGAACTGTGCTCAGTGGCTGATCAGTGAGACTGACATTGTGACTGTGTATATGGATACCACAGATAGAGACTCGCAGTGCTGTTGATGTACTGGACGGCACCTGCTAAACCCCGGCTTACATCCCAGCTCAGTGTATGGATTCGGCAGGACTGTCAGTGTGCTGAGTGGAATCTGCTGTTGGATTACATTGCATTCATTGGGTTTCCCTGTTAAAGAGGACTTCATTTCTCCCAAGATCCTGATAACAGTGAGGAGAGGACGTTTCACTATAAAAAGAAAGGAACGACTTTGGGCCCCACCGCACGCTTCTACAGACTGTAAGCGGTCCACCTGGACCACTGGGGAAAAGGGGGTGCACCCAAATGTGATGTCAGGGTCAGTTAGGGATAGTTCTGAGTATATTGTTCATTCAGTGTCCATACTGCAGAAGTGGACAGAGTAAAAGTAGAAACCATTGCAGAATTTGCCTTGAAATTGTTCATGCTATATTGTATATTTTGCTTGTCTTTATCCCTGTCATTTTACCTTCAAATAGCCTTTATTAACTTATAGTAAATATATATTCTTTTCTTGAACTACCGCGTGTGCGTTCATTTCTGGTTGCGGAGTCCAAACCACCTGCCTTGCTCTCGGTTCACAAATTGGCGTAGTCGGCAGGATCCGCTTACCAGAATGGACGGTGACGCACCCGTTCGGGAGAATGGTGCTGGAGGAAGAATGCCAGCAGGGGCTATAATGAGTCAGTTAGCTAAATTTGATGGCAATAATATGTCAGTGAGTATGTGGGTGGAACAGATACGAATGATACAGCGAATGTACCAGACCGCACCAGAAGTACTAGTAGAGCTAGCAATATTGACATTACAAGGGGATGCTAAGACCACGGTGATATTGAGGCCATTTGAACAAAGGCAGACATTTGAGCAAGTAGTCCAGATTCTAGAAACCATTTATGGAGAAACTGCATTGCTGGGGTCTCTGCAGGCTCGGTTCTTCCAGAGGGTACAACAGGAGAATGAAAGCCTTCCCCAATATGCAAATGCCCTACAAGAACTGCTCCGAGATATTCAAGTGAAGGAAAGAGGGGAGCTCGCCAGCCTTCTGTAACCCTGATCGGACTCTCCGTGACCAGTTTGTCCTGGGGATACGTGACGGCAGTTTAACTGTGACTATGCAGGATTTTATACGACGAGAGACTGATGCTAAATTCCATGATGTACAGGTAGAGGCCATCTCCCGTGCCAATAGTATGTTCCCGAAGCCCCAGACCGCAGTTGGAGTTACTTTGTCACAGGGGGCTAGTTCTGGCTCAGAGACAGTAGAAAAGGGGACGGTTAAAGAAATTCTCACAGTAATGCAGAAACTGCAAGAGCAAATGGAACACTTGCACACCCGTTGTGATGAACATTCTATGAAAATTGCAGACTTCCAGAAAACTGGAGGTGAAAGGGTGAGCCGTCCATACCCAGAAAATCAGAATCACCCACCACCCCGCTGGAGGGATGAGGATAGGACCTACCGAAGGGGTCCAAATCAGTTAATGCAGTGCTCAGGAGAAATCGAAGGGGCTTACCGAAGGGGCCCAAACAGATGGCCAGAACGACGGGAGATATGCTGCTGGGAGTGTGGACGGATGGGCCACGTTGCTGCTAGATGTCCAGAGCAGCGACAAACTTATGAGAGACCGCCGTTAAACTGAAGTCCCCTGCTGCTGTAGGGCGTGTAGTAGGGGAGACTGACAAGGAGACTATGTGGGGAGAATGCCCTAATGATGACCTGATCGCTGCAAGTCCTGTTATACAGGTGGAAATGGAGGGTATTCCGGTTACCGGGATGATTGACACGGGTTCCCAAGTAACGACCTTGAGTAGAGACTGTTATGAACGGTACTTCCAGCAACATGTGAAATATGATCCCCATACATTCGTACGAGTGGCCGCTGCTAATCAGTTTGAGTTGGAGGGGACTGAAACGGCGCCTTTCTTTGGTCCCTCACGACAGGAATGGGCACAGATACAACAGACCCATGAGGGGCTGGCACAGATGATCAAGTGTGTTGAGAAAGGCCAGAAGCCCTGTAGAGAGGAAAGAGAACGACTGACACGTGAGATATTATCTGTTCTGAGTCAGTGGGAAAAGTTGGAGATGAAAAATGGAGTGCTATGCCGAAAGGTCTATTTACCTTCTGAGATCGACATTCGATACCAAATTGTGGTGCCTAGTGAACTGGCTCGCTCGTTGGCAGTTGAGGCTCATAATAAGAATGGACATTTTGGTCATGAGAAGACCTTTCGTTGGTTACAGCGACTGATTTACTGCCCTGGTCTTCGTCAAATGGTCGAAGAAGTATGCCGCAGCTGTCGAACTTGTGAGATCCATAAGGCAATAGAACAGAGAGCTCCCCCTGCAAACCATCGTGACCCAGGAACCTTTAGAAATCGTCATGATAGACTATCTAATGGTGGGCCCATCCAATAGCAAACACCAGTATTGCCTCGTAATGGTGGATCACTTCACCAAATTTGCGGTGGTAACCGCCACCAAGGACCAGACAGCTGAGTCAGCAGCTCGTGCTCTGTGCCAAGATTTCATTCGAGTATATGGGTGCCCTAAACGCATCCACTCCGACCAGGGTGCCTGCTTTGAGGGACACGTAATGAAAGAAGTTCAACGTATCTACGGGATAAAGAAGTCGCACACGACTCCATACCACCCTCAGGGAAATGGGGCCTGTGAAAGATTCAACAGAACTCTGCTACAGATGCTGCGGACTCTGGAGGAAGACAAGAAGTTACAGTGGCCTCAGTTCTTGTCTGAAATGGTGTGGGCCTATAACAATCAGGTCCATTCTACAACGGGGTACTCTCCTTATACACTTCTCTTTGGGCGGTCTGGGCGAAGTGTAGGAGAATTACAGTTGGATGATGTGGATGGGTTCCCTCCGAGGGATCCAACCTCTTGGGTGCGGGCGCACCGGCAGAGACTTGAGACGATCCATCGATTGGTGCGGCAGCGCCTGCAAGAACATCCCCATCCTGATAAGACCCCAGTGCAAGAAGCACCATTGCAACCAGGCAACCTGGTGCTAGTTCGTGTCAAGAAACCCCAAGGGAAATTGGAAAGCCGATGGGAGGCTTTGCCGTATCGTGTTGTTGGCCGCAAGTATGCGAATGGGCCAGTGTACCAGGTCCAGAAAGAAGGAACTGATTGTGTTCGAGTACTTCACCGAAATATGTTGCGCCTGTGTCATTCTGAAGGGACAAATCATGATGGGCTTGCCAATGTGAATGAGCTCCCACAGTCAGAGAATGGAGGTGCGGAATGGGCCTCAGACGAGGAGGATGATTGTTGGCCGATCCCTGCTCCTGGGGATGTTCCACCTGTGACTACTGTATCTCCGGCCTGTGCCCCCTCTGGTGCGGAATCTGCTGGTCCTTCTCAGCCCATAGCTGCAACACCCCATAATATACCACCGGTCCTCAGACGGACCACTAGGCCAAATGCTGGTATTCCCCCTGTTCGGTATGCGCAGGATGAGTTTGTTTGGCCTGCCATACATCAGTATACTACCACCCTGTGCATAAAAGTACAACCCTCTGGATATACAGTCATAGGCAGGGACTGCCAATCTTAAAGTGGGGGGGGAATATGTAAGAGACAGCCAATGTTGTCCTAAGCTTTATTTGTCTGTATAAACTGTTAATGTTGAATGTATTTCTGTGATTCTGTTCCTTTAAGACAGCAGCCATTGTAATTGTGACATGATGCTGGAGTGACCCCCCCCCCCCCTTTTATGTCAGCTTGCCTGTTCTGCAGACAGAATGTGAGCAGAGAAGCAGGAAGTGACGAGACAGAGAGCAGCAGCCATCTTAGCAAGTGTTGTATTGAACTGGTGTGGAGATTTTTCTGTACAGCTAAGCTGTATCTTGGTCCAGAGACAAACAGAGTGTAAAGAGACAACAGGACTAGTGAGTCCACGTGAAAGGAACTGTGCTCAGTGGCTGATCAGTGAGACTGACATTGTGACTGTGTATATGGATACCACAGATAGAGACTCGCAGTGCTGTTGATGTACTGGACGGCACCTGCTAAACCCCGGCTTACATCCCAGCTCAGTGTATGGATTCGGCAGGACTGTCAGTGTGCTGAGTGGAATCTGCTGTTGGATTACATTGCATTCATTGGGTTTCCCTGTTAAAGAGGACTTCATTTCTCCCAAGATCCTGATAACAGTGAGGAGAGGACGTTTCACTATAAAAGAAAGGAACGACTTTGGGCCCCACCGCACGCTTCTACAGACTGTAAGCGGTCCACCTGGACCACTGGGGAAAAGGGGGTGCACCCAAATGTGATGTCAGGGTCAGTTAGGGATAGTTTTGAGTATATTGTTCATTCAGTGTCCATACTGCAGAAGTGGACAGAGTAAAAGTAGAAACCATTGCAGAATTTGCCTTGAAATTGTTCATGCTATATTGTATATTTTGCTTGTCTTTATCCCTGTCATTTTACCTTCAAATAGCCTTTATTAACTTATAGTAAATATATATTCTTTTCTTGAACTACCGCGTGTGCGTTCATTTCTGGTTGCGGAGTCCAAACCACCTGCCTTGCTCTCGGTTCACACCTTCTCTGCCAGATTATATTCAGGATTTTAATGATGTTTTTGCTGAGTCTGGGGGGTCTGATTTTCTTCCGCCTCATAAGCCATATGATTGTGCAATAAATCTGGTACCAGACTCTAAGCTTCCCAAGGGTCGCTTGTACAATCTTTCAGAGCCTGAAAGACAGGCTATGAAGGATTATGTAAAGGAGTACCTCCTCAAACGCCATATTCATCCATCCACATCTCCAGCAGGTTCTGGATTCTTTTTTGTTAAAAAGAAAGATGGAGGATTAAGAAATTGTATAGATTACCGTGGTTTGAATAAAAATACAGTTAAAAATCAGTATCCTCTTCCCCTCATCCGAGACTTACTGAATCAGGTCTCTGGCGCTAAATGGTTTTCCAAACTCGATTTACGGGGGGCATATAACCTTATTCGTATTCGTAAGGGTGATGAGTGAAAGACTGCCTTTAATACTCCTGAGGGACACTACGAGTATTTGGTGATGCCGTTCGGTTTAAGTAACACACCTGCTGTGTTTCAAAATTTTGTAAATTATATTTTTCAAAATTTTAGTGGACGTTTTGTAATCATATAGTTAGATGATATACTTGTGTTTTCTTCTGACTGGGTCTCACACATCAAACAAGTCAGGGCAATTCTCCATGTTTTGAGGAAAAATTACTTATATGCCAAGGTGGAAAAATGCCTTTTTGGAGTGCAGGAATTGTCCTTTTTGGGGTATATTTTGTCCTTTTCTGCGATCCGCATAGATCCAGCCAAAGTCCAGGCAATTGTATAATAGACACAGCCCACCTCCTTAAAGGCATAACAAAGGTTTCTGGGTTTTGTTAATTACTACCGGAAGTTCATTCATAACTTCTCTGCTGTAGCCAAACCCCAAACCGATCTCACTAAGAAAGGCGCTGATTTACTGAATTGGAGTCAAGATGCTGTCTCTTCCTTTGAATCTCTGAAACAGGCATTTACTGAAGCTCCTGTTTTAGTTCAGCCTGATCTCTCTCGTCCGTTTGTAGTGTAGGTAGATGCTTCTGAGGTAGGGGTCATTGCAGTGTTATCCCAAGGCACTGCCTCCTTTACTAAATTATGACCTTGTGCCTTTTTCTCTTGTAAGTTCTCTCAATACAGAGAGAAACTATGACATTGGTAATTGAGAATTGTTGGCTATTAAGTGGGCTTTTGAACAGTGGTGACATTTCCTACAAGGAGCCAGACATAGGATTACTGTTCTCACTGATCATATAAATGTCACGTTTTTAGAATCAGCGAAGAGATTAAATCCTAGACAAGTAAGATGGGCTTTATTATTTACCAGGTTTGATTTCGTGGTTACCTTCAAACCTTGATCAAAGAATATTAAAGCTGATGCCTTATCTTGCAGTTTTTGTCCTTCTCAGACTGTGGACTCTGAACTCGAATCAATTCTTTCTAAGGGAATTGTTGTTTCTGCCGTGTCCTCAGATCTGGCTACTGAAATTACTGAGAATCAACAGTTGGCCCCTCAGAACACGCCAGAGGGAAAATTGCTTGTACCTCCACAATTCAGACTCAGGTTGTTGAGAGAATTACATGATTCAGTTTTGTGTGGTCACCCGGGAGTCCCTGGTACTAAGAGGCTAGTTTCTCACCACTACAGGTGGCCTACCAAATCCCGGATATTATTTCATATGTCTCTGCATGCAATACTTGTGCCCGGGCTAAGGTTTCTCGGGTCCGACCAATGGGTGAATTGCTCTCTTTGCCTATACCTAAGAGACGTTGGACACATATTTCTATGGACTTCATTACTGATTTGCCTGTGTCTGGAGGGAAGTCTGTCATTTGGATGGTTGTTGATCGTTTTAGTAAAATGTGACATTTTGTTCCACTGTCTCAACTGCCAAATGCCAAGACTCTCTCCAGACTGTTTATGGATCATGTTGTTCGACCTCATGGTATTCCTGACAATGTTGTCTCTGACAGAGGTGTTCAGTTTGCCGCTAAATTTTGGAAAGCTTTTTGTAGTCACTTGGGAGTTCAGTTGTCGTCTTCTTCCGCTTTCCATCCAGAGACTAATGGTCAAACTGAACACTTCAAGCAAACTCTAGAGCAATATCTGAGATGTTACATTTCTGATAATCAGTCAGAGTGGTCAACTTATTTGCCATTAGCTGAATTTGCAATTAATAATAATCACCATGTTTCCTTTAATACTTTGCCGTTTTTTTGTAATTATGGTTTTCATCCTTGTTTTTCTTCTTTATCTCCTGCTACTGATAATCCTGAAGTAAACGTAGAGGCGGAAAAACAATGAACAGTTTGGGTTCAGGTTCAATCTGGAGAATTCCCAATCAACCTCTAAAAAGAATGCTGATAGAAATTGTTCTGCTGGTCCTGTTTTTTCTGTGGGGGAGAAGGTGTGGCTTTACTCAAAAAATCTGCGACTTAAAATCCCGGTCGCACAAATTAGGTCCTAAATACATTGGACCTTATAAGATTATTGAGATGATCAATCCAGTATCTTTTCATTTGGCTCTTTCTCAGTCATTTAAAATTCATAACGTCTTTCACAAATCTCTTCTAAAGAAGTATTTGCCACCTGTAATTCTGCCTGATAAACCCCCTCCTCCTCTTCAAGTTGATGGGGATCAGGAGTTTGAGGTACTGAGCATTGTTGATTCACGCAGAGTCAGGGACATTCTTCAATATCTCATTCATTGGAAGGGTTATGGACCTGAAGATCGAACCTGGGAACCGGCTCAGTCATGCTGAGGTTTTGATTAGAAATTTTCATAAAAGGTTTCCCTTTAAACCTGGTCCTGTTGTTAGGGTCCAGGGGCCCCTCATAGAAGGGGGGTACTGTCAGGGATGTTACATCTGTTGTTGCTGCTTTAAGGTTGCCGTGTCAACATAAACAAGGATTGGTGGTAGCTGCTTTAAGGTTGCCATGACTACATAGGGAAGCTTCCTGAGCAGGCCTTTATAAACCACTCCCACATCACTCAGCTTTGCTGGCTAATTAGTTTTTAACTTCCTGCTAAGCGCCTGACTTTGATTTGACTACTCTAATACCTGACCTTTGGCTGTGTTCATGGATTCCTCTTTGTCTTGCGATTTTGTTCTGGCATTCCTGATCAGTTCCGACTATTGGCTTTGTTTCCCGGATTTGTCTTCGTTCCGTGATTTGGATCCGTGTTGCCCTCCTCAGCTGCTGACCCGTGATTGATGACCATTCTGTTTTCTCTGTCCCTGTGATTAGTGTGTGGATTTGGGGTAGGCTTCTGCTGCAGTGAATTTATTTATTTGTGATACACTTTCTGTTCTGGTGACAATTCCGGTCTTCAGATTCAGCGAAAGTCCATCTCTTCTTGCAAGGAGCTTTGGTGAAGGCGTCTGAGGCCGGTCTTGGCTCCCAGTAGTGTTTTGCCTTTAAGTAGCATTTTCTACTGCTCACAGTTGTCAGCCCGTTTCTGCTGCTGCTCTTCTGAAGACCAGTACATTTCTTACCTTGCATCTGAATCCTAACATCCCTAACTTCCCAGCCCACTGATGATCTGATCAAAAGTTTCCTAGATAAACTTCACCTTTCATGCCTGTCTCCTGACCAATTAAGTACTCTAAATTCCCCTATCACTCCTGAAGAGGTTACGACTACTATTAAATCTAACCCTTTATTTAAGACGCCCAAACCAGATGGTCTGCCCAACGCATACTACTGTTACTTCTCTCCCATACTCTTAATTTGACTTCAATATTTACAGCATCAGCTTTGGCTGAACAATTCCCTAAAAAAATGCTAACAGCTCTGATAGTTACCATTCCTAAACCTGGTAAAAGCCCTGATAAATCCGAATATTACAGACCCATCTCCCTTCTAATTGGTGATGTGAAAATATATTCCAAACTTTTGGTGGCTCGATTGATGAAGTTAATTCCCCACCTGGTCAGAACTGACCAGACAGGTTTTTGTTTATGGCAGACAAACTCCGGATAATACTAGGTGTTAAATATCCTTAATACAGCACTGTGAACACCTGAAGATACCTTCGACATTCCTTACAGTCAATGTTGAGAAGGCATTCGACAGAGTGAACTGGCGTTATGCCTTCTTGGCTCTTCAGAGATTTGGTTTTTCTGGTCATATTTACTCCACCATCAGAGCTTTATACTCCAACCCGGCTGTCAAAGTCTTTTTTAATGCTACCCTATAACAGGAATTTGAAATTACTAATGGAATTAAGCAGGGCTGCCCCCTTTCCCCAATATTTTTCATTCTCTCTATTGAACCCTTTGCTATGATCTTCAGAATCAACCCACAAATTCAGGGAATTCACATTGGTGATTATGATCACAAACTTGCATTATTCACAAATGACATTATCCTGTTTAATTCCTCCTCAGAGACCTCATTAGAAGCCATTTTCCTCACAGTTAGTGAATTCAGTAATGTATTTCTACAAGATTAAGGCCGCTAAGTCCCAGATTTCTTCCCTCTATCTATCCCCATCCCACCTGAACCAACTAAAATCGAGGATCCTGCTTGATTCGCAGCACACCAAGGTCAAATATTTGGGTATTGAATTGGCGTTCCCCTCTAGCAAACTATATGGCTGCAGTTTCTTGCCCCTTCTTTCTGACATATCTAAAGATATTCAGTCATTCTCTAAACATAAGATCTCACAGTTGAGTCGTATGGAAGCATTTAAAATGCTCCTTCTGCCTAAATTCTTATATCTACTGTATATTGGACAATTCCTATCAAACTTCTCTCCAGTTTTTTTGTGCAGGCCAATAGACAACTTGGATAATTTCTCTGGTCCAATAAACAACACCAGACAGCCCTCCCAGTGATGGTACCACATAGAAAAGTGGGTGGCCTGAGAGTCCCATGTTTAAAAGACTACTATTATGCCTGTATACTGGGCCAACTTCGTTACTGGTGGTCTGAGCCTACTGATTAGATTTGGTTAGATATTGAACGACGGGGGATGGTGGTCGCCCCCCTTAAATACCTGCCTCCTGTCTTTTCATATGGGACCTTTGCCCTTCCCAGTCTCATTTCTCTGCACTCCAGACTTCAGATTGGGATTGGAGTCAATTACTCCACAGAGTAGAGAAGGATGTGTCGTACCCCTTGAGATGTTTTTGTGCCTGTTGGAGAAGTGTATTACTTACTGACTCTTAATGTCTCTTTTAATTATGGGCAAGGACAAACATAGCTTTCATGGCCCACTGGGTCATTGTTTTGAGTGTTAACAGTCTAGAAACACAGCAAGGCCCGATGCTTTCTAGTACTGACATTACTTCATAGATGCAAGGCAAGGACAGTTTCAACACCAGGTGGGATCCATCTGCCTCTTCCAGTTCCTCCACACTGGACCTATTCCTGCCCCCAACTTCACCAGGGCAAATCATTGTTTACACTGCTCCTCTCTCATTTCATAGTTGTAAGGTGAAGCACACATTGAGTGGCACTGTTGCAGATGATGGAGCGTCAATTTGAGCAGTAGGATACAGTGAATTACTGCATACAGCAAATCACAGACACAATGGAGTAGATATCTGTGAGGGGAAGAATAGCATAAACTTCTACTTCCTGATCACTTTTTGAAGATAGCCTGCCTGCTGAAAAAGCTGGACTAAGCAGCAAGCACACTGCTACCTGATATTTATACTAATGTTTTTCCCTTTGAACCATTGTGTTATCAGAGTTAAGAAGATTCCAAGTTGGTTCCTGCATCCAATGCGCTTATCCTGTGACCCCATTCTGTTATGTTTTTGTCATTTATCAATTTATGAATATGTCCCTATTAGAGTATATTCATCACACATCAGAACGCACGTCAGTTTGACTTCATTACATTATGTGGACGTAATTGACTAGACCTGTGCCCAATTATAGGAATGATGGATCATAATGTATTTGCTATTATGGGGTACACCAAGATGGTGACTGTGTCATCACATCATGCGGACCATCGATTGGATATACCTGTAGCCACTTAATTTTATGTCTAGTTAAAGGATGGTTCTGCTGACCTATCAGGGGCATTTTATGTTGGCCAACCACCTACATCTCAAAATCTATTTAATTAGTGTGGTGCCGCACAGCGCTGTAATGCCAGTACCTGGCTATTGCCCTTCATTTCTAGGTCTAATTAGGTTGGGCTATACAATATCTTTGCCTCTTCTTTATGGGGTATCCGTGATTTAGTGATTTGATGAACCGCCTGCATCTTGGAGGGTAAACACGTTGGTACCTTTTCTATGGGACATCTACACACGTGGACAAAATTGTTGGTACCCCTCGTATAATGAAATAAAATCCCCCAATATAGTCTGGCTTTTTTATGATTTGTTGACAAATGTTGTCATGTTGTCAAGCCACAAAGCTTCTGGGAGAATGTCCTATGAACAGATGAGACAAAAATCGAAATTTTTGGCAAGACATATCAGCTCTATGTTCACAGACGGAAAAATGAAGCATATCTTGAAAAGAACACTGTCCCTACTGTGAAACATGGAGGAGGCTCTGTTATGTTCTGGGGATGCTTTGCTGCATCTGGCACAGGGTGTCTTGAATCTGTGCAGGGTACAATGAAATCTCAAGACTATCAAGGGATTCTAGAGAGAAATATGCTTCCCAGTGTCAGAAAGCTTGGTCTCAGTCACAGGTCATGGGTCTTGCAACAGGATAATAACCCAAAACACACAGCTAAAAACACCCAAGAATGGCTAAGAGGAAAACATTGGACTATTCTGAGATGGCCATCTGTGAGCCCTGACCTAAATCCTATTGAGCATCTTTGGAAGGAGCTGAAACATGCTGTCTGGAAAAGGCACCCTTCAAACCCAAGACAACTGGAGCAGTTTGCTCATGAGGAGTGGGCCAAAATACCTGTTGAGAGGTGCAGAAGTCTCATTGACAGTTACAGGAATCATTTGATTGCACAACCTCAAAAGGTTGTGCAATAAAATATTAAGTTAAGGGTATCATCATTTCTGTCCAGGCCTGTTTCATGAGTTTTCTTTTTTTTAAAACTCTGTTGAAGCATGATTGAAAAGCAATGTCTGACTTTCATTTGTTCATTTTGATAGAATTTTTATATATTATTAATTGAATTGTCAGATTCAAGTTATTTCTGTGACCATTGTAGGTTTTTCTTTCATTAAACAAGGGGTACCAACAATTTTGTCCACGTGTGTATATTATCTTTATGTACACTGGCATGACACTTAACTATTGGACAATGCATTCTACTATGAAAAATGAAGATAAAAAATTATGCATTTCTGTATGAAAGATCTCCTGCCTGATGGTGTTTGGGGTGTGCTTGATGGTGTAAATGAAAAATTAAAGACTCAGGAGATATCTGGTAATGGTGTAAATCAGAGGCATAGCTAGGGGTTCTGCACAGGGAGGGCGAACACATCCAAGTGGGCCCCCAACTCAGGTATACCAACACTATCACTATACAGTGACTGTATAGTGGCACATAGTGGTTCTACACAGGGCTGTGAAGATCAGTTAGGTAAATACAGTACAGGAACAATGTTGTGACTTACAGGTGACGTCTCTGACTGTTTGCATTTATCATCTCTTCCATCTGGACCGCCATGACCACATCTTCCAGCTGTGACTGTAAAGTTTGTAACAAAGACATCTTTGGCTCCACACTTTTCCATGCACCCGACGCACATTGTCCTCAACTACATAAAATCTCCATCCTGCTGCTACCCCAATAATAAAATATATAATATAAAATCCCCTGGAAATGAATAATAACTCCATGTGCCTTTTTAATTTAATAATGCTCCTATGTGCCCCATTTATTTAATAATGCCCCTCAATGAATAATCCACCCTAATTAATAATGCTCTGTGTACCCCCTTAAATCAATAATGCCCGAGTGCCACCTAAAATTAATATTGTCCAATTCCCCTATTATTAATTATACCCTCTTATGTCTCCTTGTATAAATTATGCCCTCTTACATAAATGCTCCTCTGTATTAATAATGCCTATTAATAACCCCTTTGTATTAAAGACGACCTTTCACGTCCTCAGGCACATATGGTTTTATATACCACTAGAAAGCTGATAGTGCGCTGAATTCAGCGCATTGTTGGCTTTCCCTTTATGTACCCCAGTGGAGGAGATATCGGTGCCATTAGTTTTGGCACCAATCTCTCTCCACCGTTAGAAGGGAGTTCCTGGCAGTCTAGCATCATCGCTGGGCTGTGAGGAATGCCCCCTCCCAAGACTTGTACTAGGGGAGGGGGCCTTCCTGATAGCTCAGCGTCATCACAGGGCGGTAAGGATCACCCCCTCTGACAGTACAAGGCTATGTTAGAGTACTGTCAGGGGGTCCTTCCTCACAGCCCAGTGATGACACTAGACTGTCAGGAATGCCCTTCTGACAGTGGGGAGAGATAGGTGCTGAAACTAACGGCACCGATATCTCCTCCAACAGGGCACATAACGGGAAAGCCGACTGTCAGCTTTCTAGCGGTATATAAAATCACAGGTTCATGAGGACATGAAAGGTCCTCTTTAAAGGTGTTGTCCAGGAAGTGGACAAATCACAGTGGAGGTGGGGTAGGTGATAAAAAAATCATACTCAGGCTGGGTCCACACCAGCGATTGAACTCCGTTGGGGGATTCTGTCCCCCATTCCGTTTGAAAAATGCAGAAAGAAAAGTCCTACATGCAGGACTTTTTTCTCCTTATTTTTCAGGCAGAAACCGGGAAGAAACCCAGCAGACCCCATTATAGTCCGAAAAACGGAAATTAAGCTCTAATGTGAACCCAGCCTTTCCTGTCCCCAGTGCTCTGGTGTCTGCCGCCACTGTCTGTTCAGACACATGCCATACGTGACTGCTGAGGCCATCACCGTTGGCAGTAAAGGACCCAGTCCGAGATTGTTTTTATGATTTTAATAAATTTTGATGTTGATATGATAATAAAATTATTTGTTACATTTATACTTTTGTAATGTTATACCTTTTGCAATTCAGCATTTGTTCTAGATATGTGTGTTATTTATTTAATTAGCTACTAAATATCTGCCTACACTACATATAAATATCAAATAGTTTTAGACTGTTAACTATTACTATGTCTTATTTATTCTTTCATATATTATTTATTGCTATGCTAATTATTTATCCACTTATGAATTATTCAACAGTACATTAAATACGTCTTGTATCAATATCAATGTTTCCCATTAAAGTACATACTATCGTGTAAATAAAAAAATAAAAAAAACACATTTAAACAAGTTCTGCCCTTACATTCCTTTCCTGCCCTTACATTCCTCTCTCACTTTTTTTATTTTAAAGCTGTCCTTGGCTCATAGTTCATAGTCTTGAAAACGACTGGACATAATCCCACTTGTGGTATGTTGAGAATATCTATGTTCTTCAAACACTGACATCTCAGGCATTGTGTTCGCTATCTTTTCTGTCTCTCCAGCTTTTACCAACCATGGAATCCAACAACCCAACTCTGGCAAGTGATCTTCTGGCATTTAGAGATGGGAGTACCTCTCAAGATTCATTCTGTTTCAGGTTCAGATGCAAGATTTGTTTCGGATCAAACAAGTTAGTTACAAACCACAGCCTTAAATAGCTTAAAACCCTTTGTAGAATATTCTCATGGCTTCTAGGAACGTATCTATCCAATGTCTAGCTCTCTAAGGCAAACACAGTCAAAATTATGTCAAAGAGAAAGCGACATGTATGTCTATAAAAAAACGGATGGTAAGCAATGAACACAACTACAAGTTCAACCATACTCTGTGTTATCACTCACTCACAACAATCCAAAAATTATTCTTTAAATGGGGAAAAATGCTTTCCTGTGGTTTTAGCCTGTTTTGATGACTTGTAAGTGTTACAGAATTGTTATGTGGGAGACATATTTGCGACTGAGCCACTTGAAAAGTGATAAAGAATTGGCTTTTCAAAACAAAAAGCCACCAAGAATTGTTCCTTTATGAGAGCAGAATACCGTACCAACATTGCATGGTGTTGGATGAAGAAGAGCTGCAGTTGTTTGTTTTATTCTTTTTTTATTATACCAACACAGTGGCAGAACAGCAAGTAAAATTAAGCCAAGCAAAGGGTGCACAAGGTAACAGTGAGTATTTTGCACTGCTGTTGATGTATTTGCAGTTAATTTTTGGAAGCTGGATAGCCCCTTTAATAACAGATTTTTCACTAACAGCATTGTTTTCCCAGTAAAAAGTATGTTAAAAGACTGTGCATACAGATGAAACTGCTCTATTGCTCAACAGACAAAAAAAATAGATTGTTGGCAATGAAAGGGTTAACTATCCTAGCTTTATAATTCTGTATTAGAGCAGGAATGCAGCAGTCTCAAGCTCAAACAGCAACACAGCTATGCCCTCACTCCTGTCTATTGCTTTCTATCACTAATCTGCCTGTGTAATTGCTTGAATCTGACTAAATTCTCCCATTCCAAATTTTGCTTACAAGCAGAGGCGTAGCTAGGGGTTCAGCTCAGGGGGGGCGAACATGTCCAAATGGGCCCCCAACTCAGGTATACCAACATTATCACTATACGGTCACCGTATAGTGGTAGAAAGTGGTTCTATACAGGGCTGTGAAGACCAGTTAGGTAAATACAGTACAGAGGTAAATACAGGAACACTGTTGTGACTTACAGGTGACGTCTCTGACGGTTTACATTTATCGTCTCTTCCATCTGGACCACCATGACCTCTTCTTCCAGCTGTGATTTTTCTCTGTAAAGTTTGTAACACAGACATCTTTGGCTCCTCACTTTTCCAGGCACCGACCCACATTGTCCTCAACTACATAAAATCTCCATCCTGCTGCTACCCCAATAATAAAATATATGATATAAAATCCCCTTGAAATGAATAATAACCCCATGTGCCTTTAATTTAATAATGCTCCTATGTGCCCCTCAATGAATAATTCCCCCTAATTAATAATGCCCTGTGTACCCCCTTAAATCAATGCCCGAGTGCCACCTAAAATTAATATTGCCCATTTCCCCTATTATTAATTATACCCTCTTATATCTCCTTGTATAAATTATGCCCTCTTACATAAATACCCCTCTGGATTAATAATGCCTATTAATAACCCCTTTGTATTAAAGACAACCTTTCACGTCCTCATGCACATGCGGTTTTATATACCACTAGAAAGCTGACAGTGCGCTGAATTCAACGCTTTCTTGTTATGTGCCCTGGTGGAGGGGATATCGGTGCTGTTACCGTTAGAAGGCCCCCAAGACTTGTACTGGGGGAGGGGGGCCTTCCTCATAGCTCAGCGTCATCGCAGGGCGGTAAGGAACGCCCCCTCTGACAGTACAAGGCTATGTTAGAGTATTGTCAGGGGGGGCCTTCCTCACAGCCCAGCAATGACACTAGACTACCAGGAATGCCCTTCTGATAGTGGGGAGAGATCGGTGCTGAAACTAACGGCACCGATATCTCCTCCACCGGGGCACATAATGGGAAAGCCAACTGTCGGCTTTCTACCGGTATATAAAAATCACAGGTTCATGAGGACATGAAAGGTCCACTTTAAAGGGGTTGTCCAGATAGTGGACAAATCACAGTGGAGGTGGGGTAGGTGATAAAAAAAAAAATCATACTCAGGCTGGGTTCACACCAACACTTGAACCCCGTTGAGGGATTCTGTCCCCCCATTCCGTTTGAAAAATGCGGAAAGAAAAGTCCTGCAAGCAGGACTTTTTTCTCCGCATTTTTCAGGCAGAAACCGGGCAGAAACCCAGCAGACCCCATTATAGTCTATGGGGTCTGTGGGAAACCTCTTTACAAGTGGATTGGGTTTCCGTTTTCGGGACCCAAAGTGGACCCGAAAAACGGAAACCGAGTGCTAGTGTGAACCCAGCCTTACCTGTCCTCAGTGCTCTGTCTGCCGCCACTGTCTGTTCAGACGCGTGCCATACGTGACTGCTGAGGCCATCAGTGGCCTCACCGTTGGCAGGAAAGGACCCAGTTATGTATATGAGTGACATCACAGAGTCCTTTCCAGCCACCGCTGAGGCCAATCACGTGCAGTGCAGGACTTGCAGCAGGAAAGCGGTGTGTGTGTGTGCCTGGACAGACAGCAGCAGAGGCCTGAGGACATCAGTAGCCCGGGGACAAGTGAGTATTTTTTTTATGTTTCACCTTCCCCCGCCTCCTCTCCAATTTGCCCAATACAATCCTTACCAGTAAACTTTATTATTACCTAGAAAAACCCCTTTATTACTGCCCCAATGTCCCCTAATATTATCTCCCCTTACATTCATACAGACCCCATTGACCTTTTACTATAATTTATATCCTCTTTTATTAAAGCCCCCTAATACCCCTTATATTAGTTATGGCCTCTTATCTTGCTAAATTTCCAAATGACCTCTTATATGTATTCCCCCCATCCCCAATTAAAATGCCCAAAGTGAGTTAAAAAAAAAAAAAATTTGATGACACTTACCTACCTCTGATCCCCCGAGGAGGAGTCTCCACCGCCAGCACTGCGGCCGCTTACTGAAGAAGCAGGACCTGCGTCCTGGCACGGACAGCGCAGGACAGTGACATCATCACGCAGACATCTGTGCCAGGACGCAGACATCTTAGGGAAGCTCGTAGGCCACAGACCTTAAGTGGCTTGTGGCTTACGAGCGACGTATGAGTAGAGAGGCTTCCTTCTCTATGTATTTTAACTGTATCGGTGTCATGCAGACGCCGATGCAGTTAATATGTGAGGGTAACCTGTGCTGCGGCGGGCCCGAGGTGGGCCCCCGAGAGACAGTGGGTCCGGGGCCACCGCCCCCCCTGCCCCCCCCCCGCTAGCTATGCCTCTGCTTACAAGCTTTTCAGAAATGTGCTCTGTTTGACGTAGTGAGATGAATCACAGATCTTTCACTATCTCCACTACTACATTTAGTTTCTGATGACACTGGCATCACATTATATAGTGTAAATTACATCAGCACTCTTATATGTCCACCTACCACTGTCTATTAATTGAGATGCTGTCAGATGATGTCAGTTGGTGCTAGAACTTCACAGTCTCAGTCACACACATGTGACTCTTCTGTATTTCCTGCTCAAACATGTGGCCATTTTAGTTCGTCCAAGATGAATCCCCATTTGATCAGTTGAGTTAAAGAACCAAACTATTTGGAATATTCGGGTCGGATCCTGTTCATGATGAAGTGGTTTGCCCATCTCTACTGCCATTGTTTCATCTCTTTGTGACCAGTGTTTGTAAAGGTACATGGATGGAGCATTTTACAATGCAGTGTATTTATGCAATCCATATTTTCTTATGGTTGGATTTCATACACAAGTGAATTTCTATACTTCTTGCAAAGTGTTATATAGGACGTTGGTTCCCAATGAGGCTACAATTTTCCTTGCCTTAGGGCTTTTTTTAGCTTTTACCAGTACTTTATCTCCTGGTAGAAAGTCCATCAATTTGTCCTTTGTTCTCCCGCCTCTTGAAGTTGGGTTATTCTGCATTTTTTTTAATGTGTTCTTGAGCATTTTTACGCCTCATATGATGTACCTGAATCCACTGAGTGGAAGTATGCTCCTCCAACTTTTCAGTTGTTCCTTCAATACGGAAAGTGGAAGTCAACCCAAATGTCCAAACAGTTGGCATGGAGTATAGCTTGTGCTACTATGGATTGTATGGTTTTATATCCAGACCACGTCTGTGTTACAGGCCAACGCTCTTCATGTTCTTCAGTTAATGTTCTTATCATAGTTACCTTTCAATTGATATAGGAGTGGTTCTTGACTTTCTAATTCCATGATAATGACATAATTGTTGTACCAGTTCTAACTCAAAATGATGTCCTTGTTCAGATAGTATTCTCTTTGGACATCCATAGGGCAAATTAAATTTGTCCATATCAATTTAGCAGTTGTTTGAGCTGTTTAGTCTTTAGTTGGAATGACTATTGCAAATTTTATAAAATGATCCATGTACTGTTAGGAAATCTATGGTCAACAATTCAAATGGTTCCCAAGTGACTATACTTTGTGGTGGTATACATTGTTCATGTCCCTTGTGTATTGCACATCTAGCACAATTCTAATACACTTGTATATTTTCTGTCAACCTTGAGTGAAAACAATTTTCTCTGATTCTTGCCATCTCTACACAAAAATGCCTACAAATTTTATGTATTATATTACATACTTCAATCAATTGGTATACTTTTAGTTGTTCCTTCTAGATCCATATCCTTCTGTAAAGAATTCCTCCTTGAATATGTATACATTCCCATTGTCTTATTACTAATCTGCCCCTAACTGTCAGCTCCTGTTGTTGACGTTATGATGGTCGGTAACCCTTTTGTTTCCAGTTGAAGATATGTCAGATATGTCCCTTCTTTGCTTTTGCTGCCACTCTTCTTTCATATAACGTTCTAGTAAATCATCACAAGTGATAAATTGGCAACCAGAAGATGTTAATGGAACACCTGTAATGGAAGAATTCTACACCTTCTAGTTCTTCATCCAATCTTAACTTTGAATCTACCATGATTTATCTTGATGACATTACTGTATACTCAACTAGTTTTAAAGAACATCTACAACACTTGGATGTTGTTATAAAAAGAATAAAAAATATGGACTCAAACTAAAATCTAACAAGTGTCAGCCACCTCAAACAGATATCATGATAGTACATATGCGTTACAATGGTTTTCCCCTGGCTTGCACTTTATTACATTGTGAAAGTAATCTAGTCTGGCTGTACCTCTCTGTTTGCATTAATCCCAGTTTGGCAGTATTAAGGAAAACCAGAGGATTATTGTCTGTATAGACAAATACCTTCATAGCTGTAAGATACTCTACAAAATCATTCTGTAACTGACCAGACAACAGATAATAGTTCTAATCTAAAAGAACTATAATTTGAAGGATTTTTTTTAGCACGTCTGAGCATTTGACTTCCATAGTTGACAACACGTTCTTGTCCATTTGTATTTATGATAAAACAGCTCTCAGACCTTGTAGACTAGCATCAGTGTATAGATGGAATAGAAACGTATAGTCTGCACAAACCAGGATGGACGCTTCCATTAATCTTTTTTTAGATCTTCGAAGGCAATTTGTTGTTTTTCCCTCATTGATCCATTATTGATGCTCTGCCTATACAATACACAGTGTGAAGGAGTGTAGAAATTGGAAAAAATATTCGTTTAAGCATTTTTTTGTTGTTGCAGCTCATCATACAGTCTTGCAGCCTTCACTAATTTAAAAAACAACAACTGTTATTTAGGGTTTTTTCTGCTTGCTCAACCAATACAGTGTCATGGAATGTGGTAATCTGAAAAAAAATGTTCATTACTTTAATTTTTTGTTGCTTTCTCTCTCTCTCTCTCTCACTATATATATATATATGTATATATACACTACCGTTCAAAAGTTTAGGGTCACTTAGAAATTTCCTTATTTTTGAAAGAAAAGCACAGTTTTTTTCAATGAAGATAACATTAAATGAATCAGAAATACACTGTATACATTGTTAATGTGGTAAATGACTATTCTGGCTGTAAACGTCTGGTTTTTAATGCAATATCTACATAGGTGTATAGAGGCCCATTTCCAGCAACCATCACTCCAGTGTTCTAATGGTACATTGTGTTTGCTAACTGTGTAAAAAGGCTAATGGATGTTTAGAAAACCCTTGAAAACCCTTGTGCAAGTATGTTAACACAGCTGAAAACAGTTTTTCTGGTTAGAGAAGCTATAAAACTGACCTTCCATTGAGCTAGTTGAGAATCTGGATCATTACATTTGTTGGTTCAATTAAACTCTCAAAATAGCCAGAAAAAGAGAACTTTCATGTGAAACTCGACAGTCTATTCTTGTTCTTAGAAATGAAGGCTATTCCATGCAACAAATTGCCAAGAAACTGAAGATTTCCTACAACGGTGTGTACTATTCCCTCCAGAGGACAGCACAAACAGGCTCTAACCAGAGTAGAAAGAGAAGTGGGAGGCCCTGCTGCACAACTGAGCAACAAGACAAGTACATTAGAGTCTCTAGTTTGAGAAATTGACACCTCACAAGTCCTCAACTGGCAGCTTCATTAAATAGTACCCGCAAAACGCCAGTGTCAACGTCTACAGTGAAGAGGCGACTCAGGGATGCTGGCCTTCAGGGCAGAGTGGCCAAGAAAAAGCCATATCTGAGACTGGCTAATATAAGGAAAAGATTAATATGGGCAAAAGAACACAGACATTGGACAGAGCAAGATTGGAAGAAAGTGTTATGGACAGACGAATCGAAGTTTGAGGTGTTTGGATCACACAGAAGAACATTTGTGAGACGCAGAACAACTGAAAAGATGCTGGAAGAGTGCCTGATGCCATCTGTCAAGCATGGTGGAGGTAATGTGATGGTCTGGGGTTGCTTTGGTGCTGGTAAAGTGGGAGATTTGTACAAGGTAAAAGGGATTTTGAATAAGGAAGGCTATCACTCCATTTTGCAACGCGATGCCATACCCTGTGGACAGCGCTTGATTGGAGCCAATTTCATCCTACAGCAGGACAATGACCCAAAGCACACCTCCAAATTATGCAAGAACTATTTAGGGAAGAAGCAGGCAGCTGGTATTCTATCTGTAATGGAGTGGCCAGCGCAGTCACCAGATCTCAATCCCATTGAGCTGTTGTGGGAGCAGCTTGACCGTATGTTACGCAAAAAGTGCCCATTAAGCCAATCCAACTTGTGGGAGGGGCTTCTGGAAGCATGGGGTGAAATTTCTCCAGATTATCTCAGCAAATTAACAGCTAGAATGCCAAAGGTCTCAATGCTGTAATTGCTGCAAATGGAGCATTCTTTGACGAAAGCAAAGTTTAAAGGAGAAAATTATTATTCCAAATTAAAATCATTATTTCTAACCTTGTCAATGTGTTGACTATATTTTTTATTCATTTTGCAACTCATTTGATAAATAAAAGTGTGAGTTTTCATGGAAAACACAAAATTGTCTGGGTGACCCCAAACTTTTGAACGGTAGTATATATATACACACACATACACACACACACACACACACACGGTCTTGCAACACGTGGTAATCTGAAAAAAAAAAAACCTCAGTTGTTTAAAGCTGACTGATGCAGTTTTTGTCTAATAGTCACTGACCAGGTCACCTGCTTTTTTTAGTGCTAATTTTCTTGAAATAATTGTAAAAAAATAAAAAATAAATAAATGTCATTTGTGGCTGTAAGCCTAGCTGAAAAGTGTTAAAGAATTAGCTTTTCAAAAAAAACAAAACAAAAAAAACAAAGCCACCAAAAAATTATCCCTTTATGGGCGTAGATGTGAAATCAATTTATTTATTTATTTTTAAATGCCAACACTGTGGTGTGGAACCAACAATGTGCTATAGTGAAATGTGATGGACCAGGCTGCAGGACATGTCTGGCAGAGTGGTGATAGCTGTGGCAACATGAGTGGCAGTGTGGCATGGAATTAAATGATGGATCAGGCTGCAGACATGTCTGGTTGAGGGGTGGGAGTGATGGTAGCTGTAGCAACATGAGTGGCAGTACAGTATGGAATGATTTGATGGATCAGTCCACAGGACATGTCTGGCTGACGTGTCTGGTAGCTGTGGAAACATACTGTAAGTGGCAGCATGGCAAGGAAGGATTTGATGGACCAGGCTGCAGGACATGCCTGGGTGATGGCAGAGGTGGTAGCTGTTTAGGAGTAGCAGGAAGCATCAGCAGTACAGTAAATGGAACATTTTGATACAGGGAGACAGTGGGACCACTATTTGGAGGCATCAGCCATAAGTGTGTGAAAATCCTCACGGATCCACCCCTGATTCATTTTGACAAAAGTAATTTTTTCCATGCCACAGGTGGATAGTTTTGCCCTTCTAGTTGTTACAAAAGCCACCGGCAGCACTGAAGATAAACAAGATAAAACACCCATGGCAAACTGGACCAGCTTGTTAAAGTGTTCTAACCAATCGCCTCAGAATTCCATGGTGTCACAGTTTACTGCTGGAATATAAGTGCACTCTAGGTACAACTGTACCTTCTGGTGTAGCATGTGGGCGTGAGTTGCCTGTTGTGGCTACCTTTGGTGCTGTGACCTGAAACATTTTTGGTTTATCATGTTCCAGATACTGTACTGGCTGCTGCTTTTACTGACATTTGTAGCTGTGGCACTGTCATAGGAGGTGGAGCAATGGCTGAGTGAGGTGGACTGGGAGCAGGCAGAGGCTACCTGGGTATGCGTGCAGCTAGCATTGGTAGTGGTCTCCCTAAATGCTGCGTACAAGCTGGATATACAGCCTTTCCTGATAATATTCAAATATTTTGGATTTAAAGCAAGGATCAAAAGAGCACTGCCATCCAGTAATCTTCAGTCTGCTTGATATTAATAATATGCTTGTCCCTCCTCTGAGCTACTATATATGCTAAAAAAGCAGCGCACCATCAAATATAGCACATGCACCATACAGGGACATGTGTTATTTGACCCAATTGCAGCTGGCAATGCAGGACAGTTGGAGTTGGCAAGAAGCCATCTAGCAGGATACTTGCTGCAGGATACAGTGAAGCAGCTCCTCCACTGTGTGCCTCCTCTGATCCTGGCTCATTAGTTGTAAAACTGCATGGCAGCACCTTATCTTACACCCATGAAAAGAGTGGGGAGGAGTAAAAACAAACTCTTGCCCTTGTTGAATTCGGTGGGGGGAAACAGTCCAGAGAGGAGGATCCAGAGGAGGTGGATGGGCCCTGCATGGTATTGTACCTAGGCCTGCACAAACGGGGTGGAGCTAGTACCTGGCTTTGTTGCGTTTCTGAACTGTTACTGCTGCCAGTCGAAATACTGACCCAGTGGTCCGGGAAAGCTACACACATGGACAAAATTGTTGGTACCCACAATGGTCACAGAAATAACTTAAATCTGACAAAACTATAATTTGCCAAACTACATGTTGACAAGCCACAAAGCTTCTGGGAGAATGTCCTATGGACAGATGAGACAACAATTGAAATTTTTTGGCAAGGCACATCAGCTCTATGTTCACAGACGGAAAAATGAAGCATATCTTGAAAAGAACACTGTCTCTACTGTGAAACATGGAGGAGGCTCTGTTATGTTCTGGGGATGCTTTGCTGCATCTGGCACAGGGTGTCTTGAATCTCTGCAGGGTACAATGAAATCTCAAGATTATCAAGTTATTCTAGAGAGAAATGTGCTGCCCAGTGTCAGAAAGCTTGGTCTCAGTCGCAGGTCATGGGTCTTGCAACAGGATAATGACCCAAAACACACAGCTAAAAACACCCAAGAATGGCTAAGAGGAAAACATTGGACTATTCTGAAGTGGCCTTCTATGAGCCCTGACCTAAATCCTATTGAGCATCTTTGGAAGGAGCTGAAACATGCTGTCTGGAAAAGGCACCCTTCAAACCTGAGACAACTGGAGCAGTTTGCTCATGAGGAGTTGGCCAAAATACCTGTTGAGAGATGCAGAAGTCTCATTGACAGTTACAGGAATCGTTTGATTGCAGTGATTGCCTCAAAAGGTTGTGCAACAAAATATTAAGTTAAGGGTACCATCATTTCTGTCCAGGCCTGTTTCATGAGTTTTCTTTTTAAAAAAATTCTGTTGAAGCATGGTTGAAAAGCAATGTCTGACTTACATTTGTTCATTTCCATAGAATTTTTATATATTATTACTTTTGTCAGATTCAAGTTATTTCTGTGACCATTGTGTTTTTTTTTTTTTAATTAAACGAGGGGTACCAACAATTTTGTCCACCTGTGTATGTCCATAATTGCTGCTGATTGTGTCAATGTGGGAAAGGCCCGCATTCTCCAATACATGGCGATATAAAGCAGGTACAGCTTTGCTAGAGAAATAATGGTGGAGGTTGAGTGTATGCCATCAGTTGGCAAAACACTGTGGAATACACAAGTGATATGGCAGCAATAGCACCGCCTGCAGCTTGACCAGGTGTGAATTAAGTTGCACAACTGCCATTGACTGGGCACATATTGCTGTTTCCTGGACACTCATTCCCTTATAGATGACTGATGTCTTTTTTTTTTTTTTTTTTTTTTAACAAAAAACTTTAAAAAAAAAAAATACCAAAGCTCTAAAAATGCTGACCTGGTCAGTGATTATTAGACTAAAACTGTGCCAGTCAGCTTTTTTCCATTAGAAAGGAGGAAATGTTTATGTATATTAGAAAAGAAAATTATAAAAGTAAAAACCTTAACAAAAGGATATTTTTTCAGATTCGCAGGCTGTGTTACACTTTGATTGGGTGTAACTCCCTTTTTATTTTTTGCTATTGTGTCGAGGGTATTTGGTGAACATTTTTGTAATATACTTTATTAATCTATCAAACTTCCTTTTAATAGAAAACAGGCTCTAAATAAGCATTGCCAGAAAGACTCTGTACGTACTCATGTACTGCAGTACATACAGCTGAAGCATTTACCAAAGGGGATTGGTCACTTCAAATGGCTGTATCTTCGGTTTTATACCACCTAGAAAAATGGTTCTGGTATCACAAGAAAGCTGAGATTCTCTCTAGCTGTAAATGAAGTAGAGATATCAATAGTTAAAAAAACATTCAGGAATGTGATTTTATATGCAGCATGAACTGTGTTTTTAACTAGTGATATCTCCGTTTCTGTTATAGCTAGTACTTTGATCTCAGAATCTCAACTTTCTTATGATACCAGATCCATTTTTCTAGGTGATATAAAACCGAAGATATAGCCTTTGAAGTGACCACCCCCTTTGGTAAATACTTCAGCTCTGCATATTCATAACACAACTGTATAGAGACTTTCCTTAGTAACTGCACATTTATATAGGAGCCTGTTTTATAATAAAAAAGGAAGTTGGATAGGTTAAAAAATATATTACAAAAATGGTCACCAAACCGACACAATAACGAAAAAAAAAATGTGAGTTACTGTAATGTCCTTGCCTGTCCGGGCTTTGGCGCCGTCTTCCGGACGCACGCTGTGGCACAGGAGGCGTGCCCGGTTGTAATTCTTTCCTTGGGTTTTTCTTGTATTGTCTGAACACTGTCCTATTCCCTCACCTCCTTAATTGATTTTCCACCACGCCCTTCTCCTTCACCTTGCTTTCCCCCTGCTCCACTAAGAGTTAACTTTAGTCCTGCCTTTGTGATTGACAGCCTGCCCTCCTATCAAGTCTGGGGCGGGTTCTTTCTCCCTATTTATTGTTTGCTTAGTTTCCCATTGGTGCCTGCTATTGCATTTCGCTTACTGGCTATACTCCTTGTTCCTTGTTACCTGCTCTTCTGATTTTCTGACCACTGGCTTTGACTTTGACTATTCTCTTGGATTTTGATTCTGTACTGCATTGCTCGATTGTTACCGACCCCTTGGCTAGCTGACCTCCCTTTTGTTGTTGTTTGTCCTGTCTGCGTTCTGTGTTGTCACTTATTCAGAGTAGGGACTGGCTCCAAGTTGTTCCTGTCATTAGGACATTGAGACAAGTAGGTAGGGACAGGGTCTGGGTCAACTTTAGGGCTCACTGTCTCTGTATTCCCTTCCTCTCAGGTTTTTGCTGCAGCACTGGAGAATTGCTCAACTGGCAATTCTCTTACAGTTACACTTTTAAAAAAAAATGGAGATTTTTTTTCATATTAGTGCAGGCTGCAACACTGTATATTCAATGAGCAACAAAAAAATGCTTGAGAGATTAATATTTTTCAGATTAGCACACTGTTTATTGGGTGAGTACAAAAAAAAAACCTTAACAGATTTTTTTTTCAGATTAGCATAGGCCATGAGACTGCACATTGTGAATAATTTAAGAAACAAATATTTTATCAGATTAACATGCTCTGTCACATTGTTTATTGGGTGAGCATAAAGAAACCCTTAAGTATCCGAGATTTTTCAGATTAGCACAAGCAGTGTTAGAACAGGAGTTTCTATGTATTTTATGAAAAACAATTAAACTCTTGCCCAAAAAACCTTAATGGGTGTGTGGCATCTTAGTACGTTGGTCTTTAGGGTATTTATTATTATTTTTACTTATTAATGTCTGGAAGTATATACTAGCATCTGCATCATTGCTGTATTATTGTTGTATTATGGGCTAATATTTATTCATATCTGTATGCATCAAAGTGGTGGCTTTTTCACACTTCTGTATGGCTTTTAATGATATAATATGGCCCTTCATGATATAATACTACTTTTGTAAATTATAACAATGCTGGCTAAAACACTTACATAGCTATTTTATAGTTTCCCCGTTTGTGATACAGTCCCTGACAGAAGTTCTGTCGCTTACCCATGTTGTGGAATCAAAAGCTTATAACCTGACTTTAAATTCATCCATTGGTTTTAGAAATGACTCATATGAAAGCTGAAACCCTCCCAAATGATTTTTTTGGTTAAGAAAATAAATTGGCTTCACTGCTGAAATATTGATCATTTAATGAACACAGAAAGGTCAGATTTTGGCAAGACAAAAGTTTTGTCGCTTTGTCATATAATGCACCCAATCCTAGTTTAAAGCCTCACCTGTGCTCACTAATTGATCGGTTAATTAGTGGGTGTGTATAAAAAGAACTCCAGCACCCCAGACCTTCACTTGAACTGCAACTTCACCTCTGACAACATGCCAAAAATCAACCCTGCGACCAAAGCCTTTGATTATCAAGAGGCTGAAGACCAGATCCACTGCAGAGGTGGCTGGCACCTTTAATGTGTCTCTGCGGCAAATACAAAGAATTTGAACAGACTGGAGATGTTTTTGACAAGCCCAGGTCCGGCAGACCCCGCAAGACAACTGCTCAGGAGGAACATTTGTTGGTTAGAAAATCAAAAGCCAGCCCCTCTTCCACTGCAGCAGAGCTCCAACAGGCCTGGTCACCAAAAGTCCCTGTGTCAACTAGAACAGTTTGTAGGATTCTGTCTCAAAATGGCCTCCATGGTCGAATCAGTGCCCAGAAGCCAGCACTAAACAAAAGGCAATTAAAAAACCGTGTGGTATTTGCCAAGGCCCACAGCCTGCTAAATGGATGGACGCTGCAAAAGTGGCAGAAGGTGGATTTCTCAGATGAATCTTCAGTTCAATTACACCACAGCCGCCGCAAATACTGCAGGAGACCTACTGGAGCCAGTATGGATCCAAGATACACCCAGAAAACAGTTACGTTTGGTGGTGGAAAGATCATGGTCTGGGGTTACATTCAGTATGGGGGTATGCAAAACATTTGCAAGGTGGAAGGCAATAAAAGCCTAAAATATCTAGAAGTATTAGCTTCCTCTTACATTCCCAATCATAAAAGGGTCAAATTTTGCAGCAGGATGGTGCTCCATCTCATACATCCATCTCTACATTAAAGTTCCTCAAGGCAAAGAAGATCAAGGTGCTCCAGGACTGGCCAGCCCAGTCACCAGACATGAACATCATTGAGCATGTTTGGGGTAGGATGAAAGAGGAAGCTTGGCAGACAAAACCAAAGAATCTTGATGAACTCTGGGAGGCATGTAAGACTGCATTCTTTGCTATTCCTGATGACTTCATCAATAAATTGTATGAATCATTGTTGAAACGCATGGATGCAGTCCTTCAAGCTCATGGAAGTCACACAAAATATTAAATATGGCTCTAATAGCACCACAACTTCATTCACCAATGTTATGAAACATATCTTTGTTTTTGAACAGAATTATTGGTTTGATTTTCACATTACTTTATGTGTGTGACAAAACTTTTGTCTTGCCAAAATCTGACCTTTCTGTGTTCATTAAATGATGAATATTTCAGCAGTGAAGCCCATTTATTTTCTTAACCAAAAAATCATTTGGGAGGGTTTCAGCTTTCATATGAGTAATTTCTAAAACCAATGAATGAATTTAAAGTCAGGTTATAAGCTTTTGATTCCACAACATGGATAAGCGACAGACCTTCTGTCAGAGACTGTATATAAAACTTAAAACGTAATTCCCATGAGTGAAAATACTTAAAACATACCATTTAATAAGTCTATTAAAATAGTTGGCGTTAGCCTGTGCAAAGAAGGTTATTACCCCCTGGCACCCCAAAATATGACTCCCACCCTTACAAAGGCGGTCCCACTACTTTCCCTATTTTTGCCCTAAATTATCTCGATCTGATGCGTTTCATACCACAGTTTTGGGTGCTCCTCAGTGGATAATTAAGGAGAGATATGTGGCCAAACTTTGCTCAAATCTTCTTCATAGGGAAGCTCTTGTAGTCTTATTGTGTTTTTTAGTCTGTCTCACTACACTTAGACTACCTGAGCCAAAGTTTGACTGTATATCTCTCCTTAATTATCCCCTGAAGAACACCCAAAACTGTGGTACGAAACACATCGAGAGGAGATAATTTAGCAAAAATAAGGAAAGTAGAGGGGCCTCCCTTGTAAGGGTGGGAGTCATATTTTGGGGTGCCAAGGTGTTAATAGGGTAATATCCCTCTCTGGGCCCATGTTTTGACTCCCACTGGATTGTCTGGTCTCCTGTGTCTCCCTTGCTCTCCACTTGATACATCAAGTGGTAAGACAGTTCTAATGTTTATACATTTGCTGTTGACTCCTACTATTTTAATAGACTTATTAAATGTTATAAGTAATTTCACTCATTGGGAATTGTGCTTTAAGTTTGATTGTGCCCTAGCAATTCTAGAGGGACGTTCTATTGGTATCCCTTCTGTTTTGCTGCTCTTTGCTGTTTGTGATATATGTTGTTTTTATATTTTGTTCACAAATAAATGATATATTTTAATATTTGTGTCGAACTCCTTTTTCGGTTAGTGCCAAAACTAAAGAAAAGATGTTTCACTAACAGGGCGGATTGTCCATGAAAACTATGTTTAAATTCTGTGTACACTGATGAATCTACTCCATTTCACAACAGACTTTGACCAAACTACATTATTGACAATGAAAGGGTTAACTGTCGTTTGTCAGTATTACTGCATGCTGCTATTGTCAGGCTCACAACAGCACAGATATTCTCCCTCACTCCATCATATCTATGATTTCTATCACTAATCTGCCTGTAATTGATAAAATCTGACTAAACTGTCCTAATACTAAGATTCTCTAGCTCTACTGCTTGCAATTTGTAAGCTTTTCAGAACTCAGTGCTCTCTGTATCATGCAGTGAGATGAATAACACAGCCATTTGTACATTACTGCAATGCCTCGTATTTATACTTATAGCACCTTATATAGTTTATATAACATCAGCACTGTAAGGTGTCCACCTACCACTGACTATTGGCTGAAAGGCTGTAAACTGATGTCAGGTGGTGCCAGAATGTCAAACTGACTCACACACACGTCTCATCTGTATTTTTCCTGCACAATACTCGTGGTGTTGGCCATTTTATTTAGTTAAAAACTGAACAATTTGGAATATTTGGGTTCAAGTAAAGCTACTTACATTCCTGAATGTCATGGCAACAGCAGTGGTTGTTCCATGTATATTTTAATTTCACTTCGGTCACTGTGCAAGAATAACAGGAGACGCGTCCAACGCCTCTTAAAATGTAGGCAGTTTTTCTCCTGAGACAGTGAAGCTGTCTTTTGGGATACAGGAGAGCATCCCTCCAGATACAGAGGTCTTCCATAGTAGTTTTAGGTGCCTTTAGTAATCCAATAACCAGCAATTATTTATTTATTTAGCTATTAATATCTCCCTACACTACATAATTAATATCTGCCTACACGATCTATAAATATCAAATAGTTCTAGACAAAAATTATTTATAATATTCATTTAACCTTTTAACTATTAATGTCTTATTTATTTATTACTATTCTAAATATGTATCTACTTATGAATTATCCAAACAGTACATTAAATAAGTCATGTATCAATATCAATGTATCCCATTGACATACATACAATTATTAGAAAAAAAAACATACTTATATAATTATATATGGAATTAGCTAACAAACATGTCCTCTTCTTACACCCTATATGGGACAGTGACTGAAAATGTCTGTAAAGCGCTTTACTATACGTTGCCGCTTTACAAATAAGAGAAATAATTAATAATGCATCTTAATGTAAAGCAAAGAAACAGAAAGCATTTATATTTTGTCCCTACTGTTTGTGGTGACAATATTTTTTGCTGAATGCGTTGTCCATTTTCTTCTGTCATAGTACTGTCCTGTGTAGCTAAATGCTGAGCAATAAACCTATTCAAGTGTAAGAGAAAAGTACAAGCTTCAATGCTGTTTTTGCTTTCTAGAAATGTTCGTAGTGTGATTTAAAATTAATAGTGTAAAATACGTTTTATTTATACATTGATAAATCACATCACTTTGGAAATAGTTGGTTGCCATCCTTAACTTAGTATCACCCAGGATCTTTTATCTCTACTGAAAGTCCATCAGTTTTCGTTTCATGTGTTAGGAGGAGCAATTCACTGATTCTACTGAATGGAAAGGTTAAATCTGGAGTCTCTGCAAGTGCTGTGCTAAAAGTCTATTTTTCATGGATGTTTTTTGAGGCGCTTCAAACCATTACTTTAAAAGGTTATGAGTCTTTGCACATCCAGTAGAGCATTTACTAAAGTCAAAACATCAAATGATGTCTAGTATATTTGGGTAATAGATCAGAACATCACATCCTAAAGAAAAGTGCTTTGATAGCGATTCAGCATTCTTGGAATTAGCTGTTTTTAAGCCATAGTCGAACAATGTCTACTTTTCTAGCATTGAAAATAATAAGGGCTTACAGGTCATCAAAAGACCTCATGTGAAAGTAATGCTGTTCTATGCAGTAAATAATCATATGTTTGTTCTGAAATGTTTAAAAAAGAACAACAACAAAAAATTTGCATAATTCATTACTACTTTTCTAAACATGAAAAAGGTTAGAACACTTTTACAAATTAGTTGCTCAAGATTTTCTAATGCTGTCTTATAGTTGTACAAGGGGTAATGTAATAATCTATTTACCTGATTATTCTTGAGTAATTTACAACATTTTGATTTGTATTAATGCTGTTACACACATATATCATGCACTGGCACCATTTGTGGCCACTTTTAAAACAAATCCAGCACTTTCCCTTTCTGTCCATCATTATGGTTGTGGTATATGTTCCAGGAGTGTGTTAGGGCCAGGGCCCCATGTGGTGAAAATGCTGCAGTTTGGCCACAGCGGAAACACTGCGGCAAAAACTGCAGAGCTTTACAGTAGTGAAAAATACGCACAGCGGACATGCTATGATTTCCAAAACTGCTGCGGTTTTGGAAATCGCAGCATGTCAATTATACCTACGAAAATGACGGCGGTTTCCCTATATGTATAATGGAAGCAGAAACTCTGTAAAAAGCACTGTGAGAAAAACTGCCATGACTCCCATCATGTGATCAAAGATTGCCGGGTTCGCCTCTTGCACTCATGATAGTGAAAGGAGTCACAATGTGACCTTAGGGGTGTGGTGCCCATGACTTTTAGATGCATGCTTGGGGTCACAATGCAACTCAATTTACCAAAAGAGTCGCAGAGCAACCCAGCGATATTTGGTCGCGTGATGGGAGTCACAGCCAAAATTGCTGTGTTAGCCCTAGCCTAAACCCTATTATTAACTCCTTGTTTCTTGTGTATGTGTGTTTTTCATGTGAGTACAAACAGAGAAATAATTTTTATACCTATACGTGGAGTCCTCCAGGGAATTTGAACATGTGATCATTTGATTGCTCATACAATATAATACAAAACTTTATTATATTATATTGTAGGTTTACTGTTGTTCTATTAAAGGCTGTCTGTAATATACCTAATACAATGACAGGCCTGGGAGCCTTCAATAAGCTCCTGGCAGTCATGACAACCAAAAAAGCACCCCACTATGATGTCAAAGGGGCACCAATCAGTAATGATCAGATGGCCAGTATACAACCCTTAAGGTCCAGTGGTTAAAATCAACTGTGAAATCTGTAGGATTACTAGCCATGATTGTTGATATCCCTCAAAGACCTGCGCTATGTGCCTTGAATCTATTGTGAGAAAAGCACATTGCAAATGTCTATTGTTGTTGATTAGTACTATCACTGTTTACAGCTGTGACCTACAGGTGTCAGTTGTACAATACTGTCAGCACCCATGCAATATGGAAACGACTCCATGCCTATATTCCTCTTGTGTCGGTACAGTATATTTACGATGAGATGTCACAAAGGGGTTAATGCAATATTTTTTATTTATATAGAAAACATGAAATGCTGTCACATTTCAGTACTATAAATGTACTAAATCATATGGGTTTTAGTGAGAGGAGTTTCCAAAACATTCTAAAGTATTTCCCCGATGCCATCTCCCTTCACCCAGAAACAGATAAGGAATAACATAAAGTATCATCTACAGATGTAGCAAACTTCCCAAACTTCTGGAATTGGTTAAACTACTGCAGTGTGATATCTTATCACAGAAAATGTCTTTCCAAAGACTTTTTATTGGTTTTTGTTTTCTTCTGAAATAAGATACCAACCAGGGTTAACTGTTCGAGTTAACCCTGCCACATGTGTATTTCTCAAATTTCCCATTAAACAAAAGATTTCGTTAGCACAGAAAATCTAAGCGTAAATTAAAATCTAACACACATAAAATTCATTAGAAAAGTAACTTACCCCTTAAGCTTAATTGTTTACAACATTACAACTATTTCCGAAAAATACAATACTTTACAATACAATATTTATTTAATTCAAAACATTATATTACATCAGCTTAGGTTTTGTCTGTATTTCCTGGACTGCCTGCAGTTCACATTTATGACACTAGATGTAGCTGTTACCAAATGTTTATCTGTAGACACTCTGTACTTTGTTGTTTTTGATGTTGTTGGTACACTTCTTGTTTTTAGCGTGTGCTGTACAGTACTACTGTATATCTGTTATTCACTATGTGAGGTGGAGCTTCTCTTTCTGCACTCATGTTCCAGTAAAGTCTGTTCCTGTTATATACATATGTCTATCTGGTTTTGACTCTGTCACATCCAGCATTCACACTCTGCAACAAAGACAACATTGACTGCTTAGTGGGGAAACAAGATTTGAAATTACTGCAAAAGCTGAGACAACGTGAGATTTTTAAACTCATAGTTAAAGCCATTGACAATCAATTTTTAAGGTGTACTAAACAGTATGTTGCAGTGGTTACCTGTCACATAATGACCACTCTACATGGCCTTATCCTTTTGCTCTTTGTGTATGATTCAAGTCAAAAAAAGAGACAAGTAGAAAAGTATGTTTTTTCTAGCACAATCAAGTAGATTTGAGTCAAATACATTTAACTGCCAAATTCAAGTTTGAGTATCTTCTATGTTGGGTGGTTTACAAATTTGATGAATAATCAATAACCTTGGATAAATATTGTTGGTAAAACAAGTGTATAAAGTACAGGCCATAGAGCTTCTCCTGCCAATTTCTGCTGTTAATGAATTTCCCACTCTTACATATGAGTATAATTATCTCTTGCCCTTGTCGGTTGGATAATATTAAACCAATATTACCTTCCAGGCCTCTGTTCTTGTTAATAGCATAAGCAATTATTGTTTCTGCAGGCTAGATTAATTCACAGCAGCATATTCTTCTTCTTATTGTTGTCATTTGATGACTGTACATTAGCCTTGTCATTTATTTTATCCATATATAGAGGTAAAACAAGAAGCATACAATCCCTGACCAGAAGTAGGATAAATTAACAGAGTTCATTATTTTTCAGGATTATAATGCTGAATTGTGAACTTTGCTCCAGATTACAGTGACCATTGTACTGTTGAAATCAGATTACATGTCAGTCAAGATCTGTTCTGGCAGTTGACCCCTCTCCTCATTATGAACTGAGTATATGGAGTAAGACATGAAAGGTCAATGTCTTTTGTCTTAAGAATGAAATGCCATGTACCAGTTTGGGTTAGATTATTGGATGACCCTATATTTGACAAAGGGATCTATTAACCAGCTTCTAATGTGTATTGGCAGATGTATGTATACAATCACAATCCTCACTGATGGCACTAGCATGTAACAAATAATATTTCTGGGTGTTGAAATTATGTGGCCACTATACATCTAGGCAGAATGGTTGTGGGCAGTAAGATTGACATTATGCTGTGTACACTATACATTATGATTTATAATAGAATAAATCATTTGACACACAAGGCTCTTTTTTTCTTCCTGTGAATACCTATCCAATCAAATCTTTTTAGGGACTCCTAGACACAGTGGAAGGAAATGCAACTGTTGACTAATGTCATATAGACTAATTCTAGAGTGAGACATAACCCATTCCTACAAACATTTAACTTATTTTGTTTGTGTCTTACTTTATATATGCCACCTTTTTAACACTTTATAGTATTAACCTGTGGCTAAACCTGTTAATCTGCACTTCTAATTTGAGCCAATTGGCAAGTGCTGTACTTCTGAAGGACAATATTTAATTAGTTGTCTAATAGTGCCCTCACTCTTGCACAGTAAAGTGCTATATGTATTATGCTGCTATCTACCAGTGTAAGGATGTCTTGCCTTTTTAGAAACCAGGTCATGTTTTATTGTTTTGAGTTGATACTGTACTTTGCAAGTTTTTGGAATTAGTATTTTCAAAGTTGTAGTATAAAGTTAAAATCTTTTCAAGGTGCAATAGATAAATTAATACTGTAATTTTCAAGAGCATGGTACTTTTATATACAGTAAGAATACTTTTTTTTATAATTTTAATATATGGATCTTACAAACTAATACTATTTTTTTTTGGAAAATGATAAAAAAGGTTTCCAATAACTATGGAAACAAAAGGAAATTAATGGAGAACTTGATTCTCAAATGAAAATATCCCAGTCAAATTACAAAATTCTAGTTTAAATCTACATAGATATTTGAACAACATTGTAAATGATTTGCTTTATTTAAAGTAGAGGTGCATTTCAATAAATTAGAATTTCTTTGAAACGTTTATTTATTTCAGTAATTAAATTAAAAAAGTGACCTCCTATATTTTCTACATTCTTTACACGCAGTGTTCTATTTCAAGTATTTTATTTCTGTAAATGTTGATAATGGATTACAGGTAATGAAAACCCAAATGTAAGAAATAAAAGGTATCGCCTGATTTCTTCACTCTTCCTGACTATACAGTGGGGAAAAAAAGTATTTAGTCAGCCACTGGTCCCTTTGCACCGAAACAGCCCCAAAGCATGATGTTGCCACCCCCATGCTTCACAGTAGGTATGGTGTTCTTTGGATGCAACTCAGCATTCACTCTCTTCTAAACACGACGAGTTGTGTTTCTACCAAACAGTTCTACTTTGGTTTCATCTGACCATATGACATTCTCCCAATACTCTATTGGAATATCCAAATGCTCTCTAGCAAACTTCAGACTGGCCCGGATATGTACTGGCTTAAGCAGGGGGACACATCTGGCACTGACGGCATAGTGTGTTACTGACAGTAGCCTTTGTTACATTAGTCCCAGCTTTCTGCAGGTCATTCACTAGGTCCCCCCGTGTGGTTCTGGGATTTTTGCTCACTGTTCTTGTGATCATTTTGACCCCACGGGGTGAGATCTTGCGTGGAGGCCCTGATCGAGGGAGATTATCAGTGGTCTTGTATGTCTTCCATTTTCTAATTATTGCTCCCACAGTTGATTTCTTCACACCAAGCTGCTTGCCTATTGCAGATTCAGTCTTCCCAGCTTGGTGTAGGTCTACAATTTAGTTTCTGGTGTCTTTCCACAGCTACAGGTCTGTGAGAGCCAGAAATGTTGCTTGTTTGTAGGTGATGGTGTTTTGCGAACCCAGAATAAAATAAATGATGACCAAGGTTCCATATTTTCAGAAAAGACCACCTCCTTCTCCCACCAGCCCAGATACAAATTTGCGTAAGTAGGCGCACATGGGCTTCCCATTGCTACGCCTCTGAGCTGGTGGAAGAAGAGGCGGTCATACATGAATGTGTTATGTCTCAGTGTGAAATCCAGAAAGTCAATAACTAATAGATTATGCATCCCCATATATGTCCCTGTGGTCCTAAGGAAGTCCCCCACAGCCCCACACCCCCTATCATGGGGTATGGAGCTGTAGAGGGCCTCCACATCCAGGCTAGCCAGGTATGAATCAACTGGTAATGACAGATCTTCCAATCGTCTTAAGACATCTGTGGTGTCTTTTACAAAAGAAGGCAAGGATGTAACAAAAGGCCGTAATATTTCATCGATGTATAACGAGATGTTCTGGGTGATACTATTTATTCCCACAACAATGGTTCTCCCTTTCAAAGGGGAAAACCCCTTATGCACTTTTGGCAAAGCATAGAAAGTAGGTCTTGTTGGATTTGGGGTAAAAGAAATTTAAACTCCCCCTCGCTAATCAAATGTTCACACTTTACCTTCGAGAGAATCTCTTTTAAGTCTGGGAGGTAAATATTTGTGGGATCCTGGGGCGGGAAGTTCTGCTGGGTATACAAACAAATACTAAGCTTCAGACTTTAGTTCCTCTTCTCTATAGAAAAGCACATCTGATGAAAAACTAGTGATATGAGAGTTTTGAAACACGTCAGATGTTAGTGTATAGGTGTCAGTGTATGATTAGGAGCAGGTAGTCATGTTGGGCTTTGCTCTGATACGCTGCTAAAAATCCAGCAAACACTAGGTTCTGGTTTTAAATGGATATTTTTTTGTGGTGCGCTTAACACCGGCAAGCATTGCAAGGAGAAAA
The DNA here is from genome assembly GCA_947044405.1 of Leptodactylus fallax. Taxonomy (NCBI): domain Eukaryota; kingdom Metazoa; phylum Chordata; class Amphibia; order Anura; family Leptodactylidae; genus Leptodactylus; species Leptodactylus fallax. The sequence goes on along the minus strand of CAMRHE010000111.1, from coordinate 1,720,075 downwards.
GTACTTTGCTGCTGGTGATGAATGGCGAGTGAACCTGTAGTACTGCCATTTGTGTTGTTTTTCTAAGAGATAATGCACTATTTATACTGTGGATTATTATATCCACGTATCCTGATATGGTAGTGGTTTTATCTTGGATCTTTTTTGTATGGTCTGTCTGGTTTTTCTTTTGTTTTGTCCTATGGGTGGATTCTCTTTTTATTCAGATTATTTAATAAAGTTAATAAAGTTTATATTTTAAATACGTCCCTTTTGGTAGGTCGCGACTCACCTGCTATATTTTTTGAAATTATTTATTGGGTACATAAAACTCTTTCTTTTGCCCTTTATTTGATTTTTGTTTGTAGGTGACCAAATACTTATTTTCCACCATAATTTGCAAATAAATTCTTTAAAAATCAGACAATGTGATTTTCTACATATGTTTTCTCATTTTGTCTCTCATAGTTGAGGTCTACCTATGATGTCAATTACAGGCCTCTCTCATCTTTTTAAGTGGGAGAACTTGCACAATTGGTGGCTGACTAAATACTTTTATACCCAACCTGTACATAGATCCTGTAAAATTGGGCTATACCCGATACTCTCAAAATATATTAAACACTGGACATAAAACTAAATTATGAAGACAATATTAAATCAAAACAACAATACACAGGACAACATATAACAATAGATTAATACAAATCCATTAATTACATATATAAATAAATTTGACAAAATATTTGATAATATAAAAATTAATGCATAGTGACACTAATCATGTGACTAAAATATTGCTAAAATGTGAATAATAATAGTAAATAATAAGTGATAGCAAAATGAAAAGCTGGATGAAATCTTATAATGCACATGAGCACAACAGTGATAATATTACAAAATAAATATAATAAACATTAATTAAGAATAATAATGAAAAAGAGGGTTTTTGGTATCATAGACGCTGTTTCAACGTATTTGTCTGTATACTCTCTTTTGTAATTATATGTATATGTAATATTGATTGGTATTATATGTATTTTACATAAATAAATTTATGTTTATATTTTTGCTTTATGAGTGGTCTCCATAAATATTATTTTTTGGTTGTGTTCACATATGTGTGATTTATGGGACCTTGACATATTGGAGGATTTTGTGTATTTTTTTTTTTTTTATTTTTTTATTTTTGATCATTGGGCCTGCAAAATAGTTAGAATTGTTACTATCACCTCTACCACCTCCGTTTTCTTCTGATATCACCATGTTATCCCTGTGGACCTGTTTGACAATTTTCACCCTAGCATCCCTACCAGAACAACTACCAATAGCAGGACCACATCCCCTGCCACTACTTTCTCCACCAACAGTCATGTCTTCCTCCTCTGCTTGCGCACAATGCTGACCTTATCCAACTCAACATGAAAGAGACACGGTTGACAGTCCAGAAAGGCCCTGTGGTAATTTTTTTTTTTTTTTTTACAAAAAAGTATCTCAAGAAAAGACAGCATTAAATAACAGAGTATTTTTTTTCAGATTAGCAAAGGCAAGACTGTAATTTTGGTGAACACACCTAAGAAACGCTTAAATAACGGATATTATTTTTTGGATTAGCAGAGGCTACAGTATTGTGTATATATGCACACTTATGCAGCGAAAAAACACTTGAGCAATAAATACTTTTTCAGATTATCATTACTCCATCACACTGTGTATTTGGCAATCAGAGCATAAAAAAATCCCATTAAATAACAAGAGGTTTTTTTTTTTTTTTAGATGAGTGAAGGCTAGCTTGTATATTGGGTGAACACACCAAAAAAACACCTAAACAATGGAGATTCTTTTTTTTTTACACAAAAACAGCAATGTGTACCACAGCTATAGGTATAAATATGATAAGATCCAAACCAATCTAATACCATAACCAAACACCCAAAAATAGCTACTACCAGTAAAAAGCATACTGCACAATGGTCCTGGATCAGCAGTAAAGCCATACAAATTTAGAAAATAGATGCAGTGTTTTGCTGTGGAATTTCCATTTATGTACAGTTGGTAGGGGAGGGAGTTGGAACCAGGTACACCACAAAATGGGGTACTCTTCCACGTACGTGGGAGTCACTGAACCTGGAAATGACCCTGTAAGGCTCTTAGTCTGCTGTTCCTTGTGTACCCAAGTATAACTCCCGCCTTACAAGGGCAGTACCCAAACTTACCTTACAACAGATTGACCCTATTTATGCCCTATGTAGTTTCTGTTGCCGGGGTACCGGGACTCATCAGGGGATCTATCTAAAGGCCTAAGAGCACCTGCAGAACAGATAACTCAGAAACATGAGCATCCCACCACCCAATAAAATGGAGAACTAAGCTCATTGGGTCAAATTAATGTGAGGCATAATAAGTGCCCTCACAAGATAAAGTGCACCTGTCTGCTGCCAGGGAAACATAAGTCATCCACTGGCATGTTCTTAGATAGTTCTTTAAATAGACCATATGTCCCTAATCAGACAACAAATGTATTCACCGTATGCTGGAAGTGCCTGGAGAGCGCACATGATGACAATACCGCTTCATCAAACCCACATGGAGCATGAGAAAACGCAGGCTGGCGCTCCCCCCCAAGCTGCATGACCCCACCACGTGTATCACAGTCACGATGCCAACCACAAAACATATGTACCTCATCATAGAATAGCCAGGCTTAGAAAGAAAGGGGATGGATGTGTAGGCACAGTAAAGGAATGAAAAGGGAGATGGACATGATGAAGCAATTGGAAAAAAATTATATGATGGCTACCAACCAATCACAATAATAGCACAGTCACAATGATGCTAATATCATATATATGTTACTAATCGTCAGGTAGCAGGAACAATAATACATTCCTAGTCAATAGATGTCAGGACAAAACAGATATATGGCGGGACATGACTTATAAAATATGAAAAATATGTCAAGGAGGGAACAGAGTGATACCACCCAGACAGGGGAAATTAGATAGATACACAGAGGGTAAGAATGTATGAACAATATGAAGAAAAGTATGTGTGATATGATATATGCATAGGTTGTTATGAGTGAAAAATGCCAACCAATACTTTAGCTGTGCCTCATTTGCTTAGGTTAACTGTTCATTGAGGCCCTTAGGTCTAACTGCATTCATTCTAATTATCCAGGTCGTTTCCCTCTGTAGTATTTTCTTGTCCCAGTCACAGCCCAAGGCCCAGGATGTACCAGATCGATACCCATAAAGGATATTGCATTAACATTCCAACCATAACATGTTTTAGCTTGGCAAGCCAAGGGGGACTTGCATTGATGTGCAATATCCACCAGGTGGTCACACACTCTTCTGAAAAAAAAAAAAAAGGATGTATGAACGAGAAGGTGGGACCAATTGCTGTCTATGGAGGGATAAGGGAATGGTGGATAATTTAGTTGGATGGTGGCACAAAGAAGACATTGATGTACCGCGCTCCACAGTTCAACACACTTGACCCCCAGAACTGGCACATCCCCAAAAACCACAGTTTCCTGCCACTAGTCCAGGTACAGGTTTGCATAGGTGGGGGCACAAGGGTTCCCCATCGCTGTACCGCTGAGCTGGTGAAAGGGCCTACCATTAAACAAGCAAAAATTATTTGTGAAGGAAAATTCCAAGAGTCTGAGTACAAAATCACTGTGGAAACAGTACTGTATTCCCCTAAAGCCCCAAAAATGTCTAACTGCATCAAGGACTCTACTGTGTGGTATGGATGAGTAAAGACTCTCAACGTCAATGTTAGCCAGCCAGACATCCTTAGTGACTACCATCCCATCAAGCTTTGATAAGAGATCACTCCTTTGATAAGAGATCACATTTCCTGTAAATAAAGGTAAAGCTGTCACAAAGGGACTCAAGACCTGATCAATATACACCCCAATATTTTACCATGTTACCTGATGTTATGTTACTTCATGATTTGGATATAGGAGGCAATGGTCCTTTCACTACTCTCAAAAAGAAAAATTGACAAGATGCCCCCGATTGGAGACATCTTCACCACAAATTGGTGACACGAGATTTGAGTAATATTGAACTTGGTAATGTTTCTCATAATTGCTCAAAAAAAGAAATGGAGGCCTGATCAATATACACCCAAATACTTTGCACCAAGGAATTTGTCTCAGAAACAATAGGGCAACAATTTAAAGGGGAAGTATCCTTGTGAATTTTGGTCAGGGCATAGAAAATTGTCATAAAGGGGTGAAAAGAAAATGAAGCTCAGAGTCACTGATCAGGTCCTGAGCACTTGCTGTGTTCTACAATACTTTAAGATCATCCAACAGCCATGACATGGGTTGGTGTTCACAGTCTCATAACACCGAAACGTTGTCTTGGAATAAAGACACTAGTTAATTGACTTGTTGGAGTGCTGCCCTTCTGGTCTGTTTTATGCATTTGGGAAGTAGCCACCTTCATTTGGATTTGAACCCATCCTTTATATTTGCTGTGCTGCTTTCAACTTTCTGTTTCTATAACTGCATCCAGATACATAGTATGTCACCACCCTAAGGGTACTGCCATACAGTGCTCCTGGATGCATACATTTACTACCATTTGAGGGCTTCACATGTACTTTCATTCAGTTCTAAAGGGAAAGTACAGCTGCATCGCGGGAAATAGCAGTAAACGTATGTGTCCAGAAGCATCTCGTGGTAGCACTTCTGTTTTATGGTTTGTGGTATATGACTTTAGTATAGGGGTATAGTATAGGGGTTGTCAGCCATACAGTTATTGCGCAGCACCTCTTCTTTGATTTTTTAATTTAAATCAACATGCCGTACAAAAAAATTGGCCTATCCCTGGTTTACACTCTTACTCAGTAAAGCTCATTTATAAATTATAAATTGTAGGGGTAGAGATGACAGATATTACAAGTCTACTCACTTGATGCACTCATTTTACTAAAAAGCTCAGTGATGTTTTGGGATAGTAATTCTTCAGCATCTTCATGATAGTTTTGGACTTTTATCTCTATACAGTATACAGTTATTTTATGTAACAATGGCGAACATTTATTAACCAAAATGCAACTGAATTCTGTGAAAATTATGCCATAAAATTGTATTAAAGCCATTCAATTTATTATTTGATTTTGCACCTATAGCAACAAGTTGACAAGAGTTTAAATGCACAGCATTGTACAATATGCTTATTTTATTGACAGTATACACCAGGGACAAAGGAAGCTGTCTTACACGACTAGTTAGTTATGACATGTATGATCCATTTTTGCCTTCTCACAAAAATCTCCCTTTTACACTATTAAATCGCCCCCATTAAATATTGTAGTGATGAGACTATATTATTGTATGGCTTCCATATCTAAAGTATGGCAATGTGGCAGCGCTTGGTTTCAGTGTGGGGATATTAATGCTTTATGCATTTCCCCCCCAAATTTGTAGCAAAATTGTCTAAACAAAGCTTTTATGTATTAATGGATACAACCAACTCATATTATCAATCCAAATATCAATATAGCAGGCACTGAGTTGACAAGATGCTTGACAACATCTAATTAGGATTATAAGGCAATCATTTCATGTAAAACATCACAGCATGATGCTAGTTAGTTTCTCAGTGGAGTGCATTTACTTGTGAATTGTGTTATTTCATTGATTTATTACTCATTTAATCCCAATTATTTTCTGGTTTAACGTGATAAGAGAATATACCACCTCTTTGGACAATTAAATTTCTTTAGGTCATAATATATAATCTCTTTTTATCTACCTTTTTACTATTTTAAATAAATAATAAAATTATATTTTCATTTACAGCTTAATTGCTTTCAATACTTTTACACTACAGTGATGTCACAGTACAGGGATAATGCACACAGTGATGTCACAGTACAGGGACAATGCACACAGTGATGTCACAGTACAGATATACTATACACAGTGATGTCACTGTGCAATGATTATGTACACAGTGATGCATAGTACACAGATAATGACCAATATCATCACATCATAGCACAGGGATAATGCACACACAAAAAGATTACTGTGTACACTGTGACATCACAGCATGTGAAGAAAGTAATTATAATAATGTTACATACAAGCATTATGATGTTCCGATAACTTAATGGAGACACATTTAGTTTTCCACTTCTCCTTCCATCACCCATAGTTAATTGCACCCTGCAGTGGCTTGCAAAAGTATTCATACCCCTTGAATGTTTTCACATTTTGTTACCTTACAACCACAAACTTAAATGTATTTCACTGAGATTTTAAGTAATAGACTAACACAAAGTAGCACATCATTGTGAAGTAGAATGAAAATGATACATGGTTTTCAAAATTTTAATCAAATAAAAATCTGAGAACTGTGATGTGCAAAAGTATTCAGCCCCCCCCCTAAATAAAATCCAGTGCAATCAATTGCCTTCAGAAGTCACTTAATTAGTTAATAGAGTCCAGCTATATGTAATTTAGTCTCAGTATAAATACACCTGTTCTGTGAAGGCCTCAGTGGTTTGTTAGAGAACACTAGTGAACAAATAGCATCATGAAGACCAAGGAACTCAGCAGACAGGTCAGAGATAAAATTGTAGAGAAGTTTAAAAGCAGGGTTAGGTTATTATAACACATCCCAAGCTTTGAACATCCCAAGGAGCACTGTTTAATCCGTCATCCAAAAATGGAAAAAGTATTCTACAACTTCAAACCTACTAAGACATGGCAGTCTACATAAACTAACAGAAGGAGCAAGAAGAGCACTGGTCAGAGAAGCAGCCAGGTGGAAGAATCTGTCCACTGGACAACTATAAGTTGTGCACTCCACAAATCTGGCTTTTATGGAAGAGTGGCAAAAAGAAAACCATTGTTGAAAGAAAGACATAAGAAGTGCCATTCGCAGTTTTGTCAAAAGTCATATAAAGGACACAGCAATCATGTGGAAGAAGGTGCTCTGGTCAGATGAGATCATAGTTGAACTTTTTGACCTAAATGCAAAGCACTATGTGTGGCGGAAAAGTAACACTGCTCATCACCCTCAACAAACCATCCCCACTGTGAAACATGGTGGTGGCAGCATCATGCTGTGGGGAGGCTTTTCTTCAGCAGGGACAGGGAAGCTGGTCAGAGTTGATGGGAAGATGGCTGGAGATAAATACAGGGCAATCGTGGAAGAAAACCTGTTGGAGACTGCAAAAGACGAGACTGGGAAGGAGATTCACCTTCTAGCAAGACAATGACCCTAAACATGCAGCCAGAGCTACACTAGAATGGTTTAGATCAAAGAATATTCATGTGTTAGAATGGCCCAGTCAAAGTCCAGACCTAAATCCCATTGAGCATCTGTGGCAAGACATGAAAATTGCTGTTCACAGATGCTCTCCATCCAATCTGCCTGAGCTTGAGCTATATTGCAAAGAAGAATGGGCAAAAATCTCAGCCTCTATTAATTCACTCTCAAATAGAGGACTTTACTCAACATGTGTTTTCGGTTTCCTTGCTATCTTTATAGGTGGCTAGGATTATGAGACACTGCTCTTCCCCAAATCTTAGTTTCTAGATGCGCAAAGCTGGTAGACTAAGGAGACTTGTTCTCTGAAACGTGTAGGAGATTTCTGCTCTGTACCCTGTGGGAACATGTATCCTGCGTTTGTTGACATTTTTTATTGACCATGATGGATTAAAAGCTAAGTTGTAGTATATATTTGGCTTGTCTGGTTTCTGGATTTTACAAGAAACACTTATTTCGCTCTTGACTATGTCTAAGTTGATATGTACTTCCTACTGTGTGAAAGGTTTCAATTCACCTAATAGAAGACATCACATCCTTCTTATTCTTCGCAGGCTACAATTTGGAGTAGTCTTTTTGCAGGAAACATTTAAAAGGCACCAGAATTCCCTACCTGCCCAATAAACACTTCAACCAATGGTTCTACAACTCTCATCCTTCCTCTGCCTTGAAGGGAGTATCAACCCTCTTTCACAACACTGTTCCCTTTCAGTGCCAACAACAATATACAGATCCAGAAGGTAGATTTCTATTTTTAAAAGGCTCAATAGCATCTGTGCAATATACCTTCGCTAACATTTATGCTCCGAACAAAGGTCAAATGTCTTGGTTAATTTCTGCCCTGGAGACCTTGAAACTCTTTGCTGAAGGCTTAATCTTTCTTGGAGGTGACTTCAACCTGGCTCTTAATCCAGTCCTTGACTTCACCTTTGCGACTTCCTCTCATTCTCAGAAATCTCTAGGGAAACTGATGAGCGCTCTTCAAGATCTTGGCTTAACAGATGTTTAACGATCACAGCACCCCACCACCAAAGACTTCTCTTTCTATTCCATTCCTGGAAACTCCCATCACAGATTAGATTACATATTCCTTCCTACTTCTCTCCTGGACTGGGTTGTTACCTCTCAAGTAGGCTCCATCTTAGTCTCCGATGACACTCCTGTGTCTGTAGCATTCAAATTGTGCCAATTACCAGCAAGAGATTGGAACTGGAGATTAAATGAATCACTTCTGGATAAAGAGAAGATTGCCCAATCGCTGAATAAACACTTGACTGAGTTCTTTACTGTCAACACCACTCCTGGGGTTGCCAGATAGACAAGACCAGTGGCGAGTTAATGAAACTCCTAATATCAAGCTCTTCTCCTGTGGTTATACTGCTAAACGTGCAGCCACGTCGAAAAAGGTCTGACTTTCTGCATGACCCACAATAGAATGACCCTGTAGTGCAGAACTGATCCAGCCAGGTCCTTCCTGTTTCCCCAGAGAGTAGGTGACTATGTACAAGGCAGTCTTAAAGGTTATGACCTCTCCAAAAACTGACTGCCGGTTGGGATGTAATAATGTCTCTATGATCTGGAACTAATTTCAATATTCCCCAAAAGGAACTGAGGATACCCATCACTTCTCGGGTTCTGTTATCAAAACTTCCGATTATCCGGAGTTCTTGTTTATCGGACCTTTTCACTTCTGGATTTAGAAGACATGAGCATTCTTGGTTAGCTGTAAAGAAATTAACCTGATGTAACAGCTCGCAAGGGTACCCACGTTGACTGAATCTATCTTCCAGTTCATCTTTGGTTCAAAGCCACTAAATGAGAAGCAATTGTGTCTCATCCTCAGGAATTGACCCTTGGGAATCCCCATTCCTACAGTAATAAAATGTTGGTAGCTGTTTCCTTAATGTAGACAGTAGTTGAAATCTCTCCATTGCTTCCCATCAGGATCCTTAGATCTAAAAAAGTGATACTCTTTTGATCAATTGTAGCTGTGAACTTCATATTAATATCGTTCTGGTTGAGAATGGTGACAAAATACCAGAACTGATTGATTTATCCAGTCAAACATACCAGAACATTGTCAATGTATCCCACCACCCCAAAATCAGGTTAGCAAAAATGGGTGATGCCGGGCTTTTCTTTGTAGTCCCGACCAATTGGAGGAAGAAGAGGCCGTCAAAGAGGAAATAGTTTCAGGTCAAAATGAACCAGAGTAGATCCGTGACAAGTTAGTTATGTTGAGTGAAGTGGTTCGATCTTGTCTACAGGAAGTGTCTGAGGTATAGAGCTGGCAATGTATGTCCCTGCTGGGAACTGGACGCCTTCTAGATGTCATAACACGTCCATTGTGTCACGGATGTACAATGGAAGCCCCGTGACAAATGGTCTCAAAACAATATCAATATAGGTACTGATGCCTGTTGATAAACTATCAATACCTTTCAGGAGATTCATCCTTTGTATCCTAGGTACACCATAGAACATAGGGATCTGTGGTTTATTTGGTCTAAGGAATAGTCATTCTTTGTTGCTAAGCAGGACCTCAGAGAATGCCCCATCAATGATGTTAGTAAATTCTCTTTGAAAAGTATCTGTAGGATCTGAATCTAGAACCCTATACAAATCGTGTCTGAGGAGGATGTCGAGACACATCTGTTTATCTTGGTCCATCAAAACGATGTTACCTCCTTTGTCGGAGGGTTTAATGATTATCGAGGTGTCTTCCTCTAAACTTTTCAGAGCGTTGATTTGAGCATTACTGAGATTACATCTGCCCTTCCTAGACTGGTCAACTGACTCTGGTTCTGAGTGACCATCTCTTCAAAGATGTCAATGTATCCAGTGTTAAAAACTGGGGGAGTTTTAGTGCTTCTGGGATGCAAATTAGTGAAGGAAACATTTGGTCCTTCATTTCATAGATCTTGTAGGAGATTGAGGTTGGGGAGATCCTCTAAATCAATCCCCAAATACTGACTTTTTTTCCTATCTGATATCGCTATGAATATGGCCCAGTATAATGAGTCCCCTTCTCTGGACTCATACTGGTCATTCCCCATATTCCCATCAAGATCAGTGACAGTCATATCTCTCCCACATTCTGCTGGTTCTGACCCCTGAAAAGGTATTGAGTAATTGGTGGGCCTCTTGATAACCCCCCTCTCTGTGTGGTTTGTTGACCAACTTATTCTCTGCCTAATCTCACATCCCGGCCGCCTCTGGTTCTGGGGCCAGCGTTGCCACACCTTCTCCCTCTATTGGTCTTATGAGTAATCCTAGTAGATCTATCAGGAAGTATCAGTTTCTGTTGTTGACGCTCCAGAATCCACTGTGGTCAAAGCACTATTCTTATAGGCTATATTCTCCTTTAAGTCAGAGAGATCACACTGGAATTGGAAATGTTTGCGATTTTGTGATCTCTCAAACTCTGGTTCAGCCAAAAATGATTTAACCTTCTGAATATGATCCTTCAAAGAGGCTAGAAGTTTAACCAGAGTGGACTCCTCCTCCTCTAAGAGAAGGGACATCAATCTAAGGGAGCTTTCAGTTATTTCAGCTTCCCATGTGGCTAGCAGGATGGGTGATCTAATATTTACCACTAACATGAAAAAACAATCTCAAAATCACTTGTGTAAGTTAAAGCATCTCAAAGTTATTGCTATATAAAGTGGCAAAATAATTACTACTGTATATTCTCTGCTCTTTTGTGATGGCTTGTATTTTTTATTTCATTCATTCCTGTAGCCTATTATATTCTTAATGGAGCATTTCCACAAAAATATTCACATTTCATACAAAAGTTCTTTGCAAAATATCATTGTCACCCATGGAAATTTTCAAACAATGTCTTTACTTTTCTGATGTTATACTATGCTTGAACCATGTCAGATTTGGGCCTCCCGGTTTCTGACAGGAATCTGCCACGACATGGGTACAATTTGTTTGTGCACTTAATGAAGTTGAATAGCCTCACACCATTATGAATGTATTTTTATGACTCCCTTTTCATACTCCTCTGAGCCGCCTCTCTACTCTCCCATTTTTCATTCTCTACTCTGCCCTGCCCCTTCTTTTTTCCCTCTATGATTTGGTTTATACCCACCTGCACATCTCACACTCTTCTCTCCTCTATTCCCTCCCTTCTCCCCCTTTCCCTCTCCTCTTAGCCTTCCCCTCTCCCCCTTCCTCACTTCCCCCCCTTTTTGTAGACCTCCTGGAATTTGTGGCCACCATTAAGCAGCACTTGTCCACCTATTTCAACCTCAATGTTTCGCATGAAACTTGCCTGACTGTAACTTAGGAGACTCACAAGTCTGTTATTAGAGGTATTTTCATCTACCTAACATCCAAAGTCAAGAAGGACTTGCCAGCTGAACTGAACAAAGCCCTCTCTGAAATTGCTTCCATTGAGGGTTTGAGAAAGGATGACTTTCTCTGACTACCCGAGAAACTGTAGAATATCATCAATGCGGCCAAGCACTTTCTATATTTTCAAAACAACATCTAGGCCCATGGTGACAAAGGAGGGAAACCCATGTTGTCAATGTTATGCAAGGTGAAATCCAAATGCTTTATCTCTGCTGCTCTGTCAAGGACAAGTCTGTTTGAACATGGCAGTCCACCAATGAAATCACATCGGCCTTTCTCTCGTTCTACTCAGACCTCTACAATTTGGACTCTGTTACTCCCACCTCAGACCCTCTTCAGAAAGCTGACAAGATCACTAATTTCCTAGACTACCTTCATATTCCCTCCTTATCTCCTGAGAATGCATCTGCACTCATGGCACCTATTTCCCTCACAGAGGTTATAGAAGTCATGAACAACTTTCCGAAGGGTAAAGGTCCTGGCCCCGATGGCTTTCTGATAACATATTACAAAACCTTCCACTCTGAACTCCTACCTCACCTTTCCCTAGCTTGCAATGTTCTGCTGAATGACAAGATGCTCCCTAAACAACCACAAGAGGTTTATACCCAAGGATGGCAAGGATCCACTATCTTGCAGCAGCTACTGACCAATATCTTTTCTCAACATTGATCTAAAGATATGGACAAAAATCCTGGCTAATAGGCTGTTACTGTTACTGCTGTCCTTAGTTCACCCAGAACAGACTGGATTCGTATCCGGCAAAGAAGGCAAAGATAACTCTCTCCGTTTACTCCACACCATTATGTTTTCTCATGGAGACTCAAGGCACAGGAAGCGTTGTGGAGATGAGAAGTTAGTGGCTGCCATACAGGCACACATCACCAACTCCCACAAGGGTCACTTGCTTTTTACAGGAAGCCAGTTTACCTATCAGTATATTTTTTACATATTGTAGAAACCTTCGCAAACACAGGGAGGACATACAAACTCCATGTTGCCCTTGCTTGTATTTGAACCCAGGACCCCCTGCAAGGCAATAGTGCTAACCAACTGAGTGCATGAAAAACAAATGCATAAAAATCCCCATCGAACCACTCAAAATAAAATACAGATTCACTTGTCAAAAGCTTGAAAAAAAAAAGCATAAACAATAAATAGCACAAACAATCAAAAAATATATGGTATATATTATAAATACATAAAACATATACATAATATAAATCATAAATACCTTAAACAGCTCATTACAAGGTCCCATGCATATTTAGAAGACTGCACATCCAGTTTAGTGGCAAGAAAATCATATATGGGCTTAAGCATTGCTGAAAATATCCGGGGAAGGTGGAAGTTAGGCTGTGTGCCTGCGTGTGGAAAATGGTGTTTCCATAGTATATTTGACACTATGTGCATCCCAGGTTACAGCTATGGGCCCTGGCTATAAGGCACATGTTCTACAAATACTATGCGGAGAAGGTAGGCTGTAGATCTGCATGGGGGAATAAGAGTTGAAGCTAGGGTGCTGAGTGTTTTCTAGGTTACAGTTCACTGTGCTTCCTGGATGTAAGGTGCATACACCACAAAGAACTATGTGCCTCAGCCAGAGGATTAGAATGAAAATAAAACAGAAAGGGTTGCCACAGTAACCAGGATTATTATCCAGGGAGAATTGAGGGATGAATAAATCGGGACTAGTTGCTGCAGTAACAGGGATCACCTGAAGAGAACAACAAACAGGTTAGAATAGTAATTAAAGGGCAGACTATAGAAAGGCCCTGAATACTTATGGACTGGCATAACTAAACTTTTGTGGGCCCTGGTGAAAACCTTTATCAGGGGCCCTCTCCCTATAGCATACTCTTGATAACGATGGTTATGGGTGCTGCAGCGGTATCTCAGATACTTGAAAGGGATCCAACTACAGTAACCAGAATTGCAGTTATCAAGAATATGGTGAGTGAGCAGCGCAGCGCCCAGCATGGGCAAAGATCGAGGCTGAGGATGGAAGGGAAAGAGGAGAGGAGGGGACGATTGGGGAAAGGGTGAGGGTGATGACAATAAAACATATCAAATACATACATAATGACATGGGAGCACAGTGTACCAATCCCAATTGAGGTATCCCATCGACATATCCTCAGGATAGATCATCAATGAAAGATAAGTGGACCCCCCCCCCCCCATTTGAAGAGGCAATGGCTCTGTTCACATTGCATGCTGTCTGTTTTATAGTGACCATACAGTACATTGCAATTACAATCTTGTCACATAGACATGTATAGGACGAGACTGTAGTTACATCACACTATGAAATAAATCCTATAATGTAAACAGAGAAGGGGTCACGGTGCCTACACAAGTTCCACAGTCCTTTCAAACAGCTGATCAGTGGGGGTCCCTGGTGTTGGAATCCCACTCATTTTTTTATTCTTGACCTGGAAAACCCCTTTAATTAGGAAACACATGGGTTAATATTAATAAGAGGCACTATTTAAGGGTGTACACAGGGACTTTATTCATTTAAAGATGCACTTGGCAGTATTATTTATTCTGGAGGGAGGTTATATTAGCAGGATGGGGACTTTATGTAGGTGAGGACAATGTGGGTCAGATGCCTGGAAAAGTGAGGAGCTAAAGATGTCTGTGCTGCATACTATACAGAGACAAATCACAGCTGAAAGAACTGATCATGGTGGTCCAGATGGAAGAGAACAGTAAGTCACAACATCGTCCCTGTACTGTATTTACTTAAATAGACTTTACAGACATGTCTACAGCCACTATATGTTCACCGCATACTGATAATATCAGTATACCTGAGCTGGGGACTCACTTGGACGTGTTTACCCCCCTGTGCTGAAACCCCTAGTTACGCCTCTGCTGAAGAGGGAAGAGGAGGCTGCGAGCAGGAGTGGTAAGTGAATGCAGCCAGGTTCTCACCAGTTCTGCCCATCCGGTTGTTAAAACCTGATCGCAGAATCGTGTAGAAGTGGCTCCGCTGATCTGGTTCTGCTACTGGTAGAGCAGGAAGCCACAGGCTTCCTGGTCTACCACTCCCCGACTTGTAGGTCACAGGCCACATTAAGTCTGTGGTCTACAAGGTAACTACCAATACTTATTCCTGTCTGTTCTTGGGTGCCTCCTTATTCTTCCTGTTCATAACATCACTACAGTTTGCCTGGAGCAGGGAGACAGAGCGGGACCGGTGAGCAGACAGTTAAGTAATGACCCAATACTGTTATACAGGGGACCAGTGAATGAGCCACTGTATGGTCCATACAGTGTCCCCTTCACTATTCCCCCCTATACATTGTACATTGGCCACTTCACTAGTTCCCCCCCCCCCATACAGTGTCCCATGACGGGGCCATTATATTGTGTGGGGGCAGTGATAGGAGCTAATATCATGTGAGGGACATTAAAGTGAGGAGAATTAGGGGAGTATATTAAAGGGGTTGTCCGGGCTTAATTTTTTTATGGTCTATCCTCAGGATAGGCCATAAGTACCTGATCAGTAGGGAACTGACACCCAGCCCCCGGACCGATCAGCTGTATGGAGCCACTTCCGGTGCTCGTCCTGCACACAATATGGGCCCAGAAGCAGAAAGCTCTGTTCACTTCATGGGGGCCGGGCACCTTCACTGCATTTCAATACTTATTGAAGTCAGTGGAAACTGAGCTGCAATGATGCTGGAAGCGGTGCCGTACAGCTGATGTGGCCATATGTCAGCCTCCTACCGATCAGGTATCCCGAGGATAGGCCATAAAAAAACAAATTAACCCCAGACAGCCCCTTTAATATGCCCCACACAGTTTAATGTCTATCTCCCCACAGGATATTAGCCCTCATCACTGCCTCCACACAATATAATGGCCTCATCACTGTTCCCCATACAGTACTGGGGACCAGTGAAGAGGCCCCTGTATAGGGGGACCGGTGAAATGTTCATAAAAAATTAACCCCAGACAACCCCTTTAAAGATGCTGTCCATAAATTGGAGTGACCCTTGTAGCAGCCAGGCAGGTGTAACATTTTTTTTTGAGTCTGTTCTGTCTCATGGCAGCGCCTCATTTCTGGAAATCCTGTACCTAATTGGTCTTAGCGGTCACGAGGTGCAGAACTCCCAGCAAAAAGACGCCAGCATGAGACTGAATGGATACTGGCGGTGGATAACGCCGTGCCAAAGACAGGTGTGTATGTTTTTTTATTTATTTATTTTATACCTTCCGCCCACCACATGGGTTGCTCCAATTCCTGGAAACCTCTTTAAAGGGTTTATCTTTCTAATATTGATGGCCTGTCCTTAGGATAGGCAATCAATATTATACCTGCAGAGGTCCGACAGCCAGGACTTCTGCAGATCAGCTTTTCCAGGACAGTGTGGCTACAACCAATGGTAACAATTTCAGGAGCCACGCTGCTCACTTGCCATACAAGTGTAGCAGTGGTTTAGGTGGTGCAGATCGTATGGCAGGTGAACAGCATGGCTCCTCTAGCTGCACTGTCTCGGTATAGCTGATCCTCAGGGGTCCTGGCTGTTGGTGGTAGGCCCCTAGAAACAAGAAATAATTCCACTGGTGGGCCATAGACATCCCACTCCAACACTGCATGACATAGATATGCTTCTATACAAATCACTGGTACGGCCACACATAGACTATTGCATGCAATTTTGGCCTCAAGTATACAAGAAGAACATAATTGAACTAGAGAGAGGGTGACCAAGATTATTAGGGGAATGTGTGGATTGGAGTACAATAAAGGTACTTAAAGAGAAAACAAACAAACAAAAAAAAAAAAACAGGAGAGACGCGTTACTTGTGCGGAACCTGTAAATTGTATGATGGAGAGCAACCAGAAGAAAAAAATCTTGTAGAATGGCTGCTCACCTTGTTCTGTTGTGATAGGCCACAACTACTCTCAGAGTTTTTAATATTGTAGAGACTGGAAGGGCAGCATTCACTGGTGTATGGCTAACTGGACGTTCCAGAGTCGTGGAGAATGTAGATATTCGTCTTAAGGAGTGATACACTCCCGAAAAAAACAGGATGCACGCTCCTCTTTGGAAATACAAGACTCAGGGTCACCACAGGTCTTGATGGATTAAGAATATTTATTGAGAAAGATTCGGATAACGCGTTTTCGGGGATTTATACATGTTTATAGTGCACCCCTTCTTCAGATCCAACATACAGCTACTATAGATAAAACAAATGTTTCTTAATTTAAACTTCAATTTAAAGTGCTTTGGGCTTAAAAAGACATACAACTGTTAAAAAGTCATTTTATGCAATGGTACATATTTGTAAATATAGGTGAATATTTATGGTTTGTAGACATGGATAAGACATATGATATGGCATGTGATATGGCAATATGATGTTACCACATGATATGGTAAACTATATGAATACACCAAGAGATGGTTACTAATGTATGTGAACGTAGATATAGAGGAAGTATCTCAGTTACTTTCTTCTTCTCACCCTATAACCTGCAGTAGTGACCCTTTCCCCTCACACCTTCTCCAGTCTCTGTCACCTGCTATCACGACTTACCTTACTAAAATATTTAACCTCTCTCACCCTCTTCTGGAATTTTACCATCCTCTTTCAAACATGCTGTCATAAACCCTCTATTGAAGAAACCCTCCCTTGACCCGTCATGTGCTGCTAACTAGCAACCTGTTTCTAACCTCCCTTTTGTTGCAGAGTGCGATTGGTGGATGTGGCAGAGTCAAAACCAGATAGACATTTGTATATAACAGGAACAGAGTTTAGTGAAACATGAATGCAGTAAGAGAAGGTCCACCTCACATGGTGAATAACAGATCTAGTACAGCACATACACTAAAAATACAGGAAGTGTATACCAACAGCATCAAAAACAACAAAGTACAGAGTATCTACAGATAAACATTTAGTAACAGCTACATCTAGTGTCATAAAAGTGAACTGCAGTCAATCCAGCAAATATAGAGACGAATCTGGCTGTTGCATATCTCCAACACCTTTCATCTCCAAAATCTTGGAACACTTGGTCTATTCTCGTTTAATCTGCTATCTTTCTGCTAACTCTCTTCTTGACCCCTTACAATCTGGCTTCCGCACTCTGCACTCTACTGAAACGGCCCTCACAAAAGTCTCCAATGATCTCCTGATGGCTAAATCCAAAGGTGACTTTTCTCTTCTTATTCTTCTAGATCTCTCAGCAGAATTTGACACTGTTGACCATCAACTCCTCCTCACTATGCTCCGCTCTGTTGGCCTCACAGACACTGCTCTCTCCTGGTTCTTCTCTCTGACCGCACTTTCTGTGTATCATTTGCGGGCTCTGTTTCCTCCCCCTCTTCCCCTTGCCGTTGGGGTTCCTCAGGGTTCGGTTCTAGGTCCCCTGCTCTTCTCCCTCTACACAGCCCCCATTGGACAAACCATCAATAGATTTGGCTTCCGGTACCATCTTTATGCTGATGACACCCAATTATATACGTCATCCCGTGACATCACCCCTGCTCTAATACAGAAAACCAGTGACTGCCTCTCTGCTGTCTCAAATATCATGTCTTAACTCTATCTGAAACTGAATCTCTCAAAGACTGAATTATTGCTGTTTCCACCATCTAATAGATCTGTCCCTGATATCGCCATTGCATTCTCCGGCCTTACCATAACTTCTAGACAGTATGCCCGCTGCCTCGGGGTTATGTTTGACTCAGACCTTTCCTTCACCCCCCATATCCAATCACTCGCACGCTCATGTCATCTCCACCTCAAAAACATCTCCAGAATCCGCCCTTTCCTTACCACAGATACACTAAAGACACTTATTGTTGCCCTGATTCACTCTTGCCTTGACTACTGTAACTCCATATTAATCGGTCTTCCCCTTACTAAACTCTCCCCTCTACAATCTATTCTGAATGCGGCGGCCAGGCTCATCTATCAGTCTAGACGCTACAGCGATGCCTCCGGTCTGTGTCAGTCACTACATTGGCTGCCTATTCAATACAGAATACAATATAAACTTATCACCCTCATCCACAAGGCTCTCCATAATGCTGCACCTCCCTACATTTCCTCCCTCATCTCTGTCTATCGCCCAACCCGTACTCTCCGTTCACTCAATGACCTAAGACTAACATTCTCTGTTATCAGAACCTCCCATGCTCGTATACAAGACTTCTCCCGAGTTGCATCACTTCTCTGGAAGCTCTATCCCGGACTATCAGATTAACCCCCAATTTCCACAGCTTCAAGCGCAAACTAAAGACATATCTTTTCAGACAGGCCTATCACAACTCCTAATGTAAACCCTTCCATAATTAGATTCCCTAAAATGTACCCTCTGTTCACTCTCCCACATTACCTCACAGGATATGATGCCGTACCAGACTAACTTTATATGTCCAGGCACCATCTGCATGTTAAAGGACACGACTGGTGATGGCTCATACAGCTTTATATATGTGTAATGACAGTAACCTCTATTACAAAATTGTCTGACCATTCTATAAGCAATGCTATCTCTGATGCTGCCCCTGCTACCTCTTGTGTCACCCCCTCTACCTCATAGATTGTAAACTCTTGCGAACAGGGCCCTCAATCCCAGTGTGTGAATTGACTATTTCTTTGTAATATATCTTTTTTTTTTTTTTGTCTGTACTTGGACCCTACAAATTGTACAGTACTGCAAAATATGTTGGTGCTATATAAATAAAATGTATTATTATTATTATTTGTGATTTATAGACATGAATATGGTATATGTCATAAAGTAGAATATAGAAATAAGCTAAGGAAGGGTTGCTGACATGTATTAAAGGTTAAAAGTAACTAGTCATAGCAAAAATACAACATATAATTCAAGAGAGAGAAAGGAGAATACATAAAAAATACACATAAAAATATATATTAATTAAATAGATCAGTGTATGCATAAAATACTTGAGTACATACCGTAGATGGTGAGATTAAAATAATATAAAACACACATGTTGTCATGCCTTCAACAATATGTAATGTATTGATTTCTGATAGCTCCATCTGGTGGCTGTTTGTGCAAATGGCAAATAATCTTACTATTCCCTGTATGTCCCACTAGAGCTACTGTAGTTCCCACCTATGACCTAATGACATCATCAAGTCAGCTCATCAGTGGCCATTTCATTTGGAACTTGCTGTGCAGCTAGCAGCATCTTATTCCATCCTTCCCATCTGGACCTACAGTAGCATCGCTGGTATGTTCCATCTGCTACCCAGCACTATAGTTTGTGTTTATGCACATTATTATGTTTGCATGTCTCCTGGTGTAGTTTCCCATAGTTACCATAGCTGGAGACCATGCTGGTAGTTAGGACAGCACCACTCAGGAGCACATGTACAGTTTACATATATGGATGTTCCTCATGTCTGTAGTACCATAATGTACACTTCTTGTATTTCATGTATATGTCCTTGTATACATTGATTTGTATTATAATGTGTGGCTACATGCTTGTACGCATTAGTAAATGCATTATCTTTATGTTTCCCAGTTTCACCCTATCCTTGTAATAAAAGTTAAAGTTTGGACATTGCTCCAGAGTCAATGAATTACTAGGAGGGAGTTTAGCTGCATGTCGACTTATGCCTCACACATAAGGAGGACAGAACAGTGAAACAGCGGCTTCTTACAGGCCGGACAGTAGGATTCTGAACCCTGCATGGTGCTATAGTGCAGCATCACCGCTATCAGACACCCAAGACAGTTTAAGTGTACAAGCCTGTCCACAGTGTCATCATGTCTGCGAGCGACAGCAGACCCTTTGAAACAAGGTCTTACATCTCAGCAAGCTCCAGGAGCTCAAAGAGGTCAGTGAGCAGCTCCACGGTTGCCATTGCCCGCGCAAAGGCCGAAGCCGCCAAAATACGCGCCACCTTTGCTGAGCAGGAAATGCAGATGAAAATAGAGAGAGCAAACCTGGAAGCAACCATTGCTGAGCAGGAAATGCAGATGAAAATAGAGAGAGCAACCCTGGAAGCAACCATTGCTGAGCAGGAAAAGCAGATGAAAATAGAGAGAGCATGCTTAGAAGCATCACTAGAGAAACTAGCAGCAGAAAAGGAAGCTGCAGCTGCTATGGCAGAAGCAGAGGCCCTAGAGGAAGCAGTGAATCCTACAAGTGGGAGATCTAGCAGCATACTTGGGCCTGAACCCAGTCATCGTGATAACACACAGCATACTTCAGACTATATACTACGACATGCCAAGTCAGATGACAGCCTGCATATTGGTCCAAAGACAGAGTCAACCCCTGCTAATGTGCTCCAGCAGAATCCTGTCACACAGCAAGCATTGTCAGTTTACCATCAGCTTCCAACGCAGTCTATACCCAACCCAACAAATGCCCGCAGTGCAGTCTTGCCCTTTAAGAGGGAACAAGAAGATGGTGGCTATTACAGCAACAACACATTTAAAAAGCGCAATAGCCCACCAAGTCCTCTACACAGTCGCTTCTCTCCAGAAGCAGCACATAAAGACCAAGGGATATCTGACTTCTTCAAGTTCTTTGCACGACGTGATCTAATAACCAAAGGACTCTCAAAGTTTGACGACCGTCTTGAAGGCTACAGAGCCTGGCGAGCTACATTCAGGAATACTATCAAAGATCTAGACATGTCTGCAAGTGAAGAAGTTGATCTTCTAGTCAAATGGCTGGGAAATGAGTCAGCAGAGCACGCAAAGCGCATTAGAGACATCAACATCAACTACCCAAGCAAAGGGTTAAACATGATATGGGAGAGACTTGACGAGTGTTATGGCTCACCAGAAGTCATAGAGAATGCACTCTTTAAAAGAATTGATGACTTTCCTAAAATCTCCAACAAAGGTTTCCAAAAGCTGAGAGAATTATGTGACCTGCTGATGGAACTCCAAGTTGCCAAAGCTGAAGGAGATTTGCAAGGTCTTGCATTCTTAGACACAGCACGTAGCGTCAACCTCATTGTACAGAAGCTACCTTATAGTCTGCAAGAGAGATGGATCAATCAAGGTTCCAGGTACAAACAACTACACAATGTTTCATTTCCTCCATTCTCCATTTTTGTGGACTTTGTGTGCCAACAAGCAAAGACTAGAAATGATCCTAGTTTTGACTTCTCAACTTCTGACACTGCTCATCCCAAAACAGGTAAACCTGCATTGTTTCGTAACCTGAAAGCTACACCAGTTGCTGTGCACAAAACCAGCGTGTCCCCTGCAAACTCCTCACGTCAAACTTGCAGTACTGCAGAAACTGAGAAGATCTCAGCAAAAGACCCATGTAGAGAGTGTCCTCTACACAAGAAACCTCACGCACTGCTAAAATGTAGAGGGTTTAGAGAGAAACCTCTTAAGGATCGCAAAACCTTCCTCAAGGAAAATCACATTTGCTACAGATGTTGTGCATCAACTTCTCATCTTGCAAAGGACTGTACAGCAAACATCAAATGCACAGAATGTGACAGCAAAGACCATAGTACAGCTTTACACCCAGGGCCAGCTCCATGGATTCTCACACCCTCAGAGCAAGATACAGAGCACGGCGGGGAGGAGAAAGCGACAGTACCTCCTGAAGTGACACCCCAGTGTACCCAAGTCTGCGGAAGAGGGCTTAGTGGTAAATCCTGCTCTAAGATTTGTCTTGTTACAGTGTACCCCATTGGCCACAAGGATAAGGCGGTAAGGCTATATGCAATCCTTGATGATCAAAGCAACAGATCCCTTGCAAACTCATCCTTCTTTGATATATTCAAGATTAAAGGACACAGCTCCTCATATTCACTTAAGACATGCTCAGGTGTGAGCAAAGAAACAGGAAGAAGAGCCACAGGCTATCAAATTGAATCTATAGATGGCAAAACATCCCTGCCTCTACCTACCTTGATTGAATGCAATCAGATTCCCAACAACAGGGAGGAGATCCCTACACCAGAGGCAGCATTACATCATGGACATCTGAAAACTATAGTGCCTCTAATCCCTGCACTAGACTCAGAGGCCCAGATAGTACTTCTGCTCGGAAGGGACATCATAAGAGTCCACAAGGTGAAAAAGCAGATAAATGGCCCTCACAATTCCCCATACGCTCAGAAGCTTGACCTAGGATGGGTCATTATAGGCAATGTCTGCCTAGGAACTGTTCACAAACCAACCACTGTAAATGCGCTTTACACAAGCTTATTGGAGAATGGGCGTCCATATCTTTTCCAGCCTTGTCCTAACAGGTTCCTCATAAAGGAGAAGCCCACTAGTGTTGTACATCCTGACCTTACAGAAACCATGAACTATTCCTGTGATGAAGAGAGAGATCACTTGGGGTGTACGATGTTCCAGAGGACTAAAGAAGACAACAAAATAGCATCCTCTATTGAAGATGAGGCTTTCTTAAAGATAATGGAACAAGGTTTCTTCAAGGATGAAACAAATAGCTGGGTTGCACCGCTGCCTTTCAGAATGCAGAGACGCCATCTTCCCAACAACAAGGATCAGGCACTGACACGTCTTTCTTCACTCAGACGCAACTTTCAAAGAAAACCAGATATGAAAGAACATTTCTTCTCATTCATGAGCAAGATATTTGAGAATGGCCATGCGGAGGTGACTCCACCCCTAAAAGAAAAGGAAGAGTGCTGGTATCTACCAATCTTCGGTGTCTACCACCCTAAAAAGCCAGGACAGATCCGGGTAGTATTTGACTCCAGCTCACAATATGAGGGAGTATCCCTTAACGATGTTCTTTTGACTGGACCAGATCTCAACAACACACTACTTGGTGTCCTCATCAGATTCCGCAAGGAGTCCATCGCCATTGTTGCCGACATACAACAAATGTTTCATTGTTTCCTAGTCAAAGAAGAGCACAGGAACTTATTGAGATTCCTTTGGTTCAGGGACAACGACCCCACCAAAGACATCATAGAATACCGCATGAAGGTACATGTTTTTGGCAACAGCCCATCTCCTGCAGTCCCTATCTATGGACTAAGACGGTCTGCCCAGGAAGGTGAAAAAGACTATGGGCAAGATGTCAGGCAGTTTGTTGAAAGAGACTTTTATGTAGATGATGGCCTAAAGTCACTTCCTTCACCAGAAGCTGCAATCAGCCTACTCAGAAGGACCCAAAGTTTGTTATCCTGTTCAAACTTAAGACTGCATAAGATAGCTTCAAACAGCAAAGTTGTTATGGAGGCTTTCCCCACTCAAGATCATGCCAGCGATTTGAAAGATCTAGACTTGGCAACAGACTTCATACCCATGCAACGCAGCCTAGGGCTCAATTGGGACCTCAAAACTGACACCTTTACCTTTCAGGTAAACCAAGAGCAAAGGCCTTTCACACGACGTGGTGTCTTATCCACCATAAACAGCCTATATGATCCACTTGGCTTCGCAGCACCTGTGACCATCCAAGGTAAGACTCTGCTCAGAGAGTTAACTACAGACACATGTGATTGGGACTCCCCACTTTCCCCAGAGAAAGAAGCATTATGGGTAACATGGAGAGACTCTCTAAAGGTGTTGTCTAGCCTACATATACCTAGACCTTATGCCCACATCCCTCCTGAACACGTTCAGTCTAGGGAGCTGTGCGTATTCTGTGACGCCTCAGTAAAAGCTGTCGGTGCAGTTGCTTACCTTAGAACAAAAGACATTAAAGGCAAAGTCTCTGTCGGCTTTGTGATGGGTAAGGCAAAGCTGACACCTCGTCCAGAACCTACCATACCAAGACTTGAACTCTGTGCGGCAGTTCTAGCAGTAGAGCTGGCAGAACTGATTACGTCAGAAATAGATGTGAGACTTGACAATACACTGTTTCATACAGACAGCAAAGTAGTGCTGGGCTACATTTACAATGAGACTAGAAGATTTTATGTCTATGTGAATAATAGAGTCCAAAGAATTAGGAAGTCAACACAGCCTACCCAGTGGTGCTATGTACCGACTGACCTCAACCCAGCAGACCATGCTACAAGAGCTGTATCAGCATCTCACCTAAAAGACACTACATGGCTCACAGGGCCAACATTCTTGTACAAACCGATACCTGACACTCTTGGCGAAGGCACATATGAACTATTAGAGCCAGAATCTGATATAGAGATTCGACCTCAGGTTTCTACACTTGCCACGACAGTCTCTAACACACAGCTTGGATCCAAACACTTTAACAAGTTTTCTACTTGGAAGTCATTAAACAGAGCCATAGCTTGTTTGATTCACATTGCTAGATCATTCAGAGCCACACCACCATCATCAGGGCGTTGCAAAGGGTGGCACTACTGTCACAAAACCTATACAGTGGATGAGTTCACACAGGCCAGAGAAGTTATCATCCATTGTATCCAACAAGAGACTTATTCACGTGAACTTGAATGCCTTCAAAATCAAAAGAGTGTTCCTAAAGACAGTTCTCTCAAGAGACTTGATCCATTTATAGATGCTAAAGGACTGTTGAGAGTTGGAGGGCGTATCTCTAATGCAAAACTTGAGAGGAATGAAACCAGTCCGTTGACACTCCCAAACAATCATATTGCATCTTTACTTGTGCAGTACTATCATGAACAGACAAAGCACCAAGGACGTTTGTTCACTGAAGGGGCTTTACGTACAGCAGGTTTTTGGATAGTGGGAGCAAAAAGACTTGTGAGTTGTCTAATATTCAGATGTATCACCTGCCGAAAACTCCGTGGTATGTTTCAGTCACAGAAGATGGCTAATCTTCCTGAAGACCGACTTAGTACTGAACCTCCTTTCACAAATGTTGGTCTTGATGTGTTTGGGCCCTGGTCTGTCACCGCACGGCACACTAGAGGAGGCCATGCAAACAGCAAACGTTGGGCAGTCATATTTACCTGCATGAGTATTAGGGCTGTGCATATAGAAGTTATTGAGTCTATGGACACATCCAGCTTCATAAATGCCCTCAGACGTTTCATTTCTATCAGAGGTCCAGTCGAACATATCCGCTCTGATAGAGGTACCAATTTTGTTGGAGCCTGCAAGGAACTGAGAATCTCTTCAAACATTGACAGTGACCATGTAGAGAGATATCTTGCTGACCAAGGTTGTACATGGACATTCAACCCTCCTCACTCTTCTCACATGGGAGGTTCTTGGGAGCGTATGATTGGCATAGCTCGTAGGATCCTTGATTCAATCTTTCTACAACTAGGAACTTCAAGGCTATGAGACACTCACAACTTTCATGGCTGAAGTAGTGGCCATCATAAATGCCAGACCTTTGACTTCGATTCCAAATGACCCGGAGGATCCTCTCTTGCTTTCTCCTTCTACCCTTCTTACCCAAAAGGTTGGTACAGCTACAGCTCCACTTGGTGAGTTTACTACTAAAGACTTATACAAGAGCCAATGGAGGCGAGTACAAACCCTAGCAGATGCCTTCTGGGATAAGTGGAGGCGACATTACATTTCTACTTTGCAGACACGGAACAAATGGCAAGCCAGCAAACCCAACATGGAAGTTGGCAACGTTGTTCTCGTAAAGGACTCTCAGTCCAAGAGAAACAAGTGGCCTCTAGGACTGGTGACCAAAGTGTTCCCAAGTGAAGATCGGAAAGTCAGGAAAGTGAACCTAGACTTTTCCTCAGACCAGTTACTGAACTGATATTGTTGTTCTCTTCAGAGATACCTTAATGTGGTATCCTTGGGATACCAGGCGGGGAGTGTCATGCCTTCAGCAATATGTAATGTATTGATTTCTGATAGCTCCATCTGGTGGCTGTTTGTGCAAATGGCAAATAATCTTACTATTCCCTGTATGTCCCACTAGAGCTACTGTAGTTCCCACCTATGACCTAATGACATCATCAAGTCAGCTCATCAGTGGCCATTTCATTTGGAACTTGCTGTGCAGCTAGCAGCATCTTATTCCATCCTTCCCATCTGGACCTACAGTAGCATCGCTGGTATGTTCCATCTGCTACCCAGCACTATAGTTTGTGTTTATGCACATTATTATGTTTGCATGTCTCCTGGTGTAATTTCCCATAGTTACCATAGCTGGAGACCATGCTGGTAGTTAGGACAGCACCACTCAGGAGCACATGTACAGTTTACATATATGGATGTTCCTCATGTCTGTAGTACCATAATGTACACTTCTTGTATTTCATGTACAGTCATGGCCAAAAGTTTTGAGAATTATACAAATATTAATTTTTACAAAGTCTACTGCTTCAGTTTTTCTAATGGCAATTTGCATATACTCCAGAATGTAATAAAGAGTGATCAGCTTAACAGCAATTACTTGCAAAGTCAATATTTGCCTAGAAAATGAACTTTATCCCCCAAAACACATTTCAACATCATTGCAGCCCTGCCTTAAAAGGACCACCTAACATCGTTTCAGTGATTGCTCCATTAACACAGGTGTGGGTGTTGATGAGGACAGGGCTGGAGATCAATCTGTCATGATTAAGTAAGAATGACACCACTGGACACTTTAAAAGGAGGCTGGTGCTTGCCATGATTGTTTCTCGTCTGTTAACCATGGTTATCTCTAAAGAAACACGTGCAGTCATCATTGCACTGCACAAAAATGGCCTAACTGGGAAGAGTATTGCAGCTAGAAAGATTGCACCTCAGTCAACAATCTATCGCATCATCAAGAACTTCAAGGAGAGAGGTTCCATTGGTGCCAAAAAGGCTCCAGGGCGCCCAAGAAAGACCAGCAAGCGGCAGGACCGTCTCTTAAAAGTGTTTCAGCTGCGGGATCGGGCTACCAGCAGTGCAGAGCTTGCTGAGGAATGGCAGCAGGCAGGTGTGAGTGCATCTGCATGCACTGTGAGGCGGAGACTCTTGGAGCAAGGCCTGGTCTCAAGGAGGGCAGCAAAGAAGCCACTTCTCTCCAGAAAAAACATCAGGGACAGACTGATATTCTGCAAAAGGTACAGGGAGTGGACTGCTGAGGACTGGGGTAAAGTCATTTTCTCTGATGAATCCCCTTTTCCATTGTTTGGAACATCTGGAAAACAGCTTATTCGGAGAAGAAGAGGTGAGCGCTACCACCAGTCTTGTCTCATGCCAACTGTAAAGCATTCTGAAACCATTCATGTGTGGGGTTGCTTCTCAGCCAAGGGAATCAGCTCTCTCACAGTCTTGCCTAAAAACACAGCCATGAATAAAGAATGGTACCAGAATGTCCTCCAAGAGCAACTTCTCCCAACCGTCCAAGAGCAGTTTGTCGCTCAACAATGCCTTTTCCAGCATGATGGAGCACCTTGCCATAAAGCAAAGGTGATAACTAAATGGCTCAGGGAACAAAACATAGAGATTTTGGGTCCATGGCCTGGAAACTCCCCAGATCTTAATCCCATTGAGAACTTGTGGTCAATCATCAAGAGACGGGTGGACAAACAAAAACCAACAAATTCAGACAAAATTAAAGCATTGATTCTGCAAGAATGGTCTGCTATCAGTCAGGATTTGGTCCAGAAGTTGATTGAGAGCATGCCAGGGAGAATTGCAGAGGTCCTGAAGAAGAAGGGCCAACACTGCAAATATTGACTTGCTGCATTAACTCATTCTAACTGTCAATATAAGCTTCTGTTACTCATAATATGAATGCAATTATATTTCTGTATGTGATAAAAACATCTGACAAACACACATAAAAACCAGAGGGCAGCAGATCATGTGAAAATATAATATTTGTGTCATTCTCAAAACTTTTGGCCATGACTGTATATGTCCTTGTATACATTGATTTGTATTATAATGTGTGGCTACATGCTTGTACGCATTAGTAAATGCATTATCTTTATGTTTCCCAGTTTCACCCTATCCTTGTAATAAAAGTTAAAGTTTGGACATCGCTCCAGAGTCAATGAATTACTAGAAGGGAGTTTAGCTGCATGTCGACTTATGCCTCACACATAAGGAGGACAGAACACATGTACTTATCAGATGGCCAAGTGATCCAATATAGGTACTGAACATTGACTCGATCTATAGGGGTATAAACAAAGGATATAAGTGGCATTTCCTTAAAAGGGACAGGTAGATAGCAATGAGAACACTTTGAGGTTCAATAATATATGATAAATATTCATGGTTCATATGGATGGACTACTATAATGAGATAAGAAGCAATGGGTACATGTTTGGATTGATAGCTGGTACTAACCTGTAAGCTTGTGAAATGAAAATACGTGCATGTGTAATGGTTGTGGGAAGGGCCCTGCTTGAGATGAGGTAATTTCTTGCTGGGACAGCGCGGATTCAGAGGATTCTAAGTGTAATAAAATAGAGGTACCTTTGTAAATGGTCTCCTTAATATACTTAAAGTAGGGGAGCTTATTTGCTGGACATGTTCGCCCCCCCTGTGCTGAACCCCTAGCTACGCTTCTGTGGCAGATGGAATGACAACACTTGCAGCGGCTTTTACTGCATTTGAAGACCCCCTTGATACTATTATTATTGCGTGTGGAATTTACCGTATTTTTATTGATTTTGGATGGACAAAGTTTACTAGGTGCAATAATATTTTTCAAGGTGTTTGCTCGTTCGAAACGTTAATGTGGGATTTTTGGGAAGTACCTTACTGAGAATAGGATCACTCAGGAGTATGTACCAATGTTGTCTAAGGATTTTCTTAATAGCTGTATGAGAGTGGTTTTATGTCGTGAGGTAATTAACCCCTTAACGACCAATGACCTACCTGTACGTCATTGGTGACATGGGGATGTATGTTGAGGGCTCAGGAGCTGAGCTCTCTCCATACAGGGAGGATGCCGGATGTATAATACAGCTAGGACCTGCCGCTAACAGCAGTGATTGGTGCCTTCAACGATCGCAGCTGTTAACTCTTTAGACACCGTGGTCAAACGGGACCGCAGTGTCCAAGCTGCGCGGGCGCCACCGTAACCGCAATTTTTCAACATTTTTTCTCCAATTGCACCTCATTCTGAATTTTTTTCCAGCTTTCCAGTACATTGCACAGCATATTGAATGGTACCATTGCAAAGAACAATTTGTATTGCAAACAATAAGCCATCATGTGAGTCTGTGAACTGAAAAATGAAAAAGTTATGGCTCTTGGAATGTGGGGAGGGAAAAATGAAAATGCAAAAACGAAAAATGACCCGGTCCTTAAGGGGTTAAACAGCCATTTGTCATCTGTATTAGTGACCGATTTTGGTTTTAGGCATTCTGCTTGTGTTAAGTTTACTGCTCGTATTTGTGTGGCTTTTATTATTGATTTTGGGTATCTTTTTTCACAAAATCTCTTTGTCATGACTTCGCTTTGTGATTCAAAATCACTGTTCAATGTGCAATTTCTCAGTCAGTTTGAACTGACTGAATGGTACGTTTAATTTCCATTTTTTATAGTGATCACTTTGGAAGTCCAAAAGGCTATTACCATCCACTTTTAAAAAAAATGATTTTGTAATAATTTTAGAGTGGTCTGCATTGAGAACTAGGTCAAGATATTCAATGTGAATTTTTGAGTGGGTACTAGTGAATGTCAGTCCCCAATCATTGGGGTTGAGATATTGAATAAATTTGTTTAAGCTTACCAATGACCCTTTCCAAATAAAATGGAGGTCATAAATATAGAGAGTGTAGAATATGATGTTTTCGGACCATATGTGTTTTTGATAAATTAATATTTTTTTGAAGTGGCCCATGTAGAGATTCGCAAAGCTGGGTGCAAACTTAGTACCCATTGCGGTTCCGATGTTATGTTGTAAGATAAACAATATACTGTCAAGAAAAAAAGTTTTTTTTGGCTAGTCGGTAGTGAAGAGTCTTTGTCTAAATATTTTGAAACTGCCCAGATGCCTTTGTGATGTGGAATATTGGAATATAGTGAGTTGACATCTAATGTTGCCCAGTGGTAGTCACTGGACCATGTGATATCTTTCAGTTTAATAAGTGAGGATGAATCTTTCAAACAGGATGGTAAACTCTTTACGTATCTCTGTTTAAGTGGTGGTCTACAGTGGGGAAAAAAAAGTATTTAGTCAGCCACCAATTGTGCAAGTTCTCCCACTTAAAAAGATGAGAGAGGCCTGTAATTGTCATCATAGGTAGACCTCAACTATGAGAGACAAAATGAGAAAACAAACCCAGAAAATCACATTGTCTGATTTTTAAAGAATTTATTTGCAAATTATGGTGGAAAATAAGTATTTGGTCACCTACAAACAAGCTAGATTTCTGGCTCTCACAGACCTGTAACTTCTTCTTTAAGATGCTCCTCTGTCCTCCACTCATTACCTGTAGTAATGGCACCTGTTTGACATTGTTATCAGTATAAAAGACACCTGTCCACAACCTCAAACAGTCACACTCCAAACTCCACTATGGTGAAGACCAAAGAGCTGTGGAAGGACACCAGAAACAAAATTGTAGACCTGCACAAGGCTGGGAAGACTGAATCTGCAATAGGCAAGCAGCTTGGTGTGAAGAAATCAACTGTGGGAGCAATAATTAGAAAATGGAAGACATACAAGACCACTGATAATCTCCCTTGATCAGGAGCTCCACGCAAGATCTCACCCCATGGGGTCTAAATGTTCACAAGAATGGTGAGCAAAAATCCCAGAACCACACGGGGGACCTAGTGAATGACCTGCACAAAGCTGGGACTAACGTAAAAAAAAGCTACCGTCAGTAACACACTACGCAGCCAGGGACTCAGATCCTGCAGTGCCAGACGTGTCCCCCTGCTTAAGCCAGTACATATCTGGGCCCATCTGAAGTTTGCTAGAGAGCATTTGGATGTTCCAGAAGAGTATTGGGAGAATGTCATATGGTCAGATGAAACCAAAGTAGAACTGTTTGGTAGAAACACGACTCGTCGTGTTTGGAGGAGAGTGAATGCTGAGTTGCATCCAAAGAACACCATACCTACTGTGAAGCATGGGGGTGGCAACATCATGCTTTGGGGCTGTTTCTCTGCAAAGGGACCAGGACAACTGATCTGTGTAAATGAAAGAATGAATGGGGCCATGTATGGTGAGATTTTGAGTCCAAACCTCCTTCCATCAGCAAGGGCATTGAAGATGAAACATGGCTGGGTTTTTCAGCATGACAATGATCCCAAGCACATCGCCAGGGCAACGAAGGAGTGGCTTCGTAAGAAGCATTTCAAGGTCCTGGAGTGGCCTAGTCAGTCTCCAGATCTCAACCCCATAGAAAACCTTTGGAGGGAGTTGAAAGTCTGTGTTGCCCAGCGACAGCCCCAAAACATCACTGCTCTAGAGGAAATCTGCATGGAGGAATGGGCCAACATACCGGCAACAGTGTGTGCCAACCTTGTGAAGACTTACAGAAAACGTTTGATCTCTGTCATTGCCAACAAAGGATATATAACAAAGTATTGAGATGAACTTTTGTTATTGACCAAATACTTATTTTCTACCATAATTTGCAAATAAATTCTTTAAAAATCAGACAATGTGATTTTCTGGAATTATTTTCTCATTTTGTCTCTCATAGTTGAGGTCTACAGTACCTATGATGACAATTACAGGCCGGCCTCATTTTTTTAAGTGGGAAAACTTGCACAATCGGTGGCTGACTAAATACTTTTTTTTCCCCACTGTATATATTCAGATAGATTTGAAGTTAAAGAATTAATCCCTGAGATGATAGGGTGGCCCGGGGGTTTTGTTTCATTTTTGTGAACTTTAGGTAAGTGATAGTAGAGGGCCATCTTAGGGAAATGGTTAGAAATTATTTTCTTTTTTGTTTAAAATACCTTGTGTTGGGACTTGTTTTGCTGTCTTTTTTTCCCTGTTTGTGGTGTTTCTTCCTCCTCTACATCCTCTTTTGGTTTTCTTTTTTGTGGTGTCTTTTGGGGGGTATGAATAGGATGAAAAAATTGTGTTATTTTGGTGGAGGAGTTTTTGATGGTGGGGGGATATATTGCTTCTGAATTAAGTAAGTTTTGAGCTTGTTCCTGGACATGAAACATTATTTTTGGTGAAAGGACTGGAGGTAATTCTAAAAAAGAGTTCTTGTTAGTGATTACAGTGTCCTGGCGGGCCTGGTTGGGATGAACATATGGAGGGCGAATATTGCAAGGTGTGACTTATGTGGGTGTGTTATAAATGGTTAACAGAGAATCTTTAAGAGTCGTGAACATGCTATAAATGCTGAGATCAAGCAATGGTTCTATCGGGTCGGGGATGTTGGGAGGGAGCCCAAATGAAGTGGGTGGAGGATGGCTCAGATGGATTTGATGTGGTATTGCCAATGGCATTATGTAGAAATTTTTTCTTTTGTAATTGGTGTGTTGGTGGGTTACAATTGTGATTATGATTGGAAGTAAACCTTTGTCCTGGTCTAGAGAAAGGTGTGGTATTGAGCTGTTTCGTAGGATTTTTGGTATTCTTGAATTTTTGTCAGAGATCTGTATTATGTTGTGAGTAATCTTTTCTATCCCTTTGAAGTTTTTTGGATTTTCTATTGCAAAGGCCCTTTTCAAAATACAAAATTCTTGAGGTTAATAGCCTGTTGAATTTATGGAAAGAACTATGTGTGTGGTGTTGGGATAATGTGAAAAGAAGATCTTCAATTTGTTATCTTGCATTCTTGTCTTGTATTCCCAAAGAGGAGTGCGCATCCTGATTGGAGTACAATGATAGATTAATAAACTTGGGGTTATTGAGTTTAGAAAAAAAGACGTCTACGGGGAAACCTAGTAACAATGTCGAAATACATGAAGGGACAGCATAAAGAACTTTCTAATGATCATTTTACTCCTAGACCAGCAACAGTGACAAGGGGACATCCTCTATGTCTAGAGGAGAGAAAGTTTAACTAGCAACATAGATTGGATTCTTTACTGTAAAAACAGTGGTGAGGCTATGGAACTCACTGCCCCAGGAAGTAGTGAAGCTGGATTCACTGTGCAAGTTCAAAGAGGGCCTGGTTGCCTTTCTCGAACAGAAAATTATTACAGGTTATGGGTTTTAAATTTGGTAAGGACCAGGTGATCCAGGGTTTTATACTGATTGCCAAATTGAAGTTGGGAAGGATTTTTTTTCCCCTGATATTGGGCAATTGGCATAATCCTCAAGGAATTTCCAAGGGGTATAGTGAGCATTTTGACCCCACAGCTTTTTCACAGATTTTATTAACATTAGGACGTGAAAATGAAAAATTACTTTTTTTTTCCAATTGCATGTTGCTTTAGCCACAAATTTTTCATTTTCACAAGGAGTTAAAGGAGAAAAAGCACCCCATAATATGATACACAATTTCTTCCAAGTATGAAAATACCCCACCTGTAGATGAAAACTGCTGTTTCAGTACACAGCAGGGCATAGAAGGCGAGGAGTGACATTAGGCTTATGGAGGGCAGAATCAGTTTCAACTGCCATGAAGCATTTGCAGAGCCTTTATGGTGCTTATACAGTGCAGAGTACCACGAAGTGAGCTCATTTTGGAAACTGTACCCCTAAAAAATGTATCATGGAGTATAGTGATCATTTTGACCCCAGAACTGCTTTCCAAAAAGAAATGTGTAGCGGATGGTGCAAAATTAAAATTGACATTTCAGTGCCCACCATGTCATGCCCAACTTGTGGCATTGTAAAAAAAAAAAAATCAGATCTCCAGTTATTATGCTCTGTTTCCTGATTTAAGAAACACCCTATATGCAGCCCTAATGTTTTGATTGGAAATACAACAGGGCTCAGAAGTGAAAAAGCACTATGTGCCTTTGAGGCTTAAATTAGTTATTTACACTGCACTGGCAGGTATTTGCAGAGGCCCTGAGATAAAATAAATAACTAACCCCTAAAATATGACCCTTTTTTAGAAACTACTTCACTCAAGGAATTTCTCAAGGGGTATTATTATCATTTTGAGACCAATTTAAATTTTTTAAGAAATATGTCATGGCAGTGTTCAATATGTTGTCAAATATGTCAAATATTATACTGCATTATAAAAAAAAATACTCTATTTCAGAAACACTTAACAAAATTTTATTTTTTGGCAATGAAAGGGTAACCTAGCCAGTGTATGTGTACCAAAGTGAACACTGCAGTCCACAACATCTTATATTCTGTATGTGACATCAGCACTGTAACCTCTCCATCTACCAGTCATGATTGGCTAAAAGGCTGTCAGGTGATGCCAGAAGTCTGCCTTGGTCACAAAGAACATATAATCTTCCTTCTCCTCTGGAATTTTACTGAGCATTACATGCGGCAGCAACCATTTTAGTTTGCCCAAGACAAAATCTGAAATTTTCGGTTTCAAAAAACCAAAACTTTTGTAAAATTTAGATTGAAAATGGATCGTTACAAATTTGTTCGCTCATCTCTATTTCTAAGTAGTAAAAAAAAAAAATATTACTACAGTTGTTATTTTGTATCTTCATATCTTCAGCTGCAGTCGGATGTATTCTATCTGAGATAACTTTCTTGCATAATGATATAAGCTTCTTTGATTATGGGTCAGAGATAGTGCTTCTCTCTAAATGTCTTTGCCATAGTTTTGACCTGATTGACAAAATCTTCATCCGATTTGCCTTTGCATCTGAACCTCCGGAAGTGGCCACAAAGCACGTTAATTTTTCCATTTTTATAATGAGAATTCCTAGAATCCAGAAGGCTATTACAATCAACATTCTTAAAAAAATCTTGATGTAAATATTGCCATTAGCATTGACTGACTTAGTTAAATGCCAAGTATATAATTGGTTTCAATGATGAAGTAACACTAAACTTCAGCCCCTAATCATTGCTATTAAGATAAATAACAAAATTGTCTAGACCAGTCAGTGTTTACCAACCTTTTCACACTCGGGGCACCCCTAGAAAAAGAAAATCCTTGGGACACTTCTATCAAATTATTTTTACCTAAAGACAAAATGCTTCCTAAGGGCACATATATTATTGCGTGAAAGCATGCGGTCATCTTCCAGAACCAGAGTGTTACGGCCCCCTGTTAGGTTTCCAAGGCACCCCTGGGTGTCACAGCATCCCTGTTGAGAATTACTGGTCTAGACTCTACTTTGTTCCATTCCATGTAAATAATAAATAATAAATGTAACATTTGTAAATTACTACATGGTGGGACCACATTTAGGGTGTATAAATATGCTGTTTTTCAAAATCATGCATATACAAATTTTCACATCCCCAATGTGGTCCCCCTTTTTTGTAGGTAAACTGGGGATTGGAAACTGAAAGCATTGTGTTGGAGAATGAAGCAAATCCCCCTGGCTATAAATTCCCTGTTTCTGTGGCATGCTAGAATCACTAGACAAATACTTATAGATTGAAGAAATCTGTTTTTTCGTGTGGGATATTACTAATAGGGATGTAACATCTAGGGTCGCCCACAGATACAAGGTAGACCACTTTTGGGCCTGGAGCAACAAAATCAGGCTTGTTGAGTTTTTTAAGTTAGATTCAAGTTTGACTACAGTATACTGGGTCAATAAGAGGGTTAATGTCTGATATAATCAGTCTACCTGGAGGATTAACTATATTCTCTTGGATTTTGGCTAGATGGTAATACAGTATTTATCAAGGACAGAGTAACATTTAAATATTCTTTCTCTTTCTCATAGTTGATGAGTTCATTTGTCTTGAATCAATTATTTTGATAAAATTCCATTGACATATGGTAAATAGCCCAAAGGCAGTCTACCACCCAACTGTTGCTGCTTTGACACTGGGACGTCTTGGGGATAAATCCCTGTTGTCTAATCCACGGCCTTAATACTGGAACCATTCCAGAGGACATGTAATCAAGCTGTGATGACAAGAAAAAGAGCAGAACAGAGAGCTATCTAGGCTAATACTGTTGAATACCAATATAGTGAATAGATATTCAAATAGGTGGTTTCTAAGTAGGTGAGTTATCACCTTTTGACATTGTGATAACAACCACCAGCACAGATATAAGCACAGGGATAGGCGTCTGAAACTGCAGGTGTCTCAGGAAACTGCTTCTCAGAATATTCCATATGTTTTATATAGGAAAACCAGAGATGGATGTAAAATACCTGGTCTTTATTCTTTATTTGTACCTAGTTTTGTTTATACTTTGACTGGATAACTGCCCCTCCCTTGTTTGTGGGTTTTTCTGTTTGGGTGTAATTAAGACAGGTTATTTGCACCTCATTTTATGTCCATGCTCCTCTGAGGAATGGGCTGGCCCCTGAAATGAGTCATGCATATGGATGTTTTCTAAATAAAGACAGAACCTATTTGGCAACAGCTCATGCGGGATTTTTTTTCTGGGTTGTTTCACAGCCAGCCCTGTTCTCCAGACTGAAGACAGAGATGGTGTGTTACCATCACTGCCTTCCAAATGACTGTATGCACAGTGCACAATGAGCCACCATGGGGCAGCTTTCTCCCTCTAAGTGCCTAGAACTGCAGATGCTGCTGGGTCCTAAAGGAGCCAGTAGACCTTCTGAAACTATGACTATTATACCAGTCCCAGTTGCAGGGTAAATCAGCCAAAAAAAATGTAATATTAAAATGTCCTCCAAATGTTTGCTATGACCTTATAAGGAGCACAATGTGTAAAAATAAATAAATAAAAATTAAGGCAAAAATAAAGTAAAATAAAAAAAAAAATAATATAACTACCACATACATCACAGGTTCTAGCCCTGCCCTCAGGAACATGTCACCTGAAAATTACCATAACAAAGATGGAAAACTATTTAAAAAAAATACTTCAGTTTCAGTTACTAAGCTCACTAGCCAGTACATTTTCATGTTTTTCACATGCTCATACAGGAGAATGAAATGTTCATAAGAATCTCATGTGGATGCAATGAACACAGCAACTCATTTATCACTGCCTGGTTTAGTTTATATGTTCTGGGGTGACCCATGTGGATGCGGCAGGTGATGTTTTTTTGTGTATAATCATTATTTCTTCAAGTGCATAGTAAAAGACGTGTACAGAAGTATACATGTATACAGTTTGTCACACAGTGGCAAGTATAATGCACAAGTATAATGCATGTTAAAAATACATGAAATACAAATAAAGCATATATAAGGTTCATGTTTATGTAACATAATACACAGTGATAATGAACAATTTTTCAAAAGGTAGAGAAAATATAGTTAACAGAGGAACAAAAAACATATAGAAAAACAAGTGATTTGGTTAATTCTCATCTCCTTGAAAACATCCTTAAGGCTAAGGCCCCACC
The DNA here is from genome assembly GCA_947044405.1 of Leptodactylus fallax. Classification (NCBI taxonomy): domain Eukaryota; kingdom Metazoa; phylum Chordata; class Amphibia; order Anura; family Leptodactylidae; genus Leptodactylus; species Leptodactylus fallax. The sequence continues at coordinate 1,682,241 of CAMRHE010000111.1, read as the reverse complement.
TAGTGAGCCGTAGACAAAAACCCCGTGGAAAGCGTTTTTCACATAAAGTCCACAGAGTTTTCCTCTGCAGACTTTCTGCTTCTATTATACCTATATTAAAAACGTCAGTGTTTCCGTAGGTATAATTGACATGTTGTGATTTGCAAAAATAAGAGAGTTTCTGAAATCGCATCATTTCCGCTGCAGATATTTTTTTGCAGTGTGTGGATGGGATTAACCAGAATCCCATCCACTTTGCAGTTAATGTAAAACTCAGCGTTTTTTTGCTGAGACGTTTCTGCCGTGGCCAAAATACTTCATGTTTGCAACACGGAGCCCCAGCCTAACCCCCCCCCCTTTTCCCCACCCATGTCCTGATGGCTCATCAGGACATGATCTACATGGTGTCCCATGGTCGCGGTCCCACCAAAATGAGCAATCTCCAATAGAGACTGAGTTAGTATACTTTAAGTAGTCCCAGGGTTCCTTGTAGATCTAGCAAATACCAAGATGTTTATCTGAAAGACAGCATTAGAGATCTAATCTCGTCAGGGTTAACCCTTTAGTGACCAGCCTGGTTTAGGCTTTGATAACCAAACTATTTTTTGCATTTTCCATCAACACATATCAAGTCCTATCACTTATTTTTCCATCAATGCAATGATATTTTGGCAGCACGGTGGCTCAGTGGTTAGCACTGCAGCCTTGCAGCGCTGGAGTCCTGGGTTCAAATCCTGCCAAGGACAACATCTGCAAGGAGTTTGTATGTTCTCCCCATGTTTGCATGGGTTTCCTCCCAAACTCCTAAGACATACTGATAGGGAATATGGATTGTGAGCCGTATATGGGACAGTGACTGTCAATGTCTGTAAAGTGCTACAGAATATGATGATGCTATGTAAGTAAGCATAATAACTATATGAGGGCATGTTTCCTTTCTGTGAAGGAACAGAAAAAAACAGCAATTTTGCTCTTGCCTTTTTTTGCTATAAATTTTGCACCATTCACAGTGTGGCTTAAATATATTCAGTTGCTTGATATGATTAAATTGATACCAAATGTGTATAGTTTTTTTTTTAGGTTTTACTACTTTTGCTAGTTAATAAAAAAACTTTTTGTAACAATAATTTTTTTTTTTTTTTTCCATCGCCACTTTCCAAGATCCATAGTTTAATTATTTCTTTGTTAACAGAATTGTGGAAGGGCTTATTTTCTTCAGGAAGACCTGCTGTTTTTATTGATGCCATGTTGGGGAATGTAACACTTTTTTGATTGCTTTTTATAGCATTTTTTTTTTTGGTGGCCTACAGACAAAAATTGGTTTGATTAAGCACACAGGTAAAATAACATTACAGCTGTATTGCTCGGGTCCTTATGGACACGGAAATACCAAATGTGTGTGTTATGTATTTGATTTTCTTATTTCTGAAACATTTTGGGATGGAGTTTAATTAACTGTTTCTTTTTGGGGGGGTTTTAAACTTTGTTTAATTTTTTTGCACAATTTTTTGTCCCTCTAAGGGACTTTAACTTGCGGTTTTCTGATTGCTTTTATAATGCATTGCACTACCTATGTAGTGCAATGCATTATACTCTCCCTGTTGTTTTTTGACAGGCAGTTTCTTAGGCCATTCCTTTGGCCCTAATGGGTTAAGATGTGCATATGAAAGATTTCCATCATCTAAAGAAAAGTTTCACCTAGCTACTCCTTGACCTCTTGATTTTTATTATGTCCACTGCGTGAAGTGTGTCAGGAGTTCCCCATCTAACGCTAGAGATGTCTTTAACCTTATAAGATAAAAAAAGGCATGTGGAAAGGTTCTTTTGGAATGACTATGTTCCATATTCATTGTAGCACCAGGATCCATTAATTTTGTACCTGTAGCATGCCCACATATAATACCATAAATCCACATTTGGTAGGGTGCATTTTGGACAATGGAATTGTGGATATACCATAAATGAGATGAAAATTTAAAAGGGGTTTAAAGGGGTTGACCCATGAACTGTGGTTGCAAAATGCTGACTAACACATAATGAGGCATTTCAGTGGTACTAAGCAAAAATGCATGCTCTAAAAAGATTTGTTTCTATATTTTCACTCCCTTGTACACAATGCAGTTTTGATGCTCTGTGTGGATAGTGGACAGAACCCAGCACAACACACATCACTCTGCCTGTCTCCTCTACATATACTGTATTGTAGTCTTCTGTTTGTTTCCTTCCCTAGTAGCAGCCTCAGGCTAGGTTGACATCTGTGTTGGAGTCTGCATAGATTCTGTCTAAAATTGTTGGAGAGAAAAGTCCTGCACATAGACTTTTCTCTCCACCAGTTTCAGTATAAAACCATATTTTTAATGAATGGGCTCTCCCTCTTTCGGGTCATCAAGTGGACTAGTGTGAAATTAGCATCTTCTAGTTTTATTCCTGTTCCTCCCGAAATCTTGTCTTGCCCTTCCATTACTGCACAGAGAAGCTAAAGATAAGTGCTATCAGTGTTTCAGCACTGCTCTGTCTGTATATGGAATCCTCAGGCTTCCCAGTGGACGATCTGATCTTTATGCACACTTGTTACTGAATGATTGCATATGAAAACAAAACACTGTTGGCAGGCTGACATCTTTTACAAAGTGTACATAAATATCAGTGTCCACTGGTTAGAGTGGTGCCATGTACAGACAGACCAGTATTGAGAAACTGACAGCACTTTCATCTCTGCTTGTTAGAGGTGAAAACTGGATGAGCAAGACAAAAACAAACAGCAGGAGGCACTATACACATGTACTGTATTGTAATCATTATCTTATGCAACATTCACATTTTCAACTGCAAATCATGTGCGATTTTGGTGCTGGATTAAAAAAAAGAAATGCATAAATAATTGTTGTGGGACAACCTCTTATTATTATTACTGTTTGTGTTTATGTGTCACATTTACAATATTGTTTGTGTTGTAATATAAAATATGGCCATCTTTCATATTCAGTCTTGTATTTTTAGGTAATGCTACCTGTTACTTCACAGTGTTATTAGAGAAATACTGACTGTGGATTAATTCCATATTTTCTTACATAAAGTGAATGTCCTTCATTTTGTTCTCTATACAGGTTATTAGAGAAATACTGACTGTGGAATAATCCTACATAGTCTTACTTAAAGTGAATGTCCTTCATTTTGTTCTCTATATAGGTCCTAAATTCTGTGTTGATTATTTCATAATATATTCTTATTCACAGCCCATTTTGCTTTATACAGACCCCCAGTCTAGACATGGAGTTAAAGAATGCAATTCAGGCTTCAGGCAGTCATCACTAGGGGGAACTCTGGAGCTTTCTTATACTCTTTTACTGATGAATTCAATATTGCAGTCAACTGACCTTGGATACAACACATTCTATGACCAGCAGTATCCATAGATATGTTAAGTTTAGCTGCTAAAATAAATTCTGATTGTATCTACTATATTATTTTAATTCTAAGAATTGTTCACTTCCATGCACCCTGATATAACTGTCTCATACTATGTGGATATGTATTCTGTCATCTTTTTGGTTGTTTAATCAAACACATTTGACAATGATACTGTGTTCAAATTTTTTGTCATTATTAACTAAAAAGCTCTCTAAATGTTGCCAGGCAACATCAAATTCCCTCTTTTGACCTGCAGTTGTCATGCACTAATGAATCAGAGCAAAGAGATCTCTTTAAATGGCTTTCTTTCTCCATCACCTAAACCGAAACTATTCAATGCTGGCACATATGTTTTAGAGTAAATGTTGATGCTCTGAACCAAAAAAAAGATCAAGAAAAATATAGTAGATATTTTGTTCAAAATGACTGTTTAACTATGTGTGAACACAATATAATGTTTAATTCCTATGCACGATGCAAATGTATGAAAAAAAAGCACTTTTAATTTAACTGTTTGCATTGTTAGCATAACAAAAAATGTGTTGGAAAATGGGCAGTATTTGTGCTGCAGTATTCACCCAGTCATGCAGAACTAATTTCTTGGATGTCTAGTAATGCACACAAAGCTGCTCTGTAGCTGCTACTGACAATGAGCAAGCGACTGAGAAAAAAGAGCTTGATGTACACGGTCACATCTCTTGACTGTGAAAATCCCTTCCACAAATCAAGCTGTCGTAATGGTCTTATTATGTCTAATTATTACAGAAAATGAATTTCCCTGTCTGTGACACTGCTCAGACATATCTCCCCTACTCCAAGTTACTGCTATACTCCTTGCCAGTAGCAATGTTATACTGATTACTTCTGCCTAATTCTGCATTTCTAGATCAGAAACAAAAACGCAAAGACTGTTTTAAAGGTTTTTTCTAGCTATATTTGGGACATTGCCATTGGTCTTGAAATCCATTCCTCTACATTTTGTACACTTAATTAGTAGGAGATTTAGATCATCTTTATATATTAGTGTCTGAGTCTGTCCTTAGTCTGACAAAGTCATGAAGTCTTTCTGAGCCAAAGTTTAAATGGAGTCTTCTTGGTGCTATAATACAATCTATACACAATGTACGTGTTGGCCTCTACCATATGCCTGAGGTTTATTGGCTTCTTAAAAGATGCAGAACAAGAGGAAATACAAATTGACATTTTCTCATCACTGACTCAATCAATTAGATTTGTCTGCATCTTGCTCTGTTTCAGCATTAGATAGAGTGCAATAAAGAAACCTCTATGTTCCCTTGTAGAAGCTTGTGCATCTTCAAAATTAAACATTAGAAATATATACAGTATACACATATTAATGGGGCAGAAACTGAAAATGACTTCCTATATAAATAGTTTAGTCAGTCATTTGGCAGTGATATAACTAGAGAATCATAGACTAAAATGCAACTGAATAATGACTGAGCAGTCTTGTTGCAATATACTGAATATATACTGAATATATAATATATATATATATATAGGGGGACATTAAACTGTGGGGGCAACTGGAAGGGGACATTATATTGTATGGGACCAATACAATACCAATACAATACAATACCAATAATATATAATATATAATAATAATTTTATATATATATATATATATATATATATATATATTGAATATATAATTTACAGTACCAACAACGGTGACTAAACTACAGACTATAGCTGACATACCTGTATAGCCTTCACTCTAGCTCAAAATGAATGTCTAAAATGTAAAGCACCTTAATGTACTGTTCCCAGTATTATATAAGAAAAATATATTATTTCTAACTAATGTATGACTCCTGTGGTGATAAAGATTGGTAAATTGCTAAATTCTTTTTTGGTGTAGGGCTTCATTCCAGCTTAATTTATGATCTAAGCTAGTGAAGGTTAGTGGAGGAATTAATGTCTTTTTTCCTGGTAATCCAGAGAAATGGGGGAGTCAATAGACACATCATGGGGGTATAGAGATTAAATAGGTTTTATGGGATTATATTGTTGATGACCTATCCTTAGATCATACACTTGGCACTTGGGTGAGCTCCACTTCCACTTCATAGAACAGTGAAGTCATGTTCATTGGTTATATAGCCTGTTTTTAGCCAAACAGCTAATCCGTGACAGTTCAAATTGGTGTCAGACCCCACAAATCTGATATTAATGAGCTATCCTAAGGATAGGTCATCAGTTTCATAGTCCTGAAAAACCTTTTTAAGACTAAGGTCCCACGTAGCGAGCCACAGAAAAAAAAAACTCTGCAGAAAAGGCAGTTTTTTTCTACAGCGTTTTTTATTGTGATCTTGCAGTGTTTTCCTCTGCAGACTTTCTGCATCTATTATATCTATACGGAAAACTCCAGCATTTCCGTAGGTGTAACTGACATGCAACTTTTCCATTGCAATTTTTTTTCTGCAATGTGTGGATGGGATTAGCCTGAATACTGTAAAACGGTGCATTTATTGCCACCAATTTTCTGCTGCATCCAAAAAACTGCGTTTTCACAACGTGGGGTCCCGGCCTAATGCAGGCTTCAATAATTACAAGAAACAAAGTTGTTTTTAGAAATGGGTGAATCGGTTTCTACTGAGCCTGCGTAACCTAAATAGGCCAAACTGTTAGTTTATTCACGGAACCAAACAAATTAATATTTGTCTCAGATGAACTAAAATGTCTGCCGCATTATACTCTGGGGTGTCCTAAGACATCAGAGTATAATAGGTGAAGGTTCAGGGGAGGTGAAAAAAATTAATAAAAAAATCATACTCACCTTCCCTTACCTTTTTTGGGCCTCGTCGTGGCATCTGGCGCTCTCCTGGTGACGTCTGGCGCGCTTCTGCTATGTCATTGGCCCCAGCCCAGGTCACCCTTGAGGCCCAATCACAGGCCTCAGCGGTGACCTAAGCATGCCTATCGTCATGACATCATGATGCTCAGTGTGCTCATCTAATCGCTGGTGGCCCAATCACAGGGCTGATAACATCACTGAAGAGCCCCGGACCTCAGAATACAATAATGCCATTTTCACTTTGACATAACTTCGGATGTGTTTGCCTTAGAGAGCTAGAAATTGGATAGATATGTTCCTAGGATTTCTAAGAGTGTTAAGACAATTTAATGTGTGGTTTGTACCAGACTTATTCGATCTGAAACTAATCAAGGACTGAGCTGCCAAACCCGAACACAAAACGAATCTTGAGAGGTTCACCCATCTCTAGTGATTTTCTAAGTTTGTGATATTAGATAGGCCATTATTATGACAATCTCCAAAAACCCCTTTAATATGTCATGCTTACTGTGTCCAGGTTACCCTTCCTGCATGCATGAGAGCACTATATTGACAATGACTAAGCAGTGATGAACAGATTTTTTAATAGACACTCTGATCATTAACACAATAGTCAAGGGAACCCCTTTAACTTTTGCAGATAAAACACACCAACTTTGTCTTTTAATATGGCAAAACAGTATATTGCAAACGAAGTATATTGCACATATTGACAATTCACCACAACTTTACTTTGTTCTCCTTAAAATTAAATATGTGTATAAGTAAGCAAGAAGTAAGACACAACTATATATTGCAATATACAGTGGCTTGCAAAAGTATTCATACCCCTTGAACTTTTTTACATTTTGTCATCTTGCAATCACAAACTTAAATGTATTTTATTGAGATTTTAAGTGACAGACCAACACAAAGTAGCACATAAATGTGACGTGGAATGAAAATGATACACGGTTTTCAAAATTTTAAAATAAAAATCTGAAAAGTGTGACGTGCAAAAGTATTCAACCCCCTGTACTCTGATACCCCTAAATAAAATCCAGTGCACACAATTGCCTACAGAAGTCACTTAATTAATTAATAGAGTCCAGTTGTGTGTAATTTGGTCTCAGTATAAATAAACATGTTCTGTGAAGGCCTCAGTGGTTTGTTAGAGAACACTAGTGAACAAACAGCATCATGAAGACCAAGGAACTCACCAGACAGGTCAGAGATAAAGTTGTGGAGAAGTTTAAAGCAGGGTTAGGTTCTAAAACATATCCCAAGCTTTTAGCATCCCAAAGAGCACTGTTCAATCCATTATTCAAAAATGGAAAAAAAGTATTCTACAACTGCAAACCTATCAAGATATGGCTGTCCACCTAAACTAACAGATCGAGCAAGGAGAGCACTGGTCAGAGAGGCAGCCAAGAGGCCCCTGGTCACTGTGGAGGAGCTGCAGAAATCCACAGCTCAGGTGGGAGAATCTGTCCACAGGACAACTATAAGTCGTGCACTCCACAAATCTGTCAGTCTTTATGGAAGAGTGGCAGGAAGAAAACCATTGTTGAAAGAAAGAAATAAGTGCCATTTACAGTTTGCCACAAGCCATATAGGGGACACAGCAAACATGTAGAAGACGGTGCTCTGGTCAGATGAGACCAAAGTTGAACTTTTTAGCCTAAATGCAAAGCGCTCTGTGTGGCGGAATAGTAAGACTGCTCATTACCCTGAACACACCATCCCCACTGAGAAACATGGTGGTGGCAGCATCATGCTGCGGGAAGGCTTTCCTTCAGCAGGGACAGGGAAGCTTGTCAGAGTTGATGGGAAGATGGATGGAGCTAAACACAGGGCAATCATGGAAGAAAACCTGTTGGAGGCTGCAAAAGAATTGAGACTGGGAAGGAGATTCACCTTCCAGCAAGACAATTACCCTAAACATACAGCCAAAGCTACAGTGAAATGGTTTAGATCAAAGAATATTCATGTGTTAGAATGGCCCAGTCAAAGTCCAGATCTAAATCCCATTGAGCATTTCTTGCAAGACATGAGAATTGCTGTTCACAGACGCTCTCCATCCAATCTGGCTGAGCTTGAGCTATTTTTCAAAGAAGAATGGGTAAAAATCTCAGTCTCTAGATGTGCAAAACTGGTAGAGACATACCCCAAAAGACTTGCATGTTAGGTGGCTGGTTCTAGCTGGCAAGGATTAACCGTTGTATGTCTGAAGTCTGTGGTTTGGGAGGGGTTTTTCCCTGAGGTTCTGTCCCACCCTCTGGTGTGCTATTTAAGCTGGGGGCTTGCTCCAGTTCACTGCTGGTTATACTCTTGTGTTCAGCCATTTGTCCTTTTATCAGAGGAAAACTCTGGCGCTAGGCAGGTTTAGAAAGGGGGAATATTAGGGATAATTCCTCCGCTATTGTCCACCTGCCTATTTTGCTTTGATTTTCACTTATTTTGTCTGCCTTTTTTTACTTTGCATTTCTAAAATAAACCAGTTTATTTCACACATTCGTTTGTTACTATTCTGTTTGGAGACAAACATAACATTGCAGCTGTAATTGCAGTGAAAGGTGGCTCTACAAAGCATTGATATAGGGGGGCCGAATACTTTTGCATGTCACAGTTTTCAGATTTTTATTTGATTAAAATTTTGAAAACCATGTATCATTTTCTTTGCACTTCACAATTATCTGCTACTTTGTGTTGGTCTATCACTTAAAATCTCAATAAAATACATTTAAGTTTGTGGTTATAAGGTGACAAAATGTGAAAAAGTTCAAGGGGAAAGAGTACTTTTGCAAGCCACTGTACATGTGAGTGAGCATATGCTTGTAGAATGTATATAACTTGCAGTCTACATATACTAACCTTACATGATCAATATGCCACTTGATAATCAGATTCATATTGATTCATAGTGGAACACCTTATGCATTTTATTTAGTGAGTGACCATAACATTATATAAATGATGCATATATTATATATCTACAGTTGTGATCCTAAGTCATTTTTTAATGTAATAATTTTGTTAACTTCTGATTATTTTCAAGTATTTTAGAATATGACATTTCTATTTACCATTTGATAGTATTTACATCTATTAATGGCAAATCCTTTCCTGGTTACATATCAATCCAGTGTTTGAAATAAAAGCCTACTACAATGATCAGACTTAAGTGTTTACCCCTTGGGACATCTTTCGAGCAACAGCAACACCCTTGATGCTCCAAAGAGCGAATTTGCATATTAATAAAAACTGAGATATCTCAGCAATGGAGCCACTGATTCACCAGAGGTAAACACAATTTCAGTCAGGTGATCCTGATATGCTGGTTTCTGGTGACATACTCCCTATAAGTATTAAGGAGATGGCTGCAATTTAGTGTACAACATCAGATTTCCATGACTTAGTTTGTTATAGTGCTCTACTGTGGTCTGAGTTTGCTTCAGTACAGCTGGCACTATCATGGTGTTGTGACCACAATACAGACACTATAATGAAGTCATATTACAAACATTTGAAACATACAGTATATTGATGGATGCTTGGAATACACCAGACAACCCTCTGCTAAAATGTAATATCAGAATATTAATGTATCGTATTGTGAATTAAGCTGTAATTTATGAAAAATGATGCAAGCTTCTTTCTATACATTTTAATACCTAATTTCTCTAGGGGAAAATATGAACATGTAATACAACTATTATCCAATATGATCCAATGTGTTTGTAGTAGTAATTCTATCACAGAAGAAAACCAGGCTTTCTAAAAATAAATAAATAAATAGACAGGTTTGACAGGAATGTTTTGACTCATCCTTAAGGCTAAATCTGTATTCCCAAAACATAATGGCATATGCAAGATCATTTGCACAAATTAATTTGTTATCTGGCATGAAAATATAGAATTGATAGTCTAGGGGATATTGTTGTTTTTAATTATTTGATTCAAGTAATTAGGGAGATTAGCTGTGAGCCTACACAAAAAAGTCTCTTGTGGTGCTATTATGATAATGTCCTTTTGAACAGGCCTGCATTTTATACCTACATCAAATGGTTTATCAGAATTTTAGCTATTTTATGAAATCATGTAAAAAGAGCACTGTTCCTTGTAAAAAGGTTTATGTAGTATCTTTAATGTACAAGATAAAAAGTCATTCTGTTATCTGCTCTATTTGGAAGCAATGATGAGAATGTTATATGTTATCTGTTGTGTTCAGAATTCCTTAGATAAGGGTTTATGTTAGTTGGAGCATCATGTCTGAATCAATTAATGACATTTAAGAACCATTCTTGTCATTCCTATCATTAGAAAAGTACTTAGAAGCACATCACCAAGGAACAAACCTTTGGTTATTATGAGTAGATGTTTTAAACTTACTGTATCTCCAGAAAGGTCTTTTGATATTGGGCATCATTATTCTGTTATCTATGTGTGGATACTTGGAAAAAGGAATTTTTAAAGTTTTTTTTTTTTTTGATGACCTGTCCTAAGGATAGGTCATCAACATCCAATCAACTGACCAATCAACTGTTATCAGCTGCAGAAAAACAGGGTATGGAGCCGGAAGCAGACAGCTCTGTTCTCTGTGTAGTGGGCAAACCAGTTTACTGCAACTTAGTATATATGGTATATCAATATCAACATTTTTATCCTGGAAAACCCCTTTCATTTATTTAGCTTACTTCTATAGCGGCATCATATTCCATAGCGCTTTTACAGACATTGTGGTCACTGACACTCAACCAACTGCTCCAGCCTACTGCAGTGACCCAGAGCGGCCACTGAGGGTTAATCTAGGGCCCTCCTGCTCCTGTGGCCATGGACTTCCACCTGGGTGCTGCCAACAGCACTTCCCCTATGTTTCTCTGTCATTTTCTGGGTTCTGAAGTATATTGTGTATTACATGTACTAAATGGTTAATACTGCATTTCCTCCTTAAGCATTTCACATGTGATATTGTACATTGCTACCTTAAGTTGGTTCCACCAATCACCAGTCTATCTCCACCCCTAGGGAGGAGCTAGCCTCCCCCTGTTGTTCTGTGTGTGTGTGTGGACCTAGAGTCCAAGGAGGACACCCTGTACTCTGCTCTCAGGCCTGTACAGGCCCCAAAACTACTACTACTACTGCTCTCATCATCCTTTCTGAGCGTTTTTCTTCAATCCAGAAGCTGCAGGTCCCTTCCAGGTCTCAGTTGAGGCCTGGTTTCCAGTTGTACCTTGGGCCAGGAAGCTGTATCCCGCCAGGGCAACCGTACTGAAGTGCCTGCACTCCACCAAGGGTCTGTCCAGCCAAGTATCTACTCTAGCCCCGCAAGCTGAGAATTATCTCTTCCAGAACCTTCTACCTGCCTTCCAAAGGTTTCCTTTCGCAGACAGAGAGGATTACACTACTTCTTCTGGGCCTCCCTGCAAGCTGGTAGCCTTTAATGAGTCACTCAGCTACCGCACCCCAAGGACTCTGCGCAAAACCGTAAGTCCATTTTCCCGTGGCGAGCCAAACCACGAAGCCTCACGCTTGTTGTAACCCACAAGGGCTGGAACTCTGTTTTTTCTTCTATTTTCAATCTCTTAATAGACTCTCAACTCTGTCGTTGCTATTGGCAACCGTCCAACTACTGCCCCCAACATCTGCCTTAAGGGGAATTATAGACTTGGTGCATTGGTGAATCACATACTTGAACGTGCCTTGAACTGCATAAGATTTTGCACTACTTGACCAACTGCTGAAGCACTGTATTGTTGTAAACTGACTTTTGCACTAAGTAAAGACTTTACCTGGTTATCCTAACTCTGTGTGGTCGATGTTCCTGCACACTGCACCTGGGTAACACAGATGAGTGAAAGGGAGTGGAGAATCAGGGACTACACCGGGACTACCCCTCGAGCCAAGTGACACTACACTACCCGTTGCCCCTGGTTACCATAAGACCCTTTTCTGGCGTCACGAACAAGATTGTATACTGTGTACCTTTTACAAAATTTTCTCTGCTGGACATTGTTTTTGGGCTTTGTTGTCCCCATCCTGGGCTGTCAGCCACTTAAAACCACACTAAGGACTGTTTGGCAAAATTGTGTACTGTCGCTTTAATTTGGCCGCCATAACCGCATGGACGGCCCCGCTGTGGATTACGACTATATCGGCACTGCTGCCGCTGACTCCGCCCCCCTGTGGGCGCCAAAAAAAACCCAAACCCCGGGCTTTGCTGGGAACGCCCACTGCCTGGGCCCTGCTCATCCCTCCATGCAGGTTCCACCCCCCGAAGCCGCAGCTCCAGCGGCCATCTTGCCATAGCCCAGCCTGCTGACTAGGGCTCTAGTGAAGCGAAGAGGGAACCCGGAAGTGCCGCGGCCCTGCACGGAGCTGCTGACCGACACCCGGACACGCTGTCCCTACCGCAGGGAAGCGGCGACAGCCCCTACACAAAGACTCCCCTCCAAGGGAAACGCAGTGAGTACCTCCAGCGGTGCTGGCAACAAGTAGTGGTGATTGCAGACTGTCACTCCGGCGCAGCACCGCTTCAGAGGAGCACTTAAAGAGACAGTGCATACCAGATTCTTTAAAGGGACAGTACCATTATTATAAAACATCATGTCTGACACGGACTCGGCCCAACAAGCTGCCATACCTCCCCCAGCTGCAGCGGCGCCTGCTCCAGAAACCGCAGCCGCTCCAGTTGCCGCAGCAGCGGGTGTGAATATTCTTCTAGGGGCCCCACGCCTACCCAGCTACAGAGGGGACCCCCATACACTGGCAGATTTCCGTGAGAAGTTGCTCAGGGCTTTTCACTTGTTACCTTTATCCCCTGTGCAGCAGGTGAACGTGCTTTTGGGTCAGCTGGAAGGAGTCGCCTTCCAAGAAGTACGTTCCTGGCCCACATCTGACAAGGAATCAGTGGAGAAGATCCTCGCCAGGCTAAAGCGGGAGTTTGAAACACAATCCCCTATAGACGTGAGACTCGGCTTCTTCAACCGAAGACAGCATCCAGGTGAGACCCTCAGAGACTATGCCTTACCCCTCCAAACAGCTTTCAGGGCCGTCCAACAAGTAGACTCTGTTAGTGCTGCTGAGGCCGATAAAATGATTCTGGACAGATTTATTGAGGTTGTGGACTCCTGGCTAGTGCAGAGCCAGTTACGTATGCTAGCTGTCCAAAACCAGAACATTTCCTTTGCTGATTTTAAATCGCTAGCCATACGAGTACTAGGGACTGAGTCAGTCTGTGGTTCCACCACTATGTATCCTCACCCTCGAAGCCTAGAGAGTGGACTTGCTGCCACACCTGCACCTCTGGTGCTTGCTGCTGCCACTGTTCCTACTGTCACTCAGGCTGCCCAAGCCTCTGTTCCTGACTTAGTGGCTTGCCTAAAAGACTGTATGGACAAACTTGTTGAAAGTGCTGTTAAGAAATTAGAGGGACTGACCCTGCAAGTCGCTCCTCCCTCCCGGGAGCCATCCTTGTCATGCTCCTCCTCACCTGAGCCACGACAGTATTACCCACGTCCCAGACGACCTCCGCCTGAGAGGCCTCCACCTGCCGGTAGGACTGTCTGTTCATACTGTAAAAAGTTTGGCCATCACCGATCCCAGTGCTTTCAGTTAAAACGGGATGCCCCCGAGGCAGAGGACCACCCCTCGGGAGGAATATGCAGAGGTCCCTCCAAAGCGCCCAGATTCATCGTGCCCTGCCCGTATGTAACTGTGCGGATCAACGGTGTCCCTATTGAAGCCCTTGTAGACACCGAATCACAAGTCACTACCCTCAAAAAGCATGTTTTTCTCCAGCACTGGGACATCAGAGACTTATCCAGAGACATTGATGACCGGAAACTGTGTGTCCTGGCTAGTAACGGCCAACCTATTCCACAAGTGGGCTATTGGGAACCCACCATCCAGATTGGCGACTGCCGTCTCTCTAAACAAGGCGTAATTGTCACGGGGGTAGAAGAGGAGGGCTCCGCTGCCCTGGTGCTAGGCATGAATGTCCTGCGAAATTGTTTTGACGACATAATCAGTGCCCTGCATGTTTCTCTCTCCACCGCTTCTTCTTTCCACAGGAAAGCTATTCAGCACCATGTCAAGGTGTTGGTGGTGCATCAGAGGTTCGTTAACCGCAACGGAGAGATCTGCCGTGTCCGGATTCGGGACACTCACCCTGTGACCTTATCAGCCAACTCAGAGACGATCGTCTGGTGCCACGCTCGCCCTGGTGTCAAGAATGAAGACTATCAGGCTCTCCTGGAACCTATCCAGCTGGAGGCACAACCCCTGGTAAAAGCTGCACGTAGTCTCGTGACCGTCTCCAACGGTAAGATACCAGTACGCCTCATCAACATGAGTGACACACCTGTGAGCCTCTACAAATTCACCCCAGTCGGCCAATTGCACCAGCTGTGCCCTGCAGACGTACTTGCTGACACAGCTACAGCAACTCAACGGTCTGCTACCACCACACATCACACTGATAGGGCCAACCTGTCACCCTGGTGGACTGAACTTAACGTGGGAGACGCTAACACCCCTCCTGAATGTATCAACGGTGTTATCAATATGGCCAAGCGTCATCACCACGCTTTCAGCAAGCACCCCTTGGATTATGGAAAGACCACCCTGATCCAGCACCGCATCCTTACTGGTGACCAGCCTCCTATTAAAGAGCGACATCAACCTGTTCCCCCTGCGATGTATCAGCCTGTTAAACAGTTACTCAGGGAAATGAAGGATGCAAACGTCATTAGAGAAAGCCAAAGTCCCTGGGCTGCACCACTGGTCCTGGTGAAAAAGAAAGATGGTTCCATTCGGTTTTGCGTGAACTATAGAAAGCTCAATGATGTCACCCACAAAGACGCTTATCCTCTGCCACGCATAGAAGAATCCTTAACTGCTCTCAGCCCAGCTGCCTACTTCTCTACCCTGGACTTGACCAGCGGCTACTGGCAGGTCCCCATGGCACCTGAAGACCGGGAGAAAACGGCCTTTACCACCCCCATGGGCTTGTATGAGTTCAACAGCATGCCCTTTGGACTTTGCAACGCACCAGCTACGTTCCAGAGACTTATGGAAAGGTGCTTGGGCCACGTGAACTTTCAACACGTGCTGTTATATCTCGATGACATCATCATCTATTCCAAATCCTACAAAGAACACTTACACCACCTCTCTGAAGTGTTTCAGGTGCTGACAGAGCATGGACTTAAAATCAAACCCTCCAAGTGCCATTTCCTCAAACCTCGTGTTAATTACCTAGGGCATGTCGTCAGTGCAGAAGGTGTGTTACCAGATCCAGACAAAGTGTACGCTGTCACAGATTGGAAGACGCCCTCTACTGTGAAGGAAGTAAGAAGTTTCCTGGGCTTCGCAGGCTATTACCGCCGATTCATTCCCCACTTCGCACAAATTGCTGAACCTCTGACAGAGCTGCTTTGGGGATGCCCTAAGGAACAATACAATCGTAGATTGCCAGTAGAGTGGTCTGAACGACAAGAAACCGCCTTCCAAGCGCTAAAAGCACTTCTCACCCAACCTCCTATCCTGGCCTATCCGGATTACAGTCGACCCTTCCGGCTATATACTGATGCCAGCTTTCAAGGACTGGGTGCTGTCCTGTCTCAAGTACAAGATAACCGTGAGCGAGTAATTGCCTATGCCAGTCGAAGTCTCCGAGGAGCCGAGAAAAACGACAACAATTATAGCTCCTTCAAGCTGGAACTGCTGGCACTCGTGTGGGCTATCACGGAAAAATTCAAGGACTATCTTGCTGCCTCGTCCTTCGTTGTCTACACAGATAACAATCCATTAGCGCACCTGAACACAGCACGGCTAGGTGCTCTTGAACAGAGATGGGCTTCTAGGTTGGCAAACTACACCTTCACTATTAAATACAGAAGTGGAAAGACTAACATCAATGCAGATGCACTGTCACGCCTCCAAAATGGAGAAGAGTCTGCTGCCCCAGATGAATGGGAAGAAGTTGAAATGCCTCCCTTCTATGATCCGTTCGCCCAGCAAAATGTCATCTCTGCTGCCATAGATGCTGAAACAGCCCCACACGACTCAGCTGACCATCTACAGGAAAACTCCAAGTGGCTGCTGCTGCAACAAGAAAGTCGCATCTTAGGCGAAATCCACGACTTTCTCCTCACAGGGAGAGTTCCTGTCCGTCTGCGCCAGTCCTGCCCAGACGTCGAGCTTCTTCGCTTATGGCGACAACGCAAGCGTCTCTTCCTGCAAAAGGGACTGGTCTTGAGGAACACGCTAGATCCCGTGTCCAACCAGAGACTACATCAAATCATCATCCCTAGAAGAGATGCTAAAATGGTGCTAGATGCCTACCATGATCAGTCCGGTCACTTTGGGGTCTACAAAACCGAAGCCACCATCCGCAGAAGGTTCTATTGGATCGGGATGACAAACGACGTTGAGAAGTGGTGTCAGGAGTGTACAGCCTGCAATCTGACTAAAGCAGGGAGAAGAGATCAGAGAGCACCACTTCACCCCATCCAAAGACAGAGACCCAATGAACTTGTAGCTTTAGATCATGTAAAGCTTGATCCCACTCGTTCCGGCTATGCCTACGCCCTCACTATGGTTGATCATTTCTCTAAATGGACTGCTGTTGTCCCTGTCAAGGACCTCACCGCACGCACCACAGCCCTTGTCTTTTACCAGGAGTACGTAAAGCATTATGGGTGTCCAGAAAAGGTTCTCACGGATCGCGGATCCGCTTTCGAGTCCCAGCTATTCCAAGAACTGTGTCAATACCATGAGTGCAAGAAGCTGCGAACTACTGCTTACCACCCTCAAGGTAATGGACTGTGTGAAAAAGTCAACCAAGTGTTCATAAATATGTTGAGAACTGCTTCAGTGGCTAAACAGGCAGAATGGCCTACTCTCCTCGATGAGCTGGTGGAGATCTATAATAATACTGTGCACTGCTCCACTGGCTTCACGCCCTTCTACCTGATGTTTGGGCGACAAGGCCAGCTGCCCAGAGACCGGGCTTTAGGGATTCAAGTGCCAGACTCCACCAATCCCCTGCCAAGGGATAACTGGGTGTCAGAACACCAGAGGAGGATCACAGAGGCACAAGAGATAGTTAATCTTCGTATGGACCAAGCTCGGAGGCGACAGGAGGAGGAGTTCAATCTCCGTGCACATGCTGTCCCCCTCCAAATTGGAGACAAGGTGTGGCTCAAGAAGGAGCATCGGAGCCACAAACTGGAGAACCGGAGCCTTACATCTTGACGGCCATCCCGTATCCGGATGTTTGTGAGGTCTTCAAAGAGGGAAGAGCTCCTCAGGTGGTACACAGAAACCGCCTTAAACCCTGTCTCCGGGAAGAACTCTTCACTCCACCGGTACTTCCGCCATCCGACATCCCCATCAGGTATGCCATACCTGCTCCTGAAGTGCCTATTCCCGCGCCCTTCAGGACTCTCGTGCCTATCAGTGAGCTACGTCAGGACACTTCTTTCCTCCTGACAGGGTACTACCCAGCAGCTCCACCGCCTGCAGCCATGCCTCCAGCCTTGCCAGCTATGCCGGCTACTCAGCCACCTCTACTTGCTACAGATTCGACTGTGCCTCCTCCCGCTGCAGATATCTCCCTCAGAAGATCTGAGAGGAGCACTAAAGGCGTGCCTCCTGCACGCTATAGAGACTGAAACTTGTAGCATATTTTATGGACTCTCATGTACCAGAGCCACAAAGGACTTGGCCCTGTTGGCCTACCCCTGAAGGGACTGTTGTGTGTGCCTTAGCCTGTTGGCTACTGTTCGCAACGTTTCAAGAACTGTGCCTGGCCCTGCCATGAACTCTCTACACCTTCTTCTCCTAAGTTATATTGCCCCTAAAAGCACTTTATGGACTTTGTCCCCCTTGTTATTTATATATGGACTGTTTTATGGACTGTGTTCTTATATTGCCCTGTGGTGCACCTTGACCCCGCAGCTCTGCTGTCGTGCACCTCCCAACAAGTGGATTTGTACCCCTGTTGCTACCACAGGATATAGACGTTGCCCACAATGCCCCTGCTGCTACAGCAGATACATGGACTCTTTATTTGCTGAGCCCCACTTGTTGCTTTTGTGTATTTTATATCTTTGTTACAGTTGTACACTGTTTTATATACTGCTGCATTTACAAAAATGTGTTTTATATCCTGCTTCTTTCACACTAAAGTATTTATCTGTGTTTGATAACATTTTTCCTCCTCAGGTTATTTCAGGCCTTGCCTGCAGGCTTCTCTAATTGCCTGCTCTCACCAAACCCTGAGTGTAGATGATGTCAGAAACCCCTGTATAGTCGTCTGTGGACTACCCATGTCCACCAGACGCCCTCGAGCCCTGCGCCGAGGCAGGCTTCCTTCATAGTGTGGGGGTGTGCAGTGACCCAGAGCGGCCACTGAGGGTTAATCTAGGGCCCTCCTGCTCCTGTGGCCATGGACTTCCACCTGGGCGCTGCCAACAGCACTTCCCCTATGTTTCTCTGTCATTTTCTGGGTTCTGAAGTATATTGTGTATTACATGTACTAAATGGTTAATACTGCATTTCCTCCTTAAGCATTTCACATGTGATATTGTACATTGCTACCTTAAGTTGGTTCCACCAATCACCAGTCTATCTCCACCCCTAGGGAGGAGCTAGCCTCCCCCTGTTGTTCTGTGTGTGTGTGTGGACCTAGAGTCCAAGGAGGACACCCTGTACTCTGCTCTCAGGCCTGTACAGGCCCCAAAACTACTACTACTACTGCTCTCATCATCCTTTCTGAGCGTTTTTCTTCAATCCAGAAGCTGCAGGTCCCTTCCAGGTCTCAGTTGAGGCCTGGTTTCCAGTTGTACCTTGGGCCAGGAAGCTGTATCCCGCCAGGGCAACCGTACTGAAGTGCCTGCACTCCACCAAGGGTCTGTCCAGCCAAGTATCTACTCTAGCCCCGCAAGCTGAGAATTATCTCTTCCAGAACCTTCTACCTGCCTTCCAAAGGTTTCCTTTCGCAGACAGAGAGGATTACACTACTTCTTCTGGGCCTCCCTGCAAGCTGGTAGCCTTTAATGAGTCACTCAGCTACCGCACCCCAAGGACTCTGCGCAAAACCGTAAGTCCATTTTCCCGTGGCGAGCCAAACCACGAAGCCTCACGCTTGTTGTAACCCACAAGGGCTGGAACTCTGTTTTTTCTTCTATTTTCAATCTCTTAATAGACTCTCAACTCTGTCGTTGCTATTGGCAACCGTCCAACTACTGCCCCCAACATCTGCCTTAAGGGGAATTATAGACTTGGTGCATTGGTGAATCACATACTTGAACGTGCCTTGAACTGCATAAGATTTTGCACTACTTGACCAGCTGCTGAAGCACTGTATTGTTGTAAACTGACTTTTGCACTAAGTAAAGACTTTACCTGGTTATCCTAACTCTGTGTGGTCGATGTTCCTGCACACTGCACCTGGGTAACACAGATGAGTGAAAGGGAGTGGAGAATCAGGGACTACACCGGGACTACCCCTCGAGCCATGGATGCCATGGATGATGGGATTAATGGGGAACTAATAAAATTTGCAGATGATACAAAGATAGGAGGAATGGCCAACACTAGAGAGGAGAGAGAGTGCATCCAAAAGGACTTAGACACACTGGAACAATGGGCTGAGGTGAACAAAATGGTATTCAACAGGGACAAATGCAAAGTTCTACATCTGGGTAACAGAAATGCAAGAAGCATATATAGTATGGGAGGAATAGTACTAAGTGAGAGTACAGGGGAAAAGGATCTGGGCATAATAATAGATCACAAATTCAACATGAGTCAACAGTGCGGTGCGGTGGCTAAAAAGGCTAATAAAATTCTAGGATGTATCAAGACGAGCATTGAAGCTAGATCAAGAGAGGTAATTATTCCGCTGTACTCTGCCCTGGTCAGACCCCACCTGGAATACTGTGTACAGTTCTGGGCTCCCCAGTTTAAGAAAGACATCGATTTATTGGAGCAGGTCCAGAGAAGAGCAACCAAAATGGTGGAAGGTCTACAAACCATGTCCTACGAAGAAAGGCTAAAAGAATTGGGACTGCTTAGTTTGCAGAAGAGAAGGCTAAGGGGAGACTTAATAGCGGTATTTAAATATCTGAAAGGTTGTCACAGTGCAGAGGGATTAACCCTATTCTCATTAGCAGAAGGAAGCACGAGAAGTAATGGGATGAAACTAAGGGGAAGGAGATTCAGATTAGACATTAGGAAAAACTTTCTAACAGTAAGGGTAGTGAGGGAGTGGAATAGGCTGCCACGGCAGGTGGTGAGTTCTTCATCAATTGAAATCTTCAAGTGGAATCTGGATAGGTATATAGCTGGGATGATCTAGGAATTCCTGCTTTTGCAGGGGGTTGGACTCGATGGCCCTTGAGGTCCCTTCCAACTCAAACAAACAAAGACACTACACTACCCGTTGCCCCTGGTTACCACACTACCCCCCCAAGTTGAGGCAAGGTTGATGGGGCTGCAGTGTACCTGATCATGTTGGTAGTTCTCCCAGGACACTTCCAGTTGACAGGAGTTCTCTCCATTCCTGAGCCTGATGATGGTGGTTGAAAGGGCCCTGATGGCAAACACAGCAATGACTCAGGAGGCAGTAGTGCAGTTGAACCAAATTATATAAATTTACTGAATAAACAAATAACCAATGCAGCTTACTGGATGGAGGTAGTAGCAGGAGCTCCACTGTCGGTGATGGTACTGGACCTGGTGATGGTTTTTCCACAGCAATGGGATGCCCATAAATAGATGTCAAATTCAGTGCTGTGAAGGATCTCGCCTTGCCAAGCTGCTTGGCACACCTGCGATCAACCTCCTTTCTTAACCTCCCACTCACACACCGTGAGCGGACCGGGTCATAGGATAATACAAAACAAGCTTTTTAAATTTTATATATTTATTAACCCAAGTGGGTCGGTACTAAGCATTAACATATACAGAAATATGTTTCAGTGACTAAACAAGCAGATTATGGATAAAGGTAAAATACAGCACACAAAATAAAAAGGGAAATAAAGGAAAAAATAACGGAACAGGCTTGTAGTGCTTTTCTCTAGGCCGCAACAGGTTTTTGGGCCTAGGGTGCATCCTTAAGTGAGTTACAGAAAACAAGTCTTCTACATGTTGTCCAGAATAAAGGGAAAGGCTTCAGGCCTCAATGCTAGACCCATGCTGCTTTCTACAGCATGAAATGCCCTCACATTTTCTCCACAGATAAGAACTCCTTGCTGCCTCTTTGCTGAATGACCAAGAATCTCTCTCTCCCCTCAGCATATGGCTAGTGCCCCATCCACACCTCCTCCCCAGGCAGCTCCCCTTCTCTCTCCTTAAGGTCACTGGCCTTCTCTCCCTCATGGCCATCTGGCCAGGGATAATAAAACTGGCTGGCTACAGCAAGCCATCTACCATGATACACACATAAAACCACTGAAGCGTATCGTCCAGCAGTGGAAACCCAACTTAAGCACAGCATTCCTACAAGTAGGAAAAGGACTGATATGAGCAAGTAAAAATACAATTCTAAGAAAGATGTACAACTGGGGGTTGGTTCATCACAAGTGTCTTTTATATCCACTCCAGTAATGCAGCATCCCAGAGGCTACTGCTTTTAATTGTTTGTCATTTGTGCCTCTGGGATTGTGTTTATATGTTCCGTTATATGTTAAATGTGATTGTTATGCAGCTATCCTCTGTATTTTCCCCCCTGCATTGTTCAAACCTTGCCTTGGTTCAGCCCTGGCCTACCACAGACCACTGGGTGGGGTTATAGGGAGACCTAGTTTTCCCGGCAACGGTTGGTTTTCAGTCTAGTGTGTGCATTTGACTGGAGAAGGTGTACCGAACTTGCCTGCCACAGCCTCTGGACTGAGGATCAACGATCACCTTCATAGCCCCAGGAGGGATAACATGAGCCCCAGGCTCAACTAGAGACAGCCCTGACCAAGGGAGAATTTCTGTCAGTATCTTTGGACTTATTCGGTGCTGTGCCAGGAGGAGCAGGAGAGGACCCTGACAGGAGGAACTCGTTCGGGCCTAGTATACAGGTAACCAGACCCCTGTCAGGACTCCTTGTAACTCCATCCCCGGTATACCTAACTGGGAGAGGCATGAGAGGAGGAGTAGTGGAGACCTATACTGCAGAGCCAGTATCATCCCAGGGCACCCTCCTAGAACCAGGGCGGGGGTTGGACACTGTAGAACTACTACCCCCATTTGGAAGCTGTCGTTACCTTTTGTTCCTGTTGCCAAATAAAGGCTGTTTCCTGGTTTACCTGCACCGCTGACTCCTGAGTTGTACCTGCATCATCATCAGGGTCCTTCCGACCTACACCACACCGGCTCAGAGAGGAGAGGTCCCCTACCTACCACCTACTACTACTACTACCACCACCATCCAGGTAGTTCTGCAGGACCCCCCTCGACTTTGTTCGGCCCAGGAGTGGGACTGGAGTGGTTGGTGAGTGTGCTCGGCCTGCTAGGTGGCACAGCATCCGCCACTACTACTCCCATCCTCCGGTCTCCTCCATCTGGGTTGCGGCAGCAATAGTATACTCTGCCTCTCCCACTATGTACTGTATGTGGTGGCTGATATAAGTTTTAAGGATCCCTGTCTACCTGTGTAAATATCAGGAAGCTGCAAAACAATATATACATTACAGTAGCACAGAACATAATATTAAATAAAAAACAATGCAAAACATATAGCAGTGTCCACTGGGATGCTACAGTTCGTTAGCACTACTGCCTAGGAACCTAAGTTTGAATCAATTCACCTTTTGGCAAGGACAACATTTGCATGGTGCATGTCATTGTATGTGTATGAGTGGGTTCCTTGTAGGTATTATGGTCTACTCACTCAGGAAATATAATTGTATAAAAGTGGTGTAACAAGTTAGAGCAATTAGACTGGGAGACCCACTGAGGGCAGGGACTATCTCTAAATAAAATATTCCATTTTTCAATTTAATTCCAGTTATAAATGGTAAAATTGCTTGTGACTCAGATTAGTCCAATGATAAATTTGCATGATGTAGAAAACTATCATAGAGAAAGCTTGAAAAGGATATTAGAAGAATAATAGCCATTAAAAACAATCATGTATAACTAACATGCTTTCCTGCTCCTCTGTTTGATTAAAATATCTGGTCCTGGTGTGGGATTAGACATCAAACTCTATAGAATTATCCATAAAGATTATGTTTTTATGTGTGCTCTGTTGTGCTGCAACTAAATATTTCAATAATCCCTGTACAATTAAACAGCTATTATTATTAAGTAACACACTGCTTCTGTGTTATCATTGGGTGCTCTGTCTTGCTTGTGTTGTCTTTTTAAAACTCTGGAGAAACAGCATACTAAACATTTTTCCTTGATGTGTGCCCCATTGATTTTATTTTTTTTTTTAACATCTAATAGCTTTAAATGCTATATTTCACAAAATTTGAAACATAAATTGTGCATAAAGTGTGCATAGTTGTTGAAAATAGAGCATAAATAATACACAAAAGTACTATTCAGCCAGAGCACTGCCATTAATAGAGACTTCAAGAATAGACGTTTTCAGAGACTACAAATTTATCTTCAGAGTTAATTTATTAATACACTAGAGGAAGGACCTGGCTTCGCACGGGTATACTTCATTTTTTGTTTGTGTAGTGACCCCATAAGAATTGGCCAGTTTTGAACTTGACATCCAGTATGGTAGTCCAGTATAGGTATAGTCTATTTATGGCTGTGTTGCTATGGAAACCTGGTAAATGAAATGTGAACTTATATTGGCTAATACATGTCATATGACTGAATATTTAAGGACCTGCGAACTGCTATTGACTCATACAGGACATACATAGCTTGGTTGCTATGGAAATCTGGTGTAAAGCTGTGTGTATGTCAAGACTGAACCTGCGATTTTCCATTGGTCCATAAGTGTCATGTGATCATGTGCATCTCAGTTTGGATATCAGTGAAAAACCTGCGATCAGTTGTTATGGAAAACCTGGAGTAAAGCTGTGTGTATGTGACCTTGTGTAACAGTGTCATGCACAGCGCACTGCCCCTTTAAAGCTGACCTACAGCATTGAAGAAAAATGGCTGGGTTGTTATTGAAACCTGGAGTGCAGCTGTGTGCATGTGGCTGACAATGCTTTGTCAGATTGGAGACGGGCTTGGGTCTGCTGGGGAGTTTCAGCATCTCGCTGTTGTCTGTAACATACCTTATCAGATTGGAGACAGGCTTGGGTCTGCTGAGAGTTTTCATTAGCCATGCGTTTTGCTGCAGGGGACATGAGTAGTTTAAAAAACGTTTCAATTTATAAGAATGCTGAAATCCAGTATGGCAGTCCAGTCAGTGGCGTAAATACCGGTTTAGCAGTGGTAGCAGCTGCCACAGGGCCCGGGACATTAGGGGACCCGGCGGGCCTCTGATGTGGTTTTTTTTTTTTACACCAGCAGGTAACGGGCCCTATTTACTTACCGATCCCCACTCCTGCTCACGGCCGCCTGCACTTCACCTTCTGCAGAGGCGGCTGTGAGCAGGAGCGGGGATTGGTAAGTAAGGCCTGTGGGCCAGTCCGACGTCATTATGCGTTGCGATACATGCCTGGCTCACGTGACATCTACAGTAGTCCAACATTGAAGAAGTAGCGGGAAGTGCGCATAATACTATATGAGCTCCCAGCTCCTTTCCCATAATGCCTTGTGATATGTAGATGCTTAGTAGAGGGCGAAATGCAACTCAAAACACTACACACCTTAACTGGTGCTCTCCTCAAGGAGAGATGTCCCTGTCCATAACCCACTCATTGCCTCCCACGAAGCCAGCCAATACACTTTGCTCTGCACTGATGAGGGACAAAAATCCCGAAACGGCGCTGCATGCAGATAAGTGAAACTGGCTTGTCTAAAATCCCTTTTGCTGTCTCAAGACTCGGTGAGTCAAAAGCAAACTGAGGATCTGTTACATCCAACAGAGGGCGCATGAGCTCCCAGCTCCTTTCCCATAATGCCTTGTAATACTATTTGAAGGAGCCACTATGATACTGTGTGCAGGGGCCACTATGGGGCAGAATACTGTGTGCAAGGGCCACTATGGGACCTAATACTGTATGCAGGGGCCACTATGGGGCATAATAGTGTGTGCAGAAATGCAGTTTGTACGTGGGGGGGGTTGCCGGGGGGGGGGTCCCATGTCAAATGTTCGCCTTGGGGCCCTGCCATTGCTAGTTACGCCACTGAGCCCAGTATAGGTACAGTCTATTTATGGCTGTGTTGTTATGGAAACCTGGTAAATTAAATGTGAACTTATATTGGCTGATACACGTGATATGACTGAATATTTAAGGTTCTGTGAACTGCTATTCACTAATACAGGTCATACATAGCTTGGTTGCTATGGAAACCTGTGTGCCTGAGGAGAGTAAGCGCCTGCGAGCTGTTATTGGCTGATAAGGGACATGTGACCATGTGTATGGCAGTTGGAATATGAGTGAAAGACTTGCAGGCTTGTATAGACTAATGCTGGTCATTTTTTGGGAATACTGTACCTCAGGAACGGTACGTCCAAGAGAGCTGAGACCCAGTCTATAATATTCCCGGACACCTGATGTACATGTGTGCCAAATTTGGTGAGGATCGGTCCAGTCATTTGGTCGCGCATAAAGAACAAACAGACAGACAGACAGACAGACAGGAACTCATTTTTATAAATATATAAGAGATATACAACACTTTTTGACTCTCAATAGTTTTCATCAGGTGCATAATCCAATATTGAAAGGCAAAGTGAAAAAATGATATGGGAAGATCATCCTTATCAGGTGTCACATACTGTACTTGTATAAAGCACATATTGTATATATAAAATCGCACAACATTGTAATATACCAATAGTGTTAAAAATAAGGCTGAAACCAGGATTCATAATCAGGTAAACTATTTCTGTTTGAGAAACCTGTGTCAAAGTTAGAATCAAACAATCCAAGCAGCACTCCAAAGTAATGGTGAAAAGAAGCAGTGTCCTTTTTCCCCATTAGCAATGTTTTAGCTCTAAACTCTAGTCTTTTTCATACAGTGTCATAGTCCAAATTTCAAACTTATATACATCCCCAGTGATAAAGTGACATAGTTATCAATTTATATACTCTTGTGAATAAATACATAACATATCTTACAAATTATCACATTACAAGCCATAAGAAATCCATTTCATACATACTGTGCCAAATATATAAACTAGTGATAATTAGATCAGTAAAGATTCATACAGTGAAGTTGCAAAATTAATAAAGTGACATTATTCACCTTAGTAGATACAGCTTCTAACAGAAAAAACATATAATTCACCTAACCAGCATATAAGCATCCCTGCTGCTCAATTGCACGTCTGAGGGCTAAGTGAAGTACAGGAGTGCCGAAAACTACTTACTGAGCATGCTCAAAGAAGGTCACAGCAACCATCTTACTAAAGACATCATGCTCCATATAGTAACATGTGCTCAAGAGGCCATATTACTAGAGGAAAACAGATATGCTCACCACCCACATCACAAGTTTCAATCATCTGGAAGGGCTTTATATAATATACTAACTTGCAGCCCCTGAGGCTGTAGTTTGTGGCCTGTGAACTCCCAGCCTGGTTCTAAAGCTTTGTGACATAAAGGTCTGTGGTCTACAAGCTCAGGGCAACTTTAGTGTATTTATTAACCTCTCTACTCTCTGGCATTTCCCACTCTCTTCTATGAACTATGTGAGGTCAATAATGAGGGAACATTAAAATGTTTGAGGTCACTGCTGGGGGGGGTCACTAAACTGTATGGGGCCACTGGTGGGGTTATTTAACAACAAATTTGTATTGTATAGAATCTGAAAGAAATGCGCCCCATCAACATCAAATCTTCTCTTTGTGCGGCCCATTTGTCGACTGAGAATGAGACCCTTATATAAAGGAATAGAGGCAGACTTGCCTAAAGTATAGCAGTGAATTATTAGTGACCATATTTATTCAGAGCTCTCTATAATCAATTACATATGTATTTAGCTCATAAGTTCTCACATAATCAATGCTTCCAAATAAAAACTAGAGACTGCCAATTGGTAGTTACATTCAGTGCAGAAAAGCGGGACATCAGCACCTGGTATCTATATATAATAGACCCCAGTGCTATATCTATGTACTCACTTTATTTTCACACGCATAATCAGAAACCTTATGTAAGGGCAATATAGTATTTAATAGCAGCAACCCAACAAATAAAATATGGCTTCAATTGAAGATATATGACGATAGTATTATTGGGAGCAGCTCAATCGTTATAATCATTTTTTTATTAATTAAAAAAAATTAAAACTATTAACACAAACATAGCACTCAGGGCTGGCTCCAGGTTTTGTGGTTCCTTGGGCAACAGAGCCTCAGTGGGCTTCTTTTGGAGAAACTCATATGCACCGCAGCAAAAAAACACCCAAAATTGCTGCGGCAGACCTATAATCCAGGCCATTCCATACATCTTCCTTGGATATTTCTTTATTTTCTGCACCCTGGATCACGGTGGTGGAATGCCGATACAGAGCTTTTTGCCTCTGATTAGGAACAAATGAATGGGTCCTTCTATGTTTACATTGTATCACTCATTATACACATCTATGTAACAAGTCAGTAATTACATTGTATAATCACTCTAATACAAACACTGTGGATGTAAACAGGTGCCATGGACCCTTCAATCAGCTGATCAGTGGGGGGGTCTCTTATTAATACTGTATCCTGAGGATAGATCATCAATAAAAATGAGCTGGAAAGCCCATTTAATATAGCCCAAGTGCCACCTTAATTCAGTTAATTGCCCCCTTATATTATTGCTCCTGACATAAACGCAGCTGACCCCGTGACCATGCAGAGGACATCTGAGGACCAGCGCAGAAGGCGCAATGCTATGATACCATTGCACCCTCCTGTTCCAAGAACCAGACATCTTGTCTGTGGTGTCGGCATCTTGTAAATCATAAACCTGATTTGGCTTGCAGTTTACAAGATAAGAGAGCAGCAGGATGTATTTTAACTTGATCTAGCTAAAAAGTACAACATGTATTAATGGCGACCTCGGGGTGGGCCTCACAGAGTCAGTGCTCCCCCACCAGCTATGCCTCTGGTTCTGCTCTAATCTCTGCTCCCATTGAAAACAATAGAAGGCAGGATGAGAGCAGAATCTGCCACTGATTTTGGGGCTAAATCTGCCAAAAATCAGTGCCAGATTCCGCTGTATGAACGGGACCTGTTACTGTTAATAGTGCAGTGAAAGCTTTCATCTGTATTAATGGAAGTGTTCAATGCAGAAACTGAGTGGGCCCCCAGAGATGCTATATACATATTGTAAGAAGGTGATAGGCAGGGTGCTGCAGGGTCAGTACATATCCCTAGGGCTGCAAGCCACACATATAGTTAAGTTTATTTCTGTTAAGTTAGAAGCTCAGACAAGCAGTAGTTTGTTTATTTTTGTGCCTGAAGTAAGGCTGTACTTTATTTTTTCGTTTTTGTACATAATAAAACACCTGAGTTTGTGTCCCTGTCTCTCACTGCTTGGGTCCGCTCTGCTGCTGCTACTGAGCCATTTCCCCACAATATATATATACAGTGTAGGAAATAAGTATTTGATCTCTTGCTGATTTTGTAAGTTTGCCCACTGACAAAGTCATGAACAGTCTATAATTTTAAGGGTAGGTTAATTTTAACAGTGAAAGATAGAATATCAAAAATAAAATCCAGAAGGGGTGGAGCTTAACCGCGGACTGAGATGGTTGTGTAGTCTCTCAGCTCCCGGATCGAGCCTTTCATAGCGACTAACTGAGCGACAAACCTGTGGCTAAATTGCTGTATCCTAGCAGGGGAACACTTACTACAACCAGGGATGCCAAAAAAACAAAGAACGGCGGCTAAGCCGCAAAAGATTTCGGACTTTTATTTACCCCATGGAAGCGAGTGACTTCAAGATGGCGCCAGCCCTCACTCGGGCGCTCGCTCCAAAACCTCGACTCCCCTAATCAACCCTTCTGATGAGACACATACCTTTTTCAGTTCACCGCAGAACCCTCTCGGCTCCATCGATACCCCAGCTGATGAACTCCTTAGAACAGTGATGTGCCATACCTTCTGCAGTGCAGGCTGTGGCCTGTATGGCCCAATCTCCTTCACAAAATGGCGCATCGGCATCAGTGTCTCCTTCCTCAGCAGCAGCGGCCTCTTCCCCCACCGCCAGCCCGGCCAAACAACGACCCAAGGTCCAAGAGGCTGATACTCGAGTAAAGGTGAGAAAGGGCACATATGCTGAAACTATTTATACCGATTTCTTTGCTGACATCCCGGCATCAGGGAACTTATTGACTGAGGCTTCTATGAAAGTTATGCTGCAAGCCTTCTGTAAGTCACTGAAGGCAGACATGTCTCTTATGATTACACCATTAGATGGAGATATCCAAGATCTGAAAAGCCGTACTGTACATGTAGAATCTAAGATGGCGGAGTTTGCTAAATCACACAATGATCTTATAGATGCCCACTATGATGTAGAAAAAGATGTAACTTTTCTAAAGGCTAAAATAGCTGATCTAGAAGACCGGTCCAGGAGGAATAATTTGAAATTCAGGGGGATTCCGGAGATGGTCTCGGCAGGAGACCTGCCTACCTTTCTTCAGGATTTGATGCAAACCTTATTGCCTGATCTTCAACCCATGGACTTAACCATTGATAGAGCTCATAGAGTTCCCCAACCCTCGCATTTAGATAATTCAATACCACAAGATGTCCTGGCGAGGATTCATTTTTTCCACACCAAAGATCTGGTGTTGTTGACTTCCCGTAAGTTGGACCGTCTTCCTGAACCGTTTCATAAAATATCCATCTTTACAACTTTACAACTACGACGTCAGCTTATCCCTATCACGACGGTACTCCGCCAGCACAACATCTTATATAAGTGGGGATTTCCGGTTCGAGTGATAATAACCCGTGATAACCTTACACATGTGATTAAAAATATAGAAGAAGGGAAAAAGTTGCTACACAAGTGGAACATCCCTATAGTCGATCTTCCTCGTGCAAGACCACCCAGCCACCTGTCTGACGGCTGACATCCAGGAAAAACCCGAAAGCATACTACCACAGGGATTCCGAGCTGAAGGCTCACTCGTTTCTAGGATCTTCTTATGTCTGCTGCTGCTGAACTTAACCCCTCCAGTACTACGTACTGTTTGTTCCTTTTCTTAAGCTTGAATGCTTTTAGGCTATACAGTTTGGTTGTTTTATTTTTTCTAGGTTTTGGCACCACGGGTGAAATGGCTTCCTTGTACAGAGGCAGCTTCTTATTTTTCTGCTTATCTTTCAATTGTTTATACTGTATGTGGAGACCCTTATAGCTGTACTTTATCTGCATCATGGTTCTTAAAATTATGTCCATGAATGTCAGGGGCTTGAACTCTCCTCAGAAATGTGCTAATCTGTGGCGTGAGGTTCGAGTTCAGGGTTGTGACATTCTAGCAGTGCAAGAGACGCACATATTAAGGAGGGACGCATCCCGAGTCAAGCACTCCTCATACCCCCATATGTTTCATGCTCATTATTCCTCTAAACATAGGGGAGTGTTGATTGGGATTAGAGATTCAGTGGCGTTCCAGTTGCTATCTCAATACTCAGATCCTAGGGGACGTTTCGTCATACTGGTATGCCTCCTTAATAACGTTACCTATACATTACTGTCTGTTTATGCTCCCAATACGGGACAAGTGGCGTTCTTTGGGAAATTGTTGAGGGCGATTGACCGAAGAAAACAAGTTTGTTTACTGCTCATGGGAGATTTTAATGTAGCATCTGACCCCCTGGTATACACTACGTCTGGCCTTTCACAGAGACATCCCTCTTTCTCGCAGGCCCTATGGTGCCATAATTTATTTGACGATTGGCGTATTCTTCATAATACTGAACGAGATTACACCTTTTTCTCTCCTGCGCACAATAGCTATTCTCGAATTGATTTATTTTTGCTTGAACAGTCCACTTTCCCTCTGGCCACACAGTCTGCTATTTCACAAATTACTTGGTCTGATCACACGTCAATCACACTTACTTTCTCAGAGCGGTATGATTGCCCGAGGTCCTATGTTTGGCGGTGTAATGAGTATTTGATATCCCATGCGAAGTTTAAGGTGGTTTTGGAGAATGACTTGAGGGAATTTTTTCAGTTTAATGCTGGGTCGGTGGCTAGTCCTGAGATACTGTGGAACTGTCACAAGGCCTTTATTAGGGGTACCTTTATCCGCCTTGGTCACATAGAGAAGAAAACTAGATTAGCGGAAATTGATAGACTCCTTCACCAAATAAAGATCTTAGATATGGTCTCCTGCCCTCCTCTAATACAGCTAAATTGGTGGAGTTACGGCATCAACTCACTATGTGTATGTTACACAAATATGAAAGGAACCTAAAACGAGTAAAAGTCACTTACTATTCTCAATCGAATAAAACAGGTAAGATGTTGACCTCGAAGCTTAAGCAAAGACATGCCAAATCTAGAATACCATTCCTTTATAGTAAAGATGGTACACATAAAATTTACGATCCCAGAGGCATTGCTGAGGCCTTTAGATCCTTTTACGCGGATCTTTGCAACATAGCTGATGGCTCCTCCGTAGTTCCCCACACACAATTGGATATTGACTCATTCCTTGATTCTGCACATCTGTCTCGGCTCACTGGCGCTCAACTGGAGTTTTTAAACGCTCCCATCACCGCTTTAGAACTTTCTACAATAATTAAATCATTGCCTTCTCTAAAATCCCCTGGCCCAGATGGCCTCACTAATGAGTACTATAAACACTTTTCCCAAATTTTGCTTGACCCACTGCTGTCTTTTTTAAAGACCGCAGCTGATTCTAGTTCTTTCCCTCAGGAAAATCAGGAAGCATTGCTGGTAACTTTACCCAAACCTGGAAAGCCTTCAACATCACCCCAGAACTTTAGGCCTATTTCTTTGTTAAACTCTGATTTAAAAATTTACGCTAAGCTACTTGCAACGCGACTTGCGGATTGCCTCCCGAGTTTGATAAATTATGACCAAGTAGGATTTGTTAAGGGGCGCCAATCTTATGAAAATACTAGACGAGTTCTGAACTTGGTTCATCATATTCATTCAGGGGCTCTGGAGGCGGTGATGCTTGCCGAGAAGGCGATCGATTGCATATGTTGGTCGTATGCCTTCTTGGTACTCAGAGTCATGGGGTTCTCGGGCATGATCTTGGGTGCCATAGAAGCACTCTACTCAGCACCCTCCGACAGGGTTTTTGCAAATGGCACTGTGTCAGACCCTTTTGTATTTTCTAACGGAACTAGACAAGGTTGTCCACTGACCCCCTTGATTTTTGTCCTTTCTATGGAGCCATTGGCTCAGAATCTCAGATTAGACCATGGAATCCATGGTATTGCTATAAAGAATAGAACACACCTTATATCGCTTTATGCGGATGATATTATCCTTATGATAACTAACCCGAAGGTGTCTCTCCCTCGCCTCATGGACACTATTCATAGGTTCGGTTTGTTGTCTTACTATAAACTAAACTTGTCCAAATCACAGGCCTTACCACTTAATATTTCTTCCTCTCTGCTTCACTCCTTACAGTCAACGTACAACTTTGACTGGAGGACTGATAGTATTCAATACTTGGGGATATGCGTAATCTCTTCCCCTAAGTTACTTTACCAACAAAATTACTTGCCACTGATAAAGATGCTACAAGATGAAACTGACCGCATGTTACTGACAGATGTCTCGGGTTGGGCGTATTGCCGTATTTAAGATGCTATTGTTGCCTAAACTTCTTTATCTGTTTCGTACCCTCCCAATCTCTCTCCCTGTTTCATTCTTTGAAATGGTACAAAGAATAGTCTCAAGATATATTTGGAATTGAAAAAGACCTAGAATTAATAAAAGCTTTTTGTTCAAACACAAACTGGCTGGAGGCCTGGGTGTTCCCATTGTGCACAACTACTATTTAGCCTTCCTTGCTGTTCAATGTGCGGGATGGTGGTCAGTGCTTCAGCTCCCTGGCTCCACATAGAGCGCTCTTTTACAGCCCTTTTGAATCTTGGGAATGCTTTGTGGTTGCCCTTTTGGAACATTACACCGCCCAAATCGCTTTCGCCGATTATGCACGCTTCCTTAGCTGCATGGACGATGCTCCACGAGAAATCCATTCCTACGAAGCATTTCTCTATTTCTGACATGCCATTATCTTTTTTATCATGGGCGATTGTGGACTTGTCTCAGGGTGGGAGGCTAAGGGGATCACTCAGATCTCTCAATTATATTCTGATAGTAAATCGATTATACCATTTGCAGAATTAAGGCAAAAGTTTGAGATACCTCAGGGACACTACTACATGCATCTTCGAATAGTAAATTTCTTGTCCAAACACCCTTCTACACCTGTACCTCATAATAGTGTATTTTTACATGGATGTCAAAAAAATTGAAGGGTCTGAGATTTCTGTGTGACATGATGGATGATACCTCCTCCTTCACTAGGTCTACCCCATTCCGTTGTTGGGAAAGAGACTTGGGAGCGACCTTTACCCCCGCAGAATGGCAATGAGCAATAAAACTAATACATGCTTCTTTGAAATGTAGCACACATGTTGAAACAGCAATTAAAATTACTTTGAGGTGGTACCGCACTCCCTCTGTTTTACAGCTGGCCTACCCTTCTGCTTCCGGAGTGTGTTGGAGAGGTTGTGGAGGGAGGGGCACTCTGTTCCATATTCTGGGACAGTGCAGGATTATTCAGGTTTATTGGAAAGAGGTATTTTACATTCTTTCGGAACTGTTTGACTTCCAGCTTGGATATACTCCACAATTGGCTATTTTGTTGCTCGGCATTCCTTGTTCTCTGAGCCCGAATAAGCTCCTTTTATGTAAGATTCTTTCCATAGCCAAGTTGATGTTGGTACAAAGATGCAAATCAACTGCCCCTCCACCCTTTTCGCCTCTAAGGTCTGCTATCAACAATACTCTTACCTATGAAAAAATTATTGCTTTAGGGAATCATTCATATAACACCTTTGCATGCATATGGGAGTGCTGGATCCAATCCAGATATGTCGAGTAGTGTATGATAATCGATCTACGGTCTACAATGCCATGAACCCTCTCTACTCCAGTTTATATTCCCAGTTTATTTTATCACACATTATTTCATCATACTCCACCTCATTCGGTTTTTGATCCACTTCCAACCATGATGCTTTCTATGCTCCTTCTTTAGTCTGCCTTCTGATGCCATTATTTTCTAAGTTTTCATGATAGCCTCACCAGTTGTACCTACTGTTTGGTGTTCACTTATTCGTTTTGTTTAGTTTTACTCTTACATGCTTTATAGCATATGAATATTGTATAACTGTTAAAGTGGTGCTGTTATCTCTTGAATATGCTACTCATGTTCACTGCGATATACATTATGGTTATTCCTTTTTTTGTTTATTATGTACAAAACTCAATAAAAACTATTGAAACTAAAAATAAAATCCAGAAAATCACATTGTATAAATTTTATAAATGTATTTGCATTTTGCAGAGAGAAATAAGTATTTGATCCCTCTGGTAAACAAGACTTAATACTTGCTGGCAAAACCCTTGTTGGCAAGCACAGCAGTCAGACGTTTTTTGTAGTTGATCATGAGGTTTGTGCACATGTCAGGAGGAATTTTGGTCCACTACTCTTTGCAGATCATCTCTAAATCATTTAGATTTTGAGGCTATCGCTTGGCAACTCAGAACTTCAGCTCCCTCCATAAGTTTTTTATGGGATTAAGGTCTTTTTGAGCCACTCCTTTGTTGCCTTGGCTGTATGTTTTGGGTCATTGTCCTGCTAGAAGACCCAGCCACGACCCATTTTTAATGTCTTGGTGGAGGGAAGGAGGTAGTCACTCAGGATTTTACGATACATGGCTCCATCCATTCTCCCATTGATGCGGTGAAGTAATCCTGTGCCCTTAGCAGAGAAACACCCCCAAAACATAATGTTTCCACCTCCATGCTTGACAGTGGGGACGGTGTTCTTTGGGTCATAGGCAGCATTTCTCTTCCTCCAAACACGGCGAGTTGAGTTAATGCCAAAGAGCTCAATTTTTGTCTCATCTGACAACAGCACCTTCTCCCATTCACTCGTAGAATTATCCAGGTATTCATTGGCAAACTTCAGACGGGCCTGCACATGGTCCTTCTTGAGCAGCGGGACCTTGTGGGCACTGCAGGATTTTAATCCATTACGGCGTAATTTGTTACCAATGGTTTTCTTGGTGACTGTGGTCCCAGCTGCCTTGAGATCATTAACAAGTTCCCCCTGTGTAGTTTTAGGCTGATCTCTCACCCTCTTCATAATCAAAGACACCCCATGAGGTGAGATTTTTCATGGAGCCCCAGACTTATGTCAATTGACAGTCATTTTGTATTTCTTCCATTTTCTTACTATTGCACCAACAGTTGTCTCCTTATCACTCCACGTCTTACTTATGGTTTTGTAGCCCATTCCAGCCTTGTTCAGGTCTATGATCTTGTCCCTGACATCCTTAGAAAGCTCTTTGGTCTTGGCCATGTTGTAGAGGTTAGAATCTGACTGATTAATTAAGTCTGTGGACAGGAGGCTTTTATACAGGTGAAAATTTAAGAGAGCTGTCTTTAATGCAGGTAACGAGTTGATTAGGAGTGTCTAACTGGTCTGTATGAGCCAGAACTCTTAATGGTTGGTAGGGGATCAAATACTTATTTCTCTCTGCAAAATGCAAATAAATTTATAAAATTTATACAATGTGATTTTCTGGAATTTATTTTTGATATTATATCTCTCACTGTTACCCGTAAAATTAACCTATCCTTAATTATAGACTGTTCATGTCTTTGTCGGTGGGCAAACTTACAAAATCAGCAAGGGATCAAATATTTATTTCCTTCACTGTATGTACATACACACGTGGACAAAATTGTTGGTACCCCTCGTTTAATGAAAGAAAAACCCACAATGGTCACAGAAATAACTTGAATTTGACAAAAGTAATAATATATAAAAATTCTATGAAAATGAACAAAGGAAAGTCAGACATTGCTTTTCAACCATGCTTCAACAGAATTTTTAAAAAAAGAAAACTTCTGAAACAGGCCTGGACAGAAATGATGGTACCCTTAACTTAATATTCTTAATATAAATATACAGTTGAAACTAGAAGTTTACATACACTATATAAAAAGACACATATGCATGTTTTTCTCACTATCTGACATGAAATCAGAATAAACCTTTCCCGTTTTAGGTCAATTAGGATAACCAAAATTATTTATATTTTCCAAATTATTATTATTGTTTATTTATATAGCACCATTAATTCCATGGTGCTTTACATTTGAGGGTTTACAAACAGTACACAAAATATACAAAACAAATATAATACTAACAGTTACCAACTAGCACAGTGGGACAGAAGGCCCTGCCTGTAAGGGCTTACAATCTATGAATGCCAGAATAATGAGAGAGAGAATTTTTTAAGGCATTTTTATTACTTTCTGCAAAGTCAAAAATTTACCTACATTTCATTAGTATTTGGTTCCATTGCCCTTAATCTGTATGACTTGGGTCAAATGTTTTGGATATCCTTCCACAAGCTTCTCACAATAGTTGGTAGGAATTTGGGCCCATTCCTACTGACAGAACTGGTGCAACTGAGACATGTTTTTAGGCCGCCTTGCTCGCACCTGTCTTTTCAGCATTGATAGGATTGAAATCAGGACTTTGTGATGGCCACTTCAAAACATTGACTTTGTTATCCTTAAGCCACTTTCTAACCAGTTAGGCAGTATGCTTCGGGTCATTGTCCATTTGGAAGACCCATTTGTCCCCAAGCTTTAACTTCCTGTTTGATGTCTTGAGATGTTGCTTCAGTATTGCCACATAACGTCTTTTTCCTCATGATGCCATCTATTTTGTGAAGTGCACCAGTCCCTCCTGCAGCAAAACAACCCTACAACATGATGCTGCCACCCCCGTGTTTCACAGTTGGGATGGTGTTCTTAGGCTTGCAAGCTTCTCCCTTTTTCCTCCAAACATAACGATGGTAATTATGGCCAAATAGTTCAATATTAGTTTTGTCAGACCACAGGACATGTCTCCAAAAATGAAGGTCTTTGTTCCTGTGTGCATTTGCAAACATTAATCTAGCTTTTTTTATGTTTTTTTTTTTTTTTGGAGTAATGGCTTCTTCCTGGCAGCGTGGCCTTTCAGCCCATGTCGATACAGTACTTTTTTCACTGTGGATAATGACACACTCTTACCAGCTTCAGCCAGCATCTTCATAAGGTCTTTTGCTTTTGTTCTTGGGTTGATATGCACATTTCGTACCAAAGCACATTCATCTCTGGGACACAGAACCCATCTCCTTCCTGAGCGGTATGATGGCTGGACATTCCCATCTTGTTTGTACTTGCATATAATTGTTTGTACAGATGAACAATACAGAATGCAATAGACTGTCATCCTGCATCTGTAATCGTCATCTGACCCTGTATACCATCTGTAATCCACAGGTATGTGTCTTCCACCCGGAACTATATACTGATCTTGCCTGCTCCATTCAAATATACATCTGCTGCTGTTTTAATTATATCTCTATCTATCTGCTGGTATGTTATTTTCCACTTTGTTAATGTATTAACTTTGAAACCACTGTCTCCTTACCCTGCTGATTTCTCACCTATTCCTTCCTGATATCTCTGATTCTATCTTCATGTTTCCACACCCCCTATTCACACTTGATACACATGAAACAATGTATTCCCAGTTAGTATAAACTTGCAGCCAGTGTTCAGCTATGACCTTGGTCAGCACATTTTCCAAGTGCAGTTTCTAAGTGTATAGACCAGACTTAGGCCAGACTTGGACCAAAGGGTAACAGAAGGTAACAAGCCACTAAAAGGACGCTTAGTTATAAACTCTCGTCCAATATGCTCTTTGACAGACTACAGTCAGGCTTCAGACCCCATCACTGCACAGAAACTGCCCTAACGTTGCCTTGGGATAACCTTAGACTCTGACCTATCCTTTAAGCCGCATATTCAAACCCTCAACACCTCCTGCTGCCTCCAACTCAAGAACATCCATCGAATCCGCTCCTTCCTCACCCCTGAAACTACAAAGATGCTAGTCCACGCCCTCATAATCTTCCACTTAGACTACTGTAATACCATTCTCCATGGCCTCCCAGCTGACACTCTCGCCCCCTTCCAGTCCACCTTAAACTGTGCTGCTCGCCTAATACACCTCTCCCCCCGTTCTTCAAAGGCCAACCCCTCTGCCAATCCCTTCACTGGC
This sequence comes from Leptodactylus fallax, assembly GCA_947044405.1. Classification (NCBI taxonomy): domain Eukaryota; kingdom Metazoa; phylum Chordata; class Amphibia; order Anura; family Leptodactylidae; genus Leptodactylus; species Leptodactylus fallax. The sequence goes on along the minus strand of CAMRHE010000111.1, from coordinate 1,643,615 downwards.
TACCCGTTGCCCAGTGAATAGAGTTCAAATTACTAATGCTGACATACAAAGCCATCCACAGCCTGTACCCTCCATATATCTCCGACCTAATTTCCCGCTACCTGCCCGCACGTAACCTCTGATCCTCCAAAGACCTCCTACTCCGCTCTGCTCTTATCCGCTCTTCACACAAACGTCTCCAAGACTTCTCTCGTGCATCCCCCATATTCTGGAACTCATTATCAAGACACATAAGACTGACCCCCACAATCACAAGCTTCAAGAAGGCCCTGAAGACTCGCCTATTCAGGAAGGCCTACAACCTTCAATAATGCTACTGTCACCACACCACCATCTGTAGAGCCTCTACCCCCACCTTCTGTCTCTATCTCTCTTCCCTCATAGATTGTAAGCCCTTGCGGGCAGGGCCCTCTATTCCACTGTGCCAGTTGGTCTCTGTTAGCATTATCTGTTTTGTATAGCTGGTGTACCGTATGTTAATCTGCAAATGTAAAGCACCATGGAATTAATGGTGCTATATAAATAAACAATAATAATAATAATGATCGAGGCACCTTAGGGTAAATCAGAGTTGTGCAAGTCCACAATTCTCTTCCCGATATCTTAGCTGATTTCTTTCCCATGATGTTACACCTGTGTTTCAGGTGTGCCTTAAAATACATCCACAGGTGTGTCTCTAATTAACTCAGATGTTGCCAATAAACCTGTCAGAAGCTTCCAAAGACATAACATCATCATATGGGCTGTCCCAAATTGTTTAAAGGCATAGTAATCTTAGCATATGCAAACTTTTGACTTTGCAGAAAGTAATAAAAATGCCTTAAAAATTTTGGTAATCCTAATTGACCTAAAACAGGAAAGGTTTATTCTGATTTCATGTCAGATAGTGAGAAAATATGTAAACTTCTGCTTTCAATTATATATATATGCTTCTGAAAGCTTATATATATATATATATATATATATATATATATATATATATATATATATATATATATATATATATATATATATACACACGTGGACAAAAGTGTTGGTACCCCTCGTTTAATGAAAGAAAAACCCACAATGGTCACAGAAATAACTTGAATCTGACAAAAGTAATAATATCTAAAAATTCTATGAAAATGAACAAATGAAAGTCAGACATTGCTTTTCAACCATGCTTCAACAGAATTTTTAAAAAAAGAAAACTCATGAAACAGGCCTGGACAGAAATGATGGTACCCTTAACTTAATATTTTGTTGCACAACCTTTTGAGGCAATCACTGCAATCAAACGATTCCTGTAACTATCAATGAGACTTCTGCACCACGCAACAGGTATTTTGGCCCGATCCTCATGAGCAAACTGCTCCAGATGTCTCGGGTTTGAAGGGTACCATTTCCAGACGGCATGTTTCAGCTCCTTCCAAAGATGCTCAATAGGATTTAGGTCAGGGCTCATAGAAGGCCACTTCAGAATAGTCCAATGTTTTCCTCTTAGCCATTCTTGGGTGTTTTAGCTGTGTGTTTTGGGTCATTATCCTGTTGCAAGACCCATGACCTGCAACTGAGACCAAGCTTTCTGACACTGGGCAACACATTTCTCTCTAGAATACTTTGATAGTCTTGAGATTTCATTGCACCCTGCACAGATTCAAGACACCCTGTGCCAGATGCAGCAAAGCAGCCCCAGAACATAACAGAGCCTTCTCCATGTTTCACAGTAAGGACAGTGTTCTTTTCAAGATATGCTTCATTTTTTCGTCTGTGAACATAGAGCTGATGTGCCTTGCCAAAAATTTCGATTTTTGTCTCATCTGTGCATAGGACATTCTCCCAGAAGCTTTGTGGCTTGTCGACATGTAGTTTGGCAAATTACTTTTGTCAGATTTAAGTTATTTCTGTGACCATTGTGGGTTTTTCTTTAATTAAACAAGGGGTACCAACAATTTTGTCCACGTGTGTGTATATATATATGAAAAAAATGCAAAATTTAAATCATATATGTACAGTACAGACCAAAAGTTTGGACACACCTTCTCATTCCAAGAGTTTTCTGTATTTTCATGACTATAAAAATTGTAGATTCACACTGAAGGCATCAAAACTATGAATTAACACATGTGGAATTATATACTTAACAAAAAAGTGTGAAACTACTGAAAATATGTCTCATATTCTAGGTTCTTCAAAGTAGCCACATTTTGCTTTAAATACTGCTTTACACACTCTTGGCATTCTCTTGATGAGCTTCAAGAGGTAGTCACCTGAAATGGTTTTCACTTCACAAGTGTGCCCTGTCAGGTTTAATAAGTGGGATTTCTTGCCTTATAAATGGGGTTGGGACCATCAGTTGTGTTGTTCAGAAGTCAGGTGGATACACAGCTGATAGTCCTAGTGAATGGAGTGTTAGAATTTGTATTATGGCAAGAAAAAAAGCAGCTAAGTAAAGAAAAACGAGTGGCCATCATTACTTTAAGAAATGAAGGTCAGTCAGTCTGAAAAATTGGGAAAACTTTGAAAGTGTCCCCAAGTGCAGTAGCCAAAACCATCAAGCGCTACAAAGAAACTGGCTCACATGAGGACCGCCCCAGGAAAGGAAGACCAAGAGTCACCTCTGCTGCGGAGGATAAGTTCATCTGAGTCACCAGCCTCAGAAATCGCAGGTTAACAGCAGCTCAGATTAGAGACCAGGTCAATGCCACACAGAGTTCTAGCAGCAGACACATCTCTACAACAACTGTTAAGAGGAGACTGTGTGCAGCAGGCCTTCATGGTAAAATAGCTGCTAGGAAACCACTGCTAAGGACAGGCAACAAGCAGAAGAGACTTGTTTGGGCTAAAGAACACAAGGAATGGACATTAGACCTGTGGAAATCTGTGCTTTGGTCTGATGAGTCCAAATTTGAGATCTTTGGTTCCAACCACCGTGTCTTTGTGCGACGCAGAAAAGGTGAACGAATGGACATCTACATGCCTGGTTTCCACTGTGAAGCATGGAGAAGGAGGTGTGATGGTGTGGGGGTGCTTTGCTGGTGACACTGTTGGGGATTTATTCAAAATTGAAGGAATACTGAACCAGCATGGTTACCACAGCATCTTGCAGCGGCATGCTATTCCATCCGGTTAGCGTTTAGTTGGACCATCATTTATTTTTCAACAGGACAATGACCCCAAACACACCTCCAGACTGTGTAAGGGCTATTTGACCAAGAAGGAGAGTGATGGGGTGCTACGCCAGATGACCTGGCCTCCACAGTCACCAGACCTGAACCCAATCGAGATGGCTTGGGGTTGGCTGGACCGCAGAGTGACGGCAAAAGGTCCAACAAGTGCTAAGCATCTCTGGGAACTCCTTCAAGACTGTTGGAAGACCATTTCAGGTGACTACCTCTTGAAGCTCATCAAGAGAATGCCAAGAGTGTGCAAAGCAGTAATCAAAGCAAAAGGTGGCTACTTTGAAGAACCTAGAATATAAGACATATTTTCAGTTGTTTCACACTTTTTTGTTAAGTATATAATTCCACATGTGTTAATTCATAGTTTTGATGCCTTCAGTGTGAATCTACAATTTTTATAGTCATGAAAGTACAGAAAACTCTTGGAATGAGAAGGTGTGTCCAAACTTTTGGTCTGTACTGTATATGCCTCTGAAATTTGTATATACAGCCCCCTTTATATATATATATATATATCTACACACACACATATGTTCTTCTGGGTGTGTGCATGTAAATACGTGTGTGTGTCTAAGACAGAACATTTACAGACAAGACACAGCATATACCTGGAGCTGGGTCAGGGACTGATTACATTGGTCTGCTACAGCCCAATGTAATTGATTGTCCCCTTCAGAACAAGTGTATGGGAGGAGGAAGTAGCAGTCAGAACAAAGGTAATAAGATGAGGGGGAGAAAAAGTGAGGCAGTCAGCACCCGGCAGCCAAGTGGGCTCCCTCAGGAGCTTGGGGCATTGATAACGCTGGATCTATTTGGGTATTCATTCCTCTTGTCATTAAAGATACACATTGTTCAAATGTAAAAAATGAAAGTAATGTAAATAAATTTATCGATTTAAATGTATCACAATATTCACACAGGAAAATAAGCCAGAAGACATCAGGAATAAAAAAGACGCCCCTTACTTTATTATTAGTAACGGATTTTTGTCCACAATAATTCATCTGTACTCAACTTAGTTATCCCCCTTTATTAGTCCTAACTACATGTTCAAGACAACCTCTTGTAATAAATAAAAAATGAATTTCACTTTTAGACAAAACTAAAGTGAATTTTATAGTAGGGTTTATATTATTCAAAAAAGCATGGAACTCAGTCAGCAAAGTCTCACTACTTTGCCAAATCAAGAACAAATCATCTATGTATCTTCACTACCTAAGAATCAGTCTGAAGTGGTGGCATACATGTACCTTACAGTCCTCCACTGCAAGAATATAAATATTAGCACATATAGGCGCAACATTTGACCCAATCTTTGTCCCTTGTAATTGTTCAATAAACTCATAAGAAAACAAGAAATAATTATGGGTCAAAACCAATTCTAACAAGGATAGAATGGATGTACTGCATTCCTGTGTATACTAGAAACTTTCCAACATAGTACTCCCAGCTTGTATACCTCTACAATCTCAATAGACAAAGAAAAACAAACATATAAAAGGAAAGAACTTGATAACAATCACTTCCTGTGAAGGAAAACAGATTCTCAGCAACCTAAGGATGTTGTACATTTTTCTGGTTATTTTTCTGGCTATTTAGCTATAACTTTGGATAGAATCCAGAAAATTGAACAAAATATATTGCATTACATTCTACATGAAATTATTGTTCCAGTGATATATAATTTTATGGTGTTATGAGCAATCAAACATCAAAAATGTAGTTTTTTTTCAAAACTCAGAATTTATTTCCACAATTTTGGCCACTACTGTAGATTTGTCATTACCTCCGAATTTTATGAAACACATTTATTCTTGGTCAAAAACTTCTATCTGGTTATTTCTGTATTTAAAATGTCCATCTGCATTTAAACATCAGTTTACAGTTACATATAACTACCTGTATAAACAATAAGCAGGTAAAATGCATTAGTTATCTTGTACTGAGCCTGAGTCACAGTTTGTATTATACTCCAAAGTTGCATTTACTGGTGGTAGTCATTGGACACAGTCTACAAATTTGCCCTCAAATACATTGTTAAAAGCTTAGCTGAGATTCTGTAATTTAATAGAATGGATAGTTTTTTTTCCCTGCAGATTATGGTACAATGCTTGATACAAAACCTACAAAAAGCAAATCTCCAGAACAGAGTCTGTGCAAGCGTTAAGACCACAAGGGAATCTCTCAATCCTCACTAGATTTCAATTCTGGATCCATCCCTGCCCAAACAAAAATAAATTAAATTAATTAAAATAAATAAATAAAGTTGCTAAAAGTAATATTAGTAACTGTTGATAGATTATTAAACTCAGCTCTGAAGTGTGTAAGAAGGTAGCATTTGTTTGTTGACCCAGCAAATTATCTAGCAAACCAAATATTAACAAGTTTGCTCACCTTTATTGTAGCTTTGATCAATAACACATCAGAAAATGAGAAAAACACAGTACAGATGCAGACAAATTTTGAAATTGATCCTGTAAGGCACAAAAGACTAACAGAGAATATAACAATTTAAATAAACAGCTTATTGCATTGGAAGAATTGCATTGACACTAGCAAATTTGTACTTTCGCAAAAATGTTTGGTTAAAGATGATATTACTAGAGTCAGGGTTGTATTTTATACAGTAATTTTAATCTATAAACTTGCAATATTAACATTTAGAAGCTTAAAGTGGTTTTCCGGGACTAAGAAAATTGACTAAAGGCAGGAAATGCTTATAATATGAATGAATATAAATAACTGAGTGCCTTTATGTGTGTTTGGACCATTTTTACCATTCCTCATATTTTCAGGCCCCTTGCAGATGACCGTGGGCAAGATCCGTGTGCTATCCAAGTTTTTCACGGATAGCACACTGACCGCGCCGCATCAGATAGAAAATGTCCAATTCTGTTCCGTTTTTGCGGAACGGACTCACCCATAGAAGCCTATGAGAGACTAACAACTTAGAATGGCACACTGATGTACTCAGTGTGTCATCAGTGTGCTGTCCGTTTTCGCGGGCAAGCTAGGGATATAATTAGATATCGCCTGTGTTTTTTTATGGTGGATCCTCAAACTAGGATCACACACCGATGGCATATTGAAGACACTCTCTCAGTTTTTGCGGACATACTTCACTGATGTTGAAGTAACACTGAACACACACTGATTACACTCTGTCCGCAAAAACTGAACACTAATTACTATTTTTCTGACAGCAAAATAGACACAGTCGTCTGCAACTAGCTTTAGGCTCATTCAATACTTCTTGGTTTCTACTTCCTCTTTTTGGGAGAGTCAGTGCTTTTCCAGGCAGCCCCTCCCAGCATCTGTCCACTATACCTCAGCACCTTCTAGCAGTTCTTCATTCATGCCCAGTATACTTACTTATGTGTGTGTGTCTATGTCTATATATATCTCTGTAGGTACACAAATTTACCTATATATATGCAAATGTATGTGTATATATAGTATATAGGAATATACATGTGTATCTGTATATATATTGAATAAGAATATCTCTAAAGCACAATCACACAATCTGGTCCCATAATAGAACACTTCACAGTAAGACTGTTCACACGGTGCAGTTTTGCTCAAAAATGCATGTGTTTTAATTAGAAAATCAAATGTGCTTTTAAAATAATGCATGTGGTTTTTGAACCCCACACATGCTTTTCAAAGCCTGCAGTTTTTTTTTGTTTTTTCAGCATGATGCTAATAATAAAGAGTTCACATCTCTTGCACTTGTTGCTTGTCTCTTTCACTCACTCTATACATCTACTCAGTGGTGAACCTAGCCGCTTTGCTGCCTGAGGCGGACTATAGAAAGGCGCCTCCCCCACTACAAAAAAAATATAAAATTGAGTTTACATGCTGTTAGTTTCACACGCTGTTATCGTCACACAATAAACATACACAAACTTATGAAACAGTTTTTAAGAATTCTTCTTCCTGTATTACTTAGTATCAGATCAACAACACGGCATTAACAATGACAATAACTTCACACATCTTCTGCTTGGTGGATGGACGAGCCCACATGGCCCCTTTCTCTATAATAGGAGCGGCGCAGATAGATGAGTACTATACTTTGGATATCTTCGGCACTCTCATCAAAGTGAATGAGATCCATGTGGATTTGTCCATCCTTCAAGTGACACACCTATATACAGTACAGACCAAAAGTTTGGACACACCTTCTCATTCCAAGAGTTTTCTGTATTTCCATGACTATAAAAATTGTAGATTCACACTGTAGGCATCAAAACTATGAATTAACACATGTGGAATTATATACTTAAGAAAAAAGTGTGAAACAACTGAAAATATGTAGCCACCTTTTGCTTTGATTACTGCTTTGCACACTCTTGGCATTCTCTTGATGAGCTTCAAGAGGTAGTCACCTGAAATGGTTTTCACTTCACAGGTGTGCCCTGTCAGGTTTAATAATTGGGATTCCTTTCCTTATAAATGGGGTTGGGACCATCAGTTTTGTTGGTCAGAAGTCAGGTGGATACACAGCTGATAGTCCTACTGAATGGAGTGTTAGAATTTGTATTATGGCAAGAAAAAAGCAGCTAAGTAAAGAAAAACGAGTGGCCATCATTACTTTAAGAAATGAAGGTCAGTCAGTCCGAAAAATTGGGAAAACTTTGAAAGTGTCCCCAAGTGCAGTGGCCAAAACCATCAAGCGCTACAAAGAAACTGTCTCACATGAGGACCGCCCCAGGAAAGGAAGACCAAGAGTCACCTCTGCTGCAGAGGATAAGTTCATCCGAGTCACCAGCCTCAGAAATCACAGGTTAACAGCAGCTCAGATTAGAGACCAGATCAATGCCATACAGAGTTCTAGCAGCAGACACATCTCTACAACAACTGTTAAGAGGAGACTGTGTGCAGCAGGCCTTCATGGTAAAATAGCTGCTAGGAAGCCACTGCTAAGGACAGGCAACAAGCAGAAGAGACTTGTTTGGGTTAAAGAACACAAGGAATGGACATTAGACCTGTGGAAATCTGTGCTTTGGTCTGATGAGTCCAAATTTAAGATCTTTGGTTCCAACCACCGTGTCTTTGTGCGATCCAAAAAAAAAAAAAAACACAACCCCCCCCCCCCCCCCCCCCCCCCCCCCCACGGGGGGGGGGGGGGGGGGGGGGGGGGGGTTCCCCTGTCACACTTTACTGTTTTTATAAAAAAAAAAAAAAAAAAAAAACCAACCCCCCCCCCCCCCCCCCCCCCCCCCCCCCCCCCCCCCCCCCCCTCCCCCCTCCGCCCCCCCCTCCTTTTTTTTTCAACAACACCCCCCCCCCCCCCCCCCACCCCCCCACCCCCAGGGCACACCCACCCCAACAAAGAGGGAGGGGGCGCCCCCCCCCCCACCCCCCCCCCCCCCCCCCCCCCCCCCCCCCCCAACCAAAAAGGAAGGGGGGGGGCCCGCCCCCCCGCAGAGCGAAAACAACCCCCCCCAACACCCCCCCCCCCCCCCCCCCCCCCCAACACCGCGGGAGCCCCACCACGGGCCCCCCCCCCCCCCCCCCCCCCAACAGCCCCCCCAGAGGGGCCAAAGCAGAAAACAAAGCAAAAGGTGGCCACTTTGAAGAACCTAGAATATAAGACATATTTTCAGTTGTTTTACACTTTTTTGTTAAGTATATAATTCCACATGTGTTAATTCATAGTTTTGATGCCTTCAGTGTGAATCTACAATTTTTATAGTCATGAAAATACAGAAAACTCTTGGAATGAGAAGGTGTGTCCAAACTTTTGGTCTGTACTGTATATGACTGTGGTCAGGCTGAATTCCCAGTGGGGGAAAAAAAACCAATTCTCAGGCTCAGTGGGGGTCTCAGCTGACAGAACCCCATCAATCAGGTATTTATCCTCTCTCATTTAGGTGAATACAGTGCAGTAACATTTTGCCCCCCCCCCCCCCCCCCCCCCCCCCCCCCCCCCCCCCCCCCCCCCCCCCCCCCCCCCCCCCCCCCCCCCCCCCCCCCCCCCCCCTCCCCCCCCCAACCCCCCCCCCCCACCCCCCCCCCCCCCCCCCCCCCCCCCCCCCCCCCCCCCCCCCCCCCCCCCCCCCCCCCCCCCCCCCCCCCCCCCCCCCCCCCCACTTTCAACATTTACAACACACCCCCAACAACCCCCCATACCCCCCACCCCCTTTTTATTTTTTTTCCCCCCCCCCCCCCCCCCCCCCCCCCCCCCCCCCCCCCCCCCCCCCCCCCCCCCCCCCCCCTTTAAAAAAAAAAAAAAACACCCCCCCAACCCCCCCCCCCCCCACCCCCCCCCCTTAACAACACCCTCCACCCCCCCCACCCCCCCCCCCCCCCCCCCCCCCCCCCCCCCCCCCCCCCCCCCACCCCCCCCCACCAAAACCACCCCCCCCCCCCCCCCCCCCCCCCCCCCCCCCCCCCCCACCACAAAACCCCCCCCACCCCACACAAACACAAAAAAAAAAAAACACCCCCCCCCCCCCCCCCCCCCCCCCCCCCCCGGGCGCCCCCCCCCCCCTCTTTCATCTACCCCCCCACAAAAACAACAACAAAAAAAAAAAACAGCACCCCCCCCCCAAAACCCCCCCCCCCCCCCCCCCAACAGGGGGCCCCCCCCAAAACCCCTTTTTAAAATTTTTTTTAAAAATAAATTTACCCCCCCCCCCCCCCCCCCCCCACGGGCCCGAAAAATAAAATTCCCCCCCCCCCCCCCACCCCCACCCCCCCCGGGCCCGGGGCGGGGATTATCTCTACCCCCACCCCCCCCCCCCAAAACCCCCGGTCGGAACTGAGTTCCAATTGGGGGTTTTAACCCCTTGGATGCCGCGGTCAAACATGACCGCAGAATCCAAGGGGTTCCGCCATGTTTCCGCCCCCCGACACCCCCCACGGCGAAATTGGGGGGTGCCAATATCTATTATCTGCAGCCCGGGGTCTGGCCAGTGACCCCAGGCTGCTAGGATCCCCCGTTACCTGGTTGATCCTGCTGGGACCTCAGGAAGTTAGCCTATGCGTCTGCATAGGCTGACTTCCTGTACTGACTGCAATACACGTGTTGCTCGTGTATTGCAGTCTATAGTACTGAACCAGCAATCAGAGCATTGCTGGTTCAGATGTCTTAATGTGTAAAAAAAAAAAAAAAATGCAAGTGTGTGAAAAAAAATTAATGAAGTTATAAAGCCCCAAAAATTCCCTTTTCCTATATAAAATTAATTATATAAAAAAGCTAAAAATTAATAAAAGCAATACATATTTGGTATTGCCATGTCCATAACAATTTGTACAATAAAACTGAAACAATATTTAATGTACATGGTGAACGTCGTAAAATAAAAAAGGAAAAATGCGTAAAAGTAATGATTTTTGGCAAATGGCAAATTACTTTAAAAATTTCAATTTCAACTTTGTACATTAATTTTTGGGAAGCATTTTTAGGCTCAAAATGATAATACCCCTTGATATGTTTTGTGAGGGGTGTAGTTTCTAAAATGGGGTCACTTTTGAGGGGTTTACATTGCATGGATACTCTTGGGGCTCTGCAAATGCAATATGGTACCTGAAAACTATTCCAGAAAAATCTGCCCTCCAAAAGCCAAATAGCGTTCTTTCCATTCTGAGCCCCACCATGTACCCATACAGCAGATTATGACCACATATGGGGTATTTCTGTGTTCAGGAGAAATTGTGTAACAAACTGTGGTGTGTTTTTTCTTCTTTATCCCCTTGTAAAAATTAAAAATATGGCGCTAAATGGACGGTTTTTGGAAAAAAAAGTAAATTTTAACATTTACATTCCAATGCTAATAGAAGCTGTAGGGTCAAAATGCTCACCATACCCCTTGAGAAATTCTTTGAGGGGTGTAGTTTCCAAAATGGGGTCACTGTTTGGGAGTTTCCATTGTACTGGTACTTTAGGGGCTCTGAAAATGAGACATGGCACCTGAAAACTATTCCAGCAAAATCTTCTCTCCAAAAGCCAAATAGCTTTCTTTCCATTCTGAGCCCTGCCATTTACCCATACAGCAGATTATGACCACATATGGGGTATTGCTGTGTTCAGGAGTAATTGTTTAACAAACTGTGGGGAGCTTTTTCTCCTTTAACCCCTTGTGAAAATGAAAACTTTGGGGATAAAGTGATGTTTTAGTAATTTTTCATTTACACATCCCAATGTTAATAAAATCTGTGAAACGGCTGTGTGGTCAAAATGCTCACTATACTCCTTGATAAATTCTGTCAGGGGTGTAGTTTCCAAAATGAGGTCACTTTTGGGTGGTTTCAAATGTTTTGGTACTGTAAGGCTCTGTAAATGAGACATGGTACCTGAAAACTATTCCAGCAAAATCTGCTTTTCAAATGCCAAGTGTCGCTCCTTCTCTTCCGTGCGCTGCTGTGTGCCCAAAAATCAGTTTACTGTGAGATGTATTTTCTCCTTCACTCCTTTGCGAATGTGTTAATTTTAGGCATAAATGAATGTATTATTGGATAAAAATGAAATGTCTAAATTTCACCTCCATATTGTTTTAATTCCAGTGAAATGTTTAAAGGGTTAACAGACTTCCCAAATACTGTTTTGAATTATTTGAGGGGTGCAGTTTTGAAAATAGGGGGAATCATGGAGGTTTCTAATACACACGTGGACAAAAATGTTGGTACCCCTCATTTAATGAAAGAAAAACCCACAATGGTCGCAGAAATAACTTGAATCTGACAAAAGTAATCTCTTATATATATAAAAATGAGTTCCTGTCTGTCTGACTGTCTGTCTGTTCTTTATGCGCGACCAAATGACTGGACCGATCCTCACCAAATTTGGCACACATGTACATCAGGTGTCCAGGGATATTATAGACTGGGTCTCAGCTCTCTTGGACGTACCGTTCCTGAGATACAGTATTCCCAAAAAATGACCAGCATTAGTCTATACAAGCCTGCAAGTCTTTCACTCATATTCCAACTGCCTTACACACGGTCACATGTCCCTTATCAGCCAATAAGAGCTTGCAGGTGCTTACTCTCCTCAGGCACACAGGATTCCATAGCAACCAAGCTATGTATGACCTGTATTAGTCAAAAGCAGTTCACAGGACCTTAAATATTCAGTCATATCACGTGTGTCAGCCAATATAAGTTCACATTTAATTTACCAGGTTTCCATAACAACACAGCCATAAATAGACTGTACCTATACTGGACTCAGTGGCGTAACTAGCAATGGCAGGGCCCCAAGGCGAACATTTGACATGGGACCCCCCCCGGGCAACCTCCCCAGCACAAACTGCTTTTCTGCACACACTATTATGCCCCATAGTGGCCCCTGCATACACTATTAGGCCCCATAGTGGCCCTTGCACACAGTATTCTGCCCCATAGTGGCCCCTGCACACAGTATCATAGTGGCTCCTTCATATAGTATTATGCGCACTTCCCGCTACTTCTTCAATTTTGCACCAGATGTCACGTGAGCCAGGCATGTATCGCAACACATAATGACGTCGGACTGGCCCACCGACATCTGGGATGCCACCAAGGAGGACCGAAGCCTGCTGAAAAGACCCCAGAGTATAATGATAGCAGTGTTTGTGGGGTTCACGGCCCACAGGCCTTACTTACTGATCCCCGCTCCTGCTCACAGCCGCCTCTGCAGAAGGTGAAGTGCAGGCGGCCGTGAGCAGGAGTGGGGATCGGTAAGTAAATAGGGCCCGTTACCTGCTGGTGTTAAAAAAAAAAAAACATCAGAGGCCCGCTGGGTCCCCTAATGTCCCGGGCCCTGTGGCAGCTGCTACCACTGCTAAACCGGTATTTACGCCACTGACTGGACTGCCATACTGGATTTCAGCATTCTTATAAATTGAAACGTTTTTTAAACTACCCATGTCCCCTGCAGCAAAACGCATGGCTAATGAAAACTCTCAGCAGACCCAAGCCTGTCTCCAATCTGATAAGGTATGTTACAGACAACAGCGAGCTGCTGAAACTCCCCAGCAGACCCAAGCCCGTCTCCAATCTGACAAAGCATTGTCAGCCACATGCACACAGCTGCACTCCAGGTTTCAATAACAACCCAGCCATTTTTCTTCACTGCTGTAGGTCAGCTTTGAAGGGGCAGGGCGCTGTGGATGACACTGTTACACAAGGTCACATACACACAGCTTTACTCCAGGTTTTCCATAACAACCGATCGCAGGTTTTTCACTGATATCCAAACTGAGATGTACATGATCACATGACACTTATGGACCAATGGAAAATCGCAGGTTCGGTCTTGACATACACACAGCTTTACACCAGGTTTCCATAGCAACCAAGCTATTTATGTCCTGCATGAGTCAATAGCAGTTCGCAGGTCCTTAAATATTCAGTCATATGACATGTATTAGCCAATATAAGTTCACATTTCATTTACCAGGTTTCCATAGCAACACAGCCATAAATAGACTATACCTATACTGGACTGCCATGCTGGATGTCAAGTGCAAAACTGACCAATTCTTATGGGGTCACTACACAAACAAAAAATGAAATATACCCGTGCGAAGCCGGGTCCTTCCTCTAGTCCCTTATATATATAAAAATGGGTTTCTGTCTTTCTGTCTGTCTATCTGTCTGTCTGTCTGTCTGTTCTTTATGCGCGACCAAACGACTGGACCGATCTTCACCAAATTTGGCACACATGTACATCAGGTGTCCGGGAATATTTTAGACTGGGTCTCAGCTCTCTTGGACGTACCATTCCTGAGATACAGTATTCCCAAAAATGACCAACATTAGCTAATACAATCCTGCAAGTCTTTCACTCATATTCCAACTGCCATACACACGGTCACATGTCCCTTATCAACCAATAAGAGCTCGCCGGCGCTTACTCTCCTCAGACACACAGGTTTCCATAGCAACCAAGCTATTTATGACCTATATTAATCAATAGCAGTTCGCAGGTCCTTAAATATTCAGTCATATCACGTGTATCAGCCAATATAAGTTCACATTTAATTTACCAGGTTTCCATAACAACACAGCCTTAAATAGACTGTACCTATACTGGACTCAGTGGTGTAACTAGCAATGGCTGGGCCCCAAGGCGAACATTTGACATGCCCCCCCCCCGGCAACCACCCCCCCACACACAAACTGCATTCCTACACACACTATTATGCCCCATAGTGGCCCGTGCACACAGTATTCTGCCCCATAGTGGCCCCTGCACACAGTATCATAGTGGCCCCTTCATATAGTATTATGCGCACTCCCCCGCTACCTCTTCAATGTTGGACCAGATGTCACGTGAGCCAGGCTTGCATCGCGACGCATAATGACGTCGGACTGGCCCACCGACGTCTGGGATGTCACCAAGGAGGCCCGAAGCCTGCTGAAAAGTCCCCAAAGTATAATGATAGCAGTGTTTGTGGGGTTCATGGCCCACAGGCCTTACTTACTGATCCCCTCTCCTGCTCACAGCCGTGAGCAGGAGTGGGGATCGGTAAGTAAATAGGGCCCGTTACTTGCTGGTGTTACACCAGCAGGTAATGGCCTATTAAAAAAAAAAAAAACATCAGGGGCCCGCCGGGACCCCTAATGTCCCGGACCCTGTGGCAGCTGCTACCACTGCTACCCCAGTATTTATGCCACTGACTGGACTGCCATACTGGATTTCAGCATTCTTATAAATTGAAACGTTTTTAAACTACTCATGGCCCTGCAGCAAAACACATGGCTGCTGCTTGAGCTAATGAAAACTCTCAGCAGACCCAATCCTGTCTCTAATCTGACAAGGCATTGTCAGCCACATGCACACAGCTGCACTCCATGTTTCCATAACAACCCAGCCATTTTTCTTCACTGCTCTAGGTCAGCTTTAAAGGGGCAGGGCGCTGTGGATGACACTGTTATACAAGATCACATACACACAGCTTTACTCCAAGTTTTCCATAGCAAACGATTGCAGGTCTTTCACTGACATCCACTACACAAACAAAAAATGAAATATACCCGTGCGAAGCCGGGTCCTTCTGCTAGTAATATATAAAAATTCTATGAAAATGAACAAATGAAAGTCAGACATTGCTTTTCAACCATGCTTCAACAGAATTTTAAAAAAAAAGAAAACTCATGAAACAGGCCTGGACAGAAATGATGGTACCCTTAACTTAATATTTTGTTGCACAACCTTTTGAGGCAATCACTGCAATCAAACGATTCCTGTAACTGTCAATGAGACTTATGCACCTCTCAACAGGTATTTTGGCCCACTCCTCATGAGCAAACTGCTCCAGTTGTCTCGGGTTTGAAGGGTGCCATTTTTCAGACACCATGTTTCAGCTCCTTCAAAAGATGCTCAATAGGATTTAGGTCAGGGCTTATAGAATAGTCCAGTGTTTTTCTCTTAGCCATTCTTGGGTGTTTTTAGCTGTGTGTTTTGGGTCACTATCCTGTTGCAAGACCCACGACCTGCGACTGAGACCAAGCTTTCTGACGCTGGGCAACACATTTCTCTCTAGAATCCCTTGATAGTCTTGAGATTTCTTTGTACCCTGCACAGATTCAAGACACCCTGTGTCAGATGCAGCAAAGCAGCCCCAGAACATAACAGAGCCTCCTCCATGTTTTACAGTAGGGACAGTGTTTTTTTCAAGATATGCTTCATTTTTCCGTCTATGAACATAGATCTGATATTCCTTGCCAAAAATTTCGATTTTTGTCTCATCTGTCCATAGGACATTCTCCCAGAAGCTTTTTGACTTGTCAACATGTAGTTAGGCAAATTACTTTTGTCAGATTGAAGTTATTTCTGTGACCATTGTGGTTTTTTCTTTCATTAAACAAGGGGTACCAACAATTTTGTCCACGTGTGTATATAGGCCTTTATAATATGGTCCCTAAAAAATGAGTTTGGGAAATTTTCTTGTAAATCTGGAAAATTGCTGTTACACTTGTAAGCCTTCTAACATCCAAAATAAATTAAAGGCCGATTAAAAGATGATGCCAATATAAAGCAGAGATATGGTAGATAATATTTATTAAGGTATTTTGGTGGTATGACTATCTGTCTGAAAAGCAGAGCATTTCACATTTTGAAAATTGCAATTTTTTTCCAAATTTCCATAAAATTTCCTAATTTTTTAGAAATAAATATTGATCAATGTTTACAACTAGCATGAAGTACAATGTGTCATGAAAAAACAATCTCAAAATCACTTGTGTAAGTTATAGCGTCTCAAAGTTATTTCCATATAAAGTGACATGTCAGTTTTGAAAAATGAGGCATGGTCCATAAGGCATTTTTAGGCCCGGTCCTTAGCCAGTTAATATGAGGCTGGGGAAGGTGCTCTGGTGTCTCCCAGCGCGTTCCAGTCCTGCTGCTCCGGTGTTTTCTTCCCCACAGCAATGTGACGTCCCGTGTCAGCGACCTCAGCGGTCATGTGCGGTGGGGACTTCTGCCAGAAGAAAACACCGGAGCAGCAGAAACAGACTGCAGTAGGAGACATCTGAGCACAAGGGACAGGTGAGTAGGTGTTTTTTTGTTTTTTTTTTTAATACAGTATTACACAGTATTATGGCCCACAGCGTCCCCTGCACACAGTATTACACAGTATTATGGCCCGCAGCAGCCCCTACATACGGTATTATGCCCCGCAACGGCCCCTGCACACGGTATTATGCCCCGCAGCGGCCCCGGCACACAATATTATGCCCCGCAGCTGCCCCTGCACACGGTATTATACCCCGCAGCAGCCCCTCCACACGGTATTATGCCCCGCAGTGGCCCCTGCACATGGTATTATGCCCAATAGTGGCCCCTGCACACAGTATTATGCTCTATACTGTAGTGGCCCCTGCACATGGTATTATGTCTCATAGTGGCCCCTGCACATGGTATTATGCTCCATAGTGGCCCCTGCACATGGTATTATGTCTCATAGTGGCCCCTGTACACGGTATTATGCCCCATAGTGACCCACTTATGAACTATTAGAAAGACCCCAGGGTATAGTAATAGTGGTATTCGATGGGGTTCGCGGGCCCGCTCCTGCTCACAGCCGCTTCTGCTCTCCTTTTCTGCATCTCATAGCAGAAGGGGAAGCGGAGGCGGCCACGAGTAGCAGCGGGGATTGTTAAGTAAATAGGCCGTTACCTGCCGAGGTTACTCCAACGGCCTATTTATATATATATAAAAAAAAAAGTTATCCTCACCTACCTGCAATCCCTTGATGGAGCCGCCGCCTCCTCTTCTTGTCCACGCATAGGACATCTGCGTCTCAGCGCAGGAGGCGCTATGACGTCATTGTATCGCCGCCTGCGCTGAAATACAGACGTCTTGTAAGCCAGCCCAGGACAGGTGCCGCACAGCTTTGTTTTTTGTTTTTTTTAAGAGGCCTTGTCCTGGGCTAATTTACATTAAATAGAAAGTAAAAAATGCCGCCCACAGACAGTGACGGTCAATACCGCCTGAGGCGGCCGCCTGACTTCACCTCATTAGAGGTGCGCCCCTGCATCTACCATGCTGCCAGCCTGTCAGTGTCCTTAAAACCCTCCAACCACTCACAGAAGAATATCTGTCCAACATTTTAAGATTATTGTATACATTTCTTTCTGATAGGTTTCCTTATCTTGTTTTGTATTTTGTAATGTCTGTTTGTATTTGAAAATTCTCAACAAAAACTAAATAAAAAATACAATAATAATATTATAAAGGTGAGGAAGCATATGTGTTTTTATACTTCACTGAACCGTCTTACATCGAGCTCTACCTACTGTCCTTGTTATTCCCACTCACGCTCTTACTGATGATTCTGTATGTTCGTTAAAAGAAGAATAAAAAATGTGTTAAAAATTGCATGTCACTAGCTGGAGACATCGGTTTATCTATAGCACCATGGTGACTCAATGGATTGCCCTGTTTTGCACTGCTGGAGTCCTGGGTTTGAATCCAGCAAAAGACAACATCTGCATTGTGTTTGTATGTTCTCCCCATGGCTGTGTGGGTTTACTCTTGCTATAATTCCCATCCCCCACACACACACTCCCACACACCCATAGCGAGTGATGGCAATATCTGTAAAGCTGTGGAACAAGTAAAATTAATATAGATATATCTTATTCACAATAGAACATACAACACATATAACAACTTGAAATTTAGAAATTTTTCCATTTCATTTGAAAAAAATTAACTCATTTAGAAATTGGTTGCAGCAAAACATCTCAAGTTGTGACAAGATCGTATCTACCATTTTGTGGCATCACTTCTTTTTATAACACTTTTATAACATCTGGGAAATGAGGAGAACAATTGCTAAAGTTTTGGGAGTGGAATGTTATCCTATTCTTGTCTGATGAAGGATTCTAGATGCTTAACAGTTCTGGGTCTTTCCTACTGGATTTTTTTGTTTCCTAATGCACCAATTGTACAGTGGGTACGAAAAGTATTTAGCCCCCTTTAAATTTTTCACTCTTTGTTTCATTGCAGCCATTTGCTAAAAGCAAAAAAGTTCATTTTATTTCTCATTAATGTACACTCAGCACCCCATCTTGACAGAAAAAAAAACAGAAATGTAGATATTTTTGCAAATTTATTAAAAAAAGAAAAACTGAAATATCACAAGGTCATAAGTATTCAGACCCTTTGCTCAGTATTGAGTATAAGCACCCTTTTGAAATAGTACATCCATGAGTCTTCTTGAGAATGATGCAACAAGTTTTTCACATCTGGATTTGGGGATCCTTTGCCATTCTTCCTTTCAGATCCTCTCCATTTCTGTCAGGTTGGATGGTGAACGTTGGTGGACAGCCATTTTCAGGTCTCTCCAGAGATGTTCAATTGGGTTGAGGTCAGGGCTCTGGCTGGGCCAGTCAAGAATGGTCACAGAGTTGTTCCAAAGCCACTCCTTTGTTATTTTAGCTGTGTGCTTAAGGTCATTGTCTAATTGAAAGGTGAACCTTCTGTCCAGTCTGAGGTCCAGAGCACTCTGGAAGAGGTTTTCTTCCAGGATATCTCTGTACTTGGCCGCATTCATCTTTCCTTCAATTGCAACCAGTCGTCCTGTCCCTGCAGCTGAAAAACACCCCCATAGCATGATGCTTCCACCACCATGTTTCACTGTTGGCATTGCATTGGGCAGGTGATGAGCAGTGCCTGGTTTTCTCCACACATACCGCTTAGAATTGACGCCAAAAAGTTCAATCTTCGTTTCATCAGACCAGAGAATCTTATTTCTCATGGTCTGGGAGTCCTGCATGTGTTTTTTGGCAAACGCTATGTGGGCTTTCATATGTCTTGCACTGAGGAGAGGCTTCCTTCGGGTCACTCTGCCATAAAGCCCCAACTGATGGAGGGCTGCAGTGATAGTTGACATTGTGGAACTTTCTCTCTACTGCATCTCTGGAGCTCAGCCACAGTGATTTTTGGGATCTTTTTTACCTCTCTCACCAAGGCTCTTCTCCCACGATTGCTCAGTTTGGCTGGACGGCCAGGTCTAGGAAGAGTTCTGGTCTTCCCAAACTTCTTCCATTTAAGGATTATGGAGGCCACTGTGCTCTTAGGAGCTCTGAGTGCTGCAGAAATTCTTTTGTAACCTTTTCCAGCTCTTTGCCTTGCCACAATTCTGTCTCTGAGCTCCTTGGGCAGTTCCTTTGACCTCATGGTGTAGAAGATGGTGGGATACTCTAAGTCTGAAATTTTACAGGAATATGTTTCTAAAATCATAATTTTTAGATGCAGTTTTTCACAGATTGTTGATCCTTTAAGCATCTTTGCTTCTGAAAGACTCTACTTCTTTAGCATTTTCTTTATACACAGAGTCATGTAACTTAATTGAAAATTGACCATCCAGCTGAGCATATTATTCTGTGTGGGATACATTCACTATTCACATCACATGCCATCTGTTTTATAGCAGCCGTGCACTGTTATTACAGGCTATAATAACATTGCATGGTAATTATAAAACACATACTGTACAATATAAATAGTTAAGGGGTCACAATGCTTGCAAAAGCACAATACCTTTAAAGAGTTGATCAGCAGGGGCCTCTCTTAGACTGTTAGGACCCTGCAAATCAGCTGTCTCCCACAGCACACAGTTCTCAGTATTGTTTACATGTCGGGCGCTGTGCTGCTCACTCATCATATTCTTGATAACTGCAGTTGTGGATACTAAAGCTGTATCCCTTTCGAGTATCTGAGATACTACTGCAGCACCCATAACTATCAAGAATTCGCTGTAAGGAGGAGGTAGGGGCCTCCGGACAAAAGTTTGTACCAGGGCCCACAAGACTTTAGTTACACCACTGGGTGGTTGGAATCCTCAATAACTGTATAGGTGGTGGTGGGGTACTCAGTATTACACTTGATGAATGTGGCACACAACATGTTAGAGAGGATATTTGGTGAAAATGATACCAGAAATGTGGAGCATTTTACTTGATAAATCTCCACCATTGTATGTGCTGGCTGGCTTGTATGTATATGAAAAACTCAGATGATGTGTGAGTCTGATCTCTGACTCAGTCAGGTATCAGACAACTTTGTGTCAGACAACTTTTTATCAGACTCATACATACAATGTATCTTCTACTGCTGAGTGTGAGCAGTGAGTTCACTCAGAGGTCAGGCATCCTGGCCAATCACAGTGTAACATTGTATGGGCTTCATACTGACTGCTGACTTGTGACTCAATCACAGATGAAAGTCAGAGAACATCTGAGGTTTTCAACCAGCCCAGAAACTGCACAGTGTGAATGGGACCTGTTTAGATGCCATTCACTATGCTGTGCCAGTAAATTTCCACAAGTTAGCCACTGGCAAATTTGTAGATAGCCCAGGGGGATTTCACTGGGATTTGATATTTTGGCCATTAATGTCCTTTCTCACCAAATCCATGACGTGTTTTTTTTTTTTTTTAGCGGACAGAATAACGCGGGGTGCAGGCATTAACCGTGCGTTATTTTTTAACATTAATGTCTATGGCTAACAAAGTAACGGGCGGTCGTCCGTTATATTGTTGGGTTTTTTCTGCGTATGCTCAGAAAAAAAGAACAAAAAAATAAGCAAAAACGGAGAGCCTAAAAAACGGACACATTAACATCAGTTACGGTCTGTTATGATAGGTGTCCATTTTTTTTTTTTACAGACCCTATCAGAACAGACATACAACAGTAGTGTGAACGCCCCCTAAGGGAGCAGTAAACAGGAAGTATTATTTAGGATAAGTAAAAGTCAGAAATGTCTGTACCTATTGATGCACTGAAATGATTCTTCTGCCAATATTGTGAGGACTGAGGTCTGAAGAGTCTGAAGCCCCTGTAAAGTACAGTTATATAGGGGGCGGACCTCATCTGTTGGCCAATCAGAAACTGCAGATGTCAGTGTCAGAATCAAAGTCAGAGTCAGAATCAAAGTCAGAATCAAAGTCAGAGTCAGAATCAAAGTCAGAGTCAGAATCAAAGTCAGAATCAAAGTCAGAGTCAGAATCAAAGTCAGAGTCAATGTCAGAGTCAGAATCAAAGTCAGAGTCAATGTCAGAGTCAGAATCAAAGTCGTCAGAATCAAAGTCAAAGTCGTTGTCAGAATCAAAGTCAAAGTCACTGTCAGAATCAAAGTCAAAGTCAGGTGTCACTGTTGTAAACTGCTATTAATCTGATGTTTGACACTGATATCTGAGGATGTCCTAATATGGACACTGTACAAATTGCTGTTATGGCAGTAGTGTTTCATTTAAGTAAACATATAATATCCATTTATTGTTATTTCTGCTTATTTTTGTCTACTTCCATCACCTCCTACCACCCGTTTTGCTTGAGGCTCATCCAGAAACATAGAATGTTTTTAAGCATGATTGTTTACTAGTTTGGGATGCAATATTTTACAATTAGGGATGTAGTTAACATTTTCCTCTTGACAATAACTAAATATTATCCTGACATTTGCTTCTGCTCTTTTGGATTAAACAGCTAATCTACTGTTGGCAACTCTTCTTAAGCATGCTTGTGTATTTTGTTGATGGCTGTCCATGGTGTTTTAGGTAACCATCCAAATAGTGCTGCTCTGCAAAAGGTCACAAGTGCCAAAAGTTATTCGTATCAAAGTAGTACATTCTTCAGCCTTGTATTACACAAAGTATTGAATATTGAATTGGTGATGCATACAAGCAAATTAGGTCAATGACCTATTCATTTGGTAGTTATCATGTCCTCAAAGTGAACCTATCATTTTAATTATTTATAAAAGTGTAATTGTCACTTCATATATGTTTGATTTGTGTAGGGAAATGGATTTTAGGCATTTTTTTTTTTTATTTATCTCATTTGAGGGTTTTGTCAACTTTTGTTAAAAAAAAAAAAAAAAGTTTTCCCTTAGCAATGCTCTAAATTTGTGCTGGTAAGAAAAATCATTCTCAGGCCACATGTTGCAAAAACACTGCATTTTACATTACCTACAAAGTGGATGGGATTCTGACCAATCCCATCCACACATTGCAGAAAAAAATCTGCAGCGGAATCGCAGCATGTCAATGATACTTACGGAAATGCTGGTGTTTTCCGTATAGGTATAATAGAGACAGAAAATCTGTAGAGGAAAACTCTGCTGACTTTCTGTAAAAAAAAGCTGCAGAAAAAAACGTGGTGCGTTTCCGCCACAGTCTTTTCTGCAGCCTTTTTTGGCCTTAGCCTCAGTCTACCTCTCCTCTCCCTGCCCACTGCCTACATATATGTGTACAACAACATTTGACCCTTGTTTACTGTAAAACTAATGTTTCTCCCTGCCTCCCTGTGTTTTACTTTGACTGCCAGTGCTGATCACTGACAGTTCAGCTCTCCTTTCTCTCTAGCATACTCACTACATTATATGCATTTACATAGGCAGCAAGCAGAGAAAGTAAAGGCAGAGAAATGTTTATTATGGCTTTTTTTTTTTACATTTATTTTGCAGTTATTTTCAAACAACTCAAAAACTGCATAAAGAGTTGTCATTTAAAATTTTTTTTACCCCCTGCCATGACAAATTTAGGATTTTCATTTTTTATTTCTATGTTCCAATAGCTATAATTTGAATGTTTTCCATAGATGTGTAAGTGCTTGTTTTCTGCAGGACAAGTTGTATTTTTTAATGGTACCTATGTATGACTCTGAAGCTACCATTGGGAGTCTACTGAGCTCTATCTATACATTCAACCCTATATTATGACATATACAGTACAGTGCAAAAGTTTTAGACAGGTGTGGAAAAATGTTGTAAGTAAGAATGATTTCTTGTTTTTGTCAATTAATAAAATCAAGTGAATAAACAAAAGATCAATATTTGATATAGGTATGACCTCCCTTTAATATGTGTGACCTCCCTTTGGAGGATGAATCTTGGAAGTGATGATATGGCTCCCACAGAGCCCTAATGTCAACATTAATTCTGTCTGAGATTACACAGATAGACCAAAAGATTTGCACAGACCTACAATCTTCCTGCTGAGTTCCTTCAAAAAAGTGTACCTAAAAAAATTATGCTGTTTTGGAAGGCAAAGGGTGGTCATACCAAATACTGATTTGATTTAAATATCTCTTTTGTTCATTCATTTTACCCGCTCTGGCTGCAGCCATTTTTCTATTTTCTTTTTTTACTCCCCTCCTTCCAAAAAGAATAATTTTTTTACACGTCTGTTTTGAGAACACATTGAATCCAATATATCTATTCACATTTTGTTTTTTTTGACAGTCCATTTTTAACGGTCGTCATATAAACTGACATGTACTATATTTGTCCATTTGAATGGAAACACAGACCAAATAGAAATCAATGGATCCATTTTTAATTGATGTAAAACGGATTGGCGTCTGTGGGTTGGGTCAAAAAAGAAAGATCAATGAAGTGCATCCGTTTTTTTTCACTGATGCAAAACAGATGATACTTGGCCATCAAAAATTGAAAAATAGAAAGGAACAGAAGCAAAACAGTTTTTTATGTACTTTAAATCCGTCAAAAATGTTACTGTCGTTTGGAAGAGGCTTTATTCACACAACCATGCCATTTTTCACAGATCTAATATCTGTTCAACAAAAAACAAAAGTAAATAACCTTATATAATGGTTAAGCAGTGGCTACAATACGGTATATATTTTTTTCAGATTAACAACAATCTATCACACTGTGTATTTGTTGGTGAGCAGAGTAGAGAATAAAAAAAAACCATTAAGAAGTATTTTTTTTTTTCAGATTAGTGCATGCTAGACATGAACAAAAAAAATTTCACTAACAAGATTATTTTGTCAGCAAAAAGTATGATTAAAGACTGTGTATACAGATGAAACTGCTCTATAGCACAAGAGATGTTATTGGCAATTACAGGGTTAACTGTACTTTCTGTATGTCTGCAATTTTGTATTAGAGCAGGAATGCAGCAGTTTCCAGCTCAAACAGCAGCACAGCTATGCCCTTACTCCTGTATATTGATTTCTATAATTAATCTGTCTGTGTAATTGCTTGAAACTGACTAAATTCCTATTGCTTTCAAGCTTTTCAGCACAGTGCTCTGTATGAAGCACTGACATAAATTACAGACCCTACACTATATCCATCATTACAGCAACTAGCTTCTGGTGATGCTTGGAGCACCTTATATACAGTGCCTTGCGAAATTATTTGGCCCCCTTGAACTTTTCAACCTTTTGCCACATTTCAGGCTTCAAACATAAAGATATAAAATTTTAATTTTTTTGGTGAAGAATCAACAAGTGGGACACAATCGTGAAGTGGAACAAAATTTATTGGATATTTTAAACTTTTGTAAAAAATAAAAAAACTGAAAAGTGGGGCGTGCCAAATTATTTGGCCCCCTTAAGTTAATACTTTGTAGCGCCACCTTTTGCTGCGATTACAGCTGCAAGTCGCTTGGGGTATGTCTCTATCAGTTTTGCACATCAAGAGACTGAAATTCTTGCCCATTCTTCCTTGGAAAACAGCTCGAGCTCAGTGAAGTTGGATGGTGAGCGTTTGTGAACAGCAGTTTTCAGTTCTTTCCACAGATTCTCGATTGGATTCAGGTCTGGACTTTGACTTGGCCATTCTACCACCTGGATACGTTTATTTGTGAATCATTCCATTGTAGATTTTGCTTTATGTTTGGGA
The DNA here is from genome assembly GCA_947044405.1 of Leptodactylus fallax. Classification (NCBI taxonomy): domain Eukaryota; kingdom Metazoa; phylum Chordata; class Amphibia; order Anura; family Leptodactylidae; genus Leptodactylus; species Leptodactylus fallax. Next base: position 1,618,355 of record CAMRHE010000111.1, on the reverse strand, counting down.
TCATTGTCTTGTTGGAAGATAAATTTCCGTCCCAGTCTCAGGTCTTTTGCATACTCCAACCGTTTTTTTCCAGAATGGTCCTGTATTTGGCTCCATCCATTTTCCCATCAATTTTAACCATCTTCCCTGTCCCTGCTGAAGAAAAGCAGGCCCAAACCATGATGCTGCCACCACCATGTTTGACAGTGGGGATGGTGTGTTCAGGGTGATGAGCTGTGTTGCTTTTACGCCAAACATATCGTTTTGCATTGTGGCCAAAAAGTTCAATTTTGGTTTCATCTGACCAGAGCACCTTCTTCCACATGTTTGGTGTGTCTCCCAGGTGGCTTGTGGCAAACTTTAAACGAGACTTTTTTATGGATATCTTTGAGAAATGGCTTTCTTCTTGCCACTCTTCCATAAAGGCCAGATTTTTGCAGTGTACGACTGATTGTTGTCCTATGGACAGACTCTCCCACCTCAGCTGTAGATCTCTGCAGTTCATCCAGAGTGATCTTGGGCCTCTTGGCTGCATCTCTGATCAGTCTTCTCCTTGTTTGAGATGAAAGTTTAGAGGGACGGCCGGGTCTTGGTAGATTTGCAGTGGTCTGATACTCCTTCCGTTTCAATATGATCGCTTGCACGGTGCTCCTTGGGATGTTTAAAGTTTGGGAAATCTTTTTGTATCCAAATCCGGCTTTAAACTTCTCCACAACAGTATCATGGACCTGCCTGGTGTGTTCCTTGGTCTTCATGATGCTCTCTGCGCTTTAAACAGAACCCTGAGACTATCACAGAGCAGGTGCATTTATACGGAGACTTGATTACACACAGGTGGATTATATTTATCATCATCAGTCATTTAGGAGAACATTGGATCATTCAGAGAGCCTCTCTGAACTTCTGGAGTGAGTTTGCTGCACTGAAAGTAAAGGGGCCGAATAATATTGCACGCCCCACTTTTCAGTTTTTTAGTTTTTACAAAAGTTTAAAATAACCAAAAAATTTCGTTCCACTTCACAATTGGGTCCCACTTGTTGTTGATTCTTCACCAAAAAATTAAAATTTTATATCTTTATGTTTAAAGCCTGAAATGTGGCAAAAGGTTGAAAAGTTCAAGGGGGCCGAATACTTTCGCAAGGCACTGTATTGTGAGGTGTGCACCTACCTATTAGCTGTGAGGCTATCAACTGATGTCAGGTTGTCCTAGAATGTCACACTGTGAGTCAGTGACTCATATACATGTGGCAGCTGTCAATTTAGTTAATCTGTGACAAATTGTCATTTGTTCAGTTGTGTTAAAAATCGAACAATTTTGAATATTTGGGTCGAATCCAGTTTGTGATGATGTGGTTTGCCATCTCTAATATTAAATCATTAAAATTAATGGTAATTTGTGTATGCCCTATGAACCCATTACCTGTTTAAAGTTTGTTTGCATCTGACTGTTGGAGAGATGTGTGAATATGTGTGTGTGATTTCTACTAAATCCATTTAAATCAGAAGTGGTGTCAGTGTGTTTCTGGGGTGCATGAACTGTATTGGGTAGTTATTTATGCTAAATTTGCAGCCTGAGTGAAAGGTTAGTGCAAGATTGGGTGAGTCGAGTGAATTAACCCGACAGCTGTACCCACGTTACGTGCTAGGACAGTCTGTACATGACAACCATATTTAGGCCGAGGCCCCACATTGCGGAAACGCAGCTTTTTTTGTTGCAGATTTTGCTGCGTTTTTTTGAGCCAAAGACAAGAATGGCTTCAAAAGGAATGGGAAATATAAAGGAAGTTCTTATACTTCTCCCTTCTGCTTAATCTAGTCCTGGCTTTGGCTCAAAAAACCGTAGCAAAATCAGCAACAAAAAAAGCTGTGTTTCTGCAAAGTGGGGCCTTAGCCTTCCTTACTATTACAATGAATGTTTGCAAGGTGTTAATGATATTGTTCCACTATAGATAAGTTATCATTCTTTATTTTCTTTATTTTTCTGCCAAGTTGGCAAATTACATTTTACTTCAGATACATCTCTCAAATCCTTGGATGTTCTGATCTGTAAATGTGGTGTGCTGTGGGATATGTCAAACTGAAGAATCAAAATAACCTTCTTTGATTTGAAAAGAACCATCCTAAACAAATGTTGAAATCCTTATCTAAAGGTCAGTTATTGTTATTAAATTGCAGATTGTGAGTGATGCTGAGGTTGTTCACTGGCAAGACAGACAAGATACTTGATAAATAAAGCGTTCCACCAAAAGCTCTTTAAAAATTGCAAGGTGTCAAGAGCAGAGAACTGAGTTACCAAATTATTTTAACCTACAGTAAATACTCGAAAAATAAAAATCAATTTATTCTTTTTGCAAAAAAAATTAAAAAACACAGTCCCAACAATAGAGTTTTGGGACCGTTAGGATATTACCACCAATAATAACAATACAATGTTTCCACAATCTGTAGTTCTACTTAGCACAAATCTTTAGGCTGAGGCCCCACATTGCAAAGATTCTGCGGCAAAAAACGTTGTGTTTTACAGTACCTGCAAAGTGAATGGGACATAAGCCTAAGGCTGAGGTCCCATGTTGCGGAAATACAGCTTTATTTTGTTGCAGATTTTGTTGCGGTTTTTTGAGCCAAAGCCAGGAGTAGCTGGAGCAGAAGGTAGAAGTATAAGAACTTCCTATATTTTTCCCATTCCTTCTGTAGCCACTCTTGGCTTTGGCTCAAAAAACCGCAACAAAATCTGCAACAAAAAAAGCTGCGTTTCCGCAACGTGGGGCTTCAGCCTTAAAGCGTTTTCCAGTATTTTCAGAAGTCAATTTCCTTTGTCTCTTATGCTTCACAGTTCTCCAGGTACATGACAAATGGCCTTCCACATCATTATTTGCTATGTGATATATTTCTACATAGTGGTACACTATACACCTTGTGCTCGAAAAATTGAATGAACAACACAAAGCTGTCAAAGAGTGCCTTACGTATATAACAACAACAAGTGGCAAGAGATGTGTCTATGAAGGTCAGACTTTGGAAACCCATCAAGGATACTTGTCCCATCCAGAGGCCTAAAGAGGCCAATCATTTATGTCATACCACCCACACTTAGTTTAAGGAGATGCTTACTATAGTTGCAAAATGGGTATAAAGACAATATTTTTCTAATGATATGTCATGGTGCTATGCAACCAGGTTACTAGATCAGGGTGTCTGTGTGTAAAATAACGTCCGTAAATTGTAAAATTCTTTACAATTGAATGAAATCCTTACTCACGTGTTGACCCCTAAGGTAACATTATTGGAGGACTCAGCTTCTTATAAAACGTGGAGATTTATTGAAGCCTTCATGGAAAAACAGATACATGGAAAACTTCCAGCATAACAGAAACATCGGTCAATGTCTTATATCATAGGTGAAGTGTAGTGTTAGGATTCTTCAAGGTGGTTCTCTTGCATCATCTTGGCTCATGCTTATTCATCAATGTGTGTTGGTCTTCTGCAGGACGATTCTGCCATTCTTCCAGGGTCTTAGGGGAAGTAGACACAGGTCGGAAGAGAGAGACACCCAAAGTGAGGGACAGAGACAGATCCCACCACCGAGTGTGAGACCCAGACATGTGTGTCTGTCAATCCTTTATATTCATGAGAGGGGGTGTTTCCCAACATCCTTATACTTTCTACTACTGTATTTGGACAATACTAAAATAGTCATATCCCATCCACACCCATGCACCATAAGTTACAAGATTTACAAGGTTTTGAATATTGTAGAATAATATTATTTAACACTGTGCAGAAGTGTTTTTTTGTGTGTATAGATTATTAGAAGGGCCATATATACACACATGGACAAAATTGTTGGTACCCCTCGTTTAATGAAAGAAAAACTCACAATGGTCACAGAAATAACTTGAATCAGACAAAAGTAATAACATATAAAAATTCTATGAAAATGAACAAATGAAAGTCAGACATTGCTTTTCAACCATGCTTCAACAGAATTTTTAAAAAAGAGAAAACTCATGAAACAGGCCTGGACAGAAATGATGGTACCTTTAACTTAATATTTTGTTGCACAACCTTTTGAGGCAATCACTGCAATCAAACAATTCCTATAACTATCAATGAGACTTCTGCACCTCTCAACAGGTATTTTGGCCCACTCCTCATGAGCAAACTGCTCCAACTGTCTTGGGTTTGAAGGGTGCCTTTTCCAAATGGCATGTTTCAGCTCCTTCCAAAGATGCTCAATAGGATTTAGGTCAGGGCTCATAGAAGGCCACTTCAGAATAGTCCTATGTTTTCCTCTTAGCCATTCTTGAGTGTTTTTAGCTGTGTGTTTTGGGTCATTATCCTGGTGCAAGACCCATGACCTGCAACTGAGACCAAGCTTTCTGACACTGGGCAGCACATTTCTCTCTAGAATCCCTTGATAGTTTTGAGATTTCATTGTACCCTGCACAGATTCAAGACACCCTATGCCAGATGCAGCAAAGCAGCCCCAGAACATAACAGAGCCATAACATAACACACAACATATAGTTTGGCATATTCCAGTCTGGCTTTTTTATGATTTGTTTTCAAAAATGATGTCCTCCTTGGTCATCTCCCATGAAGTCCACTTTGGCTCAAACAACGGCGGATGGTGCGATCTGACACTGATGTTGGTTGAGCTTGAAGTTCACCTTTAATCTCTTTAGAAGTTTTTCTGGGCTCTTTTGTTACCATTCGTATTATTTTTCTCTTTAATTTGTCATCAATTTTCCTCCTGTGGCCACATCCAGGGAGGTTGGCCACAGTCCCATGCATCTTAAATTTCTGAATAATATGTGCAACTGTAGTCACAGGAACATCAAGCTGCTTGGAGATGGTCTTATAACCTTTACCTTTAACATGCTTGTCTAGAATTTTCTTTCTAAGCTACTGAAACAACTCTTTCCTTTGCTTTCTCTGGTCCATGTTGAGTGTGGTACTCACCATGTCACCAAACAGCACAGTGAGTATCTGTAGCCCTATATACAGGCCCACTGACTGATTACAAGATTGTAGACACCTGTGATGCTAATTAGCGGATGCACCTTGATTTAACATGTCCCTTTGGTCACATTATTTTCAGGGGTACCATCATTTCTGTCCACAAAGTTTTTCTCTGCGTACTTTCTTTCCCTATTATACCTATACAGAAAAGGCCAGCGTTTCCATAGGTATAATTGACCAAGCTTTCTGACACTGGGCAGCACATTTCTAGAATCCCTTGATAGTCTTGAGATTTCATTGTACCCTGCACAGATTCAAGACACCCTGTGCCAGATGCAGCAAAGCAGCCCTAGAACATAACAGAGCCTCCTCCATGTTTTAATGTAGGGACAGTGCTCTTTTCAAGATCTGCTTAATTTTTCTGTCTGTGAACATAGAGCTGATGTGCCTTTGCCAAAAATTTCGATTTTTGTCTCATCTGTCCATAGGACATTCTCCCAGAAGCTTTGTGGCTTGCCAACATGTAGTTTGGCAAATTCCAGTCTGTCTTTTTTAAGTTATTTCTCTGACCATTGTGGTTTTTTCTTTCATTAAACAAGGGGTAACAACAATCTTGTCCACGTATGTATATAGGATGTATTGGATGGATGATATGCGACAAAATAAATATCATTAAGAAATATCCTTTATTGCTACAGAGACTTAAACCAAAAATACACATTTGGACTGGCAACCCACCCACCTACATAATTATCCCTTGGTTGTGCTTTTGGGAAATGGCTTATATGCTATGTTTCCAAACCCATCCAATTACACCTATCTATTTCCCTCTGCAATTATTGTTTTTTTCCTTTTCCAGATCTGAAAATTAATTTACCATGACATTCTATTCATGACATGCATATCAGCCTCCATTGGAAATCTGTGAAATGATCCTTGAGCTGTTTAGATATATCCACAACACTGAGGCCTTATGCACATGTTGTGATGTTTTTAACGGATCTCATGCCTGTTAAAAATGGATATACATTGCATCCATTCTGTTCTGTTTTTGATGGCCAAGTGTCATCTGTTTTGCATCAGTTTTTAACTGTCAGTGAAAAAAATGGATGCATTTCATTGGTCTTTTTTTTTTTGACCCAACCCACTGATCCATTTTCAACAGACGTAAAATGGATGTCAGTCTGTTTTACATCAGTTAAAAAACCAAACCATTGATATATATTCGGTCCGTGTGTTCATGAAAATGGACAAAGATAGTGCGTGGCAGTTTTTCTGATGGTTGTGAAAAACAAACCGTCATAAAAACGGACTTTGAGTTTAAATGTGTTCTCAAAACAGATGTGTGACAAATGTTGCAAAAAAGTCCGTCATCCATTTTTCATTGTTGTGTGAATATACTCTAAATGTCTTCATTATACTGATGTTCTACAGCATTACTTTATCATGAGGACTGTGAAAGTTACATATGATAAAGCTGTTGTAACTTATCTTAGTGCTTGCTTACCCCTTTCTCTCTCCTCCACCCTCCCTCCCCTTCCTTATTTCATGTATTACAGAAAAACTTAATAGAAACAGGGTTTTTTTTTTTTTTTTTCTTAAATCAAGCATTTATTTACAAATTAATTACTTTATGGTGGTCTTTGAGTGTTCTTAATGTTACAAAAAGTATTGATACTCTATTATAAAATGGGGCCTCATTGTCATTCTGAAATTATTCATAATTATTAATACCTATTCTGTGAATGATACTGAATACATTTTATATAGTGATTTAGAGGCATTAGACAAAAAGCTCATCTTTACATAATGAGATTGATTACCACACAACTGGTCATCCCTCAAAAACGGTGCAACATAAAAAATAATGACTTTCACCAGTGGTGTGGAAAGAGGCAAATGGGGTGTAACATGTCATAAATCTCTGCAATAACTTTATTACCTAGCTAGAGCATTTCGATTTTACCACTGCTGTAGAAAAGCAAAACATGCTGTACATAATGAAACTTTAAAAGAAACATAATGATAATAATAATAATAATAATAATAATAATAATAATAATAATAATAATAATAATAATAATATTAATATTAATAATAATAATATACAGTAAATAGAATCACAAAATGAAAAAAAATATCACAAGGTACACAATAAATAAATCTACTATGGAGAACAAAATAGATTGCAATCTAGATATTTAATATGATCACTAAAATGATATTGATTTGCTTATGATAAGGGCAAAGACAACCTCCTCTAGCAGCCTAAGATAAACATTTTTGTTGTGCTGCTGAAAATAGATGGTTTTACATATAAAAACATATACAGCTTTTAGATGTAAGAGTACATTTTAAGACAGTTTTAATATAAAATGCCAAAAATCTAGATGACTCCATACAGACTTTTTTTTAAAATTTAGTTAATATAGAGAATGAAAATAGCCTAGAATCCTTACATATTAGTTAAATTTTATAAGATATCATCTCCAAAACATGCAAAAATGTAATTTTTTTCACGGCCATTTTGCACCCGAGGGATGCCCACTTTCAGGGATCCTTCATACATTTTAGTCTATGAGGGGATCCCTGAAAATGGAAAAAAATAGAGCATGACCTATATTTTGACAGTTGATTGCAACAGACCATCAAAATATTGGTCTTGAATAATCCCCATTTAGAGACAGTGAAATGAATGCGGTTGTGTGACAGCAGTTAAAAAAAGGGCCATCACATAGCCAATATTCACCTGTTTCTGCAGAGCTGAGTTGATATGCTGGGCTCTGGTGACCGACTTCCTTTATGCAATCTATTCATCACAAGTTAACTTCAAAATATAAGGATAAAATTAGATACAAATGACAAAATTTTATTTGGTCCTTTATACTTCAATTAAATTAACTTAAAGACTTTAAAAACTTTAAGAAGAAGATTTTTCACCACCTTTACCAACTCTAACTCTTTGTCTCATTCAATAGGTATTGATCCACTGATTCTAGTATAGTTGAAATTTTTTTCTCTAGCCCCACCATTCCCGAGCAATCATTGCTGTTAGTTTCAGCACAATCATGCTCTCTGCTGTCAATTGAGTTGTCCTTGTGTTTGTACTCCAGCACAGGTGGATTTGAAAGATGCAGTGAGTTGGAGTTAGTGGAAGTGGTAAAAGGTCCTCTTTAAACAAACAAGACTATAATTATAGGAGATTCAGAGGTAACTTTACACTTTTTATTTCTAATACATTGATTACATTCCCAGTAACACAACCTTTTTCCATATAATGTAGAAATTATATGGGTTTTCTATAACTAGTAGATTAGAGAGAGGTAGACTGTTGTTTGTTGGGCATGTTTCTACTAAAACCAGATTTTCATATAATTATTTATTTATTTATTTTCAAATAAGGAAATTGTATCTCTGATATTTTGTTGATTGCTGCAAAGTCAGTCTGCTGTTGCCTTTATTCCCCATTACTTGACCTTTATATTTATATATACAATTTGAAAAAAAAGATGAAATATTGCATCATAAAAATTAAAGAAAAACTACATGTAGCATCTATATTGTTTCAAAAGACTGCATGTCCTAGAACCCATTAGTAATATGTTATATTTACTATTGGAGTTATTTCACATCTTAGGTATTTTAGGTATACCATTATACAATTTATTTGCTGTTTGTAAACAATGAAGTGATATATGATATATTGGTATTTTCAGATACGTAAAAGGGGTTGTCCAGTTTCAAACCAATACTAAGAGACTCATAGCACAGATGGTATTATTTTTTTATTTATTTAGCTTACTTGTATTCCGTAGCGCTTTACAGACATTGTCAGTCAATGTCCCATATAAGGCTCACAATCTACATTTTTACCATTCAAAACATAAACATAAAATATAAGAATATATATCTAAGAATATGACGTTGACTTCCGCCACACCGACTGAATAACGGGGTGCGTTGTTAGGAAGCTGATCCCTACTCTAGAACAAGGTTGATAATTACTGGACTGACGTTAGTTATTATAGGAATAGGGTTCTGGTCAAGCACATCCCTCACCCTCGTACGTTACTCCCAGTCTACTGGTGGACAGAGTGTGGTGTACCAGGTCCCACTAGTTCCCCCATCAACAGGTGTAGTGGCACATAAGACCATAAGCACCCTCTCACATAATTACAAGAGGCTGCCGTGATAGATCTCTGTCTAGGACATTCCATGGTACTGTTGGTATGTCTGAAGACCACATAGGAAATCTCCTAGCGGGGTACCCATCACTCCGCATATATCCGATGGTAACTCCTACAGTCTATATGGTGCAAAACAAGAACATCTTGCACCCGACAGGCTATATAGGTTATAATCGACTCTAGAAACTAAATGTAGCTCAATGAATTTCCCCTTTTCTGTGATTTATAAGGGTTCATCAGGAGCTGTCTACTATTCAAGTTGATGTCTAACTAGTCTGTGGCCTAATCAGTAATAGAGAACAATAGAGAGTGCAGTAATAACTGCAGTTCTAGAGCTCCAAAGGTGAGCTCCAGGACTTAGAATAGCGAAGTGAAGTAAAGTGATATATGGTGAAGTGAATTGATATATGGTATATTGGTATTTTCAGATATTTAAATGGATTGTCCAGTTTCCAACCAATACTAAGACAAATGTTATTGTTTGTATATTGAAAAGTTCTACATATAATTATAATATAATTTATTTATTCATTCCAAGACCTATACTTTTTTATTTTATTTTTTTTTTGTTTTGTTTTTTTTGCAGGACAAATTGTGGTGTTTTTAAAAAAAAACAAAAAAAAAACGCTGCATTTCTGCAGTTTGGGGCCTTAGCCTTATCACATTGATTAACTTTTTTTTGCGACGCAGAAACCCTTTTTTGTACTTTCCAAATCCTATAACTTAATTTTTTTTTTTTCAGCTGAATTGTGTTGGAGCTTTTTTTTTTTCTTTTTTTTAGTAGGAAGACCTGACAGTTTTATTGATGCCTTTTGGGGAACTTAACACTTTTTCAATTACTTTATATATCATTTTTCAGTGGCTATCAGACAAAAAAAAAAAAAGCTATTCTGAGATAATTTTTTAATCTTTATAAGGGATTATTAACACGGATCGACATCCATTTTACGTTAAAATGGATCAGTGGTTTGAGTCAAAAAAGAAAGAATATATTTCACAGCAAAGTGGACAGACTCTAAAACATAACTTTTAATCCAAAATTATAAAAGCATAGGTACCCAAATAGGCTCACATAAACAATGGTAATAAAAGACCCCTCATTAGAAAACAGGGGAGTTATTTCTACAGATTACCAATCTGTTGTAGTGGGATACACTTTGCAGTACCATTGCCAGTAGGCACTAATTCACATTATAATAGAGACCCAGTGGTCCCACAGTGTCAAATGGCTTCATCCAGTACCGCAACTAGATCTCATGCATATATAATCAATCACAGGAATGTTGTACTCTGTTTAACATCCTATAAAGGTATATATAATGCATAGAAATACAGAACAATCAGAAAAAGATGGGTTAGATCTCACCACTCTGATGTCTTGAAATCAGAATACATAAGATGTCTCCATTCACCATGGTCTAGTGGGGGGATCAAAAAACGTATTGGTTATCAAGGTGAATGATTGACCCTTACTTTAAACAGGTCCCTATTCCCCAGAGACTCCTGCCCTTACAAGGGCAGTCCACAGCTTACCCTCTGGAACAAACTTAGTCCTACACCTGATCACAGACTGAGCATGTAGCAGTGCAGCTCAGGTTACTAGATGGGAGGGACAACTTCAGCTGTCTAAAACTGTGGCTTTAGATGATGAAAGGTGTAGGGAGAGTAAGTTTGTTCCAGAGGGTCAGCTGTAGATCCAGCTCTTATCCCTATTCTGCCAGCATTTTCGCCCACGGTCGGCCGCGACCGGATGCTGATGCAGTGCATTGGCATTCCGTCGCAGTTTCTCACTGCTGATTAGGCCCAGATGAAGGGGGCTAATCAGCAGGGAGTTTTGAGCTGCAGACTCCGTGGCTGAATCAGCTGTGGAATCCGCGGCAAGATCGAGCAGTATACTTATTTTTTCCGCATCCTGCTGCGATCTCTGCCTCACATTGAAAACAATGGCAGACGGATTCCAGGTGGTATCTGCCCCAGATTCGGAGGGTAAAATTGACCCCCAAATTCACGTCAAATTCCGCCGTGTGAACATACCCTTAGAATTATCAGGAGAGGATGCTTATGGACCAATCGGTCCTGAAAGGGTCTGCCTCTATGGAAAGATGCTGATGGTTTCTGTGTAATAATTTTGTTTAAGTCAGGATCAAGTTTTAGAATTCCCCAATACAAATTTAAAATTCTCAATACGTCCATGGTTCAATTATCATATGTACCGATAATACATAGTTCCTGTTTCTCAGATTTAGGGATATGTGGATTCAGAAGGTTCAGGCGATCCTGAGTTCCTACAAAATGGCATGCTTGTAGAAGCACATCCCTTGGGTATCCCTGTCTCCTGAATCTATCTTCTAGTTCATCTGATGCATATTGGAAACCACTAAATGAAAAGAAGTTTCTCATCCAGAGAAATTGGCCCTTGGGAATACCCATTCTGAGGGCCAAGGGATAATGACTTTCTTATGAAAGTAATCTATTTGTGGACATTTCATTCCAGAAAATAGATGTGGTAATCTCCCCATTGTCCTCTATTTGGATAGTTTAACCCAGGACCATGATTTTTTTTGTGGGTCAGCTGTGGCTGTTAACCTCATGTTAATTTCATTTTTGTTCAAAGTAGACACAAAATCCCAGAACAATTCAGGGTGTCCTGTCCAGAAGATTAGGACGTTATCATGTATCTATGCCAGAGTGACACTGATAACATCCATCTCTCCTTTTGCTATGAGAATACAAAGCGTTGCTTCCTACAATGCATAAATAAGTTTGTAAAAGTGGGTGTGGCCAGGCTCCTCATTTCTTGTCCCGACCAACTGATGAAAAATGACCAAAGAGGAAATAGTTCAGTATCAGAATGTACTGGAGAAGAACCATGACCAATTGATTGTGTAATGCAAGATGGTTACCTCAAGATTTTCAGTAGTGGCGTATAGTCTCATACCTCTTATCATATAGTATGGAGCTATACAAAGCTTCTACATTCAAGCTGGCAATATAGATACCCTGTGGAAAATGGACACTGTTTGACATGGCCTAATATACAGAAGGCAGCTCTGGGGGCCTTCATTAATGTTGTTCGCAGGGGTGTTGATGCCTATAGGAGGGTGCCCCCATTCTTCCAAAATCCTTAGATGCCACTGTCGCTATTCGAGCAGAATAGGAGCAGGTGCGTGAATAGACAGCCAGGAGACCCCGCACTGTTTTGACACAATTGAAGTAGAAAGTCAATTGCATCGGAATAAGGCTCATTAGTGACTGACATAGAAAGTCGTCTATTTGTCAGTCACTAATGGGTGAAAGGACCTAATGTTATAGAAGGCTGACATGTTGCTGTCATCCAAACAATAGGTGAAACCGAATATATTTACTATGAAACATGCTTCATATAATTTGTATTTGTACCTGTTTTTAATGGATGGTTAAGTGTTATTGTTACTCACCTTCATCATTCCACCTCAGTAGGATTTGCATGTGGTCCAAGGTCCTCTTTCTTTCTCTTCTGAAAGTGCAATATTTCTTAGGATTTTTTTTACTATGGAACTGTGATGGCTTTGGCTGTGATACGAGTAGATACCTTTTTTCTGTGTGTCCAGACATACTGTAGCATTTATTTATCTATTTTCCTATACTGGATGCAACATGTGCCTTTTATCAACAATGTTGTAGAACTTTGCAATGTAGTTTGTGTTTCACTTTTCAGCATTTTCAGTAGCTTTCCTTTCAATAAGTACATTGAAATATTCATACTTACATCCAGACATTTGAAACTTGAATAGACCTAGTACTTTTAACACTTGATGGTTTGCCATAATATATGCAGTATCATAACGTAATATAATATAATATAATATAATATAATATAATATACTATACTATACTATACTATACTATACTATACTATACTATACTATACTATAATATAATGCAGCAGCATAACTTTTTCTCCTGATCTGACAAAATGAATCAGTATAGCGTACAGGTCTGTAGTGAGATATTCATACAAATTTAGATATGAAGCAAATCTAGTCTGACATATGTGATCTTTCAGTAGGAAATACAGTACTGCTTTTTCTGATCCAGTGTACTCCCGCTTACCAGTTTTCTCATAGACCAAAGTAAATATATTCACATGTGGTTTTATGAAAAAGTTTGCAAGTGAGACAAAATAATACTTGCATTTTTTCTTATGCATAAAGCAATCATAGCATTCCCTACTTAATGCATTAATATTCCAAACACCTTAAAAATATATTGTAAGTTTGTATAAAATGTCATATTTATGACCTCTGTTTTAATTAAAATTCTACTTCTCTTCTGCCTGACATATCATCTTGTACGTATTTTTAGCTGCAGATATGCACTCACTTTGTCCCTTTATGTCATTTGTGATGCATCATAGTGAAAAAATGAAAACCGATTTTGGCACCTAGGGTGGTGCTGTGCTAATGATTACTGGGGTATGTCAAAAAATACTTGCTTCCCACAGACATCATCTTTCAACCACTGGCTTACCACGCTGAGCCACTTATGAAAGTTGAAATCATGTCATTTAGAGAAATATCATATCTGACAAGGCAGAACTTCCAGAAGTATCAATCAAAGCAACATGGAGCTTTGCAATAACATAATATTGTGGCAACATATAAATGTGAATATAGGTCTTAGCTTTGTGTCTTTTTAGGTGTCATTTATAATTAACAGTGTTTAATTAAATAATGGTCATACAATTCCTTCCGTAAAGCATATATTATTATCAACATACATGTGCAATTAAATTAAATATTAACATGTGGATTTGTTATGTTAAGCTGATACATAATTGAAAAGATATTTTAGAGAAGTTAAAGTGTGTGTTCTGCAAATATGTACATTTTACATAATAGTCCATTTAAAATGAAATTATGTTAAAATCCAAAATAGTAACTGGAGTGAAAGGGACATCAGAAGAAGTAGAAGGGGAAATCTAAGAGGTAGCTGCACAGTAGCAGGTAACAAGGTATTTTTAGCTTACAGAAAAGTGGTTTTTGAAGTATAATATAATTTTATCTACCTGATGCAATGAACATTACACACGCACACACACACACACACACACACACACACACACACACTTACAGTATATAGAACACTTACACTTTTTATGCATGCTGTACAAACTAACTAGTTAGAGTTTCACTTTTTCCCATACAGAAATCAAAGTTGAATTTGTCATATCACTGTTCCAAATGCACACCATAGCTTTTTGAGTAAACCAATCATACAATATGACCTAAGTATATGTCAAGATAATCACTGTGGTTATGGCAGCTGTGCCTTTATGACCTGTCAAATGATATAGGGTTTAAAGGTTAGGCTCCATGAAAATGAGACAAGAAATCTAAAAAAGAAAAAAAAACTAAACAAGAAATCTGAACTTTAAAGAAATATCTATAACATGCCCCTTTCCAGAATTAAATTACAAATATTATTTGTGATAGCAAATAATGAGTGGATTGATAGAAATGAAGAGGACAAAATAAAAAAAAAAAAAAAAGAGTTTACTCCAAATTCAGGTGTCCTAGATCTATACTTTGTGCAATGGTCTATGTGGAGTTAAATAGGATGTCCCCTAACCTCTTCATTCTTTTAGTTCAGAAATAAGGAAATACTTTTATATTGCTCTTGTCAGTAAATAGTGTTGATAATTGTTTCATAGTTTATGTTGTGTGGTGTAATAATACTTGAAGAAGACCTATAATGGGAAATCTCAAACATCTGGTATGAAGCAGTAGCGAATTTTCCTCATTTTATGAGAAACACAAATATATTCCTGTCTCCAAATATCAATAAATAAAAAGTTGCACTGTGTGCAGATAGGGTAGTAAGTATGTTCATAGTAACAGCAGTAGTTATCATTAGTATAACTCCACACTGTTTTACTCTCCTGCAGTATCCAAATTCACTATAAAAGGTTAACTTATAGTAAACTTTGGTAGCACAAGAGAGCAAAAAGAGTGGAATTATACTGGAGATCTTTGGACTCTTATCACATTGGACTAATGTGATTGCTGTTACTATGGACATGTGAAGGGATGGATTTGTTATGGAACTGCCAATGGAGCAATTCCCAAAAATGCAGAAAACTGTCAGATCACCGAGAGCACTAGAACAAGCTACCTAAAGCTCACAAAGTTCTGGGAAATAGAGTTTAAGGTTGCTCACACAATTTCAGCAGAGCCTGGTTTGTCCTTGCAGAATCTGAGGCGCAGGATATAGCCTCAGAAGCTTAGTGCAAGAAATAGATGCACTACAAAACCAGAATCTAACAACTAACAAGGTAGGTCAAACCAGGAGAGCAGAATCAAACGGATAAATGTGTCCAGGCCAAGATCAAGTCAGAGAGGTCACAGTAAGGCAACCTTAAGGCAACAACTGCAAACAATGCTGCACACTGAGAATCCCAACACAATTTTTACTACCCTTTCTGTGCACAACTTTTCATTTACATTGAATGAGGAAGGTGGCCAACAATTATTTAACCCCTTCCCAACATCCGCTGTCATAATGCAAAGCTCAAAGCATGGGTGCTGTTATTTTTGGTTGGAGCACCGCCGCCCAGAACGATATCTGGCGAAGGCAATCCATTGCCTGGCATTCATTTTTATGACAGACTGCATAAATGATACAGGCTGCATACAAATTATGGTATTTTGCAATGCATTGCAATGCATTAGCATTGAAATGCATTGCATTACTGATCAGACCCCCAGGGGTTAAAGATCACGAGGGGATCTTATAAATCAAGTATTAAAAAAAATATACATACGTGGACAAAATTGTTGGTACCCCTCGTTTAATGAAAGAAAAACCTACAATGGTCACAGAAATAACTTGAATCTGACAAAAGTAATAATATATAAAAATTCTATGAAAATGAACAAATGAAAGTCAGACATTGCTTTTCAACCATGCTTTAATAGAATTTAAAAAAAAAAGAAAACTCATGAAACAGGCCTGGACAGAAATGATGGTTCCCTTAACTTAATATTCTGTTGCACAACCTTTTGAGGCAATCACTGCAATCAAACGATTCCTGTAGCTGTCAATGAGACTTCTGCACCTCTCAGCAGGTATTTTGGTCCACTCCTCATGAGCAAACTGCTCCAGTTGTCTCGGGTTTGAAGGATGCCTTTTCCAGACGGCATGTTTCAGCTCCTTCCAAAGATGCTCAATAGGATTTAGGTCAGGGCTCATAGAAGGCCACTTCAGAATAGTCCAATGTTTTCCTCTTAGCCATTCTTGGGTGTTTTTAGCTGTGTGTTTTGTGTCATTATCCTGTTGCAAGACCCATGACCTGCAAAAGAGACCAAGCTTTCTGACACTGGGCAACACATTTCTCTCTAGAATCCCTTGATAGTCTTGAGATTTCATTGTACCCTGCACAGATTCAAGACACCCTGTGCAAGATACAGCAAAGCAGCCCCAGAACATAACAGAGCCTCCTCCATGTTTCACAGTAGGGACAGTGTTCTTTTCAAGATATGCTTCATTTTTCCATCTGTGAACATAGAGCTGATGTGCCTTGCCAAAAATTTCGATTTTTGTCTCATCTGTCCGTAGGACATTCTCCCAGAAGCTGTGTGGCTTGTCAACATGTAGTTTGGCAAATTACTTTTGTCAGATTCAAGTTATTTCTGTGACCATTGTGGGTTTTTCCTTCATTAAACAAGGGATACCAACAATTTTGTCCACGTGTGTATATATATAATAAAAAAATGCAAAATTTTAATCAACACCCTTTCCCTAGAATACATATAAAAGTATAAAATTACTGTGAAACACATACACATTAGGTATCCCTGTGACAAACTTATAAAAATATTTTTTCCGTACAGTGAACGGCGTAGCGGGAAAAAAAAATTATAAGTGCCAAACTGCCGTTTTTTCACTGTTTCGCCTCTGATAAAAATTTGAATAAAAGTTATCAGAGCAATAGATATCCTCCAAAATAGTATAACTAAAAAGTAAACTTGGTCCTACAAAAAAGGTGCCATATGCATCCTCATGCACGGAAATATAAAAAAGTTACGGGTGTCAGAATATGGAGACTTTAAGAAAAAAGCATTTTTTGCAAAGTTTTGCATTTTTATTAAGGGGTTAAAATGTAAATAAAATTATATCAATTTGGTATCCCCAGAATTGGACCAAAACATAGAATACAGGTGATGTGTCATTTTGGCTGCATAGTGAACACCGTAAAAACGAAGCCCATAAGAACGTCGCACAAATGCACTTTTTCTCCAATTTCATCCCATTCTGAATTTTTTTTCAGCTTCCCAGTACATTGTACAGAATAATAAATGGCACCAATAAGAAGAACAATTTGTCCTGCAAACATTAAGCCCTCATATGGCTCTCTGAACGGAAAAATAACAAAGTTAGGGGGTTTGGAAGGTGGAGAGTCAAAAACGAAAAAGGGGTTAAGGAGAATAGTCAGAGCTTGGTATTTGGAATTGGTATTGGAGCTGTCTCCAAACATGGCAGTCAGAATAAGTTCTTCAATCAATGACCTATGCGAGCAAACTATTTTTCATTACATGAATCATTATTTTTTTCAAGAATGGTATCCAAAATTCTTTTAAAAATTTAAATCAATATTTGGAGTCTATGCCTTTGTTCATTAAGTTGAATCATCTGTTGTAGCATAGTCACATACTACAAACTTTCATCAAGACAACTCCTTTACATGTGACATTTAAAATTAGGATATTCTGGATGAATTGTCCCTTCCTAGATAATGCACTCTTGGTATAGTAAAGAGAGATTTCAAGAATCAACTTTTGCTCTGCTATGGTATCTTATCTACAAACATGAAAAGCCATTAATTTATATAACAGTATGTAACTCCATATTTAATATTAATATATATGGCTTACTAGAATTTCTCCCAGCGACAAGAGCTGACCACCCCCTGTTTCTAATTATCCATGGCTATCATGGACCTACAGAAGGGTATACGTTGTTACCTCAGATATCCTAGTACAGTTTTAAGCTGAGGCCCCAAGTTGTAGAAACGCTGCTTTTTTTGTTGCAGATTTTGCTGCAATTTTTAGAGCCAAAGTGAAGAGTGGATTAAACCGATTGGAAATGTCTAAGAGCTTCTTTTATATTTTCCATTCCTTTTCAAGCCACTCCTGACTTTCTGCAATGTGGGGCCTTAGCCTTACATTGATATTCAATTTTTAAAGTAAAATCTTTATGAATTAAATAGGACATGAAATGCTCGGTAAATGTCATTAGACTCCAAATCTGGATGTAATGGGGAACTTGGGCAAAGTAACATAGTTAAATAGTTGATAAGGTTGGATGTCTAAGTCAATCCAGTCCAGCCTATAAACCTACCAAATTTATCCAGAGGAAGGCAAAAAGCACCATGATGCAGATGCCAATTGTCCCATCAGAGGTAAAAACTTCTTCCCAACTACAAATATGGCAATTGCCTAAGACCCTGGATCAACATTTTATCCCACATAATTCTAGTTTCCAAACCTGTGATATTTTTGTTATCTAGAAAGTCAAGAAAAACAGAAAAAGAAAAGGGGTGCTGATCTGTGGCATCCACTCTTAGATTCATGGCTAGATTTAGTACCTTAATGTTCAAAGTAAAGTAACTTTAAATGTAACTGTTCATTTATTTATTTATTACATTATGCCTAATGATGACACTTATTAATAAGGAACAGTATTTGTCAACTGACATTTAATAACTTGATTTTGTAAAAAAAAAAAAAAAAAGTAAAAAAAATGTTATTAAGCATGCCCGAACAGTTATTATATATTACTGTATTAATTCTGTTCGTCAACAGTTCTGGAACAAAGTAAAAATAATCAAAATTCAATCAAAGTAGTAGTTTCAAAACAATATGGCTAGTCAATCAAAATAATGAAATAATAGATATTGTCTATTGTCAGATACTAGTATATTTACTGACTACAAGCCAAATAATCTTATTAAAGGGATCACATACAGGCCAGACATTGCACTATGGAAGTATTTAAAGCACTGCAACTGCGACTAATTTATGATTTTGATTGTGGAATTTGATCATTTTTATACATAAATGACTTTTCCTGGCAGATGTCCTCGACTGTTTGGCCAGCAAGTCATCCACAGTGAACAGCATGTATCTTGATGAACAATATTGAGTTTTAAGAACTGATTGAGAATTGTTGGCTGTTAATGAGCTATCTTTATAGTATGTGACCAAACAGCTTGGATTAAGACAACATTTAAATTGAATTTGCATAAATATTTGATTAAATAATTTAAAAATTTTCATAGTCTTTAAACTCTAAAATCTGTGGTATTTCATCATTTTCTGAGAGGTGTAAAAAAAAATAATTTTTTTGCTATTGACTAAACTAGCTAAAGGCTTTTTTTTTTGGTACAAGCTGTACTTTTCATTGGTGCCATTCTGTGGTACATACATGTGGGTTAAATAATTCTTTAGTTTTATTGCATGGTTTGTTATGGAAACCATGATACCAAATATCTATTGTATTATTTTTTTTACATAATAAAGTATTTTTTTTAAAGATAGTAAAGGTGTTTTGGTGTTTTTATTTATTTTTTAGTCCCACTATCCGACTTCAACAGGTGACCATCTCAAAACTTGTTTCGCATTATACAGTACATATGCCAGTGCATATGTATAGGCTTACAGGTTGGCTATTTAAGCCTGCTGAAGGCAGGATCTGACAGAGACTTACTGAAAGCAGACCTAGGGTTACCGATCAGGCCCAAGCTGCCAGGCTGTGTTGGTGGTGAGATCAGGTACAGATATTTTGTAAAACCTCTTAGGTGTGAAATGACTGCGATATCTAATGGGTTAATATTGAACATTGCGCCTCACACATAAATATGTAGGCACCAAACAGCAACAACTATAAGTAACCAAAAGAAGAGGTAGCCAGCAATTCATTCTTTATAAATATATATATATATATATATATATATATATATATATATATATATTTTATTACATATACAAAAAATATCACTTTACATAAATAAATAGAAGTAAATTCATTTATGGCAAGTGCATATATTGCAAGTATATACATATATGAGGTCAAATAGATATAGAAATAAAACTAATTCATATAGTAATAGGGTTAATCAATGCAATGCAATTATGCCTATAAAAAAAAAAATATATAGATACTGTATATTGTAAGCCGATGACTGGTAAGATATTGGAAGGGATATACATCTCAACCATGTTACTCAGATGGGTGAGATGATGGAAATCCAGGAAGTTTGTTTCTCAACAGACAACTATGTTTGCTGAGCATTATTTAAGTGCTGTGCACTGGGCTGGATTTTTATGGAATGGCAGGTAGGTTGGTAGTGGGACCTGCCATTCCCATCCCCTCCAGTCTACACCTTGTGGACCCTCCTGGAAGAAATCCAGATGACTGGAATCTCCTCGTTAAGGGGATATAAGAAGTCTGCTAGTAGAGCAGACTGTGGCAGAGCTTGGCTGGAAAGCCACAAAGAAAGTGTCTACTGCTGGAAGACAATCTGCCTGTTTGAACTTGTTCCTATTCTAGGTGAGGTAACCTATTTTTGTTTAGTTAGAGCCCAGACAGGTGAATAAAACTCAATACTTGGACTAATACCTTGGAGTCTGTGTTCATGTCAGCCCACCCAGCACCCCAGATCCTGACAATATATATATATATATAATGTAATATTAAGCAAGAGGGGAGAATACATAACATTACCGTCGATGAGAAAAGAACACATTAACCCCACATCGACCCCAAATAATGCACTGCATATGAAGCTAATACCAGACTCTTGTTTTGAGCAAGGATCCACCTGGACTAATGACACCTCAAAGCACGTTTCACTCCAAAGAGCTTCATCAGGAGTTCAATAAAACATGGGACAAACGGTTTATATATAGGGAGGGGCTCTGAGTTAACTTACCCATAGTAGGAACACCTGTAGTGGCGCGGAACAGCCGTGTTGCCGAGTGTGGAAAGCACACGACGCACCCTTCTGGTATATACATATTTAGACATTTGGCCTGATATATGGGGCTCAGCATCCCTTTTGTTTTTCTATTTTTCTTGACTTTCTCAACAGCAAAAAAAATCACAGGTTTGGAAACTTTCTATAAATTAATTTACTGCTATTTATTGATTACTAAGTAGGTTGCTTGTGGGGCTCGTATCCTGGAGTATATTCTGTGGTATCTGTGGCATTTTCATCTTATGTAATGTGATATATTTTTTTGTATATGTAATAAACTATATATATATATATATATATATATATATATATATATATATACCGTATATACTGGCGTATAAGACGACTTTTTAACCCCTTAAAATAATGGCTACAGTGGGGGGTCGTCTTATACGCCGGATATACGGGGGCCGCACTGTGTGAGGTGTTTTTTTTCCCCGTCAGCGCGTAGAGAGCCGCTTCCTGGGACCGCCGCGCATGCGCGGCAATCCGCCTCTCACAGTCATTAGAAGAGGCTTAGTACGCGCTGACGGGGCGGCGCGCTGTATGCTAATGCAGCCGCCCCGTCACAGCGGTCGGCGTCACAGAGCTGGGGGTCACAGGCGGCACTTACAGAAGCATGTCGGATCTTCATTAATATCACAGCATGGATGCGAGGGGAAAGCTGGCGGTGCAGTAACGCCAGATTCCCCTCGCATCCATGCTGTGATATTAATGAAGAGCTTAGCTTTACCGTACATGTTTGAAACAACCTTATGTTTATAAGTGACAGTTTTGCTGCTATATACAGTACCTGCATGTCATATGCATTTGAATTAAAATTAACATGTTGAAATCAAAGCAGACTTTTTTTCATTTGGGAGAGGGGTAGTCTTATACAGTGAGTATATACCAAATTCTATATTTTTAGGGCAGAAGTTGGGGGTCGTCTTATACGCCCAGTCGTCTTATACGCCGGCATATACGGTATATAGTATATTATAAAGAATTAATTGCTTACTATCTCTTCTTCTGGTTGCTTCTAATGGTTTAATACCAATGGTCTGAGTGATCTCTGACCACAGGTGCTACACCAGGCTGTCAGCTGTATGTTACAGCGACCTGCTGCCAAGAGCATCTGCTCAGTAGCTGAGCCTCATCCATGCTTTAACAGTATAATATGGTTGCCTTAACTACATAGCAACCATGCTGTAAATATACAGCATGATGTATTAAGTGGTTAAAGTATTAGTATTAGTGTAAGAACTGTGACAGGGAAAATGCTAACAAAATGCTAACAAAAAGTTGACAATTGGGACTAAGCTACACAAGGTGCAACCATTAGTCCCCGCACTGATACACGAAGAACAGTCCGGTTTTGTGCTTGGCATAGAGGGACGTCACAATACGGCGAGAGTACTTCCGCTTATCTACCTAGCTAACCAGACCCGGCAACCCCTGGTGCTTGTGGGGGTCGACGCCATAAAGGCTTTTGACAGGGTAGACTGGGACTTCATGAAACCCGCGCTAGAAAAGTTTGGGATCCCTCCTCAATTCATCGTAGCCATCTTCTCCCTGTACGCCCAGCCATCCGCTAAACTCAAGATTAATGGTACCCTCTCAGACAGGTTCACTATCTCCAATGGGACACCTCAGGGTTGTCCGTTGTCCCCTACAGTGTTTATTCTGGTGTTGGAAACTCTCTTACAAGCCGTACATCAAGAACCTAGAGTACAGGGAATGTCATTGGGAGCTTCTACTCTCCAGGCAACCACTTTTGCTGACGACGTCCTATTTGTTGTTACGAACCCTGAGGAGGGCCTACTGGCTCTAGTAGATCTTCTCACTAGCTATGTCCATTTTTCTCGTTAAAAGGCTAACCTCGCAAAATCTGAAGTTCTCAATATCACCCTACCACTGTCTACTGGGCAGACCATTAAACACTCTACACCCTTCTCATGGACCCGTTCCTCTTTGAAATATTTAGGTATCCAGTTCACTCCGAGACTTGAAAATCTCTACGAGAATAACTTTCAACAGCTGCTTGACGACCTTAACCAGAGCTTATCTTCTTATACCACACTCCCCCTCTCCTGGTTCGGGAGGAAAAATTTGATACAGACTTACTTAGTACCCAAAATTCTATATCAACTCTGGATTCTCCCCATTAGCCTACTGACCGCGTTTTTTCAAATCTCTTTGCAGTTTATTCACCAGATTCATTTGGAGGAACAGGACACACAGGATATCGTGGGCGCAACTGACCAAGAAAAAACAACAGGGTGGCATAGGCCTGCTGGATATCCAGAAATACTACAGAGCTGTCCAAGTGAACTGGTGGGCAGACCTTGTGGCTCCTATCAAATCTTCCACAGCTGTTCGGCTTCTACAGGAATCTTTCTCTGCCTCCTTCCAAGCCGACCTATGGCTCCCAAAGTCATCTAAACATAAACTGGCGACGTCCTGCCCCCTTCTATTGGGTTCCACAGTTGTTTGGTCTGAAGTTCGCCCTGTCCTAGCCCTGCACCCATCACCATTGCTCTCGGTGACCCTGATACCGACCCTGTTGGCGGTGAAGGATGACGCTTATCGGTCCCTCTGGTCCAAACTACACTCAATCACATTAAGAGACATCTAAACGGATGCAGGGATTATGCCTCTAGATGATATTTTGAAGCTGGCCCCAGACATTACACTGTCGTTCCTACACAAGTCCACCTGGTTCTACTGCAAAAGAAGTTTCCAATTCGAGAAACTGCTTGCCTCTAAGACTGCTATGCTCCGCAAAGTCTCCCACTTCCTACACCGCTTTGTAGATCCAGTCTCTCATCTGAAACCGGCATTTCTGTCCTCTTGGGAGGAGGATCTGCAAATTACTCTCTCCAAAGAAGAGGTTGATTCCATTCTGAGAAGCTCGCATGGATTCTCCACCTGTTTTAGACTCCAGGAGAACCACTACAAACTCGTATCCCGCTGGTATAGAACCCCAGATTGGCTCTTCTGTAAAAACCTCAGCAACTCGGACAAGTGCTAGCGATGCCTGAACTCCTCTGGTACCTACCTACATCTCTGGTGGAATTGCCCGATCACTCAACCGTATTGGGCGGCCATTCAGGATTCTATCAGAGCTCTGGGTCATCCCAACTTGACGATAACCCCATCTATGATATTCCTCTCTATGCCATCTGCGGAATATAAGCCTTCCAGAGATCACCTTATTTCCCACCTCTTAGCGGTGGTGAAGGCTTTGGTGCCCCTCTACTGGCTCCGGACCGAAGCCCCGCCAATTCCGATGTGGAAAGAGAAAGTCAATAAGCTTTCCAGGTTTGAGGAGCTGCTGAGCTGGGCCCGCAGGTCTCATGATCATTTTTTGAAGATCTGGTCACCTTGGTTAACGCGCGCAACGTAAGAGAAGGCCGTTCTCATTTCGGACCTTCTATTCCATTTCTTCTCTCTCTCTCTCTTTCTCTCCCTCTCCTTTTGCCCACTTTCTTCTCCTTCCTCTTTTGCCCTTCTCTCACCTGCCCTCATTCCCCCCCCCTTTTTTAACTCTTTTAACTCTCTTAACTCAGGGAATCGCTATCCATAATGCCTTTGACATTGCTGTTCGATTGTCTCTGGGGACCTCAAACTTTCCTTTTGTTCGCATATCTGTATCTAGTTCTTACTTCTGCAGATTGTAATATTTTGCTGCGGTCATTTCCTTTTTCTTTTCTCTTCTTCTTCTTTTTTTTCCTTTTCTCCTTTTTCCTTCACCCCCTCTTTCCTTCATCCTCCCTTCTTCTTTTCTCATCCCTCACGCACTGGCACCTCCCCCTCCGCCCCGCCCTGGGTGAAAAATCTAATTCTACAACTGTTTCTTAAGTTTTGATTATACAGTATTCACTGTGTGGTAAAAGTGACAAGTTACCTTTACTCTGCGGTTCAGTACAATAACAATAATACCAAATTTAAAAATTCAGTTTTTTTGTACTGGTTGGGTTTCAGTTTTTGTTGGTAGCATCATGGGATACATACAACTTCTTTATACTTTTTATTCAATTGTTTGGGGACATAGAGATGACTGAAAATGCGCAATATGTACATTTTTTACTGTTATGGTATATATTATACAGGATACTTTTATGTGTTAATTCAGGCATTGTCAGACATGACAATACCAATGACATTTTTCTTTTTTTTATTTTATATAAAAACTGGGTACATTTTCAGATTTTTTCATTCTATTTAAAAAAATATTTTAATAACCTTTTTCCAACTTCTTTTACATTATTTTTTAGTAATCTATGGGTGTGACCCTGCAATTATTTGATTGCTCATACAATATACTGCAATAATTCTGTATTGCAGCATATTTTCAATTTACCTATTTTCTATTATACCTGGTTATCTGATATTTGAAGGGCTTTGCATGAAATTTTTAAATGTATTTTTTTTTTTTTTCAATTCAAAAGTTTATGTGTTTTTATTAGCATCTCCTAAATCTGTTTAATTTTGGACAAGCATTTTTCCCCTGCCATTTGGGAAGTCCTATAGAGTAGCTTATAGAGAAAATGCCATGCTTATTTTGATAAAAATATCACTAAAACCAAATAAACCAAAACTAAAATCAATTGGTTGTGCTGTTCCCCTGTTATACTTTTTAAAAATTTATGACTTTATGACAGTTCATACTATCAAGCTGAGTTTTGACCATGTGTTTAATGGATCCATGTGGGATCCATTTTTTCCACAGATCTAATTGCCAGATTCAATAGAGCATGCTCTGATTTTTCACTGATCTCAAACAGCACACAGCAGGGAAAGTTGGTTATGTGAATAGGCGCTAAATTAACAACTTGGTGTTACCAGTTGGAGTTGTGTCCCTATACTGTCCAGTCAGTGGTGACAGTATCAGATTGTATAAGGACACACTCCCTTGATAAGGGGAATGGTAACACGCAGCTGTCAATTTATTCATAATTTTGTATTAGGAACAATAAAGGAGCACAAAGTTCTATGAAAAGACAATACAAGCAGTTACTACTATAAACTTAAAGGGGTTTATACATTAAACAAATTTATGGCATATCCACAGGAAATGTTATAAATGTCTGATAGATGCAGGTCCCACATTTATCTCTAAAATTAATTCCCTAGATTTAGTCCTATGGTTCACTCTCACCTCCATCCTCTCCCTGCTCAGTCTTCAGCTCTTTTCAATGACGTCACTGATGTGGGTTCGCCGGTGTCATTATGCGTCGCGACGCCTGCCTTACCCACGTGACTGTTTTGGAAATCACAGAGTATCCACTGTCAATTACACCTACGAAATCACTGACGGTTTCCCTATAAGTATAAATAAATACTGCACCTCTAATCACCCCTTATATCAATGACCACCCCCTTATGTTCATAATGCCTCCTAATATAAATGATGCCCCCTAATATAAATAATGTTCCCCCTTGTATTCATAATGCCCCCAATCACCCATTTATAAATGACCCTCCTTATTTTTATAATGCCCCCTCCCTTATAGTTATAATTCCCCCTCCTAACAACCCCTTATACTGTTAAAATACCCACAACTAAGGTAAAACACACACAAACAAAAGTTCTACTCACCTATCTGCGATCCTGATGAATGGAGCTGCCAACTCCTCCCTGTCCACGCGCAGGAGGTGCGATATTGTGATGTCATTGCTCCCGCCTGTACCAAGAAGCAGAGGTCTATCTGTGTTCTCGTTGTCTTGTAAACCGCAGGCCTCATGTGGCTTGCGGTTTACAAGACAGCCAAGTTGCAGGAAGCATTTTAACTAGCGGGGGGGCAGATGCATTAATGGCGGACCCGGGGTGGGCCCCACAGAATCAGAATCAGCTGCCCACTCTGCCCCCCCGCTAGCTACGTCAATGTGCCTGGCGATCCTGGCCCTACTTACTGTACCGATCCCCGCTCCTGCAAGTAAATAGGGCCCTGCTGCTGCATATTTCTTTTTGGAAAGCATCTCTGGGGTGCAGTTTCCAAAATTGTGTCATATCTTGGTACTCTACAGTGCATTAGCACCTTGGGGGAAAATGTGTCATGGCACCAGAAAATTAATCTGCCCTCCAAAAGCTGAATGGCACTCCCTGTCTTCTGTGCCCTTGTGCCAAAACAGCAGTTTTCCTCCACATGTGCGGAGAAATTGTGTAACAAATTGTGGGATACATTTTCTCCTTTAACCCGTTGTAAAAATGGAAAATGTGTGGCTAAAGCAACACTTTATTGCAGAAAATATAATTTTTCGTTTTCACTGCTCAATGTAAAAAATCAGTGAAACAGCTGTTGGATATAAATGGTCAGTATAGCCCTTAATAAATTCCTTGAGGGGTTTAGTTTCCAAAATGGGGAAACTAAAATTTGCAATTGCAATTCCAATTGCAATTGCAATTCCAAAATTGCCGCTGAGGACTGAGATTCGGCCACCTATGGTCACATGGCTACTCTGAGCATCATGATGTCAATCACAGGCCTCAACATGACATCACAACAGAGCGCTAGACGTAAACAAGGAG
This sequence comes from Leptodactylus fallax, assembly GCA_947044405.1. Classification (NCBI taxonomy): domain Eukaryota; kingdom Metazoa; phylum Chordata; class Amphibia; order Anura; family Leptodactylidae; genus Leptodactylus; species Leptodactylus fallax. The sequence continues at coordinate 1,590,697 of CAMRHE010000111.1, read as the reverse complement.
GCAGAGACAGAGAGTTGGACACCGTAAGGAGGCCCAAAAGAGGTAATGGAAGGTGAATATGAATTTTTTTTTTAATTTTTTACACATTCCCTGGGCTTCTACCTATTATACTCTTGGGTCTGAGGAGTGCATTATACTTTGTGCAGGTACCCTAAGGGGCATAAGACTGATAGGGGTATTGCTTAACCCTAAAACAATTTGCTTATTGCTGTGCATGAAACCAAACTCATTGGTCTTTGTATCCTCTGAAAGTTGGATGGTATGTTTAATGATGGTTATGGGGGGCCCATTTATAAAACTTTTGTACTGGGCCCAACAATGTGTCCTGCTCCCTTATCCCTCTCCATGCCTGATGAGCTGCTTTTGCAACTGTAGTTTGAGATTGAGCTGCATATTTCATACTATGCCACAGTTTCTTCAGCTTGCTAAACCACTTGTTGCAGGACATACAGTCATATGAAAAAGTTTGGGCACCCCTATTAATCTTAATCATTTTTAGTTCTAAATATTTGGGTGTTTGCAACAGCCATTTCAATTTGATATATCTAATAACTGATGGACACAGTAATATTTCAGGATTGAAATGAGGTTTATTGTACTAACAGAAAATGTGCAATATGCATTAAACCAAAATTTGACCGGTGCAAAAATTTGGGTACCCTTATCATTTTATTGATTTGAATACTCCTAACTACTTTTTACTGACTTACTGAAGCACAAAATTGGTTTTGTAACCTCACTGAGCTTTGAACTTCATAGCCAGGTGTATCCAATCATGAGAAAAGGTATTTAAGGTGGCCAATTGCAAGTTGTTCTCCTATTTGAATCTCCTCTGAAGAGTGGCATCATGGGCTCCTCAAAACAACTCTCAAATGATCTGAAAACAAAGATTGTTCAACATAGTTGTTCAGGGGAAGGATACAAAAAGTTGTCTCAGAGATTTAACCTGTCAGTTTCCACTGTGAGAAACATAGTAAGGTAATGGAAGACCACAGGGACAGTTCTTGTTAAGCCCAGAAGTGGCAGGCCAAGAAAAATATCAGAAAGGCAGAGAAGAAGAATGGTGAGAACAGTCAAGGACAATCCACAGACCACCTCCAAAGAGCTGCAGCATCATCTTGCTGCAGATGGTGTCACTGTGCATCGGTCAACAATACAGCACACTTTGCACAAGGAGAAGCTGTATGGGAGAGTGATGCGAAAGAAGCCGTTTCTGAAAGCACGCCACAAACAGAGTCGCCTGAGGTATGCAAAAGCACATTTGGACAAGCCAGCTTCATTTTGGAAGAAGGTCCTGTGGACTGATGAAACAAAGATTGAGTTGTTTGGTCATACAAAAAGGCGTTATGCATGGCGTCAAAAAAACACAGCATTCCAAGAAAAACACTTGCTACCTACTGTAAAATTTGGTGGAGGTTCCATCATGCTTTGGGGCTGTGTGGCCAATGCTGGCACCGGGAATCTTGTTAAAGTTGAGGGTCGCATGGATTCAACTCAGTATCAGCAGATTCTTGAGAATAATGTACAAGAATCAGTGACGAATTTGAAGTTACGCCGGGGATGGATATTTCAGCAAGACAATGATCCAAAACACAGCTCCAAATCTACTCAGGCATTCATGCAGAGGAACAATTACAATGTTCTGGAATTGCCATCCCAGTCCCCAGACCTGAATATCATTGAACATCTGTGGGATAATTTGAAGCAGGCTGTCCATGCTCTGCGACCATCAAACTTAACTGAACTGGAATTGTTTTGTAAAGAGGAATGGTCAAAAATACTTTCATGCAAAATCCAGGAACTGATTAAAAGCTACAGGAAGCGACTAGAGGCTGTTATTTTTGCAAAAGGAGGATCTACTAAATATTAATGTCACTTTTCTGTTGAGGTGCCCATACTTTTGCACCGGTCAAATTTTGGTTTAATGCATATTGCACATTTTCTGTTAGTACAATAAACCTCATTTCAATCCTGAAATATTACTGTGTTCATCAGTTATTAGATATATCAAATTGAAATGGCTGTTGCAAACACCCAAATATTTAGAACTAAAAATGATTAAGATTAATAGGGGTGCCCAAACTTTTTCATATGACTGTATGTGCTGTCACAGCCTGCCACAGCAATAATATAACTTTAGGTCTGCCCATGATCCCTCAAACACAACTATCCAGATAATTTATTCCGATTTATTATTTTTATTCACATTCTAATGTGCTGTACATTAGGTAGGTTAGCCAGAAATAGATGATAGGAAATATGTCTACCAAACTACAAATGTTTTTTACTCTATTACTACTAGTTTTAGAAACAACATGGTAGGACATGTGTACTTACAAAGTTGCTCCATTTTTTAACTGTTATATGCATTGAAAGAATTGAAATATATGTTTCAAAGGAGCACATAACCTTTCAAATAGTACTTAATAGTATTTTATTGCTTTTCATGTTTACTATAAAATATGTTTTGGATGTTTCAGGAAGCAAAGTTGTATCCTTGTTTCAGCTGCTATGAAGTGATACTGATTCAAATTGTTCATTGATTGTACAATGAGATTTCATTACTGATATTAGGCTAAATGAATGCCTTTGGGAAAATAAGAAAAGGATGGCTTCTTATAAATATTAAGTGGTTCAGTTGCACTTCTGGAAACTGTAATCTAAGTGCCTCAGGGCTTGTTTTTGTAAATAATTCCAGTTTAAACAATTTGGGTAATTTTGCCATTTTTACATAATTCTATATTTATATGATTTTTGACACTTGCTGGTATTGTTTGTTGTTTATGGTGACTTAACTGTACAATGTCATTTACATAAATAAATAAAGATTTCCAAATCAAAATGTTGTTTTATAATTGGTCAATAAAGCTGATGTACTACTTGAAGCTACTATAGCACAACAGAACATAGTGGCTCTTTATCAGAGACTTTATCAGAGACAAATAGTGCTTGCCAGTGTTTATGCACACATGGTTGTATCAGAAGAAGCAATGACTTTTTAACAACTGGTCCTAAAATGAACCCTTTTGGGGACCAACTACAATCACTCTGAAATCCATCTCTCTATCAATGCATGTCAATGTAATTCTATCTATCCATTCACTTTTCCTTAATATAAATCACACTAGCTGATATTAATCTACTATCTATCTGTATTCTGTGTTTTACCACAATATCTCTTGTTCTCTATCTGATCTCCCCTGTTTCCTATCTGTATCCCACAAAGCAGCAGCATTTCCTAGTTGGGCTATTTTATAGTGACTATGATTCATCCACAGAGTCCTTAATGCCTCCCACTTAAATTCGCTCATGACTGACTGTGCTAGAGGGAGGGCTGCCTGCAAGACATAAGGTGGAAGTCTGCTGGGCCACTACTTGAGCTCACAAGGTCTTCATCTCTTTCATCTTCTGATCTGCAAAATTGTGGATGCCTTTTTGAGTGATTCATGCAGACAAATCCCATAAGTTTCCGATTCACTTACAGTACAGACCAAAAGTTTGGACACACATTCTCATTCCTAGAGTTTTCTGTATTTTCATGACTATAAAAATTGTAGATTCACACTGAAGGCATCAAAACTATGAATTAACACATGTGGAATTATAAACTTAAAAAAGTGTGAAACAACTGAAAATAGGTCTTATATTCTAGGTTCTTCAAAGTAGCCACCTTTTGCTTTGATTACTGCTTTGCACACTCTTGGCATTCTCTTGATGAGCTTCAAGAGGTAGTCACCTGAAATGGTTTTCACTTCACAGGTGTGCCCTGTCAGGTTTAATAAGTGGGATTTCTTGCCTTAGAAATGGGGTTGGGACCATCAGTTGTGTTGTTCAGAAGTCAGGTGGATACACAGCTGATAGTCCTACTGAATGGAGTGTTAGAATTTGTATTATGGCAAGAAAAAAGCAGCTAAGTAAAGAAAAACGAGTGGCCATCACTACTTTAAGAAATGAAGGTCAGTCAGTCCGAAAAATTGGGAAAACTGTGAAAGTGTCCCCAAGTGCAGTGGCCTAAACCATCAAGCACTACAAAGAAACTGGCTCACATGAGGACCGCCCCAGGAAAGGAAGACCAAGAGTCACCTCTGCTGCGCAGGATAAGTTCATCCGAGTCACCAGCCTCAGAAATCGCAGGTTAACAGCAGCTCAGATTAGAGACCAGGTCAATGCCACACAGAGTTCTAGCAGCAGACACATCTCTACAACAACTGTTAAGAGGAGACTGTGTGCAGCAGGCCTTCATGGTAAAATAGCTGCTAGGAAACCACTGCTAAGGACAGGCAAGAAGCAGAAGAGACTTGTTTGGGCTAAAGAACACAAGGAATGGACATTAGACCTGTGGAAATCTGTGCTTTGGTCTGATAAGTCCAAATTTGAGATCTTTGGTTCCAACCACCGTGTCTTTGTGCGACGCAGAAAAGGTGAACGAATGGACTCTACGTGCCTGGTTCCCACCGTGAAGCATGGAGGAGGAGGTGTGATAGTATGGGGGTGCTTTGCTGGTGGCACTGTTGGGTATTTATTCAAAATTGAAGGAATACTGAACCAGCATGGTTACCACTGCATCTAGCAGCGGCATGCTAATCCATCCGGTTTGCGTTTAGTTGGACCATCATTTATTTTTCAACAGGACAATGACCCCAAACACACCTCCAGACTGTGTAAGGGCTATTTTACCAAGAAGGAGAGTGATGGGGTGCTACGCCAGATGACCTGGCCTCCACAGTCACCAGACCTGAACCCAATTGAGATGGTTTGGGGTGAGCTGGACTGCAGAGTGAAGGCAAAAGGGCCAACAAGTACTAAGCATCTCTGGGAACTCCTTCAAGACTGTTGGAAGACCATTTCAGGTGACTACCTCTTGAAGCTCATCAAGAGAATGCCAAGAGTGTGCAAAGCAGTAATCAAAGAAAAAGGTGGATACTTTGAAGAATCTAGAATATAAGACATATTTTCAGTTGTATCACACTTTTTTGTTAAGTATATAATTCCACATGTGTTACTTCATAGTTTTGATGCCTTCAGAGTGAATCTACAATTTTTATAGTCATGAAAATACAGAAAACTCTTGGAATGAGAAGGTGTGTCCAAACTTTTGGTCCGTACTGTATATCCGAAACTTTTTACATAATTGATTAGTAACAAATTGATTTGTTCATCTTATTGTCAGCCATTGCAAACCAAGAACACCCCATGAGACCTGCCATTTTGGAGATGTTCTGACCTAGATGCTCTGACCTATTAAAATTTGTAACTTGCTGAAGATGTCCATTTTCTTTGCTTTCAACACATCAACTTCAAGAAATGACTTTTCACCTGCTGCTTAATATATCCAACCCTGTGACAGGAGCCAGTGTAAAAGGACTGAAAAATAAATTCTCAATTAGCCTCCAAATCTTTTTCAGGGCCTCAAAGTGTCTTGGTAGTCCTGCGTGTCCTGAAACATGATTCCGGGGATCCAGGCAGATATTAAGGAGTTTTGTGTATTTTTGAGACATGCAGTAAGCGCTTCCATTTTCTGAATGTCTTCCCCCCTGCCGACCCAATGCACCAGTGTACAGTAGATTTCTAAAGGGCCGGTATGCAAGTTCTGGCAGCATTTATGAAATGTTTAAGTGAGGACTTGCGATAAGATCATAGGGAGAAGTCTTAGACATGTAGCAGAAAGAAGGCTGGGGTAGTTGGTATGGAGACTTGAAAAACTCTCGTTAGAACATGATGTACACCATCCCAGTAAGACCATAGGAACAGGCATGCCCAAAAATATGGAGAAGAGTACCCTCCACAGACCCACATCTCCAACAGAGAGGCAAGGTAGCGGGGAACATAAATCAAGATTCTCTTCCCATATAGAAAAAATAAAAAAAATATTGCCGTGTCCATAACATCCTGAACTTTAAAACATTATCTATATTATCATATTATCTGTTTTGCCTCCAAAAAAAAAAACCATAAAAATGATAAAAAAGTTGTATGTACCCCCAAAAAGTTGTATGTACCACAAAAACTGCAATTCATCCGGCAAAAAATAAGCCCTTGGGCAGCTCTTTGGATAAACAAAAGTTATGGCCCTTAAAAAATGGCAACGTAAAAATATTTGGATCAAGATGTAAGATGTAAATAAATCCATATAAATTGGGTATCAATGTAATCATGTTGGATAACTGAATAAAGTTAACATGTCACTATTACTACATGGTGAACACCGTAAAAATACAACCCATAAAACAATGGCAACATTGCTGATTTTTGGTCACATTGCCAATAAAAAAATTAATAAAAAGCTATCATAAAGTCAAATGTACTTCCAAAATAATACTAATAAAAACTCATTCCGCATAAAATAAGCCCTCACACAGCTTTATTAATGGAAAAACAAAAGGTTATGGCCTTTAAAAAATGTTGATAAAAAACATGGTTTTCTAATACAAATAGAGTATTAACTGTATCAATGAAAACTTTAACTCTTCCCCCAAAAAATAAACCATTACACAGTTATGTCCCTCAGAAAATAGCAACACAAAAACATGAATAAAACTATATAACTTGGTATCAAAGTATTCGTACACACTGAATAAATTAAATATGTTATAATACTGTATGGAAAAAGGCATAAAAATGGAGCCCAATAAATAATGCCAATAGTGCTGATTTTTTTGTGACCTTGCCTCCAAAAAAACTAATTAAGGCCGGGGCTCCACCGCGGCGTTTTACAGTCCCTGCAAAGTGGATGGAATTCTAGTGAATCTCATCCACATATTACAGAAAAATACGCACAGTGGAAATGATATCATTTCCAAAACCATCATGTTTTTGGAAATCGCAGCATGTCAATTATACCCAAGGAAACACCATCGGTTTCCCTATAGGTATAATTGAAACAGAAAGTCCGCAGAGGAAAACTCTGCAGACTTTCTGTGAAAAGCGCTACCAGAAAAACTGCAATGAGTTTCTGCTGAAGACTGAGCTTTGGCTCAAAAAATCTGCAGCAAAATCTGATAGAAAAAAAGCTGAGTTTCCACAACATGGAAATATAAAAGTGGCCAGAAAGTCGTTTGTACTAATGAAGCAGTTAACTCATAAGATGTTATCAAAAACAACCCCTCATATAACTTTGTCAATGGAGAAATAAAATGCTATGGCTCTTAGAATGTTAAAGTCACAAATCAATTAAATCATTTAAAAAAATGGTATTTCAATAATCATCAGAATAAAGTTAACATGTAATTTATACCAGAAGAACACATCTAAAAATATTATTCCGTTATGTACTTTATGTATACAATACCACTACTTCATATTATACCCTTGGTGGGGGGTAGTTTCTAAAACTGGGTAATTTCACTGGGGTTTCCATATAATTGTACCTCAGACAATTGCAAAAGAGACAATGCACCCAAAAAAATATTACAGCAAAATCTGTACTCCTAAAGCCAAATGTCACTTCTTCTCTTCAGAGCTCTGTTGTGTGCCCATATAGCAGATCATAACCACATATGAGGTTTTGTTAGGGAGATGTTGCATAACATATGTTGTGATGGTTTTTCCTATTACCCCTTGCACAAATGAAAAATATGAGGCTAAGGCCCCATGCAGTGAGCCACAGCCAAAAAGCGCTGTGGAAACACATTGCGTTTTTTTCCCCTGAATCAGGGGTAGAGCTGTGTTTAGGAGGTGACAGGAAGCTCCCCAGATCTGGGTTATGAGCATGTCCCCCTACTTCTGATGGAATTCTCCACTGAGGAACGCACAAGTAAGTACTTGGAATAAACACAGGATGCTAGTTTTATGCACATTAATTTTGGGTGCACAGATGCAAACTGAGAACACTTTATTTTTACCTTATATCTAGGTTCCTTGGTGAATGTCCTTTGTATTTAAGAGAATAAGAAATGTGTCGTTACTGTGGAATAAGTTTGTCTAACCAGGGACTGTTGCAGGGGCAGCTTGGGACTGTCCTTGTCAGGACAGGAGTTATTCATGGGTTGTTAGGGATTTATAGGGGCAAACTCTCCCTTTCTCTTCCACCAAGACGTTTGGGGTTGCAACATTGAGGTCCATCGCCTCTCTGTCCCGCCCTGGTAACACGGTTCTTTTTTATACGAGCACTTGTTATTAAACACAAGGGCACTTACTATTATTCTTTAACTATTATAATGATATGATTAAACGTTAACTTTTAAGATGTGATTGATTTTTGATCCTGTGTTGGTTGATTTTTACTGCAAGAAGTCAAATTGCAACTGAAGCTTCACAGCTTATTACCCTTTTGTGTACTAAATGCCCCTGACTATAATAACCTCACAAAAAAAGGTCAAGTAAAATTTTGGACTTTTCATTTCACACTTGAAAAATACCATATATTGTGCTAAAACTGAGTATGTGGTTTCTGTTATGCACAAAGGCAAATGTTTATGGCTGATATAATAACATGAAGTAAACATGTTACTGATTTGCAATTGAGTATTATTAAGGTCTCTAGGATATGCCTGCAAATTATGTTGGCCTTCAAGACCCACTGTATGTCAGTTTTAATAAGTGAAGGATTTTGGCTCCATTGTGTAACACAAAGAGGTGGTGTGACATTATTTACAAGCTTGCTTTTTCATTTTATTGATTGTTCTGAATGTTATGCTAAGGGGCAATGGAAAATAATCCATGTCTGCTAGGGTGTCCATTGGGATGGTTCTGCTAATTATCTTCTGTAGATTGTATGCTCAATAGCTGAATGAATTACCTGCATTAGACTGCTTGTATCAAAGGAGCCTCAAAGCTGTCACATTGGTGAACCTGAAGGTCTATTACAATAAGAAATGTTATAGACAAATACAGTTTGTTTTCCTTAGTGAAACTCAGGAAGCATTGTAAAATACTGTAACCTCAAATGACAGATGGCTTTGATATTTATCCTTGCCTTTAGAATAAGGCGTTCAGTTGTAAATTTAGCTTGAATCAATTGATTGAGTTATTGTAAATCAAAACTTGATTGATTCAGGTCCATTGCTAATGACTTGCCGACATTAAAATTCTACAATTGAGGGAACATTTGCCCCCTTGATCCAATTCAATTTTTTTATATATATAGATATATATATACAGTCATATGAAAAAGTTTGGGCACCCCTATTAATCTTAATCATTTTTAGTTCTAAATATTTGGGTGTTTGCAACAGCCATTTCAATTTGATATATCTAATAACTGATGGACACAGTAATATTTCAGGATTGAAATGAGGTTTATTGTACTAACAGAAAATGTGCAATATGCATTAAACCAAAATTTGAGCGGTGCAAAAATTTGGGTACCCTTATCATTTTATTGATTTGAATACTCCTAACTACTTTTTACTGACTTACTGAAGCACAAAATTGGTTTTGTAACCTCACTGAGCTTTGAACTTCATAGCCAGGTGTATCCAATCATGAGAAAAGGTATTTAAGGTGGCCAATTGCAAGTTGTTCTCCTATTTGAATCTCCTCTGAAGAGTGGCATCATGGGCTCCTCAAAACAACTCTCAAATGATCTGAAAACAAAGATTGTTCAACATAGTTGTTCAGGGGAAGGATACAAAAAGTTGTCTCAGAGATTTAACCTGTCAGTTTCCACTGTGAGGAACATAGTAAGGAAATGGAAGACCACAGGGACAGTTCTTGTTAAGCCCAGAAGTGGCAGGCCAAGAAAAATATCAGAAAGGCAGAGAAGAAGAATGGTGAGAACAGTCAAGGACAATCCACAGACCACCTCCAAAGAGCTGCAGCATCATCTTGCAGCAGATGGTGTCACTGTGCATCGGTCAACAATACAGCACACTTTGCACAAGGAGAAGCTGTATGGGAGAGTGATGCAAAAGAAGCCGTTTCTGAAAGCACGCCACAAACAGAGTCGCCTGAGGTATGCAAAAGCACATTTGGACAAGCCAGCTTCATTTTGGAAGAAGGTCCTGTGGACTGATGAAACAAAGATTGAGTTGTTTGGTCATACAAAAAGGCGTTATGCATGGCGTCAAAAAAACACAGCATTCCAAGAAAAACACTTGCTACCCACTGTAAAATTTGGTGGAGGTTCCATCATGCTTTGGGGCTGTGTGGCCAATGCCGGCACCGGGAATCTTGTTAAAGTTGAGGGTCGCATGGATTCAACTCAGTATCAGCAGATTCTTGAGAATAATGTACAAGAATCAGTGACGAATTTGAAGTTACGCCGGGGATGGATATTTCAGCAAGACAATGATCCAAAACACAGCTCCAAATCTACTCAGGCATTCATGCAGAGGAACAATTACAATGTTCTGGAATGGCCATCCCAGTCCCCAGACCTGAATATCATTGAACATCTGTGGGATAATTTGAAGCGGTCTGTCCATGCTCGGCGACCATCAAACTTAACTGAACTGGAATTGTTTTGTAAAGAGGAATGGTCAAAAATACCTTCATCCAGGATCCAGGAACTGATTAAAAGCTACAGGAAGCGACTAGAGGCTGTTATTTTTGCAAAAGGAGGATCTACTAAATATTAATGTCACTTTTCTGTTGAGGTGCCCATACTTTTGCACAGTCAAATTTTGGTTTAATGCATATTGCACATTTTCTGTTAGTATAATAAACCTCATTTCAATCCTGAAATATTACTGTGTCCATCAGTTATTAGATATATCAAATTGAAATGGCTGTTGCAAACACCCAAATATTTAGAACTAAAAATGATTAAGATTAATAGGGGTGCCCAAACTTTTTCATATGACTGTATATATATATATATATATATATATATATATATATATATATATATATATATGTATACACAAACACACACACACATTCCTCAACATTGAAATTGCAACATCAAGAAGAAGCCATAATGTTTTGTGCAAATTGAAGAAGTAGCAGGTGTCCCTAAGAGAGATGAGATGAGGAAATCGGTTCAGATTGAACCTGACTCAACCTGAATTTTCCAAAAGTTGAAACTTTGGGGTTTTGTCACCCTTGCACTGGAAGTTAAATTACCATACTCTGGGGTCTCTTCATAACTTTGTCGCCAGTGTTGAACTGATTGCCCATTGAGATTCTCTGCATTATCCTGTCCTCTCTTGCCTTTGATGCAGTTCATAGACGACCAGTCTTCTTGGGGAACTTTAATGAATTTGTGACATTGTAAAATTGCAATATCCTAGAAATCCCATATTTGGAATGGCCAACTTCTCTTACTTTTACTGATAGTCATCCATTTGGCTTTTATCTGGACAACCATCTTGCAGAGTCAGTGGAAACTAAAAAATTAGGCTGCTAGTTAAATAAGAATTGTCAGATAATTAAACTTAGCACCAAGAGCCAGATTAACACCAACTGGGAGGTATCTGAAAGTGTCCTCTAATTGTGATCAGTATTCTTTTTCAAATATATCATTGAAGTTTTTTATACTGTCTTCAGAATATATGTAACTTGTGAAATATGCTTAAAATACTGGTCTTTTACTTTTATACTGTTTTAACTATGTAGTGACCTTGACATTTAGAAAATTGTATGTTCTTTAATTTTGATCTCCAGATATATCCTTGCACTTGCTCATTGCCTTATTTCTCTAACACTGTAACGTCTCTGCCTGTTCGGGTCTCTGCGCAACCCTCCGCTTGCACGCTGCAGTGAAGGAGGTGTGTTCAGTTTGATTCTTTGCTTAAGGTTCTTGTTGCTGAGTCTGAACACTGTCCTAGTACTTATTCTCTGTAATTGAATTTCAGCCACACCCGTCTCCTGCACCTTTGTTTCTCACTGCTTCTCTAACAGTTAATCTTAGCCTTGCCTGTGTGATTGACAGCCACTCTGCCAATCAAGTCTGGGACAAATTCTGGACTTCCTATAAACAGGCCATCGGTTCACACATGGTTGCAGGCTATTGTTACACTGTCCTGTGACTTTGTTCGATAGCTTCTCTTTCTGCTTATTTGTAATTCTGACCTCTGACCTTTGGCTTTACTTGTGACTCCTCTTTTGGATTGTGATTTGATACTGCTTTGTCTCTCTGGCTTTAACCCTTGGCTTGCTGACATCTCTTCCGTGTTGTTTGTCTTGTCTGTGTTCTCACTTATTCAGAGAAGGGATCGCAGCCAAGTTGTCCCTGTCATTAGGTCAGTCGTGGAAATTAGGTAGGGACAGGGGCTGGGTCGAGTTTAGGGCTCACTGTCTTTGTCTTTCCCTTCCTCCCAGGTTTCTGCAGCAGAATTGGGGAATTGCTGAAATAGAAATTCCCTTACAAACATATCAACTTTAAGAACTGACTGTTCACTTGTTACCTAACATTTCTCACCCCTTAAAAAATGTGTAAATATACACTATATGGACAAAAGTATTGAGACACCTTCACATTACACCTACAGAAGCTATTATGAAATCCCGTTCTCAATCCAATGGCCATTAATGTAGATTGTGTCTCTCCTTTGCAGCTAAAATAGCTTCCACTTTTCTGGGAAGGCTTTCTACAAGATTCTGATGTGTGTTTGTGGAACCTTTTGTCCATTGATCTGGAAGAACATTTGTGAAGTCAGACACTGATATAGGACAAGAGAGCTGATGGGGTTTAGGTCAGGGCTTTATGTAAGCCAATCAAGTTCTTCCACACCAAAGTCACCCAACTAAACCTTTATGGACCTTGGTTTGATCACTGAAAGTACTAAGCCTATTCCGACAGGTGTTTGATTTTATACACCAGTGGCAATAGGACTAAATGAAACACATAATTTTAAGAGCAGTGTCCCAATACTTTTGTCCAGGTACTGTATATATTTACAGTCCCTGACAGAAGTTCAGTCGCTTATCCATGTTGTGGAATCAAAAGCTTATAACATGACTTTAAATTCGTCCATTGGTTTTAGAAATGACTCATATGAAAGCTGAAACCCTCCCAAATGATTTTTTGGTTAAGAAAATAAATTGGCTTCACTGCTGAAATATTCATCATTTAATGAACACAGAAAGGTTAGATTTTGGCAAGACAAAAGTTTTGTCGCCTTTTCATATAATGCACCCAATCCTAGTTTAAAGCCTCACCTGTGCTCACTAATTGATCGGTTAATTAGTGGGTGTGTATAAAAAGAACTCCAGCACCCCAGACCTTCACTTGAACTGCAACTTCACCTCCGACAACATGCCAAAAATCAACCCTGCGACCAAAGCCTTGATTATCAAGAGGCTGAAGACCAGACTGGAGATGTTTTTGACAAGCCCAGTTCCGGCAGACCCCACAAGACAACTGCTCAGGAGGAATGTTTGTTGGTTAGAAAATCAAAAGACAGCCCCTCTTCCACTGCAGCAGAGCTCCAACAGGCCTGGTCACCTCAAGTCCCTGTGTCAACTAGAACAGTTTGTAGGATTCTGTCTCGAAATGGCCTCTATGGTTGAGTCAGTGCCCAGAAGCCAGCACTAAACAAAAGGCAATTAAAAAAACATGTGGCATTTGCCAAGGCCACCAGCCTACTAAACAGATGGACGCTGGAAAAGTAGCAGAAGATGGATTTCTCAGATGAATCTTCAGTTGAAATACACCACAGCCACCGCAAATACTGCATGAGACCTACTGGAGCCCATATGGATCCTGGATACACCCAGAAAACAGTTAAGTTTGGTGGTGGAAAGATCATGGTTTGGGGTTACATTCAGTATGGGGGTGTGCAAAACATTTGCAAGGTGGAAGGCAATATCAATAGCCTAAAATATCAAGAAGTATTAGCTTCCTCTTACATTCCCAATCATAAAAGTGGTCAAATTTTGCAGCAGGATGGTGCTCCATCTCATACATCCATCTCTACATTAAAGTTCCTCAAGGCAAAGAAGATCAAGGTGCTCCAGGACTGGCCAGCCCAGTCACCAGACATGAACATCATTGAGCCTGTTTGGGGTAGGATGAAAGAGGAAGCTTGGCAGACAAAACCAAAGAATCTTGATGAACTCTGGGAGGCATGTAAGACTGCAATCTTTGCTATTCCTGATGACTTCATCAATAAATTGTATGAATCATTGTTGAAACGCATGGATGCAGTCCTTCAAGCTCATGAAAGTCACACAAAATATTAAATATGGCTCTAATAGCACCACAACTTCAATCACAAATGTTATGAAACATATTGTTTTTGAACAGAATTATTGGTTTGATTTTCATATTACTTTATGTGTGCAACAAAACTTTTGTCTTGCCAAAATCTGACCTTTCTGTGTTCATTAAATGATGAATATTTCAGCAGTGAAGCCAATTTATTTTCTTAACCAAAAAATCATTTGGGAGGGTTTCAGATTTCATATGAGTCATTTCTAAAACCAATGGATGAATTTAAAGTCAGGTTATAAGCTTTTGATTCCACAACATGGATAAGCGACAGACCTGTAACTTCTTCTTTAAGAGGCTCCTCTGTCCTCCACTCATTACCTGTAGTAATGGCTCCTGTTTGACATTGTTATCAGTATAAAAGACACCTGTCCACAACCTCAAACAGTCACACGCCAAACTCCACTATAGTGAAGACCAAAAAGCAGTGGAAGGACACCAGAAACAAAATGGTAGACCTGCACCAGGCTGGAAGACATACAAGACCACTGATAATCTCCCTCCATCAGGGGCTTCACGCAAGATCTCACCCCGTGGGGTCAAAATGATCACAAGAACGGTGAGCAACAATCCCAGAACCACACGGTGGAACCTAGTGAATGACCTGCAGAAAGCTGGGACTAACGTAACAAAGGCTACTGCCAGTAACACACTACGCCGCCAGGGACTCAGATCCTGCGGTGCCAGACGTGCCCCTCTGCTTAAGCCAGTGCATATCTGGGCCCGTCTGAAGTTTGCTAGTGAGCATTTGAATGTTCCAGAAGAGTATTGGGAGAATGTCATATGGTCAGATGAAACCAAAGTAGAACTGTTTGGTAGAAACACAACTCGTCGTGTTTGGAGGAGAGTGAATGCTGAGTTGCATCCAAAGAACACCATACCTACTGTGAAGCATGGGGATGGCAACATCATGCTTTGGGGCTGTTTCTCTGCAAAGGGACCAGGACGACTGATCTGTGTACATGAAAGAATGAATTTGATTTTGATTGCAAACCTCCTTCATTCAGGAAGGGCATTGAAGATGAAACGTGGCTGGGTCTTTCAGCATGACAATGATCCCAAGCACACCGCCAGGGCAATGAAGGAGTGGCTTCGTAAGAAGCATTTCAAGGTCCTGGAGTGGCCTAGCCAGTCTCCAGATCTCAACCCCATACAAAACCTTTGGAGGGAGTTGAAAGTCTGCGTTGCCCAGCGACAGCCCGAAAACATCACTGCTCTAGAGGAGATCTGAATGGAGGAATGGGCCAACATACCAGCAACAGTGTGTGCCAACCTTGTGAAGACTTACAGAAAACGTTTGACCTCTGTCATTGCCAACAAAGGATATATAACAAAGTATTGAGATGAACTTTTGTTATTTACCAAATACTTATTTTCCACCATAATTTGCAAATAAATTCTTTAAAAATCAGACAATATGATTTTCTGGATATGTTTTCTCATTTTGTCTCTCATAGTTGAGTTCTACCTATGATGTCAATTACAGGCCTCTCTCATCTTTTTAAGTGGGAGAACATGCACAATTGGTGGCTGACTAAATACTTTTTTTCCCCACTGTATGTATTGCATGGTATACTTATAGAACATGTCCTCATACTGACCCATATAATAAATATAACATGTTATTTTTACTGCACAGTAAATAATATAAAAATAGAATGCAAAAAAATGTGCTGGATTTTTTCTATTATCCCTGAAAACAATAAAAGTTGACCAATAAATTATTAATACCCCAAAATGATACCAATAAGATATAGAACTTGCCCTGCACAAAAACAATAATTCAAAATAGCATTTGGGAAGTTTGTTGATCCTTTAAGCATTTCACAGTAATTAAAACAATATGGAGGTGAAATTTAAACATTTCATTTTTTTTCAATAATATATTCATTTAGCCCTAAAATTAACACATTCACAAAGGGTTAAAGGAGAAAATACATCTCAAAGTCTGTTATGCAATTTCTCTGAAGCACAGAAATATCCCACATGTGGGTGTAAACTGATGTTTGGGCACAGGGCAGCGCACGGAAGGGAGAGCGCCACTGGACGATTGAATAGCCGATTTTGGTGGAATAGTTTTCAGGTGCCATGTCACATTTGCAGAGCCCCAACAGTACCAATACAATGGAAACCCCCAAAAGTGACCCCGTTTTAGAAACTACACCCCTCACAGAACATATCAAGGGGCATAGTGAGCATTTTGACCCTACAGCTGTTTCACAGATTTTATTGGGATGTGAAAATGAAAAATTACTTTTTTTCTAATAAACCATCAATGTAGCCCTAAATTTTTCATTTTCACAAGAGAATAAAGGAGAAAAAGCTCCCCAAAGTTTGTTACATCATTTCTCCTAAACACAGGAATACCCCACTTGTGGTCGTAACTGCTGCATGGGTACATGGTGGGGCTCATAATGGAAAGAGGGCTACTTGGCTTTTGGAGGGCAGATTTTTCTGGAATAGTTTTTGGGTGCCATGCCGTATTTGCAATGCCCGCTAAATTTTAAGGTCTCTGAAAATGTGGCATCGTGTCCATAATCTAACAATCTAAATCTGTGCTCCATCTGCACTCTGCTGTGTGCCCAAACGGCAATTTATGCCCACATGTATGGCACTGTTGTACCCATGATAACGTACTTACTGCCATATGTGGGTATAAACTGCTTGGGCACACAGCCGGGCACAAAAGGGGATAAGCGCTATTTTGGTTTTTGGACATCATGCCACTTTTGCAGAGTCCCTGAACAGCCAGTAAAGTGGAATCCGCAGACATGTGACCCCATTTTGGAAACTACACCACTGAAGGGATTTATCAAGTGGCGTAGTGAGTATATTTAACACTTGAGTGTTGAATTAATTTAATTTCCAAAAATGAATGCGCAGCTGATGAAAAGTGAAAATTACAATTTTTCCATAAATAAGCCATTTCAGTACCCCTTATGTTGTGCCCAGCTTGTGTCAGCAGAGACAAACACTCCAAAAACTGTTAAACGGGTATCCCGGACACAACAGCTTGTGGAGCGTTTGTCTCTGATGCAAGTCAGGCACAACATATTACACACTAAAATTACATATTCCTGGAAAAATTTCAATTTGCACCTTTCACCATCATCTGTGTATTAATTTCTGGAAAATAAATTATAGCAACACTTGGGAGTTAAAAATGCTCACTATACACCTGTATAAATTCCTTCAGGGGTGTAGTTTCCAAAATGGGGTCACGTGTCAGGGGATTCCACTTTACTGGCATTTCAGGGGTCTGCAAAAGTGTCATGGTGTCCAAAAACCAAACCGTGCAAATCTGTGCTCTAAAAAGCACATGACACTCATTCCCTTCTATGCCCAGCTGTGTGCCTAAATAGCAGTTTATACCCACATATGACATTTTAAGTGCATTTGTGATTGCAATCATTTTCTGGAAGAAATTGAGTTTTATCTGACAGAATTGCAGGGGTGCCAATAGTTTTGGCCAGCACTGTACATTCCCTATCTGCCGCAGCCAGTTGTGTTCTAATGATTTGGCGATTTTTGGGGGTTTTGTCTTCACATTTTACAAGCTATATATATATAAATAAATATAAATATATATTTTTTATATATTTTTGGTGATGTAGCCATATGAGGGCTTGTCTTTTGCACTCTGTAATGACACCATTTTTGGGTGCCTATAGTTTATTGACTCAATTTTATTAACTCTTTCTTGGTGGATGAAAAAAAAAAAAAAAAAGCAATTCTGGCATGCTTTTTAACTTTAAATTAATTTTTGTCTTGCAGTGTACAGCATAAGTAACATGTTATCTTTATTCTGTGGGGTCAGCACAATTACAGCGATACCTAATTTATATTGTTTTTTTATTTCTTACTCATTTTGCAGAACAAAAATCCATTTGGAGACATAAATCAATTATTTTTACATTGCCATCTTCTGAGATGTGTAACATTTTGATTTTTCAGTTGACAGAGTTGGTTGAGGGCTTATTTTTTGTGGGACGACCTGTGCTTTTTTTTTTTTTTTTTTTGAACTTGAAATTTATAGTAGTAAATTGTAGTAAATGGTGATGAGTTGAGGAAGAGAGAGGATTTTGTCAGAAGAAAGTGGGAGAGAGGGGCAAGGGGTAGGGAAAGGGATGGAAATAAAAGGAATGGAAGAAATTAGAGGGACATAGGTCAAGTAAGAAACAGTATACAATGAACACATAAACAGGGTAAAAAACCTGTAACAGTAATCCAGTAGAAAAAAAAATCAATCTCCTCTTAAATATTGAGCAGGTAGTTAGTTACAGTTCCGATAGTCAGTAGTCAATACATCAACAAATCAAAATTACTTTACAAAGCCTTGTGGCCTCAGTGAAATTAAAATAACAGGTCATACACAATGAACATTCAGCAGTTAAACCCAGACCAAGTGATCCACTTACTCCATAGTCCTTTAAAAGAACTAGTTTTACCAGAGGCGTAGCTAGCAGGGGGGGCAGAGGGGCAGCTGCCCCGGGCCTACTGAATTTTTGGGGGCCCACCCCGGGGCCGCCATTAATACATCCTTTATTTCTAACTAGATCGGTGTCTGCAGACACCGATCTAGTTAAAACGTAACCTGAAACTTAACAGTATTGTAAACCGCGAGCCAATACAGGCTTGCGGTTTACAAGACGCCGAGACCACAGACGATGTCTGCTTCTCAGCACGGGCGGCGCTATGACGTCACAACAACCCGCCGCCTGCGCTCAGACACAGACGTCCTGTGCGTGGACAGGGAAGAAGCACCGGCAGCTCCATTCATCAGAATCGCAGGTGAGTATGACTTTTGTTTTTTGTTTTTTTTAGCTTAGTTGTGGGTATATTAATAGTATAAGGGGTGGTTAGGAGGGGGAAATATAACTATAAAGGGAGGGTTCATTAGGGGGCATTATCATTATGACGATGGGGGGTAATTTCTATAAGGGTTATTAGGAGGTATTATTAATAGAAGGGGAAGGTTATTTATATAAGGGGCCATTAGGGGGCATCATTTATATTAGGAGACATTATGAACATAAGGGGGTGATCATTAGAGGCGCAGTATTTATGTCAGGGGTTATCAGGGGCATAATATGAGGGTCAATTCATTTAATTAAGGTGGCACTTGGGTTTTAATAAGACTAAGGCCCCACGTAGCGGGCTGCAGAAAAAAAAGGGCTGCAGGAAAAACCGCAGCGGTAACATTGTGGTTTTTCTCGCAGCACTTTTCACAGAATGTATGTAGAGGTTTCCCCTGTGGACTTTCTGATTTCAATACACCTATATGGAAACAGCCAGTGTTTCCATAGGTATAATTGAAATGCTTCAATTTCCAAAACCGCAACGGTTTTGGAAATCGCAGTGCATCTGCTGCACGTATTTTTCGCAATGTGTGGATGGGATTTGCTAGATGTAAAATGCCGGGTTTTTTTCTGTGGGTTTTCGCCACATATGGCCCCCATCCCCACTTTGCAGTAAAATATGCACAGCGCATACGCTGCGATTTCCAAAACAGACGCAGTTTTGGAAATCGCAGCATGTCAATTATACCTACGGAAATGCTGGTGGTTTTCCTGTAGATATAATTGAAGCAGAAAGTCTGCAGAGGAAACCTCTGCAAACTTTCTGTGCAAAATGTTGCAGGAAAAACTGCGATGCGTCACCGCTGCGTTTTTTCCCGCAGCTCTTTTTTGCTGCAGGACACCACGTGGGGCCTTAGCCTTAAAGAGGACCTTTCACATCCTCATGTATATGCTGTTTTACATACCTCTAGAAAGCCAACAGCACGCTGAATTCAGCGCACTGCCGGCTTTCCCGGTATGTGCCCCGGGGCTGGAGATATCGGGGGGCTTAGTTTCACGGTTTACTGTCAGAAGGGCATTCCTGACAGTCTAGCTGCGCTGTGAGGAACGCCCTCCCTGACAGTTCTCGTTCATAGACTTGTACTGGGGGGCATTCCTTACAGCTCAGCGTCATCGCTGGGCTATAAGGAACGCCCCCTCTCTGTACTAGACCATAGCGCTGTACTGTCAGACGGGGCGTTCCTTACTTACCTCTCAATATCCACCCAGTGTTTCCCCTCAGACATACGCCGCCAAGCTTTTAGTTGATCTATAATGGCTGCATAGTAATAATGCAACAAATTGGGACAATCCAATCCTCCCTTGGATTTGGGCAGAAGCAATATCGAAGTCGGGATTCTAGCTCTTCTGTTACCCCATATAAATCACATCAAAAATCTCTGAAGGGACATAATAATATGTTTGGGAGTTTTAATGGGGATATTCTGAAAGTAATATAATATTTTTGGAACTAGGAACATTTTTGTTGCTGATAGCCTACCCAGCCAAGAGATGTGGACCTTGGAGTAGGAGCTAATGTCCCTCTGGATAGTCAGTAAAAGCTTCAAGTAATTAGTCCTACACAATTGTGAAGGGGGGTAAGTCAACTGTATGCCCAGGTAGGGAATATCACCAGATGCCCAAGGAAAGGGAAAAGACTGCTGAAGAAGCTGTTGTGCATGTAGGGGGATGCCCATGTTTAGTATCAGGGATTTAGAAGTGTTCACCTTATAGTAACTGACAATATGAAAGTCATTGATAAGGGTCATCACAGTAGCCAATGATTGTTCAGGTTTCAATAATGACAAAATGATGTCATTCGCAAATAGCCCTATACGATGCTCAGTTGCACCCACCTCAATGCCCCAAAGGTGAAAAGAGGACCTAATACTTTGAGCTAAAGGTTCAATGGTTAGCGCTAAAATCAACGGGGAAAGGAGGCATCCCTGACGGGTTCCGTTAGTAATACAGAAGGGGTTCGATAGAACACCCGCAGAATAGACTTTAGCTGAGGGAACAGTATACAGTACCATAATTGCATTCTGAATAAAGGGGGGAAACCCAAACTTTTGCAACACCACTTGTAAATATTCCCAGTGAACCCAGTCGAACGCCTTCTCCGCATCCAGAGCTATGAGCAGAGAAGGCGTCCGACGGCTGTGGACCAATGCTATAATGTCAATAAAACTCCTTGTTCCATCAAAGGTTTACCTTCCTTTTACAAAGCCCACTTGATCCTTATGGATAATGGTAGGTAGAATGTCCATAAGTCGACCAGCGATGACTTTGGCGTACAATTTCAAGTCCGTATTTAACAGGGAGATAGGCCGAAAATTGTGGGGGTATTGGGAGATTTCCCTGGCTTAGGAAGCATAATTACCAATGCTTCCAACATTTCTCTTGGAGGCGCTCCAAATGCCGCTATAGAATTAAATAAGCGAGTAAGATAGGGAGCAAGCAAGATTTGGTTACTTTTATAATATTTGTTCGTTATGCCGTCAGATCCAGGAGATTTCTGCATTTTCAACGATTTAATCACCTGCAACACCTCCACCTGAGAGAAAAGGGAGAGAAGGGAGGCTTTTTGAGCATCAGAAATAGAAGGGAGGGAGATGGCATCCAGGTAAGCGGCAATAGTCGGCTGAGTAGGCTGGGGAACAGAGGGGTCAGACGGGTAGGTTATACAATTTCGAGTAATATTGTGCTAAAACATCTACTATGCCTTTAGGATCCACCACTTTTTGGCCCAATTCATTATAAATAAAGGGAATGCGACTTTTGGTTATATGCGTCTTCAGACGCCTCGCTAGGACTGCGCTAGGCTTATGAACCTGCCAGTAATACAGCAGCTTAAATTTACGCAAAGCAAGATCATATTTATATACGTTGAGGTCGTGCAACTGAGCATGCAGGGTAGAGATCTTTTGAGACCTATCACGACAGGGTGAGGACTTATTAAGCCTGTGTAGAGATTCTAATTGGGTAAGTATGGCCTGTTCCTGTTGAATCCTCTGTTTTTTAGCATGAGAAGCTTGCTGAATAAAATGACCACGCATAGTAACCTTGTGAGTGCACCATAATACAGTATCACTCACCTGGCCATTGTCATTAAAGTCAAAATAATCTGAGAGAGCCGAGGAAGTGGGCGGCGTATACTTAGGATGTTGTAGGAGAAAGTTATTAAGTCTCCAAACCGAATCAAGGCGAGAAGGGTACTGTTTTTTTTGTACCATAGTAGAGACCCGTGCATGATCAGACCACGTCGGGATACCAATAGTGGAAGAACTCAAGCTCTGTAAAATGGATCTGTCCTCTAAGGCGTAATCAATTCTAGTATATACTCGATGTGGATTAGAGTAAAAAGTATAGTCTAATTCAGGGGGGTGCTGATGTCTCCACATATCAAAAAGCTGGTGGGACTGCAGAATGTTAACTATAGGTGTTGGTTCCGACACGGTCTGAGGAGCAGTAGAGTCCATCGAGGGCCAGATTACTTTGTTAAAATCTCCCAACACCATGACATGACCTTTAGCCACTTTCTCAACTTTGGATAGGACCATACGGAGGAATTGTAATTGTCTCTTATTAGAGACGTTTAGGGATACAATTGTATACTGGACATTATTAATACGACATACTAAAATGACATATCTCCCTTCAACGTCAGAAATCTCTTGGTCTACAGAGAAGGTTAGAGTATCTTTAATTACTATTGCTACTTCTTCCGCACCGCATGGGATAAAATCTGAGCCGGATACCACTTGTGGCGAAGTCTAGGAGCATCCCTCTTGTTTAAATGTGTCTCCTGGAGACAAATAATATCATAGTTGGAGGTCCCGGCACCGCTCTTTTAAACGGAGAGTTTAGACCTTTAACATTTAAAGACAATACCTTAAATCCCATGGTGACTAGTCCAATTGGCTGTAAGTGTGGGGGTGACGACAAGAAGTGAGGAGTGCAACACTGAGTACCACGTGGAATTTCGGGACAATCCTGCACTAGTAGTGGGCAGATCGAAATCTACTGGACAAACATAAAACAAACAATAACAAATAAATACACTGAAAAAACAGCAACCTACTACAGAATGTGCATCCCAAGTGGGTACTCCCATTGACCTGGGGGGGAGAATATTGATGGAAGGGTACCCAAAACATGCCTTACCAATCAGAACTCACTCTCATACTACCCCACCCGGCATAACAGTGACTCACACCGGAGAGGGGGGTGGGTGTTTAGGAGGACCATGCAGACAAAGGCCCACGTGCCCCCCCAAACACGCCACTAGAAATATATTTCAAGGGTGAAAGGATAAAATTCGGACAAAGATCAGTCCTTAGGACGTCTGGAGTGCCTCCTCTTTCTCTGCATGACTGCCCACTCCTCCTCCACAACAGAAGGTGAAGGATGTCTTGCCATTAGTATGCTGTGAGATGCAATTTTTAAGTCCCATTCTTGACAAATCTTGAGAGACGCTTCAGGGCTGGTGGCAACAACCTGAGAGGCATGATGAGAAATGATGAGGCGTACCGGAAACCTCAACTTGTATAGGATTCCATTATCACGCAAGGGTTTTGTGATTGTTGCAAATGACCATCTTTGGACCATGGTAGCTGCAGAGAGATCTGCGAACAAGACAATCTCCTTAATACAGTCTGGTAAATCAGGAGGATTTCTAGCTGCCACCATAATTTTGTCCTTGATGTGGTAAAAATGAATTCTCGCAATGATATCACGAGGTACTTCACTCGCCAGGTATTTAGGTTTAGGCAACCTGTAGGCTATGTCAATGAACAGATCCTAAGAATAAAGCAAAGTGATCAGTTAGGAAGGTCATAATGTCCTCATTTTTAACTGACTCCGGGATGCCCCTAAACCATACATTGCTGCGGCGAGACCGATCCTCTATGTCAGCCATCTTTAATTTCAAGGCCTCTACTTCCTCCTCCAAATCATTATGAACATCAACTAACTTGTTATGTGCTGCAGTCAGATCTGCCATTTGTCCTCCACATGTGAGGTGAGGTTTCCCAGAGACTGAAATTCAGACTGCAAAGTTCCAGTAACAGTTTCAGTTCAGTCTGTAGGGCTAACTTGAAGTCCGTGAATAAATCCTTCATGGCCGCCTCTGAGATGGGTTTAACGGACTCTGTGCCTGAAGAGGACTGTGGGGGAATATTAATGAAACATGGTGTGGAGGGAACAGATGGTACCCTCACCGGAGTCAGCACAGGAGAGGTTAATAAAGCCAGACATGGAGGAGAGTCTGCAGATGCCAGGGAGTTAGGGCTACTAGGCGAGGAGGGCAATAGGGTCAAGGTCTCTGCATCATCCACTGCTGTACTCACTGTGACCTGCTCTTGAATAGCCGGCAAGGACTTCTGCACTGATAAGGAGGAAGCACGGTAGCCATCTTGGAGAGACTCCTGCATAGCTGTAGGGAAAGAATTTAGTTAGTTTTAAGGGGCTCTTTTTCCTTCTACTGTGAACCAGTAGGGTAAGTATATACCGGTTTGTGCTGCGGTATAAACCGGTGGTCTGTGGAGCTGAGCAAACTAGTGTCCTACTCCATGTGCCTGCAGTCCACGCCCCCGACCTGTGCTTTTTATTGGTACTATCTTGACTTTTTGAACACTTTTTATAGCATTTTTTTGATAAAGCAAAAAATCATTATTTCTGACATTTTTTTCCGTTCACCATGCTGGTTAAATAATGTTTCAGTTTTATTTTACGGATTGTTACGGATGCAGTAATACCAAGTATGTATTGTTTTTATTTATTTTTAGGGTTTTATATAATTCATTTTATATATTTTATTCATTTATTAATTTTTTTCATACACTTCACTTTTTTTTTTTAACTTTTTTTTTACTGTTTAGTGATGTCCCACTAGAGGGCCTGAACCATTGATACACATGTATTGCAGTCTATAAAGTAAGTCAGCCTAAGCAGAAGAATAGTAAAAATTGTAAAAATTGATTGTCTCAAATGTCAATAGTAACAAAAATCCTCATCATCAGTCCAATGTGATCAGAGTCCAAAGATCACCAGTATAACTCCACTCACTTTCACTCTCCTGTGGTATCCAAGTTCACTATAAATTGGAAAGAAGGAAAAGAGCGCAGTTGCAATAGTGAAGCACTGTAGATTGGATCACAGAAAAATATGCTTTAATTAAAAGTTCAGTTAAGAAGCAGGAATAAAAAATAAAACCCATCAGACCCAATTCTAAATTTGCTTTTTTAGGCTCTTCTAAGGGCTACACCTGACAATTCACACCCAAAACATTCATACCCTTCCAATTCCATATTAACTCTCAAAATACGTAGGAAGCAATAATCTAAAAACAGCACATTTTAAAAAAGTTCATCATTTTAACACCAACACTTAACACTTATAGAACTAGTTCCACAACAGCGGAGTTGGGAGGGGAGATGCAGTCAAGTTTATATTCAGTTTGAAACTTTTTGGACTAAAACTAAATTTGGTTGCTGAACTCAAGTCCTGTTTGTATTAAATAGGGGTAGGTAGGATAGGGGGATGATAGTGTAATCTGTCTATATTCACATTGGAATTGGTATGAGAATGTTTTTTTAAGGTTTTACTGCTTTATTTAAATTGTGTATTGCTAATTTTATTTAAAATGTGTATTACTGTTTTGTGAAAATGCTGGCAATGTTCATGAAAGATGCTTTTTAACCCCTTCCCAACATTCACTGTTGTAGTAGGGTTTCTCACATTCCTCCATACTTTTATGGTGGAAGCAGGGTGTACACTCAGCTCAGTGCATATCACATCGGTCGGAGCTCAAACATGACCACGGCATCTAAAGAGTTTTTGTAAATTCTGAGGTCTGAACTGTGACCCGGGGTCTGCCCAAGCCCATGTTTGGTTGATCTTGCCGATAAGAGAGGCTGTCAACCCCCCAAACATTGTCACATCTTTAGGACAACACTGGCTGTGGCAGGAAGGGAAATGTGTAAGCTGTTTGACCATACATCAGGGTACATCATATGCTTAGAGTTTGTGAGAGAAAATATGCCAGAACTGAACCTCCAAAATAACCTCCCTCCCCGTCATAGGAGTTTGTGGGAAAATAGCGTGGGATTTGGTGTACCTAAGTACTCTGCACAGCTTACATATTCACTTTGCTACACTTTTTGATCAAACAGTGCTCCTTCACTTCTGCTTCTGCTGTATGCCCACGTATATGACATTGTTGTACTCGGGATACCCTGCTTGCCACAAGTAGATATTAACTGCTGTTTGAGCATAAAGCAGGGTGCAGAAGAGAAGACTTGCTATTTGGTTTTTGGAGCACAGATTTGAACTTGAAGTTTATTTTTTTGGATGCCATGAGACTTTTGCAGAACCCTTGAAATGGCAGTAAAGTCCTCTGCGGACTTTCTGTGAAAAGTGGTGCGGGAAAAAAACGCGATGTATTGCCGCTACGGTTTTTCCCACAGCTCTTTGTTTGCTGCGGCCCACTACATGGGACCTTAGCCTTAGGCTACCAAAGCATTTTTAAAAATGTAAGGAAAGCTTGGTGTATTTTATATATAGTAAATTAAAGGGGTATCAAATAATATTTTTATTATTTACTAATAATAATAAAAAAAGCTTTATAGTTACTAACTCTAAAATCCCTGCCCAAAACTAACCTATGCAAAGATATTCATTACAAAGCTATCAAATCCCTAATGCATATTGAAATTCACTAGGCTGTATTTCTGCACACTAATCTGATTGTGCATACTCAGGGGATCGTGAAAAAACATTTTTTTTTTCAGCTTAAACGTTAGCAGCCACCATTTGGTGTTCTTGCTCAAAAACAGCAAGGGTGCACCGGCTGTAATGTAAAGTTTCTTTTTTAACCCCTTGTGAGTGTGTAAATTTTAGGGCTAAATTAGCATATTATTACTAAGAAAAATAATTAAATCTCTAATTTCAACTCCACTTTGCATAAATTCCTGTGAAACGCTTAAAGAATTAACAAACTTCCCAAATGTTTTGAACTATTTAAGGGTTGCAGTTTTGAGAATGAGGTTATTTACGGGAATTGTATTATATAGACCTTTAAAATCCCCTTCAGAACTGAAGTGGTCCCTAAAAAATGGGTTTAGGAAATTTTCTTTGGAAAATAGCTGTTATACTTGCAAGCCTTCCAAGGTCCAAAATAATTTCAAGGATGATTAAAAGGTAATGCCAACATAAAGCAGATATATGGTATGTATTAACTAATTTAGGTGGTTTGACCATCTGTCTGTAAATAAGATCATTTCATATTTTGAAAATTGTGAATTCTTCCAAATTTTTACCAAATTTCCTCATTTTTAAAAATAAATGCCAAAAATATAGACCAAATATCAAAGTTTACTAGTACCAACATAAAGTACAATGTGTCATGAAAAATCAATCTCAAAATCACTTGAGTAAGTTAAAGCGTCCCAAAGTTATTACTACATAACCAGACCCATGTCAGTTTTGAAAAATGGGGCTGTGTCTATAAGGTGGCCGCTCTGCTGCAGATTGTACAGCAGAGACACGGAGCTAATTCCCATGATCAGAGTTCACCCTGATCACAAGCATTATAGTCCAATGTGCCCCCCCAAAGTATAAAAACTGCCCGCCGCTGTTGAAGGCCGGCTCCCACACGGAGAGATCGCGAGAGTTGACCTGTTCCTATGGCAGCCTAGAGCCTTCTGAAGAATCACAGGCCTCCCCAAAATGGTAGTGTCCCCAGCATCAGGAACTGAGCTCACTGGGTCTTTGAACCCTTGACTTCCCGGCCATGTTCTGCAGCCTTGACCATTATGCCATTGAAGAAGCCTGTTTGTTCTTTGCCTTGCTTAGCCTGGACTTTTCTATTGGAATGATTAGCTTATGGATCTCACCTGCTCTGTGGCCAATCACAGTATAGCAATCCCTATATAAACGCACAGTTTTCTCCATCCTGTGCCTGATTATTCTGGCTGTTTGCTTCATGTTGCCCTGATCCTCACCATTACTCTACTGCTCCTGTGTACTGACTCCTGCATACGTCTGACTACGATTGATCTTTTGCTCCTGTGTACCGACTCCTGCATACGTCTGACTACGATTGATCTTCTGCTGCTGTGTACCGACTCCTGCATACATCTGACTACGATTGAGCCATTGCTCCTGTGTATCGACTCCTGCATACGTCTGACCACAGTTGCTTCTTACTCCTGAGGTACTACTCCTGCTATTTAATTCCTCATCTACTACTGTTTAAGTACTGTGCGATTGCCTCACCAATTGGACTCCAGATCAGATAACTAGCATCATTACATAATAATCAGGCCCAACATGGAGGCCGGAAGGGGCGAAGTCTGCCTTGTCACAGCATGCGTTCCAGATCTTGGAATTGTACAACCTTTTGTACAACCTTCAAAGTCAATTAAATGAAGTGAAAACTCAAGTAACTGAATTGGAAGGACAAAAGGACAAGTACATGAATTGCGTGCAAATTCTGCTGATGTCAGTGCCACTCCTCAAGTTTATTGGATTCCACTACCTTGAAAATTTGGTGGAAAGAGATATTTGTACCAAGGATTTCTTAATCATTGCTGGATGAATTTTTCTACACATTCCACTCAGTTCCCTACTGATAGGTCCTAAGTTGTGCTAAGAGACGATTCACAAGCATGGGCATCATGCTATTTAGAACAGGATCATGCCATTTTGGATAATTTGGAGGACTTTCTTGCAGCAATGAACCTAGTATTTGATGACCCCAACCATTGCGCCACTGCTGAGGGGGCCTAGCATGACTTTCGCCAGGGAAGATGCTCTGTTGCAGAGTATGCTGCAGAGTTTTGGCGGTGGGCTTCTGATGTTTCCTGGAACACCTATGCACTAAAATGGCGATTCTATGGAGGACTTTCTGAATCAGTTAAAGATGAACTTGTTAAAGTAATGAGTTGATTAGGTAACAAGTTGATTAGGAGCGTCTAACTGGTCTGTAGGAGCCAGAACTATTAATGGTTGGTAGGGGATCAAATACTTATTTCTCTCTGCAACGCAAATAAATTTATAAAATTTATACAATGTGATTTTCTGGATTTTATTTTTGATATTCTATCTCTCACTGTTAAAATTAACCTACACTTAAAAATATAGACTGTTCATGTGTTTGTCAGTGGGCCAACTTACAAAATCAGCAAGGGATCAAATACTTATTTCCTTCACTGTATATACGATTATGCATCCGTATTGACCAAAGAGTCCTGGAAAGGAAGCGAGAAAGATGGGGCTATTATGATCCGGGCACCTTCTCCCATTTACCAGAGGGTCATTTTCTCCCAAAGTTGCAGACACCTTCTCAAACAAGATCAGCTCCAGAACCTATGCAAGTGGATGTTATCCGGGGACCAATTTCGACTGTTAAAAAAATGTTGCTGCCTTGCTGAAAAACTATGTCTTTATTGTGGATGACCTGGACATTATGTTCTTGACTGCCCTAATAAACCTCAATGGGCAGTTGTTGCAATTGAAATTAGATCGAATTTGGAGTCTGGTCCCCACTGTGCTTCGCTGAGTCTGGTGACACAGCCTCTGCTTTCCACCACACCATGTCCTGATAATATGACTTCTAATCGACCTCATTTCACCTTACCAGTTCAGCTTTCTTAAGGATCTTACAAGTTGTCCACTACAGCAATTTTGGATTCTGGTGCAGCTGGGAATTTTATGGACATTAAGTTTGCTTTTGCATATTGAGCACAGTCCAAGATCTTCACCAGTTGAATTAGTGACCGTTGATGGGTCACCATTAAATTCTGGTCTTGTAACTCATGAAACTACCGAACTGGAAGTATTGATTGGTACTGGTCTTCAGGAGAGGATTTGTTTCCAGTTAATCTCTTCACCAAAATTTTGCAGTAATTTTGGGCATACCATAGTTCAGTGTCCATAATCCTTCAGTAGACTGGAAGTCAGGAAATGTAACTTTTACTGCTGAATATTGTCAACAAAATTGTAAGCTGAAGCTGTCAATTCTCTCCCAGGTGGGAGCTACTGATAGACCTATCGCTAACTCTGTAGAATTACCTGAACCGTATGAGGAATTTAAAGATGTGTGTGACAAAAGGAATGCTGACCAGCTACCTCCTCATGGCTCTTATGATTGACCTATTGAACTTTTACCAGGTGCATCCATATTTTATGGACGCATCTATCCACTTGCAGACATGGAACTGAAGTTCCTAGATGAATACATCAAAGAAAATCTGGCAAAAGGATTTATATGGCATTCCACTTCTCCAGCAGGAGCACCTATATTCTTCTTATCAAAGAAAGACTGCACATTATGTCCTTGTATTGACTATAGAGAACTAAACCAAATAACTGTCAAAAATCATTAACCTCTTCTGCTTATTCTAGAATTACTCGAGACATTACGGTCAGCAAAGATCTTTACCAAGTTGGATCTATGAGGGGCATACAAACGTGTCCATATACGACCCGGGAATGAGTGGAAGACAGCATTCTGAACACGCTATGGGAATTTGAATCCCTTGTCATGCAATTTCGACTTTGCAATGCCCCAGCGACATTTCAACATTTTATCAATGATGTATTGCGAGATCTGCTGTATTAATTTGTAGTGGCGTATTTGGATGACATATTAATATACTCAGAGAACCTTGAAGAACATCATAAGCAGGTTACCATGGTTTTTAGCCATCTAAGAGAAAACCAACTATATATTAAACTGTAAAAGTGTGAATTTGAAAAGAAAGAAATTCAGTTTTTGGGGTACATAATTTCTACAGAAGGATTTTGCACGGACCTCAGCAAGATCCAAGCTATTTTAGACTGGCCTTCTCCCAAGAATGTCAAGGAGGTCCAAAGATTTGTTGGCTTTGCAAATTTCTACCACAAGTTTATTAGGAATTTCTCAAAGGTTATTAGTCCAATAACACAATTACCTCAGAAATGAATTCCTTTTAAATGGTCTACAAGTGCAGACAAAGCATTTACCCACTTAAAGACACTTTTTACTTCTGCTCCTATCTTAGTTCATCCTAATTCAGACCTCCCATTTATAGTTGAAGTGGATGCTTCAGATTCAGCAGTAGGAGCAGTATTGTCCAACAGAGTTGGGGATAAACAATTGCTTCATCCTTGTGCTTTTTTCTCCTGCCTGATGTCACCTCCTGAAAGAAACCATGACATTGGAAAGAACTACTGGCAATTAAGAAAGCATTCACGGAATGGAGGCATCTTCTTGAAGCAGCATCTCATGTGGTACAGGTTCTTACTGATCACTGAAATCTTGAATTTATTAGATCAGCCAAGAGATTTTCTGGTAGACAAGCTAGATGGTCTTTATTTTTTGCAAGATTTAATTTCATCATTTCTTACAGACCTGGATCCTGCAATGGAAAAGCAGACACCTTATCCCGGATGTTTTCCGAAATGATGCAAGAATTTTGTGGGGGCAACAATTTCCAAGGGTATACTTAAGAGGATTAAAGAAGGTTATAATGGAGATCCTTTCCTTAATCATCCCCCCACAGATATAGATTTGGTGTTCAAAAAAGGGGTTTGGACTCTTGATCAGTGTGTTTATATTCTACTCAATTAGAAATTCTGTGCCTTTTTCACGACTCTAGACACGCAGGTCACATGGGAGTCAAAAAGACCAAAGAACTTTTGTCCCGCTCATTTTGGTGGCCTAAATACCATATGGATGTCAAGAAGTATGTTTCTTCCTGTCAAACCTGTGCTAGGAATAAGACCCCTCGTTCCTCACCAGTGGGATTACTTCAACCTCTGCCTATTCCATCTCGTCCTTGGGGTTCTGTTTCTATGAATAAAATTCTAGTAGTGGTAGACCGTCTTACCAAAATGTCTCATTTTATACCCACAAAGGGGGTACCCTCTCCGGAAGAGACTGCAGAATTGGTTATTTGAGAAATCTCCAAGATGATTTGGTTAATTTTCTTCCTACGGCATAATTTGCTTATATTATACTCTGGGATCTGAGGTGACCCCAGAGTATAATAATAGCATCAGCTCTAGGAGGGGGGGCTCTTGGGAGCATATATTACTGTGTGGGGGCCACTGTGCAGTATATAATACTGTGTAGGGACCACTATGGACATATATTACTGTGTGGGGATCACTGTGGAGCATATAATACTGTGTGGGGGCCACTGCGGAGCATATAATACTTTTTGGGGGCCACTGTGGAACATATAATACTGTGTAAAGAATATAATACTGTGTGGGGGCCATTATGTAGCATATAATACTGTGTAGGGAATGCTGTGGAGCATATAATGCTGTGTGGGGCCACTGTGGAGCATATAATACTGTATGGGGGCCACTTTGGGCATATAATACTGTGTGGGGGCCACTGTGGAGCATATAATACTGTGTGGGGGACACTGCGGAGCACATAATACTGTGTGGGGGCCACTGTGGGCATATAATACTGTGTGGGGGCCACTGTGGAACATATAATACTGTTTGGGGGTGACTGTGGAGCATATATTACTATGTGGGGGCCACTGTGGGCATAAAATACTGTGTGAGGGCCACTGTGGAGCATATAATACTGTGTGAGGGCCACTGTGGAGCATATACTGTGTGGGGCCACTGTGGAGTGGCACTATTAACATTATCAGGCCCTGTTCACATTTTGGAATCTGGCACTGATTTTGCTGCGGATTTTGCAGTTAAATCACCAGCAGATTCTCCCTCATTCTGCTTCCTATTGAAACTAATTGGAGCAGGAAGCTGGAAAATAAAAGCGTCCTGCTGGATCTTGCTGCAGATTCTGCACCTGATTTGGAGGCCATGGCTTGAGACTCCCCACTGGTTAGACTCATTTATTTGGGCCTAATTAGCTGTGGAAAGCCAAACCAGAATGCTGATGTTCTGCATCGTGAGCCAGGGGCAGAAAATAAAGAAAAATCTGAGGCAGATGTCCGCCTCAAATTCCTCGTTACTTTCCAATGTCTGAACAGATTGTGTCTACTTGTATGTAATGGACTGTATTACAGTCCACTCCAGTAGGTCTCCCTCAGCAAAAAACACCCAATTTTGATTGTTTTTTTGCTGCAGTGTGCATGAGTAACTCCAAAAGGAGCCCACTGGGGCTCTGTTGCCCAAGGGCCCTGCCCCCCAGAATGCCCCCCCCCCCCAACTGCTAGTGGGAAAATAGTAATATAAAAGAGTAATAGAAAGTGTTCCATAGTGGAACCATACCAGGTCCTCCATGTGTAGGAATTCTTGAAGCCAAGCTGTAATACATGAGGCAGATGTAGATTTCCACAACCTCGGGATGATGGACCTGGCTGCAACTAGAATGAATAGAGAGTAGGAGAGGTGAAGGGCCATCCTCCAGTGACTGTCTCAACGATGCCGTGGACTTCAAAAAAGGTCGCAGAAGATGTGTAGCATCATGCCCTAACCAGTGCCACATCGCCAGCAACGTTCCGAGACCGAGGGAAAGATCTTATTAAGAACGGTACCCTATACCATCGGGATAAGATTTTATAGTTCATCTATTGAGCTTTTCAAGAGATGGAGACTTTGTGGCTCAACTGGAAGGCAAAGAGCAACATACCCAGTGGAAACAAAGTGCCACGTTCCCTCTCCCAACCTGTAGTAAAAGCTGGTAGGGGGTCATCGGTTGTGTCAGAGAGTAAGCCATATATGGTCGAGATGGAGTGGGGTGGCATAGACAGGGATTTGCTGAGGCTTTCGAACAGTGACAATGACCTGTGAAGGTCTCATGTTCATTTTAAAGAGGTGTAGACGTAGTGGAGTTGCAAATATTGCCAGTCGGAAGTGAAGTCTCTGGTGTCTGAGGACATCAGTTTAGGGTAGGGAAGGAGAGACAATGGAGATAGTACCTGGGAGGACAATAGGGAGGTCAATGGGACGAGAGAGAAAGGGAGTGTGAAGAGCTGCGGAGAAGTCTAGGTTGTCTGAGATAGGCGTCAGTGGGCTGTTGTTGGTAAATAGTCGCTTGACTGTGTTATGGAGATGGTAAGCACCCAAGACTTGGTGTGCCACATATGGGAGGTCTGGATTGGTCTTGTACGACCAGTGGTGTTTATGAAGCCATGGTAAGGATTTGAGGGGTAGAGGGCACAGAGACCTTTCAAGGGTACTGGTGGAGTGATGCCAATCTAAAATGCGCATAGACAAGTAGTACGAGTACAGTTCGGGACTGCTAAGCCTCCTCTCTGTTTGGGCCTGGTCAGGGTCTGTTTGGAAATTCTGGGGAGCTTCAAGGCGCAGATAAATTTAGAGAATGTCTTTTGAACCACGGTGAGGAAATCTTTAGGGAGCACGATATTTGACAGAGGTAGAGGAGTCTGGGGAGGACATTCATTTTTAAGAGATTGATGCGACCCAGCCACGAGAACCCTTTGGTGGCAAACAAGATCAGATTGGAGGGAGAGTAGGATGGGGAGGAATTTAATTGAGTAGGTGTCAGAAAGGGTGAACCCCCAGGTATTTGATAGCCTTTGGGGACCAAAGGGAAAGACAGAGTGACGTGAGCGCACCAGGGAATCTGGAAAGAAAATATTAAGGGCGGTACTTTTAGAGAGATTTATTTTGTAGTTGCTAAAGAAGCTGTAAGTGGGGGAGAGAGGAAAGTGATAACAGCGGTAGGGTGATAAATAGTAGGAAGTTGTCTGAGAATGCCAAAATTTTCAAATGAAAATCCCGGGCATGCAATCCCTTTATTGTCTGGCTTACACCTGATAGCAAGTAATAAATGCTTCATGACTATGGCATAATCAGCAAAAGGAGGCACCCTTGGTGGGTACCATTGTGTATGGTGAGTGGGGTGAGAGAGTGCCATTCACTCGAATTTGAGCTTGAGGGGAGGTGTATAGTTCCTGGATACGTGTGAGCATGGCAGGACCAAGGCCTATCTGGATGAGCACAGTCTCAAGGAAGTTCCAGTCCACCCTATAAAAGGCCTTCTCCGCATCCAAGGAAAGCAGAATCATGGGGGTCTGAGAGCGTTGGGAGTGATGGATAGCAGTTATCCCGTGCCTCCCTCTGTGAGATAAAACCCACTTGATCTACATGTATTAAGCCACCTATATGACAACCCAATCTATCTGTGATTAGTTTGGAAAAAAGTTTAGTGTCAGTGTTGATTAAGGAAATGGGTCTATAGTTAGGGCATAATAGAGGGTCTTTGTCTTCCTTAGGGAAGACCATGACATAGGCATGTAGAAAAATTTCAATTTTAATTTTCTCATTTCCAAAATGAGATCACTTCTTGGTACTCTCCACTTCAGTGGCATCTTAGGGGCTCTGCAAATGCATCATCTGAAAATTATTCTGCCCTCCAAAAGCCCAATGGCACTCCTTGCCTTTTGGACCCTGGCTTTGTGCCCAAACATCAGTTTTCATATACATGTGGGATATTTCTGTAATTTTGAAAAATTGTGTATCATATTGTGGGGTTCAATTTCTCCTTTAACCCCTTGTGAAAATAAAATATTTTGGGCTAAAGCAACATTGTAATGAAAAAGAATCATTTTTCATTTTCATGTCCCAATGTTAGTAAAATTTGAGAAACTATTTGCTCGCTATTGCCCTTGATAAATTCCTTGAGGGAACTTCTTGGGGGTTTCTGTTTACTGGTTCTTTGGGCTCTGCAAGTGATACTTGGTACCTGAAAACTATTCCTGCAAAATCTGCCCTTCAAAAGTCAAACAGTGCTCTTTCTGTTGCAAGCTCTGACATGTACTCAGTTTATGACCACATAAGGGGTATTTCCATGCTCGTGAGAAATTTCACAACAAATTGTGAGATGCATTTTCTACTTTAACCCTCATGTGAGTGTAAAACCCTAGAAAATTGGTTTGGAAAATTTTCTTTGGAAAATAGCTGTTATACATGCAAGACTTCCAACGTCCGAAATGAATACAATTAAAAGATGGTGGGAACTTCAAGCAGAGGTAAGATAAATAATATGTATTAACTAATTTGGCTGGTTTGACTAGCTGTCTGAAAAGTAGAGCATTTTATATTTATATTTCACCAAATTTCCTAATTTTCATAAATACCAAAAATAATATCCAAATATCAAAGTTTACTAGTACCAACATGAAGCACAATGTGTCACTAAAAATTATTCTCAAAATTGCTTGGGTAAGTTAAAGCATCCTAATTAATCCTAGTTATTATCGCATAACCAGACCCATGTTGGTTTTGAAAAATGGGTCTGTGTCTATAAGGTGTTTTTAGGCTGTGTTCTTAAAGGGGTTGTCCAGTTTCAGACCAATATTAAGAGAAAAAAAGTTATTGTATGTATCATGGAAATTTTCCAATACTCTCTGTATCAATTCCTCACGGTTTTCTAGATCACTGCTTGTTGTCATTCATTCTGCTTATTTTCAGTGGATTAAAATCAGTCCATATACATGTGATACATGGTCCGTGATCATATGATGAACACACGGGTGCACAGTTCATTACCAGACAGATGTATGACTACTGTGCTGTGCCTAATATGAGCTGTGCAACTGTGTGTTCATCACATGATCATGGAATGATTTTTATCCACTGGAAGTAAGCAGAATGAATGACAGTAAGCACAGAGCTAGAAAACCATGAGGAATTAATACAGGAAGTATATTGGCAAATTATATAAATTTTATATTATACAAACAATATTTGTTTCAATATTGATCTGAAACTGAAAAACCCTTTTTACGGGATTAATGGGGTTGTCCAGCTCATTTTTATTGATGATGTATTCCTAGGATAGATCAGTGGGGTCCAATAATGGAAAAAAATGCAATTTTTATCAGTTTCACAATAATTTCTGCAATTAAAATAATGTAACACTCGAGGATGCTTGCTACACAACTTGATAAATTCCTTAATGGGTTTAGTTTAAAAAATGGCATCACTTCTTGGTGAGTACCACCTTACTGGCACCTCTACCGCACTCTGCAAAAGCAGAATGATGCCCAAAAACCAGTCCTTTGAAATCCACACGCCAAAAAACGCAGTGCTCCTTCCCTTCTGAACCCTACTGTATGCACAAACAGCAATTTACACTCACATATACAACTTTTTTGAATCCAATTAAGTTTTATAAGCGCATGTTTCTGTTGACACAAAGTGGATACAACATTTCAATTTTCAGTTTACACATTATTTTTTGGAAAGTACTCTTGGGCTCAAAATAATTACTATATGCCTTGAGTGTAAATAACCAAATAAGCCACAAATGTGCATAGCGCTCTTTAATTTCTGAGCCCTGTAGTGTTTACAGGAAAAAGATCATGGCCACATGTAGGGTATTTTTAAATTCAGGAAACAGAGAATAGTAATAGAGCTGACTTTTCACAGAGCCACAAGCTGGACATGACATATTGGGCACTGAAATATTATATATCTGGAAATATACCATCCACTGTATATTTCTTTTTAGAAAGCATCTTTGGAGTCAAAATGATCACTATACCCTTTGAGGGGTACAGTTTCTAAAATGAAGTCACCTCTTGGTACTCTCCACTGCAGTAGCACCTTTAGGGACAAATACATCATGGCACCTTAAAATGATTCTACCCGTCAAGAGCAATTTTGATTTGTGGCATTTATGTAGTCTGGAAAATCTGTATAATAAATTTTGGAGTGCATTTTTTCTTTTGCCCCTTGTGAAAATTAAAAATTTTGGATAAGGCTACATTTTATTGCAAAAAAATGTAATATTTCAATTTCACTGCCGAATGTTAATAAATCTATGAAACACCTGGGATAAAATTGTTCAGATTGCTCACTACAGACCTTAATAAATTCCTTGAGGGGTGCAGTTTCCAAAATGGGGTCACTTTTTGGGATTTTTGTTGTACTAGTATTTTAAGGGTCTGCAAAGCACACAAAAGCTATTCCAGCAAAATGTGGTCTCTAAAAGCCAAATAGTGCTCTTTCCTTTCCAAGCTTCGGCCATGTACCTTTTCAGCAGTTTATTACCACATATGGGGTATTGCCAGATTGCCATATTCAGGAGAAATTGTGTAACAAAATGTGGGGTGCTTTTTCTCCTTTAACCTTTTATAAAAATGAGAAATTTGGGGCTAAAGCAGCGTTTTATTGAAAAAAAAAAAAAAGTAGTTTTTCATTTTCGTGTCCCAATGGTAGTAAATTCTGTGAAACAGCTGTGGGTTTAAACTACTCACTATACCCCTTGAAAAATTCCTTGAGGGGTCTAGTTTCCAAAATGGTATCATTTGTTGGGGGTTTTCACCTTGGGGGCTCTGGAAGTGCATAATGGCACCTGAAACCAATTCCAGCAAAATCTTCCCTGCTGTGCCCCACCGTGTGCCCATGCAGAAAATGTACATCATCATGTAACAAGATTTCCATAGTTAAAAGAAATTGCTTAACAAATGATTAAGAATGTAATTCTCCATTTTCACTGCCCAATTCTGTGAAAGACATATAAGGTCTAAATACTTATTATATTATTACTTATTTCTAGGTGCTTCCAGTGTTCTGGCACCCCAGGGGCTCTACAAATGGGTGATGGTACCTGAAAGGTATTCCAGCTGTTCATGGCCACATATGGGGTATTGTTGTGTTCAGGAGAAATTGT
Source organism: Leptodactylus fallax (assembly GCA_947044405.1). Lineage (NCBI taxonomy): Eukaryota > Metazoa > Chordata > Amphibia > Anura > Leptodactylidae > Leptodactylus > Leptodactylus fallax. The sequence continues at coordinate 1,552,152 of CAMRHE010000111.1, read as the reverse complement.
GTAACAAATTGTGTGGTGCTTTTTTCATGTATCCCCTTGTAAAGATTTGGGGCTAAAGTGATATTTTATCGAAAAAATTATAATTTTTAATTTTCACATCCAAATGATAAATTCTGTGAAAAAATTATAAGTTCAAAATACTCATTATAACCCTTGATACATTTCTTGAGGGGTCTATTTTATAAAAATAGGGGTCACTTTTGGTTGGATTTCCACTATTCTGTCACTTCAGGGGCTCTGCAAATGTGACATGGTGCCTGAAACTGATCATGAATAAAACCCAAATGCTCATTGGCTCTCCTTCCCTTCTGCATCCTGCTGTGTTACCATCGGTTTGCATCCACATGTTGGGTGAACTTACATAATTTATTAAACATAACAAAATTAAACACAATACATATTGACTAATATTTACCACTAACATGATGTGCAATATATCACGTAAAATGTGTCAGGAAATCTAAAACTAGCTGCAGAGGGAAGGGTTTAATATGGATATTGTTTGTTATTTTATGGAATAGGTATTATTTGGTTAAGGCTAAGAAAGTGGTTTGAAAGAAAAAAGAAAGGTAAAGTAAAAAAAAAAATTACTTTGTTAATTTTTTTTCATGTTTTTATTTAATTTATAAGTTTTTTGAATATTTTTTATTTTTGGGAATGAGACCACTTGACATGATGATTTACAGACCCAGAGTTTATGAATAGAGATCAAGGTGTGTAATTTTTTTTTTAATGATTGTTCACATAAATAAGTTTATTACTAGCACCATATATTAGGGAAACTTGTGTTTTTTGAAGTTATAATGGATATGTAGCATCTATCATGTATTGCCACATTTGAGGTATATTTTGTATTGTAATGGAAAGGGTTAATATGGAATGGCAAGGGTATAAATGTTTTAGGTGTGAATTGTCAGGCCACGAAGAAGCTGTGACAAGGCATGAAGCTAAAGATGAATTGTTACTCATCTCTACTTCATTGCACTGTAGTACTAAAAATGTGCAAAACAGCATCAACCCCTTCTCCTAAACCCTGTTTTTCCTTCAGTAGTAAAACTTAACAGTACATAACAGCAATAATAATTACAGTAATAAAATCAACAAATTTATTGTATACTGCAGATCCTTTCTTTATGTATTTAATAGCGTACAGTTATTTTCTTGTAAAAGGAGTGAAATCTACTTAAATGATCTATATAATTAGTTGCATTGATGACTTTTGCATATGAAAAATTGCTGTGCATGGATTTAGTATGTTGGTCACAGTGCCATATGGCTCTTTAGAACATAGCTGTACAGCTGCATGCAGTGCTTTAATGGCTCTGGGGGACTCCATGTGTACTGAGATAACCTACCCCAGTTAGAATGCGATACATATTTAAAAATTTGGATTCATACTGTATGTATGAAATTGGAAGGATACAAATGTAAAGTAGAAGTCTCATGGACCTCTGTGGCCGTCCTATTATGCTCCATACATTTGGTTATATACATGAGCTCTGAGTCTTAAGAATGACAAACTTTAGAGAATCAGTTGACATTTATCAATTGCAGTAAAATTCCGAGGTTATTGTACTATAATTCAGTAAGCTAAGTAATCTGAGGCTAGTTTCAAATGAATCATTACTAGTGTATAACATTGTCACATAAGAACTAGACTGACTAGATTCAGAAATAACTTAAAAATACATAGAAGTCTTCTCTGTGTAGGAGTGAGATAATTATGCTCAATCTATTTATCCATTGTATAATACTTCATGTGATGTCACTTTTAATGTTTACCAGTTTCTATAGTGATGAACATTTGCATATGTCAGTTCTAGATAAACTACTGCATACACAGTATTTCTTTGTGCCTTTCTCACTGCAAAAAAAAATCAGTTTGAAAGTTTTTATTTTTGTGTTTTTCTCATGTCATGCATAAGAAAGTTTTGCAGAAAGCTGCATAAGGCAACAGAGCTGTTCTGTGACTGTGGGCATCCATCTTGTGAATTTCAAGTGACTGTGGGCACTCACCCTGTGAATCATAATTGTGTGGGTATCCAGATATTTGTTAGATTACCACTGTTGATGAGTGGCCTGTTGGATTAGATTTTGTTCCGTAACCTTCAAGTCAGTTGATTCTTGTTAGCCTCTTTAAAGAGGACCTTTCACCACCTCCAACAAATCCATCTCTTTTCATCAGTTAATAGGCACTGCTCCACTGATTCCGGCACAGTTGAAATTTTTTATCTAGCCCTCACCGTTTCCAAGCAATCATTGCTGTTAGTTTTGGTGCCTGATATGTTATTTAGTCTCTGTACTGTCAGGAGGGCGGTGCCAGGCAGGAACAGGCAAGGAATGTGATTCTGAGCTCTGACACTGGCTGCCTCTGATTGTAGCTCTGAACCATGCCCCTTGTTTGACAGAGCTTAAATGTTTGCTCATGAACATTGAGGGTTAAAGAGAAAATTCCAACTGAGCCACAATGAGTGGAGCAGAGTCTATTAACAGATGCTAAGAACTTGAATGGGTGGAGGTGGTGAAAGGTCCTCTTTGATACTAAACCAGTTGCCCATCTGGTAAAGTTGTTTGAAATAATCACTCCACTTGCCCTTTTGGTAATTAAATTCTTGTTTGAGTGTACCTGGTGTGTCTACCTTTATGCTTGCTCCATTCTTGAGTGGAACCTCAGATATTAAACTCATAGGGACAAGGATATTCACAAGGTCTTATCTCCTTACAAGTCAAAAATCTAACAATTCCCATATTCCTACCTGTAAGGTTGTTGTTAAAGACAAAATAATTTCCTTATTTCCATAGTACTTGTGCTAACAAGTAGAAATTATGTTATTACAGTTTCTTACAACTTTACAGTAGTATTATTAAATATAGTAGTACTACTAAGCATTCCTTCTACACTGGAGGCTTAATATAAGAAGTCATCAAAGTTTAGTGAATGGAGTAGGCTGTATTCATTCATTGTCTATTCCATAGGGCCAAGGAAAAAAAAAGTTTTCCCTTATAATGGATATAAATGGACGATTTTCTTAATGGATTGGAGTAAATTGTGAAATCCATTCATTTGTATTACACACTGTCTCTGTCACAGAAACCTATCTCTGTCCCCAGATGATACTTTTTGCATTTCTGAGGCAGAAGTATGTACAATACAGAGCAATCTGGCAGCACGGTGGTTCAGTGGTTAGCACTGCAGCCTTGCAGTGCTGGAGTCCTGGGTATGAATCCTGCCAAGGAGTTTGTATGTTCTCCCCGTGTTTGCGTAGGTTTTCTCCGGGTACTCTGGTTTCCTCCCACACTCCAAAGACATACTGATTGGGAATGTAGATTGTGAGCCCTATATGGGACAGTGACTGACAATGTCTGTAAAGCGCTGCGGAATATAATAGCACTATACAAGTAAGCAAAATAAAATAATAAAAAATCTGACCCTCATCCATTATTAGTACTACTGATTTCTTTGCAATTAATTCTACCACAAGTAACTGTAAAATAGCAAACAAACAACTGAGAAAAGCCCAAGTAAACATAATATAGGAGATCCAGGGACACTGGACTGTAAATCCAGGTTATAATGCAGCTAAAAATATCCCTGCCACAGAAAAAGAGAAATCTGAGCACAATAATGTAAACTGCTACCTGTTTATGGCTAACATTCTTTAAGCAACAACACAAGCAGCTAGTCAGAAGTTGATAGACTCTCCTTACACTCACAGTGAGCTATGAGAAGCTGCAGACGTCTCTCTATGCAGTATACAGGCAGGGATCACAGATTTAAAAAACTGTGTTTAAACATGTAGAGGATGTGAATAGAGACTTACCCCTCCCCCATCAACTTCCGGTGTTCTGTCTTGAGCCTGGTTGTTTCTAAAGATGAACCATCCCTAGTAAAGAGGAGTGAATACAAGGAGGGATACACCAAGTGGCAGGATATTTTTTTTTTTTTATAAAATGCATTACATTTTGGTCCAGCGTCACATGTTGCATTAAATGATACTAAGTTGTCTAAAAATGTAGCGAGCATTTAAATATTATTAGTGCCAACTTAAGTCTTATGATTGATGATTAATCTCCATTGTGAAATGGTGCAAATTGAACATATACTGTACATCAGAGACATACCTAATCTTAATATGTGGAATGTAAGATCAAACGCAAGTTTTTATTTTGTCAATTGTGCATCTGACATATTGAAGATGTCACGTACTGTAGTACAGGTGAAAAGCTAAATTACAAATGTTGTATTGCTATTTAACCCTGCTGTTCTGTTCGGTCAAAAATGACCGAATTTGAAATTTGATATTTTTTAAAATATTCATTATGCGGTTCTGAAACTTGTGGTTCATTGACTTTTCCTCATTTGAGGGGTTCTTACTAATAACAGTTTTTATTTATTTATTTTTTGTTTACTTTTTGCTCCACGTCTTTTTTTACACTTGTACTGTTCGGTCAAAAATGACCGATAGCCTTTTATACTAATCTCCAGCCATTTAAAAAAAAAAATAAAGTGGTTATATTCTAATTTTGGTCTATATAGTTCATCTACTACTATTTATCAATTTATCTAGGTCCTTTACATTACAATGCCACAAAAGGAGCAGTTGATACTCTAGATCAACTCATAGGCACTTACACCTGTAAACGCAAAACTAATTGGTGGCCAATGGTTGGTTTTTTACAACATTCTTGATGTGTCGGCGTACAATGCATTTGTGTTATGGCGTGAAATAGACCCAAATTGGAACAAAAATAAACTATATAAAAGAAGAATTTTTTTTAGAGGAGTTGGGAAAATCACTGGTTATCCCATACAACAAATAAAGAACAAAGAAAAGTAACACCCAGAGATGATGGAGCTGCAGCCATTGTCCACAGGATCCAACAGCTTGCTGAAGAAAGTGAACCATGGGTTTCCGTTAGCACTGCGACGATACCCACAGCCTCCACCAGCAGTGCAACCAGCCTAAAACAGAAACGATGCGCCTTCTGTCCAACATCAAGTAATCACAAATCAAATGTGATATGTTGCAAATGTGCAAAGTACTTATGCAAAAGACATGTAAATTATACTTGTGATGAATGCAAACAGTAAATTTAGCACCTTGAACCTTATTTCACATTTTATATAGAAAAACTAGACTTTTTATTTTTTTTTATTTTTAAAAAAAAAAAAATATATTTACATACAGTTTGATGTTATTCGCTATAGTTTACAGTTTTATAAAGATTTTTTTTTGTGCAAATGTGCAATATGCATGAATAATGCAATAAGGCCATGTAACATTTTTTGACACAAAAAAAAATAAAAATTAATTTTATTTCATTTTTCATTTGTTTATGAACAACCATGTTCACATACAGTATAATAATGCAAAAGAAATTCAAATAAAACACTTAAATTAGTTAAAAATCCAGACTTTAATAGGCCCGTTGTATACTGTATATGTGTTGAATAGCTATAGATTGAAGCTATTGGAACTTCTGCATAACAGCACAACACATACATTTTTTATGTCTGCACCTGTAATCATCCCTATATTGTAACTATTTGGCAGTTTTAGATGATTTCTTAACATAAAGGCAAGGGGACAATTTTTGTGTCAATGTAGGGACCTTTTGTATATACGTGCATCAATATCCATCCTTGAAGACTTCTGTAAGTGAAGGATCATAATTAAGAATTGGTAATGTGTTTGTATATTAATGTACACATTTGATTATATTCCATGGAACATGCTTTGGAATAAACACAGGTTGTCAGAATGTATTAGTACATTTTAAGCTAGCTTTGTCCTACTAGCAGCCCAATTAGGGATCCAAGTTGGAAACCTCCATTTTTTAAGTCTCTGAGAAATGTGTTTCACTTCCTTATAAAGCCACTCTCCTTTAATGTAATCATCTCCCTCACTAGTAAATTATATAATTCACCACATGAGGGTATGACACAACGCGGCATATAACATTGTTTTATCTGCTGTATCTTTACAGTAAGTTGTTATGATAATTTTTGCTGTATCCACAATACTGATTAGATCAAGTAAAAAAAAAAAAAACAATACGTGAGAAATTATATATATATATATATATATATATATATATATATATATAAAAGTATGAATCGCAAATTATTTTGATACTGATTAAGATACTTATTAAAGTCTTGCATGGACATCAGATGGCACAAATACATATGATTGATGTAACAAACAGAACAGACCAAAAAGGACACAAAGTTTTGTCATGACTGTACGAATAATTATTCTTCCCCCCACACTATCTAAATATGTTTGAGAGAAGGAGAGAACTTAGCGTCCTTTGAACACTGAAAAAATAGTTTGTTAAACATAAAAAAAGTATTTGAGAATAAAGCACCACAGTGCATATGCAGCATCCCAGTGGACACTGTTAAACATGTTGTCCACTACTACCACTGCAGGTTGAAAGTTTTGGCTACCGTGACAGGTGCTACTGTAACAACTACCACAGCCATTCTTCAAATTGCCTCCTGTGGGCTGTTGCACATATAAAGTCCTATAAAATTTATGAAATGTACAAAACCATCTGAGAGCTGTCATTTGTAACCCAAATTTTGTGTAATTCCACTACATGTGTTGAAATCTGAACTATTGTAACGTTTCTGCCTGTTCAGGTCTCTGCACCACCCTCTGCCCGCACGCAGCGGCGCAGGAGGCGTGCTCAGTTTGATTCCTTATTTAAGATTCTTGTTGCTCAGTCTGAACACTGTCCTAGACTATGTAATTGATTTTCACCTTGGTTTTCCTCTGCTCCACTAATAGTTAATTTTAGCCTTACCTGTGTGATTCACAGCCTATCGTCCTATCAAGCCTGGGGCGGGTTCTTCCTTCCTATTTATTCTTTGCTCACAGTCACATTAGCACTTGCTATTGCTTCTGCATACCTGCCTTTACTCCGTGCTGTTTTGTTACCTGTATTCCTATTTCTGATCTCTGGCTTTGTCTGTGACTATTCTTTTGGATTGTGATTTTGTACTGCATTGCTCGACTGTTACCGACCCCTTGGCTAGCTGACCTCCCTTTGTTGTTTGTCCTATCTGCGTTCTTTGTTGTCACCTATATTAGGAAGGGACTGACCGACCAGTTGCTGGCTGTTGCTGCAGATCGGGCAAGTTAGCCAGGGACAGTGGGGGGTTCAGCTTTAGGGCTCACTGTCTTGTTTTGCCCCTCCCCCCAGGGTTCTGCAACAGCACTGGGGAATTGCTCAGCTGGCAATTCCCTTATAACTATACTGTATATACTGACTCTTATTTACTAATAGTTAGACACTTCAAACTTAGGCAGAATGAAAAGTTGACATATTTATCACAGCAGTTGATGCTGCATGGTAAATCTGGGGTATCTTTAGATTGTCTAGTCTATATTTACATCACCTTCTAGTTGGCTTACTTTAAGACAGAATTTTTTGACATTATTTACCCTACATAATAATAAATTATTAGGTAGGACTTCCACTGAAAAAGATTTTGGTGGATAGTAGGCTTTAATGACCAGTGCCAGGCAGCTGCTGCCAAGGCAAGTAAAATTATGGGTTGCATCACAAGCATAGATGCTCATGACAAGAACATAGAGATGTCTCTATACAAATCTTTAGTATGGCTATACGAGTATTGTACATATTTTTGAGCTCCTGTGTATAAGAAGGACATTGCCGAACTAGAGAGGACGGAAACTAAGATAATTAGGAGAATGGGTGAATTGGAGTACAGAGGGGAGACCTAATCACAGTGTACATGTATATGAAGGGTCAGTATAAGAATCATTTGCTGATCATTTTACTCCTAGGCCTCCTAGGGCTGTGACTGTGACAAGAGAACTTTCTCTAGACCTAGAGGAGAGAACATTTTATGTGAAACAAAGAGGCGTTCTTTACTGTAAGAGCAGGGAGACGATGGAACTTACTGCCATAGGATTTTGTGATGGTGGATTCCTTGCACAAATTTAAGAGGCCTGTGGATGTCTTTACTGAAAAGAAAAATATTACAGGTTACGGGTACTAGATTTTAAAGCTGCAATTTGATCCAGGGATCTATACTGATTGCCAGATTTGGAATCTGGAAGGAATTTTCCCCCCTGATAGGCCAATTGTCGTCAGCCTCATGGAGTTTTTACTTCCTCTGGATCAGCATTGTAAATTTATAGGTTGGACTGGATGGACCTGCATTCTATTCCAACTACATATACTATGTTACTATGCTTTGCAGAAAAAAGAAAAAGGTTATCGCTCTAGGAATGTGATAAAAAGTGAATAACCTCCTAGTCCTGATGGCTCAGCATATGCTATTCCACAAGAGGTTAACACTGCAAAGAATTAGTTGAATGTTCAAAAGGTCATTCAGCACAATTTTCACCTAAAAATGGCTGTAGCAAAAACCTGCAGATTTCTCTGTAGTAACCCCGTGGCCTTTAGATTTCAATATTTGCAGTGCAAAGATAAAACCCACCACAATAATTGACATGCTATCAGTCTAAACCTGCAGTTAAACCATACTGAGATGTGGTTTTTTTTATATGCAGCATGTGGATTATATTTGTTTAAATCCTATTCCCCTTACGTCCGACAGCAGCACAATATGGGGTATCTCTGCCCCTGTGTGTTGTTTAGGACAGTGGATCCTTTAATTAGCACCAAATTTAAGGTGCCTCCTACTGGCCCTATAAGAGGGCACCTGAGACCTCCCTCCACTGTGTTTTTTTCTGTCCTGTGTGGGACAGGTGGACGGAGGTCTCTGGTGACCTCCCATTGCTAGGGGTTTTTTCCTAAAAAAAGCTCCTGGCTTACCTTTTGGGGGTACCTCGGTCCTTTCCTACGTTCCTAAGATCCTCCGGTGCTTCGGGCCTTTTTCCGCCCCCGCAGCGCAGCGTTACCCGGCTCATCGCTCTGCAGGCAGCGCGATCCCGGAAGTAAGCGGGGAACCTCTTCGGCCGGAACCTTTTTTTTCGGTCCCGTGTTCCCCGGGGAAGAAAGCCTTTGCGCACCACCGCAGCCTACTTCCGGTTTTCTCGGAAAAGTGCGGTAAGTTTGAAAATTGGAATTTTAATGGCAAAATATAGATTTGTTTTTTGCTGCTTGTATGTTGAACCTCTGGCTTAGGCTTATGCTCCTCTATGTTCCATTATGGCATTTGACCTCGTTTTTGCGCTGTATGAATATTTTCTTTGTTTGGCTCCTCCCCTCGCTGCTGTATTACATTTAAAAGGTTCTCAGTACTTTACTTGGTGAGCTCGTGGTTACTAGCTCCCCTGCTGCGGTTTGCGGTGTCTGGGTTTTTCCTGACGGGATCTTTTTTTCAAGTGACCGATTTAAAAAAGTAAGGTACCCCTTGGTTTTTTTCTTCTTGTGCGATGATTGGCAATCTTCTATTCTACATTGTCATGTGGCTTTGATGTTTCAGATGTCATCTTCTGCATCAGGTAACGGCGATGGGCTTAGGAGGAAAAAGTCCTCTAAACGTAAACACCTAATGTGTTTGGATTGCAATACACCTTTACCTGACGGCTATGATTTTACCCGCTGTCGCCAATGCCGCGGACCTCCGTCAGAAGAACCTTCTATAAGAGAGGTTGTCTCCTGGGTAAAGGACTATATGGAGGAGTCTCTTAAGGAGATCCGTTCTTCCATCGCCCAGATTGCCAAGAGACCGCGGGTTGAGGCACAGTCCTCCCTACGCATCGCTGACGAAGATTATCAGATAGTGGACGAAACACTCTCATCTGACAATTCCACTGAGGATTCCAGCAGGCCGTGCTTCCCACTCGAAAAATTAAGCCGGCTGCTGAAGTCCATCCGGTCTAAGGATCGTGATGTTGACGGGGAAGCCTCCACGTCCACCTATAGAGGGCCTAGGGTCTTCCAAGTGGACAAGATATTACAAAGATTAATGTCTTCAGAGTGGAAATGTCCTGAAAAACCTCTTGTGGTTTCTAGGAGGTTCAAGGCTTTATTCCCAGTTGCTCAATGGGATCAATGGGGTCCTCCTCCCAAGGTGGATATGGCGGTGGCCAAACTGTCCCGCCGCACTATGGTACCATCAGATGATGGATCAAATTTGCACGACGCCATGGACAGGCGCATCGACAATACCCTCAAGGCGGCGTATTCAGCTGCCTCGGCCCAGACCGCTGTGGCAGTTGCGTCTTGTGAAGTGTCAGCCAAATTACGCACTGACCTGGTTCACCTCGAGCGGGACATCGACTCTGGAGTCTCCAGAGATGAGCTGCTAGGGTTTCTAGGCTCGGTTTCCCTGGCAGCTGAATATTTAGCGGAGGCCTCCCACCATCAATTAAGGCTGGCGGCCAAATCTCTGGCACTCACCACTGCAGCAAGAAGACCTCTATGGTTAAAACCCTGGAGAGCTGATTTCCCCTCAAAATATAATTTGTGCGCATTACCCTTTGAGCCAGGTAGAGTCTTTGGCAGTGCCCTAGACGAGATAATGGAGGGCTTGGCTGATAGGAAGGGTAAAACTTTACCCTAGGCCTTTAGAGGTAGATCTGACTCTGGCCATAGTAGAGGCTATCCGCCTCGTCATGGACGGCAGTCCCAAAGAGGCTCTAGATTTTCCTCTAGAGGCGCCATCCAGAGATTCCCGAAGTCTGATGATAAAAAGGAAAAGCCTAGCTTTTGACATCAGGAGCAGTCTTCCTGTGGCCGAGATTCCTGTCGGGGGTCGTCTCTCCCATTTTTTCAACTGCTGGCAGGAAAAAATTCAAGACCCATGGGTCCTGCAGGTAATCCAAAAAGGATATGCAATCGAGTTCCTCCATCCTCCTCAGGATCGGTTTGTGTTAACTCACAGCCTCCCTATAATGCAGCAGACTACATTGGAATGCTCCACCCGAGAGTACATTCACAAGGGAGCCCTGGAGGAAGTCCCTTCTCTAGAAGAAGGATCCGGTGTCTATTCTCCCGTCTTCCTGGTACCAAAACCGGCAGACAAGTGGAGAATGGTCATAGACTTAAGGTACCTCAACCGCTTCATCAAAAAGAAGCACTTCCGTATGGAAACCATAAAGTCTGTCACCACTTTTCTCCTCCAAGGCGATGTTTTCCTGACTTTGGATCTAAAAGACGCCTATTTGCATATTCCTATTTATCCTCCACACAGAAGGTTTCTAAGGATTGCCGTAGTAGTTCCCGGCCACACGAAGCATTTTCAGTTCACAGCACTACCCTTCGGGATCTCCTCTGCTCCCACACCTTTACAAAGGTAGTGGCTCCTATAGCGGCCGCCCTCAGACTTCAGGGGATATTCGTGGTGCCTTATCTAGACGACTGGTTGATAAAAGCCCAGTCAGAGTCTGTTCTGCTCCAGCATCTACAGACAGCCGTGTCCCTGTTTCAGAGTCTGGGATGGCTTATAAACTGGGAGAAGTCGGTAACGATCCCTTCAACCCGAAGGAAGTTCCTCAGCTACTTCCTGGATTCAGTCCGCCTGTAGGTCTCCTTGACACCAGCAAGGAAGGAGAAACTGGTCGGTGCAGTCCGGCACCTCTTCAAAAAGCCGATAGCCTCCATCAGAACATTGATGAAGATCCTGGGCTTGATGTCTTCCTCAGTGGAGGCAGTCCCATGGGCTTTGTGGCACTTACGTCCCCTCCAGAAGGAATTACTAGAGGTTTGGGATCGCTCCCTTCTTACACTCAGCAAAAAGATTCGACTCTCCCCCAGGACCCGTCTTTCCCTCAAGTGATGGTTGTACCTGAAAGACGGAAGGTCCACGGTCCAACCTTCTTGGACCCTGTTGACTACAGATGCATCCCTCTCGGGATGGGGAGCCCATTTGGACGAAAACTCCATAAAGGGAGTCTGAAGCGCTCCAGAAAGAAGGACCTCGTCCAACTGGAAGGAGCTCAGAGCTGTATATCATGCCTTACTCCATTTCTCGCCTCTTCTCAAGGGAAGAGCAGTCAAAATCCGGTCAGACAACATGACCACAGTGCTGTACGTGAACAGACAGGGAGGCACCAGATCACCAACCCTCCTCAGGGAGGCAGATCTGATATTTACATGGGCAGAGAAAAATCTAACCCATTTATCCGCAGTTCACATCAAGGGCTCCCTGAACATAGTAGCGGATCGGTTGAGTCGGGGTCATGCCGTATCAGGAGAATGGTCACTCAATCCAGAAGTCTTTCATCAGATTACCCTGAAGTGGGGTCTTCCAGAAATAGACCTCATGGCAACCCGACTCAACGCCAAGGTGGAGACGTTCCGTTCCCTTTACCAGGAGGACAATCCCTTGGCAGTGGATGCCCTGTCCATCCCTTGGAGGTCCAGGCTGGCATACATTTTCCCTCCAATTCCAATAATACCGAAGGTATTGATGAAAATCAGACAGGACCAAGTCTCTGTGATAGCCATCATTCCATTCTGGCCAAAAAGAGCTTGGTTTTCCCAACTCATGGAGATGAGTCGAGGGATATATTGGAGGCTTCCCCCCATCCAGAACCTGGTTTCCCAAGGATCTCTGAAGTGCCAGGATCTCTGGAGATTCAACCTGACAGCCTGGAGGTTGAGCAGTCCCTACAGCAGGATAGAGGACTGTCAGAGGCCGTCCTGAAGACCCTTTCTTCTGCAAGAGCAGACTCTACCAATAAGAACTACCAGAGGACAGCCAAGATTTTCATGGAGTGGTGCTCCAAGAAGGGTATTAATAATCTACAACCATCAACGGCTGATATTTTAAATTTTCTTCAGGACGGTTTGGATAAGGGCCTTGCCCCTGCCACTTTGAAAGTGCAGATTGCGGCCCTCTCCGCTCATTTGAACAGACGTCTGTTTCAGGATCCTCTGGTTGCAAGGTTCCTTAAAGGGGCAATGAGGCTAAAGCCCTCAGTATCATCTCCAGTTCCCCAGTGGGACCTTGCGGTAGTCCTTACAGGCCTGTGCGGTCCTCCATTTGAACCCTTGGAGACTACGGAGCTAAAATATTTGGCCTACAAAACCGTTTTTTTGTTGGCTATTACATCTGCCAAAAGAGTAGGGGAACTCCAGGCTCTCTCTTCTAGAGAACCGTACATTGTGTTTTTTGCAGATAGGGTGCACCTTAGGTTTTTGCCTGGGTTTAACCCTAAGGTCCCCTCATGCTATAATAGCAATCAGCTAATTTCGCTACCAGTGTTTTTCCCCACTCCAACCTCTGAGGAGGAAGAAAAGCTGCACACCTTAGATGTGGTAAGGTGTCTGCGGATTTACCTATCCCGCACTCAACCGTTTAGGAAGGCCGAAAACCTACTAATTAACATGCAGGGTAAAAACAAAGGCCTCAAGGCTTCCAAGCCTACTCTATCCACATGGATCAAGGAGACAATTAAGTCTTCCTTCCTTATTCAGGAGTTACTCACTCCAGTTTTCCCTATGGCCCACTCGACCAGGGCTGTGTCGACTTCTTGGGCTGAGTACCGGTCCTTACCTTTGGACCAGATTTGTGCGGCTGCATCATGGTCATCTCAGTTGACCTTTGTTAAACATTATCGTTTAGACGTCCGCAGTTCCCAGACAACTGCCTTTAGTCAGACAGTCCTTGACGTTGTAAGGCGAGGAAACCCTCCCTAGGGGAATTACTTGTTATCTCCCCATATTGTGCTGCTGTTGGACGTAAGGGGAATCGTTGATTGTAATGTCAATCTGTATTCCCTTAGTCCAGACAGCAGCACAAGGCTTCCCTCCCTAGAAGCTTGTTTCCTTTTACTTTATAATTTACACAGTGGAGGGAGGTCTCAGGTGCCCTCTTATAGGGCCAGTAGGAGGCACCTTAAATTTGGTGCTAATTAAAGGTTGCACTGTCCTAAACACCACACAGGGGCAGAGATACCCCATATTGTGCTGCTGTCTGGACTAAGGGAATACAGATTGACATTACAATCAACGACTCCCTATACCTCAATTGTAAGATGCTGCAGTTTAGCCACCAGTGAATTCAGGGTGGTTAACCTGTGGTGATTTCACGCAGTGTATCCCTGGCTTTAAACCTAAAATTACTAAGGCACCAGCTGAAAATATAGCCCTGACGTCTACCTGTAATCCAATTGATTGAAGCCCAAAGATAAGTTCAATACTGTGGTTAATTTTCCCTGTGTTTTCCAATAATGAAATAGGGCACATTTTAAAAACAATAAACTAAATAAGAAAATGTCCTTATCGAATGAATTACACAACAGGGTGCAGTTTGATGAATAGATTATTTAATTTCACCTCATAGGGACTTTCACTGTAATCTTATAAGCATTTTAATGAACTATGATCATTGAGCAGATGCCAATTTTATAGCACATAATTTAAATCTTTCAGCAAGTCTATTCTAATCAGCACTCAAAATTAAAAGATATATTGTATATTGATTATAGTTTAGTTTTGTGATTCTCACTATAAAGAGATGTCAGAATTTGGAATCTTTGTGTGAAAATTAATGGATCTACCATTTGCTTAAACTTTCTAAATATTATATAAAACAATAATATAACATTTGTCTATTTATACATTATATAAAGCACTGATGCATCACAGTGTACAGTATAATATGTAATTGGTTCAGATCTAGGAAAATATATTACTATATCAAGGGTCATGAAATATTCTGTATGGCAGCTAGAAATGTATGGCTTTAAAGGAATTTATCACCTATATTTTTCTTGCCACTGGGGTGGCACTGTGGAGCAATATACTAGGGGGGCCATCTGGGGAGCATGTTATATTGTGTGGGGCCACTGTGGAGCATTATACTGGTGGTTCCTCTGGGGACCATATTATACTGTGTGGGGCCACTGTGAAGAATATTATACTATGTGGGGCCACTCTGGAGCATTATTTTGGGGGGCTCTCTGGAGAGCATATTATATTGTGTGGAGTCACTGTGGGGAGCATATTATACTGGGGGGACTCTGGAGAGCATATTATATTGTGCAGGGCTACTGTGGAGTATTATACTGGGGGGACTCTGAGGAGAATATTATATTGGTTGGGCTACTGTGGAGCATTATACTAGGGGGCACTGTGGAGCATTATACTGGGGGGCATTGTGGGGAGCCTGTTATACTGTGAGATTTATTCTTCTGCGCTATGGGGAGCCTATTTATACTGTGTGGGGCCACTGTGGACCATTATACTGGGGAGGCGCTGTTGGGAGTCTTTTATACTGTGTGGGGCAAATTATATTGTGTGGTGCTGTTGGGGAGCATATTGTACTGTGTGGGGTCACTAAGGGGTATTATACTGTGTGGGGGCTCTGGGGAGCATATTATACTGTGTGGGGCCACTGTGGAGCATTATACTGTGTTGGAGATCTGGGGAGCATATTATACTATGTGGAGCATTATATACTATGTGGGGCCACTATGGGGGACTCAGGGGAGCATTTTATACTGTGGAGGGCACTGTGGAGCATTATATACCATGTGAAGCATTATACTGGGGGGGGGCTCAAAATTCCTGGTTGCAGTCCTGTGTGCTATGTCTGCATCACAGTTCTCTCACTATAATCTTGCACATATATGTAGTGCACCATGGCCGTGTCATTTCCAATACAGTACTGTGCACAAACCGTCCATGGAGCTATTGGGGCATGCACAGTGCTATAGGGGATGACTATACTGGGAACATACTCAATAACACCAGATAGTCAACATATATGTAAGATTTCAGTGAAGGAGCAGTGGTGTAGGCTATTAGCAGAAAGTCACAATAGCACAGGATCAAATAATATATACAGTAAATCTTAACATTTCCTTAAAATAGTTATTATGTATGAACACAAATAGTAAGTTCCCTCATGCTCAGAACCTGTGCTCAAATATAAAAAGAACCATCTTACCAGGGCGGGACAAAACGGAGCTGGGAACTATAATGCATCATCACAAACATCTCAGGTTCAAGGGGTAAGGGATACATACCTATCAAACTCTATCATCCAGTACATAGCTTCTGTCCTGATAAGGACAGTCCCAATCTGACCCTGTGACTATATTGGTAAGATACGTCTATTCAAAGATTCCAACTCAGACGCGTTAATACTCATTAATAGAGAGTATTCATCAGAGGACCTGGATATGGGACAGAGAATAAAACTAAGTCCATTTTCATATATACAAACATTAGTGTACATAACAAACCACAAAAAACAAATGCATCAGGTATAAGGTACTTACTAGTCCATGCCTCAGTGGAGGATTCTTACAAGAAAGGGGGACATGCTCACAATCGAGACTTAGGTTGTCACCCAGAAAGTTAGCTCTTCCCCTTGTGCAGGGGAGCTCATGCTCACAGTAATGTCAGGCGCGACTGAAATATCGGGCCCGATCATGCTGCGTTATAAAGCATATCTCGGCCACGCCCCCGTGACGTCATAAGGGCAGGTCCACCATGTCATGTATGGAGAGTGGCCGATGTATCCACTTTAATTACATGCCACTCCTTTTGTTTACATCGCCACTTGGCTGTCAAACACTTTGCTCACTGAGAACAGCTTGCGAGTACCACATAGCTACTGGTAGTACTATCGGCATCCTTTTTTAGGATCAAAACTAAACATATGCATAGATCTTTATCATCTATACATGACCATAAGGCCTATGTCCACAAGACCCCAGGGTCAGATGTAAAGTGAGAAAAAAATATATATATATTAACCCTAATTCGGTAACAACATTACAGAATGGGGAGATAGATAATTAGATAGATAGATAGACATGCCCAGTTTACTGTACATTAAACAAAATGTAATGTACAGTAAACTGGGCACCTCTATGGGCACCCCTAATGTACAGTAAACTGGGCACCTCACAGGGTCAGATTGGGAATAAGACTCAGACATGGAAAGCATGGGAACCACTCTGATGTTGGCTGCAATTTTGACAATGTTCCTGCCTTCAGAGCTTTCACAAGGAAGATCTACACCATATAAGAGAGGGGTGGACTCTCGAAAGCACCCGTGATGAGGTCTTAAATTTAAACATCGCCATGAAAGAATTGTTCCAGGTACACCAGGATTATATTAATGAGGAACTACCTCAGATTGAACACCAGAACAGCAGAAGGTTCAAGTGTTAGGGAATTGATAGATGAGCTATTACCCAGTAGCTGCTGGTGAAACCTGGGAGGAAGGGAACGACAAGACAGTGAGTCCTAGAGCTGAACACATCCCTGCTCCCTGCCTATTTTTCTCACCTACCCTAGGTGGTAGAAGACAACTGGGCAACAATCCCTTCCTATGATGTAAGTGATTACACAGAATGCAGACAAGACAAACAACAACAAATGCAAGGTCAGCTAGCCAAGTCGGAACCAGTTGAGCAGTGAGGTACAGAGTCAGAATCCAAGAGAGTAGTCACAAGAAAAGCCAAGGTCAGAAATAAAAATACAAATAGCAAACAGCATAGAGCCAGCATGCACAGAAAGGCAATAGCAAACAATAGGCAGTGGGCTGGAAAAGTATATAAAGTAACCCGCCCTAGACTTGATTGGCCAAGAGGAATGTCAATCAAAAGCACTAACTTAGCTCCCTAGTAGCCAAAGGAACTAAAGTACTGGCTGAACTGACACACAAAAACGGATCCTCAGCTACAACAACAGGTGCAAAGGATCACAACTGAACACGCCTCCTGCGCAGAAGCGTACAACCGGAGGATTGCGCAGAGGCCCGCACAGGCAAAGATGTTACATCAACAATGTTAGATTTTGTGGCCTTCCTGAATCTATTGCACATTAAGCATTTCCTAAAGTGGCCACAGAGATCTTCTCCACACTAGTGGACCCTGACAGAGCTTTGCAAATAACAATCAAAAGGATCCACAGAGAGGCTAAAACCTATCCCTCTGACCCTTCATGAGATGTTATATGCATCTTTCTGAGTTATATGAATATTGCAACAGCCTTAAAAGCCACCAGGGAAATTGGAGAAGTCAAGTATGGAGACTAGAGATGGGTAAAGCTCTGAAGATTCAATTCAGATTTGAATTGCTCGGTCCAAAGATTTTTCCGGGTCAAATAACTTCAGTATGAACTAGAACTTAAATTGCTCATGACACTCTTTCTAGTCCATTTCTAGCTCTGTAAGGAATGATGCTTGTAATCATAGCTAATTTACCTAAACCAGCCACAATTCCATCACTGTTAGTGGAATATATGTATAAACCATAAATCAGTACCAACTTGTTCTGGTCTCATCTACTCCAAAATGGAGGATGGCCACTAAATAATGGTAAATTGGTCTGTTGGAAAACCAATAGGGAGCACAGTGTAACTCACTCTTTCATTTATGTGGGTACAGTAGCTATTCTTAGGCAAAATAGCTGTGAATGCAAACAGCTATACATGCTATATTACCAAGGTGAAATTCTCAAAACAAATATACATGATATAGAGAAGTATTATACAATCCACCAGACACATACACTAGTAAATGTTATAACAAACATAGAAAATGCTAAATGTAAGAACCAACATTACCCCTGAGGCTTCTCCTCCTAGGACGATCCCTACACACACTTCAGCATTGCATTCCTCCAGGGTTGGCATCATCTCAGTATGCCAAAATATTTAAGTATTGCCTGTGATGAATAGCTGGTGCAGGCTGGCTGTTACAAGCGTGCTTCGCACACACTCCGTTATTCCAGTACCATACATGATTACGAGAGAGTATCATCATTGAGTGATGGTGTGAATGGAGGGTAGGAGGGCCGAAGTGCGTATGCGCACCCTCATACTGGTGTAAAAAGTGGAATCACAAAATATTCATATACCTACGCTAAGACATAAAAAGCACAGTATACAGTCATGGCCAAAAGTTTTGAGAATGACACAAATATTATATTTTCTGCTGCCCTCTGGTTTTTATGTGTGTTTGTCAGATGTTTTTATCACATACAGAAATATAATTGCATTCATATTATTAGTAACAGAAGCTTATATTGACAGTTAGAATGAGTTAATGCAGCAAGTCAATATTTGCAGTGTTGACCCTTCTTCTTCAGGACCTCTGCAATTCTCCCTGGCATGCTCTCAATCAACTTCTGGACCAAATCCTGACTGATAGCAGTCCATTCTTGCAGAATCAATGCTTTAATTTTGTCTGAATTTGTTGGTTTTTGTTTGTCCACCCGTCTCTTGATGATTGACCACAAGTTCTCAATGGGATTAAGATCTGGGGAGTTTCCAGGCCATGGACGCAAAATCTCTATGTTTTGTTCCCTGAGCCATTTAGTTATCACCTTTGCTTTATGGCAAGGTGCTCCATTATGCTGGAAAAGGCATTGTTGAGCGCCAAACTGCTCTTGGACGGTTGGGAGAAGTTGCTCTTGGAGGACATTCTGGTACCATTCTTTATTCATGGCTGTGTTTTTAGGCAAGACTGTGAGAGAGCCGATTCCCTTGGCTGAGAAGCAACCCCACACATGAATGGTTTCAGGATGCTTTACAGTTGGCATGAGACAAGACTGGTGGTAGCGCTCACCTCTTCTTCTCCGAATAAGCTGTTTTCCAGATGTTCCAAACAATCGAAAAGGGGATTCATCAGAGAAAATGACTTTACCCCAGTCCTCAGCAGTCCACTCCCTGTACCTTTTGCAGAATATCAGTCTGTCCCTGATGTTTTTTCTGGAGAGAAGTGGCTTCTTTGCTGCCCTCCTTGAGACCAGGCCTTGCTCCAAGAGTCTCCGCCTCACAGTGCGTGCAGATGCACTCACACCTGCCTGCTGCCATTCCTCAGCAAGCTCTGCACTGCTGGTAGCCCGATCCCGCAGCTGAAACACTTTTAAGAGACGGTCCTGCCGCTTGCTGGTCTTTCTTGGGCGCCCTGGAGCCTTTTTGGCACCAATGGAACCTCTCTCCTTGAAGTTCTTGATGATGCGATAGATTGTTGACTGAGGTGCAATCTTTCTAGCTGCAATACTCTTCCCAGTTAGGCCATTTTTGTGCAGTGCAATGATGACTGCACGTGTTTCTTTAGAGATAACCATGGTTAACAGAAGAGAAACAATGATGGCAAGCACCAGCCTCCTTTTAAAGTGTCCAGTGGTGTCATTCTTACTTAATCATGACAGATTGATCTCCAGCCCTGTCCTCATCAACACCCACACCTGTGTTAATCACTGAAACGATGTTAGGTGGTCCTTTTAAGGCAGGGCTGCAATGATGTTGAAATGTGTTTTGGGGGATAAAGTTCATTTTCTAGGCAAATATTGACTTTGCAAGTAATTGCTGTTAAGCTGATCACTTTTTATAACATTCTGGAGTATATGCAAATTGCCATTAGAAAAACTGAAGCAGTAGACTTTGTAAAAATTAATATTTGTATCATTCTCAAAACTTTTGGCCATGACTGTACTTCAGATATATGATAATGTTCCAAATTTTTAAAAAAGGGCTTGCTAGGCAGCGGTTCCCATTCAAATACATGGAATGATGTGTGCTCTCCGACCAGCAGCTCCATTCAAAACTGGGGTGCAAAACACCCCAGTTCTCAATATCCATGGGAGTCTCAGCAGTGGGGGTAACTTGCTTTGGCTGGACAACCCCTTTAATGTATGGGATCTCAATGTTCATCAAGATAACCTAAATTGTCCACACGCTTAAAGGGGTTATCCGGGCAGAAAACAAATTTCTCCATTGAGTCCCGGGAGTCCATTCCATGTACCTCGATGTTTGCACTGAATTGATGACCAACAGGGTGAGCTGAAATTTTTTTTTTCCTTTTTTTATTTTTTTATTAAGGTGAATGGAGACTTTTTACAATAGCAAATCTCTACTCCCCTACTTGACCCTATGGTGGACTCCACAGGCTCAACCTACACCTCCTTTAAGTTGCTTGCTAAACTTAAGAAAGCACTGTTCTTTGCACAGATTTAAGCTAAAGCCTCATGTTGTGGAAACGCAGCATTTTTTTCTGCAGCGTTTCCGCATCGGGTAAAACGCTGCATTTTACAGTACCTGCAAAGTGAATAAAATTCTGGCTAATGCCATCCATGCATTGCAGAAAAAAAAATGCTGTGGAAAAGATGTGTTTTCAAAAACGGCCACATTTTTGAAAATCGCAGCATGCCAATTTTACTTGCAGAAATGCTTGCGTTTTTCCTATAGGTTTAACACTAGAAGTCCCAGAAATTTCGAGCTCCCCCTTGAAGTCCTGAAAGAGGGTCAAATGACCCTTAGTCCAAACAGACAACTCTGATGGCTCCAATTAGCATCCTTTCATTTGTAAATGTGGCCATTGTCTGAGGAATCTGCAGGGGGAAATTGTGTTGATCCACCTCAGGTCTTGTAAGAGAGTATAAACAAAAGAATGTAAGCTGCTCCTGAGTGTGTCTGCCCATCCCCCAGCTGCATTGTTGTGCTGGGAATATGCATAAGGTTGCTAACACCTTAGCAAATTTGCATGCAGCCTTTTGTGCTGTGGGGGATGTGTGTGACTGCTTCACCTATTTTGTTCACAAGAAACAAAATGCAGAGAAAGCACACCATTCAACAGGAATTGGAACTGATCCTGAGCAACACCAACCCTTCTGACTCAGATGGAGAAGATATAGTCCTTCAACTGGATTCGGACTCTGAGCTGTCTTCAGGTTAGATTTTTCAAATTACCGATTTTTATTTCCTGTCTATCTTTTTTATTGAGAACCAAAACAAAATGTTAATTTGAAATTATTTATCTTGCAGATGAGGAGACTCCTCCTCTACCAAAAAAGAGAGCTCGGTTGGCGAGTGAGCCGACAGAGACCGCAAAAGATGGCACAGTGTGGCGTGAAGTAGAAGTGGGGAAACGTCTCCATTTCACCCCAATAGAACCGTACCCTACAGATGGAGAGCCAAGTGGTAAGGCCAGGCGAAGTATCCGGAGTCGCCTTCAGAGCTTCCTCTGTTTTATCACTCTTGACATGCTTCATAGCATTCAAGAATGGACTACTCAACATGCACGTCACACGGAGCAGGTGGATTGGTTCATGGGTCTCCCGGAACTAATGGCATTTATTTCAGTCATTATCTTGCGGGGGGTGACCAAGGTTCCATCACTACGTGACAGCTGGTCAGCAAACCTGGCAAACCCAAGGATCATTGCAACTATGACCTGAAACCGCTTCCAAGACATCATGCAACACCTACGCTTTGATGACATGTTCACACGCAGTGAGCGAGTGGAGACCGATAAGTTTGCTGCAATCTCCGATGTGTGGAGATCGTTTGTCACCAACTGCATCGCATCCTACAACCCTGGTCGACACATCACTATTGATGAACAGCTTTTCCCGTCAAAGACTCGCTGCTGTTTTCTGCAATACATTGCAACAAAACCAGACAAGTTTGGCATCAAGTTTGGGGTGGCTTGCGACTTGAAATCAAAGTACATCTGTAATGTCCTCCCATATCTTGGCAAGGACCCCAGTCGTCCCATCAGGGAGAGACTGTCCGAAACTGTAGTGATGAGGCTGATGGAACCATTCATGGACAAGGGCAGAACTGTAACCACGGGCAATTTCTTTACATCATTGTCACTTGCACAACGACTGCTTAGCCGGAAAACCACTATCCTCGGCACAGTCAACAAGAGTCACCGGGAAATTCCTCAATCCGCTAGACAGATGGACCGCACTGAATTCACCACTCAGGTGTTTTCAACCACTGGTGCCACACTGACAGTGTATGCACCCAAACGAAAGAAGGCCGTCTACATTCTCAGCAGCATGTACAGCGTGGTTGAGACTGAGGATAGCAACAAGCCAAACACGGTCACACAATACAACCACAGAAAGTGCGGTGTGGATGTAATGGACCAAATGGTGCAGGAGTACAGCGTGCGTGCAGGAACACGGAGATGGCCAGTCGCCGTGTTCTACAACATGATTGACATGGCAGCACTGAATGCTCATGTTCTTTATCAGGCATGCACTGGGGTGCAGGAGAGACGGGTGGACTTCCTGGTTGAGCTTGCAAAAGAGTTAGGTGGCTCTCATGTGACTGAAAAGTAGGCACGCAAGGAGAAACTCCTTCGGCAACAACCTTCCACACCCAGCCCTGGCAAAAGGGCGAAGTGTCAGGGCAACCATCGATGCACGAACAATTGTGCAACTGAGAGATGTGTTGACTGCTACAAATACACGTGTGGCAAATGTACCAGGGACATACCCAGGCAGTGCCAGGTATGTTCCGACAGTGCAGACAGACTGCTGAGTGAGTGCTGAAATGCTAGTCACACAAGAAGGACATGCCACTCACACACACACATGCAGCCCCCCACAGCAGCCTATTGTAAATATGTGTGGAATTGTTTTATTCCTTGTATTTTTTTTATTATTTTCATAACAAAAATAAAAAGCATGGAAACAAATAACAGTTGTTCTTTTGTATATTTACAGTCAATGGGTGCAGAAAAAAAAAAAAAAAAAAAAAAAAAATCGCTGGAAAATCGCACCTATGAAAAAAATCACACGAAAAAAAATCGCAGGTGGGCTTGGTGCCATTGAAATACATTTTTATACACATGGTTTTCAAAGCATTTTAGAGTCCTTAAAAAAAATTGCAATCTAAGTAGAGAAGTTATTTACAACAGGTCAAAAAAACAGTCTGGAAACTTGTGGTGCGTGACGGAGGGATCAGTAATTCTTGCTGTTATCTGTTTGCTATCAGGAGGTGATTTGTGACCCTCACAGGTCACACATAGTGTGATTTGAAGCTGGCATGAATATTGAGTTCAGTTCATGGTTCAAACATAGTGTGACATGAAGCTGGCATGAATATTAAGTCCATCTATAATCTACAGCCAGGCTATACGATACAATCGTATTTGCTCCGACAAAACAGACCTGGACAAGCACCTCCTGGATCTGAGGATGAAATTTCTCAGATTGGGATACAAACCAAAAGTGACAGACAACCAATTAAACAAAGCAGCAGCCATTAACAGAGACAGTCTGCTCACATATAGAGAGACCCAGAAAGAAGCCCGAGTGCCCCTAGTTGTCACCTACAACCCACAGCTGGAGATCCTACGAAGGATTGCCAAGGAGCTCCAACCTGTACTACATAGGGACAACAGACTCAAGGACATATTTCCAGTCCCCCCTCTCCTCTCCTTTCGACAACCACCAAACCTGAGGCGCATTATCGTCCGGAGTGCCCTGAAGGCCCCAACTGAAAATGGCACCTCACCTTGCCTACATAAAAGGTGCATGACCTGCAAGCACATCCACACCGCTGACAGTGTACCTATCCCACAGTCACAACAGGTGCACAGAATTAGGGGGACATTTTCCTGCAGGTCTTCCAATGTGGTGTACCTCATAATGTGTGTGCAATGTCCCACCACAGGCCTCTATGTGGGGGAAACAGGGCAGAGACTCAGTCAACGAATGAACTCACACAGATCCACCATTAATAACAGCAGAACCGATCTCCCAGTGGCCGCACATTTCTCCGGAGAAAACCACTCTATTGAAGATTTGCGGGTTGTGGTTTTAATGGGACATTTTAAGACACAGGAGAAAAGAAAAGAAATGGAGTACAAATTTATGCAAAAATTTCAAACTCTGCAATTTGGACTTAATATTCATGCCAGCTTCATGTCACACTATGTTTGAACCATGAACTGAACTCAATATTCATGCCAGCTTCAAATCACACTATGTGTGACCTGTGAGGGTCACAAATCACCTCCTGATAGCAAACAGATAACAGCAAGAATTACTGATCCCTCCGTCACGCACCACAAGTTTCCAGACTGTTTTTTTGACCTGTTGTAAATAACTTCTCTACTTAGATTGCAATTTTTTTAAGGACTCTAAAATGCTTTGAAAACCATGTGTATAAAAATCTGTTAATTTTCAGTTCTTGTATCACACCATGTCTGATGAAGGGAGCGAGCACTCCTGAAAGCTTACTTATAAATATACTCAGTTAGCCTCTAAAAGGTATCGCCTGATTTCTTCACTCTTCCACTACTTTCAATGGCTAACATGGTACAACATTATACTACTATTGAAATACATTGGCAAATCACAGAAAAAAATCGCATCGCATTGCGATGCGATTTTCGTGCAATTTTTTTTTTGCTAGAGTGCTTGAGGCCTTAGACAAATGCTTCTGGTCATTACTCACAGCTGTACCTTGCTCTAAAGTTTCTAATTCTATTTAAAATATATAAAAAATGATTCCTTGTTTCAGTGCTTTTTTGCTCAAATAAAACTAAACTAAATACAATATGTATAGTCTTTATATTATCAAATACAATAAACTGAATAGAACTAACTAGAAACTAAATGGCTAAACTCAATGGAAAACAACAACCTCCTGTGGTGTGACAGTAATTACAGAACAAAAGACGGTGATTATAGGTTGTTTGCTTAAATCCTTCAGGTAGAAATGTTAAATGACCCCTCTCTGGGACTTCTAGTGTTAATAAGGGAAGAAAATCCGCAGAGAAAAACTCAGCAAAAATGCAATGAAAAATGCTGTGGAAAAAAACGTGATTCGTTTCCACAACGTTTTTTTCCCTCATTGTTTTTAGCTTCATTTCGACAGTATGGGGATTAATACATTCATTGACTTAAGACTACACACTCTTTTCCATTACCCATAATTCATATTATAGGTTCAACTATCTCCTTCTATCTCAAAAACACATCCCCTTGTGCAAATCAAACACACATCCCCCAAATTTGTCTTTCAGATCACGCTGAGATTGATTGCTTTCCACTTGATAGATATTCCTATAGGAGATTGGTGTTGGCGGCTTAATGAAACTATCGAAGTAGATTGTTGATAGCACATAAGATTGCAAACTGACTGGCACACTATTTTGTTCTCAAACAATCAGATACCTATTTTGTAGGAGGCACATAAATCCGTAATGCAGGGTGAACTCATCTCCCAAGTATCCTTGGAAAAAACAATCAATGCTCAATACCTGGCCAATATTATCCATACAGTGAAATATGCTATAGGGATATTTTTCAGCCAAAGGAAAAGACAGAGCGATCCTTGATTAGGCAGGATTACAATCCTAAAAACACAACCAAGAAAAAATCAAGAGGGGCAATGAAACATCTCTGTAGTTATCTAAAAGTAGGCTTATATTAATATTCCCCATCTAACAGAGAATAAGGGGGTCTGCATACAGGAATGAGAAATATTCCATGAACACAAGTGTGCCTTGAGACTGTAATCATTGACAAAAATGCCTCAACAAAGTATTGAGTAAAGAGCCCCACGTGGCGTAATCGCCCTGGTTTGCTCGCAGCGGAAATGCCGCAGGAAAAAAAAACGCAGAGTTTTACAGTCACAGCAAAGTGGATGGTATTCTAGTGAATCTGATCCCCACTTTGCAATAATATACATGCAGCGGACACGCTGTGATTTCCAAAACAGTCACGGTTTTGGAAATCGCATGCATGTCAATTATACCTACGGAAACGCAGACGGCTTCCTTATACTGTAGGTATAATTGAAGCAGAAAGTCCTCAGAGGAAACCTCTGCGAACTTTTGATGCAAAGCACTGCGGGAAGAACCACAATGCGTTGCCTCCGCGGTTTTTCCCAAAGCGCTTTTTTGCTGCGGTGCGCCACGTGGGGCCTTAGCCTAAAACTTGAATTAGACTGTTCTGTTTCTTTTGAATTTTTGAATCTCAGTTACATTATCTGGTCGTTTTTACTTCTAGAATAAGTGCTCAGTAATTTCCTGCATTTAAATTCTAATTGGTACAACATAAAAAACACACTTTGCACATTCTGCTTACTGTGAGATTCTGTTTATTATGACGCTACACTGGATGTCGTTTGAGCTATTGTCTACTTTAATTGTAACAATGGACACAATAGCATTGTCCCAGGATCTTTCACTAAGTACCAGCAGAAGCCCCAGCACAATGTGTAGTTTAAACGTCTTGTTTTAGCAGCTCTTTTTTTTTTTTTTTTTTTTTAAACTAGCCTTCTTTTATGAGCGCATGAGATGTACAAAGCATATTACAAAAATATTTGGAAAGTAAAAATAAAAACATAAACTATAGATTAAAATTTCATGTACAACATGCAATAACAAAAACTGTGATATCTCCATTTTATTGTGTGATTTGCTATTTTAAAGATAATTACTATTTGGAATGATAGCAGATGGGGCTTTGAATGACCCTTAGTCTCAGCATGGGAAATAATCTTGCTAACTGCCCTAATTATAACTATAAATGTGGAATATGCTAAATGAGAAAACACACTTTATGTTTTTTTATTTTACTGACAATACACATAAGAAGCAAATTATTGCAAGCTGTTCAGCAATGTCAGAATTATATTGGATATGTAACTGTCCATAACATTAGGATTTAAATAGTCTTTTGCCTTATTTATGTTATACAAACATGAGAACATGGGCCCACATTTAGTAAAACATAATATTTTGGTGCCAATGTACACAACTCAAAAAATGAGGTCCATTTAGGCTGCTTTTAGCTGCCATACATGTGACAATCGATTTACACTTTTTTAACATTCTGCTTTGATACAGTATGTGGGGCTAAAATTACATTTAAAACTTCACCATAGTCCTTTTCTTATCAATTTGTTTCTTTTTGCATGAGAAAATAAATAATGCATTTTGTGTAATCTTACATGTGACTTTTTTTATAGTATGTACAGTGGGTACGGAAAGTATTCAGACCCCTTTAAATTTTTAAATTTTTTTTCATTGCAGCAATTTGCTAAAAGCAAAAAAGTTCATTTTATTTCTCATTAATGTACACTCAACACCCCATCTTTACACACAAAAAAACAGAAATGTAGATATTTTTGCTAATTTATTAAAAAAGAAAAACTGAAATATCACATGGTCATAAGTATTCAGACCCTTTGCTGTGACACTCATATTTAGCTCACATGCTGTCCATTTCCTTCTGATCCTCCTTGAGATGGTTCTACTCCTTCATTGGAGTCCAGCTGTGTTTAATTAAACTGATTGGACTTGATTAGGAAAGGCACACACCTGTCTATAATAAGACCTCACAGCTCACAGTGCATGTCAGAGCAAATGAGAATCATGAGGTCAAAGGAACTGCCCAAGGAGCTCAGAGATAGAATTGTGGCAAGGCACAGACCTAGCCAAGGTTACAAAAGAATTTCTGCAGCACTCAAGGTTCCTAAGAGCACAGTGGCCTCCATAATCCTTAAATGGAAGAAGTTTGGGACGACCAGAGCTCTTCCTAGACCTGGCCATCCAGCCAAACTGAGCAATTGTGGGAGAAGAGCCTTGGAGAGAGAGAGGTAAAGAAGAACCCAAAGATCACTGTGGCTGAGCTCCAGAGATGCAGTAGGGAGATGGGAGAAAGTTCCACAAAATCATCTATCACTGCAGCCCTCCACCAGTCGGGGCTTTATGGCAGAGTGGCCCAAAGGAAGCCTCTCCTCAGTACAAGACATATGAAAGCCTGCATAGAGTTTGCCAAAAAACACATGAAGGACTCCCAGACTATGAGAAATAAGTTTCTCTGGTCTGATGAGACGAAGATTGAACTTTTTGGCATTATTTCTAAGCGGTATGTGTGGAGAAAACCAGGCACTGCTCATCACCTGCCCAATACAATCCCAACAGTGAAACATGGTAGTGGCAGCATCATGCTATAGGGGTGTTTTTCAGCTGCAGGGACAGGACAACTGGTTGGAATTGAAGGAGAGATGAATGTGGCCAAGTACAGAGATATCCTGGAAGAAAACCTCTTCCAGAGTGCTGTGGACCTCAGACTGGGTCGAAGGTTCACCTTCCAACAAGACAATGACCCTAAGCACAAAGCTAAAATAACAAAGGAGTGGTTTCGGAACAACTCTGTGACCATTCTTGACTGGCCCAGCCAGAGCCCTGACCTCAACCCAAATGAGCATCTCTGGAGAGACCTGAAAATGGCTGTCCACCAACGTTCACCATCCAACCTGACGGAACTGGAGAGGATCTGCAAGGAAGAATGGCAGAGGATCCCCAAATCCAGATGTGAAAAACTTGTTGCATCATTCCCAAGAAGACTCATGGCTGTACTAGCTCAAAAGGGTGCTTCTACTCAATACTGAGCAAAGGGTCTGAATACTTATGACCATGTGATATTTTAGTTTTTCTTTTTTAATAAATTTGCAAAAATATCTACATTTCTGTTTTTTCTGTCAAGATGGGGTGCTGAGTGAACATTAATGAGAAATAAAATGAACTTTTTTGCTTTTAGCAAATGGCTGCAATGAAACAAAAAGTGAAAAATTTAAAGGGGTCTGAATACTTTTCGTACCCACTGTAGTTTCCACCAAAGTTATAAACGGAACAGGAAAGGTTGGGCCAATAAAAGCAGGTCAGTATGAATTGGTTTGTCTGTGTTTGCTGAAATATACTGTATGTTAAAATATACTTACAACAGAGAATGTTCTAATTATAGACCACTACTAAGACAGTTGCATATCAAAATTAAGTTAGTTTTATCATTCTAATTATACAAATTTCCCTTTTTTGCTTGCAGGCAGGACCCTCTATCCCACTGCACCAGTTGGTCACTGTTAGTATTCTACTTGGTTTGTGTATATTGTGTATATGTAAACCCTCAAATGTATAGCACTATGGAATTAGTGGTGCTCTAAAAATAAATCATAATAATAAATTATAATAATTTTAATTGTTAATAGAAGGCATTGTGGGATTAACTCCTTAATGGCTAAACTAACATACTGGAGAAGATAAATTTATACAAAGTTTTAACCCTTTTCTTCCAGAGGAATTTTTCGATTTACGTTTTTAATTTTTGACTCCCCTCCCCTTTCAAACCCCACAACTATTTTATTTTTCCGTTCTCAGAGCCATATGAGGTCTCATTGTTTGTAGGACAAATTTTACTTTATGATGCTACCATTTATTATTCTGCACAATGTACTGGGAAGCTGGAAAAAAGATCAGAATGGGGTGGATTTGAAGAAAAAGTGCATTTGTGCGACTTTCTTCCAGGCTTCGTTTTTACAGAGTTCACTCTGCAGCCAAAATGACATGTCACCTGTATTCTATGTTTCGTTATGATTCCGGGGATACCAAATTTATATGGTTTTATAAACGATGCTAGTCTATGTCCTCATAATCTCCCTCTTAGATTACTGTAACACCCTTCTCTATGGCCTCCCAATAAATACTCTCGCCCCTTTCCAGTCCACCTTAAACTGTGCTGCTCACTTAATACACCTCTCCCCCTGTTCTTCATCAGCCGCTCTCCTCTGCCAATCTCTTCACTGGCTACCCCTTGCCCAGCGAATAGAGTTCAAAATACTAACACTGATATACAGTCATGGCCAAAAGTTTTGAGAATGACAAAAATATTCTATTTTCACATGATCTGCTGCCCTCTGGTTTTTATGTGTGTTTGTCAGATGTTTTTATCACATACAGAAATATAATTGCATTCATATTATGAGTAACAGAAGCTTATATTGACAGTTAGAATGAGTTAATGCAGCAAGTCAATATTTGCAGTGTTGACCCTTCTTCTTCAGTACCTCTGCAATTCTCCCTGGCATGCTCTCAATCAACTTCTGGACCAAATCCTGACTGATAGCAGTCCATTCTTGCAGAATCAATGCTTTAATTTTGTCTGAATTTGTTGGTTTTTGTTTGTCCACCCATCTCTTGATGATTGACCACAAGTTCTCAATGGGATTAAGATCTGGGGAGTTTCCAGGCCATGGACCCAAAATCTCTATGTTTTGTTCCCTGAGCCATTTAGTTATCACCTTTGCTTTATGGCAAGGTGCTCCATCATGCTGGAAAAGGCATTGTTGAGCGCAAAACTGCTCTTGGACGGTTGGGAGAAGTTGCTCTTGGAGGACATTCTGGTACCATTCTTTATTCATGGCTGTGTTTTTAGGCAAGACTGTGAGAGAGCCGATTCCCTTGGCTGAGAAGCAACCCCACACATGAATGGTTTCAGGATGCTTTACAGTTGGCATGAGACAAGACTGGTGGTAGCGCTCACCTCTTCTTCTCCGAATAAGCTGTTTTCCAGATGTTCCAAACAATCGAAAAGGGGATTCATCAGAGAAAATAACTTTCCCCCAGTCCTCAGCAGTCCACTCCCTGTACCTTTTGCAGAATATCAGTCTGTCCCTGATGTTTTTTCTGGAGAGAAGTGGCTTCTTTGCTGCCCTCCTTGAGACCAGGCCTTGCTCCAAGAGTCTCCGCCTCACAGTGCGTGCAGATGCACTCACACCTGCCTGCTGCCATTCCTCAGCAAGCTCTGCACTGCTGGTAGTCCGATTCCGCAGCTGAAACACTTTTAAGAGACGGTCCTGCCGCTTGCTGGTCTTTTTGGCACCAATGGAACCTCTCTCCTTGAAGTTCTTGATGATGCGATAGATTGTTGACTGAGGTGCAATCTTTCTAGCTGCAATACTCTTCCCAGTTAGGCCATTTTTGTGCAGTGCAATGATGACTGCACGTGTTTCTTTAGAGATAACCATGGTTAACAGAAGAGAAACAATGATGGCAAGCACCAGCCTCCTTTTAAAGTGTCCAGTGGTGTCATTCTTACTTAATCATGACAGATTGATCTCCAGCTCTGTCCTCATCAACACCCACACCTGTGTTAATGGAGCAATCACTGAAACGATGTTAGGTGGTCCTTTTAAGGCAGGGCTGCAGTGATGTTGAAATGTGTTTTGGGGGATAAAGTTCATTTTCTAGGCAAATATTGACTTTGCAAGTAATTGCTGTTAAGCTGATCACTCTTTATAACATTCTGGAGTATATGCAAATTGCCATTAGAAAAACTGAAGCAGTAGACTTTGTAAAAATTTATATTTGTATCATTCTCAAAACTTTTGGCCATGACTGTACAAAGCCATCCACATCCTGTCCACTCCATATATCTCTGACCTGATCTCCCGATACCTGCCCACACGCAACCTCCAATCCTCCAAAGACCTTCTACTCAGCTCTGCTCTTATCCGCTGTTCACACAACTGTCTCCAAGATTTCTCCAGTGCATCTCCCATACTCTGGAACTGATTACCAAGAAAACCCCCAATAACACTACTGCCACCAAACCAGCATCTGAACAGCCTCTCCCCTCACCTTCTATCTCTATACCTCTTCCCTCAGAGATTGTAAGCCCTTGCGGGCAGGGCCCTCTATCCCGCTGTGCCAATTGGTCATGTTATGATTGTATTTGTTTTGTATATTTGTGCATTGTATGTAAACCCTCAAATGTAGAGCACCATGGAATTAATGATGCTCTATAAATAAACAATAATAATAATAATAATAATTTACATCTTAACCCATTAACAAAAATCGAAACCTGTGCAAAAAATTTTTTTTTTCTAAAAGTTGCCATATTCTGACACCCGTAGCATAGGGTGTCTTTTTTCCGGGGCCAGGTGTACTTTTTAGTTATACCATTTTGGGAAGTTGCTATTGCTTTGATCACTTTTTATTCAAATTTTTATCAGAGGTGAAATAGTGTAATAACGGCAGTTTGGCACTTTTGATTTTTTTTTCCCACTACGGCATTTACCGTACGGAAAAAATATTTTTATAGATTTGTAGACCAGGTGTTTTTGGACACAGGGATACCTAATGTGTATGTGTTTTACAGTATTTAAGTACTTTTATATGTGTTCTAGGGAAAGGGGGTGATTTGAATTAATATTTTTTATTTTTTTAATATTTTTTTTTACTTTTTTTTTAAAGTTTGTTTTGCATTTATTAGACCCCCTAGGGATCTTGAACCCCAGGGTCTGATCACTAATGCAATGCATTACAATGCTAATGCAATTGCAATGCATTGAAAAATATTGGCACTTCTATTGCAGGCTGCATAGAGCGATCCCCGGCAAAATGGTGCCTCGGTCAGCTTTGACCGAGACGCCAGGGGGGGTTAATGCTCGCAATCAGTGCGGGCATGTGTATAATACAGCAGACATCCCGCAGCTATTGCGGCAGCTCAGCTCCCGAGCGGTCGCCATATTTAAATACCCAACATCCGCTGTACTATTACAACGGATGTCGGGAAGGGGTTATACTGTGCAAACTTAGACTAGACTGTTCTAGGCCTTACTCACATGGCTGTGTTGTTTTTCACGGACCTAATGTTAGATAAAAAGGGCCATGTCTGTTCAAATGCCCAGATGGTACTTACATTGCAATGTATTATGGCCATGTGATGGCCATTTTTGAAATGGCCATTACCTGGTCTTTATAGAACCCATGGATTTCAATGGGTCTCTTTACATGGTACTATCAATGTCTGTTTTGTCAGACAAAGTGCATAGTGTATGTTAGTTTTTTTTTTTGAGGGCCGTGAAAAACGGTCTGTCAAGGAAAACAAATGTGAATAGACAGTTTGGACAAAAGGGACGTGTGTTTGAAGTGGCAAACACAGCTGTCACGCGTCCGTTTTTCAATCTCATGTCAATAAGCATTTAAATAACGCCAGATTTTCTAAAGTGTCTAATGCTGTTTGAAAATCTGGTACACTTTTAGACTGACTTTACCCCATTTATTGCTGGATTTAAAATTTTGCTGCATTTTTTAGCACATATTAAACCCTGTCCCCTGCATTTTAAGCATAGTCTCTTATGGAAAGCCCTAGCCACTTGTCAAGGAAGGTTAGAAGATGTCTAAAATAGTTAGAAAATGTACCCCTTTTTTTTTTTTTTTAAACAAAAATTACACCAGAATTTTGGTGCATGTCATTAGCTATTTGCCCTGGTGTGTCAAATTTACTAATTAAACTATGCCAGAATTCTGGAGCACATGTTGTATTCCACATGTGTAAATTAATCTTAAAGGGGTTATTCAGTTTCAGCAAATAAATGTTATTGTTTTTACATTGAAAAGTTATACATCTTTTCACTATGCTTTCTGTATCAATTACAGTTTTCTAGATTTCTCATTGATGTGGTTCATTGCTTTCTTTCAGTGGATGAAAATCAGTCCATGTTCATGTGAACGACACACATATACACAGCCCATAATAGTCACAAAATAGTAATCACAATCTTGCAACGAGTCGCTAACCAGTGAATCCATCACGTGACCATTGATTGATTTTTATCCACAGGAAATAAACAATGTATCACAGCAAACAGAAAACTAAAAAAACATATCTACTACTCCACAGAATAATGCACATCTATAATTGCCAACATTGTCTCTCCAAGTGGTGATACTGTTCATTCACATGACTACATCCTTGATAACTTCACCAAATGCTATCAAAATTTATATATGTAATTTTTGAATTATAAAAATTCCAGGGAATTTTTAGTAAATATTTCACTACATGTGAACAATGTGAGGGATCAGTACAACCAGTTCTTAATAAGCTGTATTCAACCCAAAATTCACCAAAGTTCAGTTACTAATAAAATCAAATTTTGTAATTTGTTTTGGAGGAACCCAAAATGGACACCACTATGTGAAACATGCAGAGAGAGCAGAAGAATAATATGATCTGTATCTCAAGTGGGCTTCAATAATCTCTTGTAAAAGCCAATTATAAGGGGTTGTGGGTGGAGAGGTCACTGATGATGTCATTGACACTATATAAAAGACTACCCAGAGAGTCATTATGTGGAGAAGTAGGCACGGAGAAAGCAGAGACAGACCTTAGTCAGCAGGGACAGTTCAAAAATAAATAAAAATAAGAGAATTACCACAAAAAGTACAGACATGAGATAGTGGTAATACTGGAGAGTGAGGGGGAGAGAATTAGATAGATTACACTGATTTAATTAATTTAGACACACAGATATAGGTAGAGATCATAGGAGTGAGGGTGGGTTCACACTTGCGGCGGCACTCCGTCCGCCGTGAATCCGACCTAAATGTCGGAAAACTGGATAGGAAAAGGTTTGTGATGCTTTGCTTAAAAACCCATTCACTTGAATGGGTTTTTAAGGCAATGCGCGGGTGTGCGCTTACACCCTCTGCGCCGCGAAGACAGTTTTTTCGTCGGAAACAAAGTCGGACATGCAGGACTTTGTGTCCAATGAAAAAAAACGGCTTTGCGGCGCAGAGGGTGTAAGCACACACTCGCGCATCGCTTTAAAAACCCATTCAAGTGAATGGATTTTTAAGCAAAGCGTCGCAAACCTTTTCCTATCCAGTTTTCCGACATTTAGGTCGGATTCGCAGCAGACGGAGTACCGCCGCAAGTGTGAACCCACCCTTACTGTGACAGTCCAGAACAGGCTCTGTTTATGTTAAAGAAGTGACAATTCAGTGAACTGTTTTTTTTTTTTTTTTTATTTAGAGTCTGCCACAGTGTGCAATGATCCCTTTCTGTACTGTGGTAGTATAAAATCTGTTAAATCACACAACGCTTTTTTTAAATAGTCTACTATAGTATTCCATGGTCATTTTCTGTGCTTTGTCTACATAAAAGTGACAAATTCTATGAAATACCACAATAATTGCCGTTTCTATATCAAAGGATTATTTTTTTTCACAATTTTTTACATTATTTCCTGTAGTATTGCAAATTTCCTATGTAGGCTGCATTCAGTACCAAACTTAGCACACCACATTGGTGCATTTAATTATTTCTTGTGTTAATTAATTCATTGAGAGAAGTCCTGTTTTCATCTGGTAGATAAGAAGCAATTTCAGGATCTTGGTGTCGTGGTCTTCAGATCAGTAGAGGATTGTATACTGCTTAACTGGACTTATTTAGTTTGTTATTTAAGAAATAATGCCAAGGTTTGGAAGTGTCTCCCTTTGACTTACATAGTTTGAGTTAGGCTAAAGCCCCACATAGTGAGCTGCAGCCAAAAAAAGCTGCAGAATAGAGCATGCCGGAAACGCATCACATTTTTTTTTTCCACAGCGCTTTTCACAGAAAGTCTGCAGAGTTTTCCTCTGTGAACTTCTGCTTCAATTATACCTATACAGAAAATGCTAGCATTTCCGTAGGTACAATTGACATTCTGCGATTTGCAAAAATGCTTGTGTTTTTGAAATCACAGCATTTCCGCTGCAGATTTTTTCTGCAATGTGTGGATGGGATTAGCCAGAATCCCATCCACTTTGCAGGTAGCGTAAAACACAGTATTTTTTTTCCTGCTCCGTTTCCACCGTGGCCAAAACTCTGGGTTTTCATAATGTGGAGCCACAGCCTTAAGATGTTTTTTTTATGCTGAAGATTCTGCAGTTTTTTGTTTAGCTCCCTGTTATGGTTGTCCAAGGAATATTTAATACCATTCGAGATATAACTAAGGACATAATTTTGAATGAAAAAAAAAAAACCTAGAATAAAGAAAATTTCTTTGGCTGCCCCAGTGGAAAAAGAAAATTATTCCTTTCATGAATTTGAATTATATTTTTATGTTTTACAGGTTCAGAATATTAGAATAACTGGTGAATCAATATTTTCTAGAAAGGAGGCTGCCAAAAGAGTGGGTCGATCTTTTTCTTCTTTATTAGAGTCTGGCTTTATGTGTTCAGAGGTTAATAAGAATTCGGAAACACTGAAGAAGCAAAAAACTGAGACAAAGTTAAGGAATTGGAGTGTTTAAAAGGGTATTTGGATGGATGTTGACATTTGGTGGAAGTGCGCTTTTAGATTAAATATGGTATTACTAAGGTGGAACACTTCTTTCAAACTGGGATACTAAAGACCTTTTAGATGTTAATAGCAGAGGTTGGACTTCCTCACTATGAGATATTTAGGTATTATCAAACTGTACACGCTTTTGATACTATTAAAATGAAGAATGAGCTTAAGGTGGATAAAATCTATGATATGGGATCTTTTACTAAAATCAAAAGGCAAAAGAAAAAGTGTGATGCCACTGGCATAACTGTAGGGGTTTTGTTAAAAATAATATAGTTAGGAACAGAGGACTCTTGGTATAGGGCCGTGATGGCGAACCTATGGTATGCGTGCCAGAGAGGGCCCGCAGAGCCCTCTCAGTTGGCACGTGCGCCGTCGCCATGATCGCTCACTAACGGGGAATCCGGTAGAGGATTCCCCATTAGTGAGCGATTGCTTCTTTCAGCTATATGTGCAACTGCACATACAGCTGAAAGCTGTCAGTGTAGGCCGTGGGACCGCTGCTTACACGGTAGATGCTAAATCAGTAAAAGCTAAATATTATACTCTGGAAGAATCTTCTGATGTCATAAGGTCACATGACAGGGTAGGCGTGTCTTTACTTGTAGGAAGGTCCTTCCACATGAAGAAAAGTTGTGTCCCTGTGCAGTGGAGGAACATGGAGAGATGTGGGGTGTAGTGTGGGGGGAGAGATGTGGGGTGCAGGATGTAGTGTGGGGGGTAGAGATTTGGGGTGCAGGGTGTAGTGTGGGGGGAGAAATGTGGGGTGTAGTGTGGAGGAAGAGATGTGGGGTGCAGGTTGTAGTGTGTTGGGGGAGATGTGGGGGGAGAGATGTGGGGTGTACTGTGGGGGGAAAATGTGGGGTGTAGTGTGGAGGGAGAGATGTGGGGTGTAGTGTGGGGGAGAGATGTGGGGTGTAATGTGGGGGGAGAGATGTGGGGTGTAGTGTGGGGGAGAGATGCGGGGTGTAGTGTGAGGAGAGAGATGCGGGGTGCAGTGTGGGGGAGAGATGCGGGGTGCAGTGTGGGGGGAAAGATGCGGGTGCAGTGTGTAGTGTGGGAGGAGAGATGCAGGTATAGTGAGCGGAGGGAGAGATGCGGGGTGCAAGCTGCGTGCAAGAGGGTGGAATGGGGGTGCAGGCTGCGTGTGAGCAAGAGGGGGGAATTTAAGGTGAAATTGCCGTGTTGGCACTTTGCGATAATTTAGTGGGCTTTGGGTTGCAGTTTGGGCACTCGGTCTCTAAAAGGTTCGCCATCACTGGTATAGGGAAAATCTAAATCTGATGATCTAAAAGTAGAAAAACGTCTGTGGCACTGCCCTAAAGTCTCATGCATGGGGAGGACTCAAATTATACATTAAAGGGACCCCTAGATTGGTGGTGGTGGTGCTCTCCCTAATATAAAGTCCAATAATCTTTTTGCATACATAGAAGAGTATAAATAGGGGGGACTCACCAACTTTTTCCATAATAACATCCTTTATTCCATAATAGATAAAAAATAACAGCAGGAGAGACGAGCAGTTCAGCAGCTGTGTGATGGCCGTTTCGCGCTATACAGCTGTTTAGCACAAAACGGCTGTCCCCCAGATGCTGAGTTATAATGAGAATTATAAATAAGATATTATACTGTTCACCAAAGATTCTGAGAAGGTTCTATACTAGCACGGTGGCACATTGTGAAAAATGTATCTCATATGGTGCTGATCTTGTTCACCTGCTTTGAAGATGCCAAAACTTACATTGGTATTTGAGAGAGAATTAGGCTGGACATGACTCCTTTATGCTTCATACAGTATAGGAGTTTGTTGATCTAGTGATCATCATTTTTTTTGTAAGTAAAATTAAATAAAAAATATATGGATATATATTCCTTATGCTGTTGCCACACCAGCTCAGTTGTAAATAAGAGAATGAAGAAGAAATTTTAATTATGACTCACTCAGTTACCGCATGATATTACATTTGACAGTGATGCTGTGACTTGCTGTGAGCCAGGGTTCAGCTTGTTCCTCCTCCTCCTCCTCTGCTGTCATAACATTTAATTTACCAAGTGGCCTTTCTGTTTTATCAACCCTGTCTTCACCTTCACTGACACCGATCCCTTGCCCCAAAGAGACAATACTTGGGCTGCTGAGAAAGATATTTCCCCTAATGTTCCTGTTCTTGATGATCTGGATGATATTGAGGTAAGCTTGGAGGAAGCAGAGGTGGAAATGAAAGACTTGACTTTTGGTGGTGGTAGCACTTCTGGAATTTACAAGGGGGATGCAAGAATCCAATGGCCATAATAGTGAGTCTGATAAGATGACTGGAAGATGATGAGTCCATTTGCTATTATGATTCTGTTGCAGGCAATGACAGGCAAATGGGCCAGGATGACAATGAGATGACATCAGAGAAACATGGTAATGATGGAGGCAATAATAATGATCCAAGCTGACCCAAGGCCACAACCTCAAAAAACCTGCCCAGAAAACATGTTTTCTGCACTGTAGTTGCAATTTAGGATATGTGCCATGCAGAGTGAATGTGTTATTTTACCCAACATGATGTTGGGTAAAATAACACGTTGTCCCTGCATGGTGCATGTGCTAAATTTGGTGTTATGCAGCTTTATAAACACATATAGTGACTTATAGGAGATCAGAAAAGTGCCTTTATATTTCAGCCATTTTTATGTCTGTTGTTGACCCATTGCTTACCCAAAAAAGTTTGACTTTAGGCCATTCGTTTAACTCTCTTGGTCTGGGAAGTCTAGGAGACTTCTAGGTTGCTACCACTTGGAGTGGTCCTGGTGTTTGTGATGGCTATTCTAGGGTCAGGAGAAACCAGTGCATAGCACCAGAGGTCTGCAGTCTAGATACAAGCCAGAAGGCGGAGGCAGGAAGAATTTTTGGATGTCAGAAAACAAGCTGATGATTAGATCAAGCAGTATAGGTGTGATGGTCATAAACTGGCCAAAGTCAGAAACAGGTATTAAGTAGAGCAGACAGGGACATAGTCAGAGAACATGTCAATATACAGTTGAAGACCTTTCCCCACCTTCAGCAATTCAAGATCTTAACATCTGTTAATAGGTGCTTCTCCACTGATTCCAGCACAATTGGAATTTTCTCTCTAGCCCCCTCCAATAAGCACAGTTAGTTTTGGTGCCTGGTTTGCTATTTAAACTCTGTATGCCAGAAGGGCAGTGTCAGGCAGGAGAACGTGACTCAGAGCTCCAATCAGAGGCAGCCAGTGTCAGAACTCAGAATCATTCCCCTTGCCTGCCTTCGGCCTGACACTGCCCTCTTGACAGTATAGAGCCTAAATAGCATATCCGACACCAAAACTAACAGCACCAATTGCTCAGAAACAGTGAGATCTAGAGAAAGAAAATGTGGCAGACTCAGTTGAAGCACATATGAAATGATATAAAGCACTGGACTTGTTGGAGGTGGTGAAAGGTCCTCTTTAAACAATGAATCCAGCAACAGGGCAAAATACCTTCAAAGGAGCAAAAAAACTATGAAACTTTTATCAGGCATCTCCCTGTAGAAGAAGATGCCTTAAATAGCCCAGAGGTACATATGACTGGTTAAGAACACACTGCAAGGATAACAGCTTCTTAAAGGACCAGTGCACTTTGCAGACAAGTATTGAAGCACAGTGATCATGGCATGAGAGAGCAGTACAGTGGGCACTAAAGAGGATGAGAAAATGGGTCTGGTTTGTA
The DNA here is from genome assembly GCA_947044405.1 of Leptodactylus fallax. Taxonomy (NCBI): domain Eukaryota; kingdom Metazoa; phylum Chordata; class Amphibia; order Anura; family Leptodactylidae; genus Leptodactylus; species Leptodactylus fallax. The sequence goes on along the minus strand of CAMRHE010000111.1, from coordinate 1,511,860 downwards.
CGAGACTTGAAAATGGTCCTAGACTTCAACAGGAGCAGGACTTTGATATGGATATAGAGGGGACATTAATATTTCATAGCTAGGGGATGGTAAACTGCATGCTTTGCTGCTTTCATAGTCAGAGGTATACTGTATTGTTAGCATCAAGCAAAGGCCTCTGCCAGCACCCCTGCTACAAGAAGAAAGATCAGCACCACCAGCAGCCAGTACAGTATCTGGAATGTGAAGAAACAAACCAGCACCAGCTGGATGCACAGCGGCTAACATATGTTTTGCCTGCACAACCTGGTTCTATCATAACAAGAGTTATTGCTTACACTGGCAGATAACATTGATCCTATGGACTTATGAGCCAGCAGGAACTGATTCAGTTTGCCATGGGTATGCTATCTTGTTCAGTCTCAGGTGTAATGGCAAAGAGGGTCTTCAGCTCTGGGGGTGGTATCATTACACCTAAATGGATGAAACTGTCCACCACAAGTGTGGAAAACATTGGATTCACACACCTCAAGCTGAGGCCAATATATCTCTAATTTAACCCTGACCCAATTATGCCACTGCTGCTATCTATTTTGTCTATTATGTTCCATTTACTGTACATCTGACTTTGTTTACAAGTAGTGGTAGGCCACTCCTTTGTGGGCGTCAGGTTGGGCTGAGTTAGTGGCTGCCAATATGCACATGGGTGGGAGCAGCTCCTGATTGGTGTGAGTCGTGCATTACATGGTGTGCACCAATTGATAAGTGGTACTTGATGATGCGTGGTGAAGTTATTGGCAGATTTCTCATTGCTCAACCCCACAAAGAGGCATTTTTAATGCAATCCATGGAACAATTGCTATCTGTGGTGGAAAGTTAGAATATAGACTGTCAATATCTGTAAAGCGCTGCGGAATATGATGGCGCTATATAAGTAAGCATAATAAATAAATAATAAATAAATAAATAAATAAATGGAGGCAGGCTGTGCTGGGGTTTGGCACACGCTCTGTCACTCTCCCACCATGACTAATGATAGCGGTTAGTTCTTGTAGCCAGCTTGACCAATTCATAGGAGAATACTAGTGATTGGCAACAGTAAAACTTTCTACTACTCTAAAGAGTGGAGGCGTAGCACAGTGGCTTACATATAATTTATTTTGGCTATTTTATCTAGACTACTAATAAAAGTTAGATTATAGTTCTCTATTCCCAATCATATTTCAGTGAAATACAGCTGATTTTGCTACCCCTACACAGCAGGCAAACATCACCTCCTGTGGCCTGGTCTATCATGTTCTCTTACATACTGTACTGTCACTGATTTTTCCACTGTGACCACCACCACAACAGCTAGACGTCTCCTACAGCCTGGTCTACTATGTTCTATTTCATACTGTATTGCCACTGATATTGCCACTGTTACCACCACCATGGCCACCAATCAGACATCTCATGCGGGCTAGCAGCCTTGTTCATCATGTTCTATACCATACTGATGATGCTACTGTTGGCATACTAAAAAAAAAAAAAAAAATTAAAAAAAGAAAAACAACCCCCTCCCTAAAAAAATGGATATTGCTGCTACCAATACCAGTGCCATGCTGGCAATCTATCTGCCCCCAAAAAAGGATAAGCTACTTTATTTCTCTAACCAGGCACATTGCCACAAATGTTTCTTCAAAATAACACCAAACCTGTCAAGCTTGCAAGTCCCCAAGACAGGATAATTTATGGGGCACTTGAAAAAGCCATTACTTCTTCCAATACAACCACTGTGCCTGTATAAAGAAACACAGGCAGGCATTTTCCCTCAAAACAGGCTAATTTTTGTAGCATTTTTCAGTTTAAAAAGAGTACAAAAAATGACAGTGCAGTGTTTGGTGAAATAAGCTGTTTATTTCTACTATCATCCATTTTCTCTAGACATGTAAGTAGTCACTTTCTCATTACTGTCTGTGTAATCCTTAGAGAGCTAGAAATGGTTTAGATAGCGTCCTACCTACCTAAGAGTGTCATGCACTATGTTTTAAGCCAATGTAAAATCAGATTCGGAACTAATTTATTTGGACCAAAATTCATCTTGGGACCAAACAGGCTGAACCGGAACCTGAAATATTGTGCATGTGCTTTTACAAGAAAAAGTCATGGGGACACATAGCAGCTTTCTTTTTTAAAGAAAAACATCAAGTATATATTAAATATACTGGTAATCTTTCAATATAATTACTTAATTTACTATAATACATTATAAAGTTTAATAAGAATATGATGAATATTGTTTATACAAATAATTGAATTAATATACTACTTTAAAAATAATTTAAAAAGCATTGGTTTAAATTACATGGACTGGAATTTTACTTCATTCCCAACTAGATGGTCCTCTGAGTTGAAAGAATGCCAAAAATGACAAGAGACTAATTAGAATTGGCAAAGGTTCTTAAAATTATTTGATTGATGCAATCTATTTTTTCTTTGTTAGATAACTTGTAATTACATGATAACTTTCATCCAAAATGCACCCAAACAATTTTTACATTTTGAACATTATTTTAAGCCTAACATACTGTATACAGTGGGGAAAAAAAAGTATTTAGTCAGCCACCAATTGTACAAGTTCTCCCACTTAAAAAGATGAGAGAGGCCTGTAATTGACATCATAGGTAGAACTCAACTATGAGAGACAAAATGAGAAAACAAATACAGAAAATCACATTGTCTGATTTTTTTAAGAATTTATTTGCAAATTATGGTGGAAAATAAGTATTTGGTCAATAACAAAAGTTCATCTCAATACTTTGTTATATATCCTTTGTTGGCAATGACAGAGGTCAAACGTTTTCTGTAAGTCTTCACAAGGTTGGCACACACTGTTGCTGGTATGTTGGCCCATTCCTCCATGCAGATCTGCTCTAGAGCAGTAATGTTTTGGGGATGTTGCTGGGCAACACGGACTTTCAACTCCCTCCAAAGGTTTTATATGGGGTTGAGATCTGAAGACTGGCTAAGCCACTTCAGGATCTTGAAATGCTTCTTATGAAGCCACTCCTTCGTTGCCCTGGCAATGTGTTTGGGATCATTGTCATGCTGAAAGACCCAGCCACATTTCATCTTCAATGCTCTTGCTGATGGAAGGAGGTTTGCACTCAAAATCTCACAATACATGGCCCCATTCATTCTTTCATGTACACAGATCAGTCGTCCTGGTCCCTTTGCAGAGAAACAGCCCCAAAGCATGATGTTGCCACCCCCATGCTTCACAGTAGGTATGGTGTTCTTTGGATGCAACTCAGCATTCACTCTCCTCCAAACACGATAAGTTGTGTTTCTACCAAACAGTACTACTTTGGTTTCATCTGACCATATGGCATTCTTCCAATGCTCTTCTGGAACATCCAAATGCTCTCTCGCAAACTTCAGACGGGCCCGGATATGTACTGGCTTAAGCAGGGGGACACGTCTGGCACTGCAGGATCTGAGTCCCTGGCGGCGTAGTGTGTTACTGACGGTAGCCTTTGTTACGATAGTCCCAGCTTTCTGCAGGTCATTCACTAGGTCCCTCCGTGTGATTCTGGAATTTTTGCTCACCGTTCTTGTGATCATTTTGAGCCCCTGATCGAGGGAGATTATCAGTGGTCTTGTATGTCTTCCATTTTCTAATTATTGCTCCCACAGTTGATTTCTTCATACCAAGCTGCTTGCCTATTGCAGATTCAGTCTTCCAAGCCTGGTGCAGGTCTACAATTTTGTTTCTGGTGTCCTTCCACAGCTCAATGTGATTTTCTAGATATGTTTTCTCATTTTGTCTCTCATAATTGAGGTCTACCTATTATGTCAATTACAGGCCTCTTTCATCTTTTTAAGTGGGAGAACTTGCACAATTGGTGGCTGACTAAATACTTTTTTTCCCCACTGTACACATGTGGACAAAATTGTTGGTACCCCTCGTTTAATGAAAGAGAAACCCACAATGGTCACATAAATAACTTGAATCTGACAAAAGTAATAATATATGAAAATTCTATGAAAATGAACAAATGAAAGTCAGACATTGCTTTTCAACCATGCTTCAACAGAATTTTTTCAAAAAGAAAACTCACGAAACAGGCCTGGACAGAAATGATGGTACCTTTAACTTAATATTTTGTTGCACAACCTTTTGAGGCAATCATTGCAATCAAACAATTCCTATAACTATCAATGAGACTTCTGCACCTCTCAACAGGTATTTTGGCCCACACCTCATGAGCAAACTGCTCCAGTTGTCTCGGATTTGAAGGGTGCCTTTTCCAGATGGCATGTTTCAGCTCCTTCCAAAGATGCTCAATAGGATTTAGGTCAGGGCTCATAGAAGGCCACTTCAGAATAGTCCAATGTTTTCCTCTTAGCCATTCTTGGATGTTTTTAGCTGTGTGTTTTGGGTCATTATCCTGGTGCAAGACCCATGGGCAACACATTTCTCTCTAGAATCCCTGGATAGTCTTGAGATTTCCTTGTACCCTGCACAGATTCAAGACACCCTGTGCCAGATGCAGCAAAGCAGTCCCAGAACATAACAGAGCCTCCTCCATGTTTCACAGTAGGGACAGTGTTCTTTTCAAGATATGCTTCATTTTTCCATCTGTGAACTGATGTGCCTTGCCAAAAATTTCGATTTTTGTCTCATCTGTACATAGGACATTCTCCCAGAAGCTTTGTGGCTTGTCAACATGTAGTTTGGCCAATTCCAGTCTGGCTTTTTTATGATTTGTTTTCAACAATGGTGTCCTCCTTGATCGTCTCCTATGAAGTCCACTTTGGCTCAAACGACGGATGGTGCGATCTGACACTGATGTTCCTTGAGCTTGAAGTTCACCTTTAATCTCTTTAGAAGTTTTTTCTGGGCTCTTTTGTTACCATTCATATTATCCTTCTCTTTGATTTGTTATCAATTTTCCTCCTGCGGCCACATCCAGGGAGGTTGGCTACAGTTCCATGGATCTTAAATTTTGGAATAATATGTGCAACTGTAGTCACAGGAACATCAAGCTGCTTGGAGATGGTCTTATAACCTTTACCTTTAACATGCTTGTCTATAATTTTCTTTCTAAGCTCCTGAGACAACTCTTTCCTTCACTTCCTCTGGTCCATGTTGAGTGTGGTACTCACCATGTCACCAAACAGTGAGTATCTGTAACCCTATATACAGGAACACTGACTGATTACAAGATTGTAGACACCTTTGATGCTAATTAGTGGACACACCTTGATTTAACATTTCCCTTTGGTCACATTATTTTCAGGGGTACCATCATTTCTGTCCAGGCCTGTTTCATGAGTTTTCTTTTTTAAAAAATTCTGTTGAAGCATGGTTGAAAAGAAATGTCTGACTTTAATTTGTTCATTTTCATAGAATTTTTATATATTATTACTTTTGTCAGATTCAAGTTATTTCTGTGACCATTGTGGGTTTTTCTTTCATTAAATGAGGAGTAACAACAATTTTGTCCACAAGTGTATGTTTTGAAGGGCTAACGTCCTCTGTATTGTCCTTATAGATTCCACATTACCCACACATCCCCAAATGTTTCATATTTCCTCAGACTGGGGTAAATTATCTACACTTCTCAAATCCAGGGCAATTTTCGACAACTGCTGAAACAAGGTTCTCCTCTCAAGTAACTTATTTGGTTTGACAACTACTGGTGGCCATATACCCGCCACCTAAACATACCTCAAAATTATACAATACCTCTAATTACTCCAGACCCATGTTTCGATTTGGCATACAAAAAAAAAAAACCAAAATACATTGAGAAGGAACACAATGTAATACTAAGTCCTCCTGAGACTACCCTAGTTTACATACACAGCTTTGGTCCATCCATTATTAAACTTCAAGAAACCAACTATAAATTAGTCAGCAGATGGTAATAACTTTAATTTGCGGATTGCATGGTCAATTGCGTTCATAGACAACGATTTCTGGAAGTATTCTTGAGCCCATGCAGGAATGTGGATTACCGCCTTATGCTTGCATTTAATGCAGTGTGACTGAGGGCCCGTAGATCACGAACATCCAATATTGACCATTGACCTTTGTACACATGGATTTCTCCAAGATTTTGATGATCTTATGTACTGTAAATGATGGGATCTTCAAAGTCTTTGAAATTTTATATTGAGAATTTTTTTTTCTGAAATTATTTTAACAATTTTTAGACATTGTTTTTGATAGATTGATGAACCTCTGACCATCTTTGCTTCTGCCTCTCTAACATGCTCTTTTTATACACATTCATCTGACTTAGTTGACAAATGACCCTGCAGCGGTTTTTTCATAGTACTACTTACTTTTCTAGCCTTTTGTTATCCCTGTGCTAACTTTTTGAGATGTGTTGCTGCCATCAATTTCTAAATGAGATGATTTTTTTCAAAAGGTACAATGGTATCTGACTTTCAACTTCTGATATGTGCTTGATGTACTATTATGAATAAAATATGGTTATATGAGATTTCCAATCACCAAATTGTTGTTATCTTTACATTTCCCAACTTTTTTGGATTGTATGTAAAAAAATGGCAATGTGTCCAGTCCTGAACTAGTTAAAAGTAGTATATACAAAATAAAGCAGAGGGGAGTTCATACATCCTGAAATAGTTAAATGGAGTATATATAAGACAAAGCAAATATTAACAAAAAACAAGTCTTAGATAATGATTGGTGCCATATTATTAGTCTTGGACATGAAAACTAGTGGTCTCTCAAGTTGAAATATTACTTGGTGCTCAGAAAAATCTGTTGAACGTATATTATCGCACTATACTGTAGAGGTGCTACTAGTCAGCCAGTCAGTACATGCATTTCACTAATACAAAACTTTTAACAGTGAAGATTTGATGGAATCTCCAGCCAAGCAATGTATTAATTTGGTTTCAAGTTACAATGGTCCAGAAATGTCTATTATAAGTATTGTATCCTGAGGCCATTGTAACTTGAGGGATGACTGTATAATATTGTTGGAGGTCACTTTTCATTTACTTCCATTTTAAAAGATCATATCAACATGTTTCTAAACAGCCTTATATAGCTATGTCATGATGGTCATGTTATTCTATTAACGCCACCAAGTTAGTTTGGAATCCTGGAAAACATCTAAAGGTAGACTTGTGGAATTATCTATATAGCTATAGCAACCAATCACAGCACAGCTTTCATTTTTTAAGAGTACCATAAGAGATTACATGAAAATTGGGTAATAATAGTAGTAAATGTGCTTCCCCAAACGAAGAGCTAGTATCCACCTCTAGAACAACCACCTCCCATTGATGAGTGAGGTGCATCCAATGCATAACCCTCCCCATTGTCTGGGGGTGTTCCCGGGAGGAACAATGTGACATCACAATTGAGCGTCCACATCTGGCCTATCCGACGGCACAAAATAAGTCGACAAAATAGACAACATTTGAACAAGGATATACTAGAACAAACATAACTACATACAGGTTTGACATCTATGATATGGAGACAGCCAATTTCCCTCAGAAAAAGCATTGCTATTATCTATGGCCTAGGTCACGGATTAGATAAAGCGTCACTCACATGAATGGACTGAACTGTAATGCCAGTCACTGTTGAGTGAAAGTAGTTTTAGGCAGACATAAATATTTTTTCTTACTTGCTAGCCACATATTAATATAGCTATTAAGAAAAATGTTTTCTGTGGCATATCCAAAAAACAAAATATAAAAAACACACAGCTCTCTCACATGTCCCAGGTTCCGGAAAAAAACTTGGCGTCTGACCTTCCATACACGGAAAACAACCCACCCGGTTGGAAGTGTAGGTAAATCCAAAATCACAAAAATGTAATCCAGCAAACAGAAGAGTCGGAGTAATTCATATAATAAAACTTAGCTTTTAATCCACATTGTTATAAAAAATACATGTATAAAGAACAGGAAACAGCAAATTTCTTACGCGTTTCAGGGCAATGAGCCCCTTAGTCATAGCATAAGATCCACTACTAAGCACATCTTATTTAATACTCTTAACTGACTGTGCACACTGGAACAATAATTAATCATCTCTCATAATTAGTCATGAGATAAGTACAAAGACTAGGCAATTTTAACTCATGAAGTACCAGCCATACTACCTTTCCTGTGTCAAAGTCTAAGCCTACATTCCCACGATAGGAGTGCAAACAGCCGTGAAAGACATCCATCCTTGCACTTGGATGCCTCAATCCCTCATGCATTACAGTTTATGGAGGTCTGTCATGTGAATACCCCCCATTCACAGACATTAAAAGTAATGCGAACATGTGAGGTTTTGTGAATATAGGCTAATACAAGTGATCTACTATAGAACAATAATTTAAATCTAAAAAGTGGCATACTGAACAAAGATATATTTATGCTAGCTAAAACATTACATGTTAAAGAGAATTGGAAACAGAATCATATTCAGTAACATAAACATTGTTAAATATAAAGATGCTTAGATACAATAGATAGATATTCTTACATTTACAAGAAATATACAAAAAAAATCCATTACCACTCATTCCTACTGAATAGATTTTGAGTGCATTATTAATTAGCTCATATAATTAGCAAAGAAAAAGATGTTCTGTTTGGGAAGTTCATTTCCACTGTTAAATTGGAGACACATGCAAATTAGACCCCGACAAACATGCAATTAGCCTTTCCTTCTGCTTGACTGGATCAGTGTAAATTGTTTGCTAATCAAGCTGATGAAATTAAGGCAAGAGGTTTTAAAAGATAGTTGGGGTATAATATTGTGAAATAGAAGTGTTCTTTTTAATGTTACAGTCAAGCAACTATATCAGCTTGATATTCATTTAGTCTATATGTAAATACTTTTAAAAGTTAAATATATTTTTTCAAGTTATAATCAGTCATGACAGATCTGTTTTCAAAATGTATACAACAGAACTTTTCTAATGTATTTCTGAAAATAAAATTTAGGCCAAATATGGTATGCATATTTGAAATAAATCCAGTAAAATGCATGACTAATTTCTAAACCTTGTTATGTTATACTTAAGATCATCAATTTGCTTTAGAATTGAAAAAACTCTCATAATGTAACTATTCTGTAATACCCCCCACCACCACCAGCCATGGTGATCACTGCTATTAGATGATCAAATCTGTTCGGCCAATAGCAGCTTGCCGGCACAGATCCAGTCACTGCCGAGGATCAGGGGGGGTATATAGTGGCGCCACCCAAATGTCCCCCACCAATGTCCCATTCCTCTATTTTTCCTCTTCCTCCTTCTCATTATCCAGTGATGAGCGACCCCAAAGGTAGCTTCCAAAACTGCAAAACAAATGTGGACCCCACCCAAAGAAAATGATGAACTTCAGCGTCCTGACAGGTCAGGAATCCAAATTGAGACTGAAGGCTTTAGAGAAATTGATTGTTCAAAGTCTTTTTCTCTGATGAGTTTATAGATTGTTTGGTGGCCCAAACAAATTTGTATGCACAACAATTTAAAGATCAAAATGTCACCTCTTCATTTGCTAGGCCCCAGAGGGGGACCCCAGTAAATGCAGCATAGATGAAGATTTTCTGGGTTCTTGTTCTGCATATGGGCATAGTGAAAAAACAAAAAAATTAGACAGTATTGAAGTACAGACACTTTATACAACACTTCAATATTTAGAATGGCCATAACCTGGGCACAGTTTGAAGCGATCTACAAGCTTCTGCATTATAATGATAATGTACAGTTCCCGCTCCAAGATACTCCCAACTTTGACCACCAATTCTAATATAGGCCACTCATTGACCACTTTAGCGCCAAATTTGCGTCAGCGTCATACATCTGTGATCAGAACATTTCTATAGTTGAGTCTCTCATCAGTTTCAAAGGGAAGCTGAAATTCCACCAATACCTGCCCAATAAGAGGGAACAATACAGCTTTATAAAGTACAAACTGTGCGAGAGCAGCTCAGGGTACACCTACAAGTTTAGGGTTTATGAAGGAAGGGACACAAGAATTGAGCCCCTAAAATGCCCCTCAATCCTAGGAGATAGTAGGAAAATAGTGTGGGATTTGCTGCACCCACTGCTGGACCAGGGTTATCACCTATATGTGGATAACTTCTACACCAGCATCCCACTCTTTAGGTGCCTCAGTTTCAGAGAAATCAGAACGCAGAAATCAAAGAGGCCTCCCTAGGGCACAGATTGATGCCATGAGAAAAACTAAAGTATGGTACAAAAAGCTTGCCATGCAGATCGTACAGATGACAATGTGTAATGCTTTTGTGATATCATGATCTGCAGGGAGGGCAAGAACATAACTTCAGTTTCAGGAAGACATTATCAAGGCTCTGATATCTGGGGACCAAGAAGTGAAAGGCCCCAGTACTTCTGGAACTGAAGGTATTTGTATTGAACCAGGTCAACATTTTCCCAGTGAAGTCCCACAAACTGCAAAGAAAGAGAAGATCCAAAAAGGTGCAGAGTCTATTCCAAAAGTGAAAAAAACTCAATTTAACAGTGTGACACCTGCCCCGAAAAAACAGGCCTGTGTATGAAGGATACCCCTTGGTAAATTCCTTGAGGGGTCTAGTTTCCAAAATGGGGTCATGTTGGGGAGTTTCCACTGTTCTAGCAATTCAGGGGCTCTGCAAATGCAACATGGTGCCTCAAACAAATTCCAGCAAAATCTGCCATCCAAAATCGCAATAGTGCTCCTTCCGTTCTGGAGCCTACAGTGTGCCCATACTTCAGTTTACATCCACATGTGGGGTATTTCTGTAGTTGGGAGAAAAGGCTTAACAAATTGCGGGGTGAATTTTCTCTTTTAACTCCTTGTGGAAATGCAAAAATTGGGGTTAAAGCAACATTTTATAGAAAAAAATGTTGCTTTCCATTTTTCCGGCCTAATTCTGCGTAACACATGAAATGTCAAAATACTCACAATACCACTTGATAAATTCCTTGAGGGGTCTAGTTTACAAAATGGAGTCACATTTTGGGGGTTTCCACTGTTTTGCCACCTTGGGGGCTCTGCAAATGGGACATGGTGCCTGAAAACTATTCCAGCAAAATCTTGCCTTCAAAAGCCAATTAGCGCTCTTTCAGTTCCGAGTGTTGCCATGTGCCCTTACATCAGCACATATGGGGTATAGGCGTGTTCCGGAAAAATTGTGTATCAAAATATGATGTGCAATTTCTCCTTTAACCCTTTGTGAAGATGAAAAATGTGGGGCAAAATTGCCATTTTATTGTTAAAAAAAGTAATTTTTCATTTTCATGTGTTTTGGAAATTTTTTTGAATATTTGGAAAATTACTTCTTGACTTGTGATTACATAAATTATATTTATGTTTAATCAGTTTTTATTGAGGTTTTTGCAAATAATAACAAAAGGAAACAAAACCAATGCAAAGGCATCAAATAAGGCAGTAGGAGGCACGTAGGCCACCCAATCGTGGAGAAGTCGCTGAGGAACAGCCAGGGTAGAGGGCTACTGACGCCCGCAACAGAGAAACTAGTAATGGGTGGCACAATAACAACATGGGGAATTGCATCATTGGGGGGTGATGGCAGGGAACACTATAGGACAGAAGGAAAAGTCCGGATGTGGAGGGCCACCACAGTGCCACTTGCACACCAGAAGAAAAAAGACAAATGCTGGAGGGAAAGGGGAACTTGGGGAAGACACGGGTAACCAGAAAGGGAAGGGGGAGAGAGGGATGGTACAGAAGGGGACGGCCAGACCCCTTACGGAAAGAGGAGCAAGGCGCTCCCAGTTCAGGAAAGAAAGAAGAGAACTCTGAAGTCTCCTGGAGCATCACCCACGGCCGCCAGAGGGACTCAAATTTAGAAGGGTCAGGCGAGTCCTCAGCCACCAGGGCCTCCATTCTCTTAATAAGGAGAAGCTCCTGTAGGAACTCAACCAGGGTGGGCACAGCAGTACTGCACCAATGCCTGGGAATGACTGTTCTGGCGGCAGTGAGAAAATGCCGCAGGAGGTCTCTCTTAACAGCGGAGACGTTCCCTGGTATAATGGAGAGAAGGGCTAGACGAGGTTAAGGTGTGACAGATTTGCCACTCACTTTAGTGTACAACACGAAAACAGCATCCCAGAAAGGTCTGAGGGCAGCGCATTCCCACCAGATGTGATACATCGTACCTCTTTCGGAACCACAGCGCCAATACCGGTTGGATACACCAGGATAGATCCTGTGCAAGAGGTCAAGACAGCGGTACCAGCGGGTCAGTATTTTGTAGAACTTTTCCTGCGCACTGCAAGGCAGCGGGAGCTTATGCATATACAGGAAGGACCTATCCCAATCGGCAATTGTGTCAGGGAGGGGAGAGGTGTACTACCTGCAACTTGGTGCAAGGGAACGTCATCCCTACCTAGCCAGCAAAGGAATTTATCTGCAGAACAACCCGGGGGGAACATGGGATTGTTGAAGAGAGGGCTGAGGGGGCCTGGGACCCTGGCAATGTGACCACACACACACACTGCATCCCAGGCCCTTAGGAAATGGGATGACAGCACAAAATGCCTAACAGCACTGGAGCGGAAGTGGGACGGGATCCAGGGCAGAGAGGGAAGGTGAGCTGAAAGCAGTTCGGCCTCTATAGAGACCCACTGCTTATCCGCTCCACGATAACGCCAATCAAAAAGGCGCAACAGCACAGCCGCGCAGTAGTACAATCTAGGGTGTGGTAGGCCAGCGCCTCCATGGCATTTACGGCGTGTCAGAGTCCGAAACCGCAGTCTGCTCCGTGCCGCTCCACACACAAACTTCCCAAACAGAGTTTGAACGTGAGTGAAGAAAGTACGTGGGAGTGGAATGGGGAGAGCCCGGAACACGTACAGTAGGCAGGACACAACGTCCATTTTCAGGGCGTTAATGCAGCCAAACCAGGTGAGCTTAAGAGTGCCATATTTCCGGAGGTCCGCCAAACGTGATTCAAGTATCGGTAGGTAATTAAGGCGGTAAAGGAGGGAGGGGTCAGAGGGGATATGGACCCCGAGATACTTAATAGAAGTAGCATGCCATTTAAAGGGGAAGCAATCCGCAAGGAGAGTGGCTTCCGCATGGGGCAGGGTGATATTGAGGGCCTCGCTCTTAGATAGATTCACCTTGAAATTGCTCAAATTTCCAAAGTGACGGAATTCACGCAGAATAGACGGGAAAGAGACACGCGGTTGGGAAACATAGGAGGAGGTCGTCGGCATATAGGGCTGTTTTGGCCTGGCGGCTGCCCATCTGGGGGCATGGATGCTAGGGCAGTGGCATATTGCCACCGCTAGGTGTTCCATAACCAGTGCGTACAGAAGGGGGGACAAGAGACAACCCTGCTGCGTGCCATTCCGAACTGGAAAAGGATCAGAGAGGAGCCCGTTGACCTGCAGCCATGCCGATGCATCGCCATAGAGAGAGAACACTTTGCCCAAATACCCCGGACCAACCCCAACTTGTTGGAGTGTAGCCCATAGAAAGCCCCAGTGCACTCGGTCGAACGCTTTCTCAGCATCCACAGATAGCAAGCACATGGGGGAACCATTAGTGCAGGCCGAAGACATCGCCAGGAGCGTCTTGCAGACTTTATCTCGCGACCTAATATGAAGCCAAACTGATCAGTGTGGACCAGATCTGGCGTTAGGGGGGACAGGAGATTAGCCAACAATTTGGCGAACAGTTTGATATCAATGTTGAGTAGGGAGATGGGCGATAACTGGCGCAACAGGACGGGTCTTTTCCTGGTTTGGGAAAGACTGTGATAAGGGCCGACAAGGATTGGGAGGCAATTGGAGTGGCCTCATTGACACTATTGAAGACACGGGCCATAGTAGGAGAAAGGAGGTCCCAAAAAGATTTGTAGAATAGGGTAGTAAACCCGTCGGGGCCAGGGGCTTTGCCCAAAGGGGAGGATTGAATCACGAGAGTGACCTCCTCTTCGCTAATAGGTTCCTTAAGGAGCGCTCCGTCAGAGGAAGCAACAGTGGGGAGAGAGGTCTCGGTTACATATTCCCAAATTTTTTCGCGAAGGGAGTCCGGAGCAAGATCAGCATATTGGCCATGAATATTATACAGATCGTGGTAGAAGGAGCGAAACGTTGCCGCAATGTCCAAGGGGTTATGGACCACCTGCCCGGGACCGTTGCAAAGCCGAGGCACATATGTGAGGGTATTGCGAGGGTGTAGACGATGAGCGAGGGGCCTACTACATTTATCTGCAAACTCGTAATAATGTTTCCTGACACGATCGCGGTAGAGTGCAGATGTTTCATCTAGGTGAGCTCGAAGCTCCTCTCTGGCATTATGAAGCTCAGTTAGGTCAGCTTGGGTGCATGTTCGTTTATGCTTCAGTTCAAGGGAATGGATCTTGGCGAGGCGCGAGGAAACCCATGCCACCCGCTCTCTTTTGAGGCGAGCACCATGTTTTATCAGTACACCCCGGAGCACGCATTTCAGCGCCTCCCATTTTAGAGGCAATGGGGTAGGATCATGAGCATGGTCGAGACCAAAATCCCTAATCGCGGCACCGACGTCTGCCTTACAGGTAGCATCCTTCAAAAGGTTGTCATTTAATCGCCAGGTAAAGGGGCGGTGTGTAAGGTCTGGGACCTCCACAGATAAAAATGCGGGTGAGTGATCTGACCAGAGAGCAGAGCTAATCTGTCCAGTAGGGGCCCAGGAAAGGGCGTGATGGCTGATCAGGAAAAAGTCAATACGGCTATAGGAGTGGGGGGAGGAATGGTAAGTATAATCACGCTCACCAGGGTGTAGGATTCGCCACACATCATCCAGTTGAGAACTGTGGAGGGCAGTCTTAAGCCGACGCAAATGGGATTGTGAGTAGGGAGCGCGGTGGGGTGTAGAGTCAGTCGCCGGATCCAGTACAAAGTTAAAGTCACCCACGAGAATCATGACCCCCTCACCAAAGTCAGTTTGCCGACTAGATCCTTACAATACAGCAGTTGCCCCTGATTAGGGAGGTAACAACCCGCTATGGTAAGTAAAGTGCCTGCAATGCACAATTTAAGGAAGACAAATCTGCCCTCGGGGTATATCAGGGTGCCCAGTACCTCATGATGCAGAGATCTATGCAAAGCAATAGATACTCTCTTGGATTTAGTGACTGGGTTGACGCTGTGGAACCAAACAGGAAAGTGGTGGTTGCGGATATCTTGGACATGGCCCTCCTTGAAGTGAGTCTCCTGTAAAATAATGATTTGAGAATGCTTTTTGTGGAGTTGGTATAGAATCTGGTTGCGTTTTTGTGGGACATTAAGTCCTCTCACATTCAAGGTACAAATATTCAGGGCAGACATAGCCGGACGAGGGGAGAGGGGAAGGACACAAGAGGAACACATACTTAGGATAGTGTGAAACAAGCACAATCTAACACAGTTGAGAAACAGAGACTAACTAAGCAGTATGGTGGCGGGATGAACCACCACCAAAACAGGTGGGGAAAAGGCAAACAGTGCCAAAACACGTACCACACAGTAGCATGGATACCCCGGTGGGGAACAAGCTTTCTAAAAGGAGCCGCTCCCCCCGGGTCCCCGGGCCACGCCACTAGAAGAACAACTGCAACAATAGAACATATGCTGACCAAACTACAGGGTATGAAGAAGAAGATGAGGATGAGAAAGACCTGAGCAAGGAGAGAGGGAGGAGGGAAAGGAAAAAAAAAAAAAAAGAAACGAGAGTAACGAGAAGAAAGAAAGAGAGAAAAAGAGAAGAAGAAAAAAAAAAAAAATCAGTCCCGCTGGTGTGCAAGAGGAGGAGTTCGGTAATCAAGTCAAGGTGGCTTGGCGGTCACGCTACTGAACGACAGATGTGGAGGCACGATCACGTCGGCGACGCCTGGGGCGGCGCTGGGGCCGCATGAGTTGAGTCGGGTCAGGAGCACCGGGCAACGAGGGCCAGTCTGGAATCTGCACAGGAGGGAGTCCGAAAGCAGCTGTGAAGGCAGGAACATCATCAGAGCATGCCGCCTGGCAAGGGTGAGTCTGGACAGGTCCAGCAGCAAACTCATAGGAGCTTCCTGAAACATAACTTGGCGGGCATCCCTGGCCTTCCGCATGATGGCCTCTTTGAGTGATATCTATGTACCCGGCAGATGATGTCTCTAGGATTGGTAGAGTCCGGAGGACGTGGGCCCAAGGAGCGATGTGCTCAGTCTAGTTCAAGAGGAGTACCAGGAGGGACTCCCAGGAGGGAGTTAAAGACTGCGTGCGTAGAGTAGCGTCCAGGTGTTGGGGTTGAATCGATACAGGGAGGCCCCTTACGCTGATGTTATTCCGTCTATTCCTATTCTCAAGGTCGTCCAAGAGATCCGTCAGACAGTGCAACTGGTGAGTGTGAGACGATAAGATGGAGTCATGGGTGGAAAGCTGGGTAGACAGTGAAACGGAGGAGGCCTCCAGGGTATCTGCCCGCTCCTCCAATAGTTGTACAGTAGAACGAACAGCGGACAGTTCGGATTTGTAAGACTGCTCAAGGCATGCCACATACTCCTCCATGTCAGACTTTGTAGGAATAGCACGGAGATGAACGCTTAGGTAACGTTGTTCGTCCAGAGTATCAGAGGAGGTAATTGAGGAAGTTGGAGTGCAGGATGGGAAGGTCCCAGACCCAGCAGAGTCCCCCATGACCTGGCCAGCAGAAGCATAGTCTGTGACAGGAGGAGTTGTCAGAGGGACGTGGGGGACCCGGGGCGAATATGGAGTCGCAGTGGCAGATAGAGAGTTCATTGGTGCTACAGTAGTTGCCAGGCAGAGGCCACTGGTAGAGGGAGTGCCAGGGGTGAGTAAGTCCAGCTGTACTCTTGTGCCAGGAGGAGCTAACGGAGGAGCAGGCAATGTGGAGCATAGGGTAGTGGTGGAAGCAACCGGCCAGGACAGGGTAGAGCTGATGGAGGCAGGGAGGGAGATCATCTTACCTCCTGAAAGCCCCAGAGGAGAGGACTGCTGAGCGATGCTGGTCTCCAGAGAATGTGGAGTTGCAAAGGAGGTGGGAGACGGCGGTAGCGATGGCCATCCATTTTCAGATGCTGCCGCTGACACAGGAGAAGCAGGAGCAGACCGATACCCAGTCTCCCTCATCGTCCAAGGCTCAGGATGGCTGGGTGAGTAGACGCTGTCAGTCGGCGGAGATAGGGCCACTTCAGCGCCAGGGAGGGAAGTGTCTGCCGATATGCCCGGAGGAGAGCCGCGCGGCAGAGCAATGGCGTCGGGCGCCATCTTGGGAGGCACTGCACGTGGGTCTGAGGCGCACAGGCCTCGAAGAAATCTCTCGACGGAGGGCCCCGGAGCGACCACCGGAGGGGTAGAAGAGGACCTTGGTGGAAGCCTTCTCGACTTGCCCATGGTTTGGAGGGCAGAAGAGGGTCAGGTCAGCAGGAACGAGCGTGGGCCCAGGTAAGTCAGGAAAGGAGCTGAGGGAGATACGTCCTCACTCCTCCATAGCCAGGCCACGCCCCATAAATTATATTTATGAAGTAATTTTGGTAGTATGACTTTATATATAAAAGGCATGCAATTTCAAAATTTGAAAACTGCATTTTTTTCCAAATTTTTACAAAAAATTTTTCATAATCAAAGACAAAACATATGGACCAAAACTTACCACCGACACGAAGCACAATGTGTCAAAAAAAACAATCTCAGAATCACTTTGATAACTTAAAGTTTCTCAAAGTTATTACCACATAAAGTGACACGTGTCGGATTTCAAATAAGTGGCCTAGTCCTTAAGGTACTTTTGGGCTGCGTCCCCAAGGGATTAAGCATTCAAACTCATCCATGCCCACTCTTTTTAATAAAATATAGTTTGTACAGAGCATTTTAAAATAAATTAGTATGTGAAATTTTACTTAGACTTAAAGAGATTGTTCCAAGTTATCATTTTTCTACAGGATATTCTATATGGAGAAAAGTGCAGAAACACAACTCTTAATCATTGAATTCAGGTGCCTTTACAAATGTTTGTGAAAGAATGGATTATTCTAAAAAGCTCACTGAATTTTAGCATGATTGTTTAATAGGATGCCACTACTGCATTGCAACAAGTCAATTTTTCCTGGGGTGGCCTAGACCCCTTAGTTCCAGTTAATATTAATGCTTCAGCATACCAATATATTTTGTACAGTTGTATGGTTCAAACTTTGTAGAAACTGTTTGATAAAGGCCCTTTTCTTTTTCAGTACACAAAGTAAAGCCCATAAAAGCATGGACGTGTCATTTGGTGCAGAAGAATTTGACTAACCTGCACAGAGTCCTCACTTCAACCCCGTCAAACACCTTTGAGTTGAACTGCAAAGGGGATTGTTATCAGGCTCATTCGTCCAACATCTGTGTGTGACTGTATTGCAAAATAGCAGCCCTTGAAAAAGATGGCTGCTTATGAAAAGATGTTTATAATAAGACAGTCCGTAAGTAACCTTAATTTTGAACCCAGTATAGAGTAATGTCTACCCAAGCTATTTTTAGTTGACATGTTGTGAGATTTTGTATGTCTATACTAATCAGACCAGCGCCACTGTTTGAAGGGGTATTTGCATACCCATAATACTTAGACAACAGACTCTGTTTAAGGTTAGATTTACATGTCTATACAGATTAGATTACAGGATGCTGTTTAAGGTGATATCTATATGCACATACTAAGTAAACCACAGGATGCTGTTTAAGGTGATATCTATATGTACATACTAATTAGATCAACAATGCTGTTGGAAGGGGTATTTGCATATCTATACAGATTAGATTAACGAGGCTGTCTGAAGGAATATTTGCATACCCACACAACTTAGACAAAAGACTCTGTTTGGGGACATATCCGTGCTAACCAGATCAACAGGATATATTTGTATGTCTATAGTATTTACATTAAAGGAGCAACTCTGTTTAAAGCATATGTCACAAGACATATTCAGGTGAGAACTGGCCCCTTTCACATGAATATGATCTTGGAGATAAGTGAGGCCTTACAGATGTGTATCACTTCTGTAACCGCCCATTGTATGACATACACAAAGGGTATATGAGGAAAGATCCCTCAGCATTAGGGAGACATTTCTTGAGAGCAGATGATTGGGGATGCCTGCTGAGACTGCTTGTTGAGACCTGCTGCACATGGATGAGTGATGCTTCCTACAGATACCCTTTTCAGAACTCCTCTATGCAGCTTAGCAGTGTTGTAAGTATTTGATTTGATTACCGTGTTTATACATACTATATTGTAAGTGTTGATTTAATATACTTTAAGTATTTGAATATATCATAGTTTGATTGACTTTGAGCTTTGATTATTTGATTTGATATACTTTATGATACTTTTAAGTGTTGTAAGTATTTTATTATATATCACAGTTTGATTGACTTCGATATTTGATTATATCATCGTTTGATTGACTTTGATATCTGATTATACCTTACTATACCTGCTGTATGGTAAGTGTTGAATACATATCATAGTTTGATTGACTTTGATATGTGATTGTACCTAGCTATATCTGCTGTATTGCAAGGTTTGATTATTCTGTCTAATATCTGTTATACTTTTCTTTGTTGTAAGACCTTTTGACCTTTTGTTATACTTTTCCTTGTTATAAGACCTTTTCTTATACTCTTCTTGGTGAAATGTTACCTTTTTGATATCTTCTTACCTTTTGCTATCTTCTTATACTCTTCTTAATAAAATGTTAAGCTACTTGGGGATAGTCTAGTGTTTTTACTCTATAAATTTAGTCTATTACACGGAATCCAATAGAATCTGTTTTCATTTGGCAATACAGTGACCTCACAAATGCTCCTCTGTATAAATGGACAAAAAGTCTTCCTAGAAGAATGGAAGCTGTTTTAGCTGCAAGGAAAGAACCAACTCCATATTAGAAGTGGATATCATAAGAGCTCCTGGAGGTCTAATGTGTGTGTCTTGCTATACTTTTGTTCATATATTGTAGATGATAAATATCTAATTATTGGGGTCTGACGCCTGTGATCATACCTAAGTAGTAGAACAGGGGTCCCTTGTACCTCTGTCTCAACTGAGCTGCAGCTGTCAAGAGAGTTAACCAAGTGCTCTGTTTAAAGTTTCTTCAACAGTCCAACTCTGCAGAAAAGAGTAACAGCAGGCCTGCATGACCCTATCTCAGTACATTCGCAGTACAAAGGACTTCTGTTTTGGTACACAGGACCACTGTTATCAGGTTCCACACAAATCTGAAATGTATTGCCTATTCTGTGGATAAGTGATAGGTTCTCAACTTTGAATAACTTTTTTAGGCAAAAGCCACCTGTTGTGAAAATGCAACTAATAAACGCTGCTGAAAAAAAAAATCCCGCAGTGGAAACACAACAAAAGTGCCTAAGATACCTCTTCATTTACCGCCTCTCTGGTTCCTGGCAGCAGAATGCCAAAACAGAACAATGGCTTTCCACAGTTGATTAGGCCCAGATGAATGATCCTTATTAGCAGGGAGTCAGCAGAATTTGTGGCAAAATTTTTTCTGCACCCCGCTGTGATCTCTGCCTCAAATTAAATACAGTGGGGGCAGAATATGCCTGAAATTCAACAGCAAAATTCGTTGCATGAGCGGGCTATAAGGGTTAATTATAATCTGCAATGAATGATAAATGATTGTAGGTAAGAAAGAAGAAATTAACTTATTTTTTTTGTCCATTTCACATGTATAAGCTTGTCTGTCATCCTAACTTGAACTACAAGAATTTAAGGGTGTCAGACAGAAAAGGAGCTGTTTTAAATTTTATCATTTTTTAGCACATGCTACATTAAAATTTTACCACTTTGATATTCATATTTTAGTACATTTACATATTATAATGAAAAATATCAAACTAGATCGTTAGCAATGTATCACTTTTCTAAAACATTGCTGTATAAGTATAGAAATGAAAATGGATGGATATTTATTTTTCCTTGTTTTCATGTAGTGTTTTTAATGTTAAAAGGTTTACTACAATAATAGGTAATATAAATGGTATTATATAATGTAAATATTTTTAAAAAATTAAATATTATACACATCAGTATATCAATAAAACATAAAATAAATAAATAAATAATAAATAAAAATAAAATAAATGTAGATAGATGTAATCTTTTTTGTAATCTAATATCTAATCTTGTTTTAAATGAAAATACTCAAGTTTGCTATTTGATTTTTTTCTGTATGGGACCATTCTCATAAGCAATAAAAAGATAAGCTGCTATAGGAGAACCACCAAATATATTTTTGGAAATTTTAATAAATACTACTATTATTATGTCATTTTCTTTCTTAGTAGTATAATGCTGTACCGTGTTAGCCATTGAAAGTAGTGGAAGAGTGAAGAAATCAGGCGATGCCTTTTAGAGGCTGAGTATATTTGATAGTAATCTTTCTAGAGTACTAGCTCTCTTCTTCAGACATACAAGAAACTGAAAATTCACACACTCTTTATACACACAAGACCTGGATCTTCAAAGGGTATTAGAATCTTTAAAGAAAATCAAAATGCAATATAGGTAGAGAAGTTATTTACAACAGGTCAGAAATAAACAATCTGGAAACTTGTGGGGCGTGATGGAGGGATCAGTAATTCTTGCTGTTATCTGTTTGCTATCAGGTGGTGATTTGTGACCATCACAGTTCATACATAGTGTGACATGAAACTGGCATGAATATTAAGTCCAAATTGCAGAGTTTGAAATTTTTGCATTAACTTATAACTTATACAGTGGGGAAAAAAAGTATTTAGTCAGCCACCAATTGTGAAAGTTCTCCCACTTAAAAAGATGAGAGAGGCCTGTAATTGACATCATAGGTAGACCTCAACTATGAGAGACAAAATGAGAAAACATATCTAGAAAATCACATTGTCTGAATTTTTAAGAATTTATTTGCAAATTATGGTGGAAAATAAGTATTTGGTCACCTACAAACAAGCAAGATTTCTGGCTCTCACAGGCCTGCAACTTCTTCTTTAAGAGGCTCCTCTGTCCTCCACTCATTACCTGTAGTAATGGCACCTGTTTGAAATTGTTATTGGCATAAAAGACACCTGTCCACAACCTCAAACAGTCACACTCCAAACTCCACTATGGTAAAGACCAAAGTGCTGTGGAAGGACACCAGAAACAAAATTGTAGACCTGCACCAGGCTGGGAAGACTGAGTCTGCAATAGGCAAGCAGCTTGGTGTGAAGAAATCAACTGTGGGAGCAATAATTAGAAAATGGAAGACATACAAGACCACTGATAATCTCCCTTGATCAGGGGCTCCACGCAAGATCTCACCCCATGGGGTCAAAATGATCACAATAACAGTGAGCAAAAATCCCAGAACCACACGGGGGGACCTAGTGAATGATCTGCATAAAGGTGGGACTAACGTAACAAAGGCTACCGTCAGTAACACACTGCGCCGCCAGGGACTCAGATCCTGCAGTGCCAGACGTGTTCCCCTGCTTAAGCCAGTACATATTCGGGTCCATCTGAAGTTTGCTAGAGAGCATTAGGATGTTCCAGAAGAGTATTGGGAGAATTTCATATGGTCAGATTAAACCAAAGTAGAACTGTTTGGTAGAAACACAACTCGTCGTGTTTGGAGGAGAGCGAATGCTGAGTTGCATCCAAAGATCACCATTCCTACTGTGAAGCATGGGGGTGGCAACATCATGCTTTGGGGCTGTTTCTCTGCAAAGGGACCAGGGCGACTGATCCATGTACATGAGTGCAAACCTCCTTCCATCAGCAAGGGCATTGAAGATGAAACATGGCTGGGTCTTTCAGCATGACATTGATCCCAAGCACACCGCCAGGGCAATGAAGGAATGACTTCTTAAGAAGCATTTCAAGGTCCTGGAGTGGCCTAGCCAGTCTCCAGATCTAAACCCCATAGACAACCTTTGGAGGGAGTTGAAAGTCCATGTTGCCCAGCGACAGCCCCAAAACATCACTGCTCTAGAGAAGATCTGCATGGAGGAATGGGCCAACATACCAGCCACAGTGTGTGCCAACCTTGTGAAGACTTACAGAAAACGTTTGACCTTTGTCATTGCCAACAAAGGATATATAACAAAGTATTGAGATGAACTTTTGTTATTGACCAAATACTTATTTTCCACCATAATTTGCAAATAAATTCTTTAAAAATCAGACAATGTGATTTTCTAGATATGTTTTCGCATTTTGTCTCTCATAGTTGAGGTCTACCTATGATGTCAATTACAGGTCTCTCTCATCT
Organism: Leptodactylus fallax; assembly: GCA_947044405.1. Lineage (NCBI taxonomy): Eukaryota > Metazoa > Chordata > Amphibia > Anura > Leptodactylidae > Leptodactylus > Leptodactylus fallax. The sequence goes on along the minus strand of CAMRHE010000111.1, from coordinate 1,488,630 downwards.
TTTTAAGTGGGAGAACCTGCACAATTGGTGGCTGACTAAATACTTTTTTTCCCCACTGTACACATGTGGACAAAATTGTTGGTACCCCTCGTTTAATGAAAGAGAAACCCACAATGGTCACATAAATAACTTGAATCTAAGTTAATGCAAAAAATTTTTATCTGGCTTATGTGGAATTTGCTAATCCTGCCTAAGGCAAATTACACCTCAAAATTAGTTCCAAATTCTGCCTGAAACCGTCAGATGATGATTTTTTCCACTAGCTGATCTTTTCAGTGAATAGAATAGGAGGCGGAAAAATACTGCCTGGCAGGTATAGAATTTGATGTGGAATTTGGTCAAGTGGAAAAATTCAGCTAGGAAAAAAAATCCAGTGTGTAAACATCTCCTATGCGGCCATTCACACATAGGAATTTGAATCAGCGGCAGACTCTGCCTCCCATTGAAAACAGATGGATCGCAGCAGGAAGCTGAAAAAATAAAAGTCTTGCTTGATCTTGCCGCGGATGCTGTGGCTTGTTCTGACGCAGAGTCTGCGGCCCAAGACTCCCTGCTGAATAGACCCATTCATCTGGGCCTAATTAGCAATGGAAAGCCGCAAATGAATGTTGATGCCCTGCGTTGGCATCCCTCTGCTTGTAGTCGGCGGCCAGAAAACGATGGCGGAAAATGAAGAGGAATTCCACTTCATTTTCTGCCATGTGAACAGAATGTTCACATAGGAAATGTGATGCTGCCTCAAAATCAGCTCCACATTCTGCCTGAAATCTGCCTTTTATAAAAATCAATGGGAGGCAGAGGCAGTTAGCAGAAAAAAAGAAGTGTCCTGCTCATTCTTCAGGTGGATTCTGCCTGCAACTCCCATTGGAATGGGAGGCAGATTTTGGAGCTATTTTTTGAAGCAGATTTTGGAGCAAATTTTCAGAATCAGCATCAAAATTAGCTTCTAAAATCTGCTCCAAATTCCTGACACAGAAATTTTCTGCCTTACAAATTCAGTGGCAAATTCCTCCTTGTTACCAACCCCTTAGAGTCATAGAAAATTGATTTGGATATTTATGTCTCAAATCTCTCCTTTATTTTTGTCTAATGCAGAATTGATTGCACCTACATACTGTATATTACAAAAAGGCTAGATAAAGGGGTTTACCAGCTTAAAGCATACCTCATGTTATATTTTTTTAACACAATTCAATTGACCTTGCCATGCTGGATAACTTTGCCTACTACTTTAATTACCAATACCTAGACATTCATTTGCTTTCCTCCTCATTGCAATCCATTAGAGCTGTAATCTGTAGTCTCCTATTCCTTCACTCTATGCTGTATCTAGAGGAATCCATATCAAGTGCTGGGCTTGCTTGGATCCACATGTTGAAAGACTGGCTGTTGGAGGGGAAGGGGCCTCTGTTCCCTGTTTGTTCCAAGGTCCTTCTGACAGCAGCAGTTTGTGTACCTAGCAGGAGACCCTTGTGTTTGTAGAGCTGCATGTGTGCAGAAATCTCAAAGAAGGAATAGGGGTGGTAGAAGGACTACTCTTTTTCCCATCTGTACCCCCATTCCACACACCTTTCTCTCCTATGCTGTGCCTCTGCCGCTGCAGTTCAGACTGTACACAGAACTTTCCTTCCTATTAGAGGCGTAGCTAGTGGTTCAGCACAGGGGGGCGAACATGTCCAAGTGGGCCCCCAACTTAGGTATACCGATATTATCACTATACGGTGACCGTATAGTGGTATATATAGGATCTACACAGGGCTCTGCAGACGATTTAGGCAAATACAGTGCAGTAACATTTAGTGACTTACCGGCGACGTCTCTGCCTAATCGTTCACATTCCCCATCTCTTTCATCTGAACCGCCATGGCCATTTCTTCCAGTCTCTGTAAAGTTTGCAGCACAGACATTTTTGGCTCCTTACTTTTCCAGACACCTGACCCACATTGTCCTCACCTGCACACCCATCCTACTGCTACCCCAATTATATAATATATAATATAACCCCCCATAATAATACCCACAAGTGCATCTTTAAATTAATAACTTCCCTGTGTACCCACTTTAAATAGTGCCCCTTATTAATAATGCCCCAGGTGTTTCCTAATTAAAAAGTAAACAAAAGGTAAAAATAATTAATGGGGTTCCAATAATCGGGACCCCCAGGATCAGCCGTTTGAATGAACTGTGGTACCTGTGTAAGCGCTGTGACCCCTTCTCTGTTTACATAGTGTCATTCATCTCATAGCGGCCATGTAATGTAACTACAGCCTCGTCCTATACACGTCTATGTGACAAGGCCGGAATTACATCACACGGTCACTATAAACAAACAGTGTATGATATAAACAGGCGCCATAGCCCCTTCATACAGCTGATCAGTGGGGAATCACTTATCTCTTATTGATGATCTATTCTGAGGATAGATCATCAATTAAAAATGAGCTGGAAAACTCTTTAAGCCTAAGGCCCCATGTGGCGTCCCGCAGCACAAAAGCGCTGTTCTTCCTGCTGCACTTTGCACAGAAAGTCCGCAGAGGTTTCCTCTGCGGACTTTCCGCTTCAATTATATCTACAGGGAAACTGGGAGCGTTTCCATAGGAATGCTGCGATTTCCAAAACCACGACTGTTTTGGAAATCGTACCATGTCCACTGCGCATATTTTACCACAAAGTGGGGATGGGATGGGGCCTCACGTGGCAAAAACGCCATGGGAAAAAAATGCAGCATTTTACAGTTCCTGCAAAGTGGATTCTAGCAAATCCCATCCACACATTGTGGAAAAATGCGTGCCGCGGACACTCTGCGATTTCCAAAACCGTTGTGGTTTTGGAAATCGCAGCATGTCAATTATACCTACGGAAACACTGGCGGTTTCCCTATAGTTATAATGGAAGCAGAAAGTCTGCAGAGGAAAAGTATTTGGCCCTTCTGTGAAAAGCGCTGCGGGAAAAATCACAATGTTACTGCCGCGGTTTTTCCTGCAGCGCTTTTTTGCTGCAGCCCGCTACGTGGGTCTTTAGTCTTAATAAAGCCCAAGTGTCACTTTTATTAAATTAATTGCCCCCTCATATTATGCCCCTGATTTCCCCTGACATAAATACTGCACCTCTAATGACCTCTTATATTGATGACCACCCCCTTATGTTCATAATACCTCCTAATATAAATAACCTCCCCCCTTGTACCCCGTAATAACCCTTATATAAATGACCCCCCTTATGTTGATAATGCCCCCTCCCTTATAGTTATAATTCCCCCCTCCTAACAACCCCTTATACTATTAAAATACCCACAACTAAGCTAAAACAAAACAAATATAAGTTATACTCACCTACCAGCGACCATGATGACCAGTGACTCTGTGTGCAGGGTGCTTGCACAGGAAGTCAGCGTCTCAGAGTAGGAGGCGCAATGTTGTGACGTCATCGCGCCGCCTGTGCTGATGACTGTGTTTTCGTTGTCATGTAAACCGCAGGCCTGAAGTGGCTTGCGGTTTACAAGACGGCAAGTTGCAGGAAGCGTTTTAACTAGATCGGTGTCTGCAGACACCGATCTAGTTAAAAGTAAAAGATGTATTAATGGCGGCCCCAAGGTGGACCCTAAAATGTCAGTGGGCCCGGGGCAGCCGCCCCCCCCCCCCCCCCCCCCCCCTAGCTACGCCTCTGCTTCCTATATACAACAGGGAGTCTGTTGACCCTTAGCTTCTCACACAAAACAGTGAGCATGAAAACAAGCATTACAAGTACTCAATATCGCCATCTTCAGCTTGAATCTTATAACTCACTGCACAACTATGACAACAAAAGCCATTAAAAGCAATGGGAAAAACTTTGAGGAAAAGCAATGAGCAACTGCTTACTTAACGTGTTAGTCATGTTAAACTTGGTTGCATCTATAGAAGGCAGCAGTGAAATGAGTAGATTTAGTACTATTGTCTAGGACTATAACACTTCATATAACTATTTCACTGTTGATTTCTACTACTAGTGTCAGTATTTTTATCCACTGTGCTGTATAGTTCTGTGTAGCATGCTAGGGGTTAACAGTAGAGTCCTTGCTGTGGAGATACTCCTGTATCCCTTTACATAATGACAACTGCCAGGCAAGATCATCATTCTGCTATATTCACTATGTTCAGACTATGTGGAGCTCAGTGGAGTACAGTAAATTTCCTCATTGAATTCTCACTAGATAATAATTAGCTATAGGGAGCACTGTTTGGCCATAGGGGACTTGATTTAGTTATAGCAGAGCACCATTTTTCTATCAAGATAAACTTTTATCCCTATTAGCAGACACAAAGTGGGTATTTTTATTGTTTTAGGGCATAAAATAAGTTGATCAGCTCTTCAGGACTGCTGCCAGGCCTGGAACTATGCCCGATGCCATACGTCTCCATATATTGTATAGTGACTGCGCACCGTTATTGCAGCTTTGCTTCCATTGAAGTTAATTTTTTAATATGGTGTACACTTTACCCCTTCCCACCATTGACATTTTTCTTTTTTGCAGTGTCATTCTCTACTCCAGCATTTCAAAATCCATAACAATTTTTCTTTTCATAAAATCACATGAGAGCATATTTTTTATATTTCCAAATAGTACTTCCTAAGGATTCTATTACATATTCAGTACAATGTACTGGAAAGAAATGATATGAAAGCTGAGGACTTCTCCCCATAAATAATTAACAGGAGACCCCACAATCCATCACAAAATATCAAAACAGTCACAGGTAATAAACTAAATAACCTACAAAAAAATCTGTGCACACATTTTAACAAAAAACATCATAAATTATTTAATACAATTAAAAACATAAGATATAGGGACACTCACTTACCTAAGGCCATCTACAGCGCTGTTTACAACTCCACAAGTGGTGATTTCGTTGCTATCATGCCTAAGATTGGTAAAAGATGCTGGGACAGTTCCTCGGTGGCCCCATCGTAGACTGTACCAATGAAGGGCAGGAGACTACAGCAGTGGAAGAATTTATCTACCTGCTTCTGCTTTGTTTCAAAATATACAAAAAATGTTCCAGGATAAACTGGCAAAACTTATGGCGCAATTTAACCAACAAGTCCAGAATTTTCTGATGTTGAGACAAAAACGATCAGGTAGTAGTGGCACTCGACACTGACAGGCACGACATCTTGGAACATTTCACTCAGATTGAATCTCTGGAGCTGAAACTGGAGAACCTCGAGAACTACTCCCGTAGAGAAAATACTCGTATTCAAAGGCCTCCCAGAGTCTATCACAGCGCTGAAGGACACCGTTACTGCATTTTTCCAGGTACTTCTCCCATAGGCTCAGCCTGAACTTTTGCACATTGACTTCCTTCACTGGGCCCTGGTTCGCCCACATAACTCAGACAATCCCCGTGATGTCATTCTACGACTGCATTATTCAGAGATACGGGACTCTATTTTGACTGCTGTTTTGCCCGGGTTACTGCCTCATGTACATCTGTATTCCAACCTAGATGCTTCCATCCTAGAGAGAAGATGGCAGCTCCAAGCAATTACACTTGCACTCCAGAAGGAACAAGTGCGTTACCGATGGGGATTCCCATTTTCCCTTAACTTTCAACTGAACGCCTACACTTATACATTGTGCACACTACAGGGTGCTCAGAAGGCTCTTCGCATTGAGGGGATCAGATGTGACTTCGCACATCTCCCTCCACATTTGCCTTTTTGTTCCTGGTTCTACGATATTTCCCACATGTGCTTTAATGGTTGCACTTTTGATTCTATGATTATGATGTATGCTCTTTAGGTGCTGCAATGCTCCCCAATTATTAGCCACTCTCCCCTTCACATCCTGGAACTTCCCACATCATGGTCCTTCTGCACCCTCCTCTTTTCTACCATCATCTGTAGGATGCTATCACCAAATGTAAGGGGGGCTTTAATCCCCTTGTTAAGCATAAAAAGGCTGTAACATCTTTTGCCCGTTTGTACTTCGAAGCCATCCTCCGGCTGCATGCTACAGCGCAGGAGTCATGTCCAGCTATGATTTCTTGCTGTGGGGTTCTTCTTGTACTGTCTTAACACTGTCCTATTCCCTCACCTCTGTAATTGATTTTCCACCACACCCATCTCTTACACCTTTGTTTCCTTCTGCTCCTCTAATAGTTAATCTTAGCTTTACCTGTGTGATTGACACCCTATTTTCCAATCAAGTTTGGCCCAGGTTCTTTCTTGCTATATATTGTTTTCTCACACTCACCTTTGTGCTTGCTATTGCCTTTCTGTGCATGCTGGCTGTATACTATTACTGTTTGTATTTGCATTTCTGACCTTTGGCTTTTCTTGTGACTATTCTCTTGGATTTTGATTCTGTACTGCACTGCTTGACTGGTTCCGAAACCTTGGCTAGCTTTGTTGTTGTTTGTCTTGTCTTCATTCTGTGTTATCACCTATACCATGAAAAGGGACTGCCTCCCAGATGTTCTCTGCCAACTAGGGCAATGAGGCAAGTAGGCAGGGATGGGGGAGGGGTTCAGTTTAGGACTCACTGTCTTGTCATTCCCTCCCAGGGTTCACCAGCAGCTACTGGGGAATTGCTCTTCCAGCAATTCCCTTACAGAGGCTTTTCTAGATTATTTGCTCCTCCCTCCTGATCTAATATGTCTTCAACAGTTCCATTTTACCCACACACCTTATCCTTAGCATGTTCACACTAGATATAGCCATATGTTTAAAGCCTCTTTCTCTAGGAAATGTAGAGGACTTTTGACCTTCCTTCATGATTCGTTCCCGTTACAAGTCTCTCAAGAAATAGAGGTCCCGATGGTACATTTCTGATTTTACTTGGTAGTGGGGATAAAATATTTTGTGTGGTTAACATATATGCCCCCACTGAGGATCTCCTGCAATTCTTCTTTGATATGTTACATATTGAACAATTGTCATACGATAACCTTATGTGGTGTGGGGATTTCAATTTTGTTGAAAATGGGAGACTCTTACCATGCTCCACTCCGGAGATCTGGTACTCAGCAAAGAGAGATCCATACCCAGTTCAGGTCTTTAGATTTAGCTGATGTCTGGCAAGAGCATAATGGTCCTTTACGGGGTTACTCATATTGCTCTCCCACACATAAACATTACACAAGAATTGACTGGGTTCTTACGAATACTTCTACCCTCCCATTTTTATTATATGCTAGACATAAGCATTTCGCTTGGTTAGACCATGATATGGTTCTAGCTGTCTATGATATTGTGGGGAAACCATCGATACCATACAATGGAGACTCAATGAGACCTTACTGACTAATTCAGTCGACAGCGATGTGATGGTACAGAACCTAACTTCTTGCTTTGTGGATAATTCCACTTTGGATACAGATGTGGGGGTTGTCTGGTCAGCCCATAAGGCATACATCAGGGGGGAACTTATTTCACTGGCATCTTAGAAAAAGAGGGCACGGATTCAAGCCCAGGTTATGGTTGAGCATAAATTAGCCCACCTTTCTATTGCCCAACAAAGAGCCCCCTCCTAGTATCTGCATAAGGCCATCTTGGATACTAGTGCCCAACTTGACGTCTTATTGTCCCACTCCACAGAGAAGGCCCTCAAGTGGACACGAGCTACATATTATAAGTGGGCTAATAAGCCTAATTGTCTATTGCCACGTATTCTTAGAGATAGATGCACTGTTAATTGGGTATTCAAGGTACAACTTAGGCTGGGTCACACCACTTCTCACCCGAACCACATCTACGATGCATTCCACCATTTCTACTCCACCCTTTATTCGATAACACAACACTCTGATCCTTCCACCCTATCTACTTTCCTAAAAGATATTCATCTCCCTACCTTAACCTCCCAGGCGAGAGATATACTGAATGCCTCTATAACCCCTGAGGAAGTAGATGATGCTATTAAAAAACAGAAAATATGAAAGCCCCAGGCCCTGATGGGTATTTCTTTATTACAAAAAGTTTTCTGCTATTCTTACCCCCACAGAGTCTCTTACTGTAATCATATCACGGAAGGCAATAAGATGCCACCTAACTTCCTACATGCCCTGATCACACTAATCCCTAAACCAAACAAAGAACATACACTCCCAGCTAACTATTGCCCCATATACCTCATTAACCTGGATAATAAATTACTGACTTTGATTCTAGCTAAGCATTTGAATGCACCGCTACCACTTCTGGTCTATCGTGATCAGGTAAGCTTTATCCCAAGTAGGCAAGCCCCTGATAACAGCCGTAAAGTACTGAATGTCATTCACTGGACTGAGGTTTACTCCACCCCAGTGTCAGTTATGGCCTTGGACATAGAAAAGGCATTTTACAATGTGTCCTGGCCTTATTTATTTGCAGTACTGTGCAGAATGGGTTTTACAGGTCATTTTGTCTGTGCCCTACAGTTTGTTTGTTTTTTCAGGTGCCAATGCATATTTAAAAGGTCCTTTTTTGTAATGTCCCTCCCTCAGTTCAACACCTCTTCATTCTGAACTGAGGCTTCTGCTCCCACCCCCACTATCTAGCCTATTTGGGTTTTAATACTACCAATACATTATATACTCACTACTCTTTATAAATATAATTACCCCGCTACTTATGCTAAGGTCTACTCTGGGATTGCCCTTACTTGTGCTGGATAGGTAGAATGAATGCTATAAAAATGGTCATTCTACCCCGACTCCTCTATCTCTTTAGCTCCGTACCAATACCTATCCCTACCAGGCACCTCACTTCACTTCAAAATGAAATATTTCAGTATATTTGGGGTGGCAAACATGCCCGTATCTCTCGGACTATTATATACTATCATAAAAGTTTGGGAGAACTCTGTCCCCTGTTTCGATATTATCGAGTTGCCAGAATAGCCCAGTTGGCCATGAACGCTACTGGTTCAAAAGCACCGTTATGGGTGGATCTGGAGTCAGATCTAATACAGCCATATTTCCTTAAAGCCTTGACGTGGTCCACTGCTCCAATACCTAGGTTAATACCCTCCTCAGCTCTATTACTTTAACCTCTCTAGAATTGTGGCGGGTTGTCCGATTTAGATGTCATTTGCAATCCTCTCCCTCCCCTGCCATCACACTGCTTTCCAATCTCCAATTTCCTCCTGGTTTTTCTCCCTCTGATTTTAGGAGGTAGAGTGGTCTAGGCCTCACCAGCTTCTCAGACTTTGTTCAGAATGGAAGATTACTGTCTCGCCACGCGTTCAATTCACAATTCCAGCCCCACCCCCTCCCCTTCTATGGTTCTATATACTCAGGAAGGGCCTTTTGTCTATTTTATACAGTGTTAATAATCATCCTCCAAGTGATTCCAAACTACTATTTTTGGTGCAGTGGGAGGACGATTGTTCTGTCCTCCTTATGTGTGTGAGGCATAAGTCGACAGATCCCTCCTAGGAATTCACTGACTCTGGAGCGATGTCCAAACTTTAACTTTTATTACAAGGATGGGGTGAAACTGGGAAACAGAAAGATAATGCATTTACTAATGCATAGAAGCATGTAGCACACACTGTAACACAAACCAATGTATACACAGACACATGCATGAAATACAATACAGTATACAGTATGATAATACAGAGATGAGGAACATCCATAGACATATACTGTACATGTGCTCCTGAATGGTGCTGTCCTAACTATAACAAGCATGGTCTCACGCTAGAGTAACTGTGGGCTGGGAAATTACACCAGGAGACATGCAAACATAACAATATGCATAAACACATAAACTATAGGGCTGGATTACAACTTGAACATACCAGCGATGCTACTGTATGTCTAGACAAGGCGGATGGGATTGGATGCTGCTAGTTGAACAGCAAGTTCCAAGTAAAATGGCCACCATGAGCTGACTTGATGATGTCATTAGGTCATAGGTGGGAACTACAGTAGCTCTAGTGGGACATACAGGGAATAGTATGATGATTTGCTATTGCACAAACAGTCATTAGATGGAGCTAATACAATTAACTCATGGCATATTGTTAAAGGCATGAAAACGATATCCACACCACTCTAACACTACCTGAATGGCAACAATGTTGTGTAACGCTGAGCAGAGGCAGTTGGCAGGCTTCTTTGATGGAGACTTCCTTACAAATTCTCCACTGTTTCTATTATGTCCTATTATGTTTTGATATATGCAGTGGAAGATTGTATCCATTGTATCTTGTGGTGTTTTTGTTTGACTTTTCAATAAATTTATATTTTTGAGACTAAAAACATAAGATGTATACATTAAAAAGGGATTCATCTACTAGTGCATGTAAACACGGTGTCATGTCCAGGCAGAATTCAAATAATTATATGGATATAAATCATACCATGAGTTATATATCACATAACCAACAACAGTGTAATATACCTTATATATATATATTAGTTTATCTATAAATAAATATGGAAAAACCAATTACCAAAAACTGCATTTTATTATGGGTTTTGTTTTTACGACATTCACTGTGAAGGTTATTATGTTCATGTCAATACGAAATTTACAGGTGCATCTCAATAAATTAGAATATCTTTGAAACATTCATTTCAGTAATTCAGTAATACAATTCATAATCAGCGTATTCCATGATTGTGTGTCCTACTGAACCACACTGAGGGACCATTTAAAGGCTTCGGAAACCTTGGCAGGTGACACACTGAATTTACAATACTGAATTTTTTTTACAATATTCTAATTTTCTTAGATTTGGGTTTTCATTACCTGTAATCCATAATCAACATTTATAATAAAACACTTGAAATAGAACACTCTGTGTGTAAAGAATCTAGAAAATATAGGTCGTCTCTTTTTTAATTTAATTACTGAAAGAAAGAAACATTTCAAAGATATTCTAATTTATTGAGATGCACCTGTATGTTTCAATACAATTCAATATGGGATAAATATTTTTATATTTTGGGCATTTTTGGACATGGGGATACCTTATGCGTTTATGTTTATTTTTATATGCATTCTAGAGAAATGGAGTGATTTGAATTTTTATATTTTTTAGATATATTTTAAAACTTTAACATTTTTTTTAAAACTTTTTTTTAACTCCCACTCAGGCTTGAACCCAGGGGCGCATCTTTCATGAGGCAACCTGAGGCGAAGGCCAGGTTCATGTATTATGTGATGGGCCAAAAAAAAAAAAAGGGGGTTGTATATCAAGTAGTGGAATAAAAAAGGAGGTGTAAGACTATCTGAGGGCCAAATAAGGGGATTTGTTGACCTGCCACTTTGGGGGCAAGTCCTAATTAGGAGGGCCCCCATCATGCAACCAAAGATAGCCGAATAGGTATCATTTTTTTTTCGGGGGGGGGGCTTTCTATAGTTCATCTCAGGCAGGAGAGAGATTAGGTTCACCCCTTCTTGAACTTGTATTGTACTTTATAGAAAAATTGCAGTACTTCTATGGCGACTTGCCTTAGGCAGAATTTAATAGCTGTATTCATATGCCTAGGATCCTTCAGAAGGCTAGAGGCCAGTCTTCCTTCTAAACTGAGCGCTCAAGAAGGAAGAGTTAAAACAGCATACTAATGATGTCATCTAGCCCAATAACAGCTATACCTGTCCACAAGGAATGGTATTTTTTAAAATAATAATATAATAATAATAATAATAATAACTTTATTTATATAGCGTCAACATATTCCATAGCACTTTACAAATGAGAGGACACATGAACAGACAATATGAGACAATGCGACAAAGAAATAAACATATCTAACAATAGGGGTGAGGGCCCTGCTCCCAAGAGCTTACATTCTATGAGGAGATAGGGGGACACAAGAGGTCAGAGGGCTTGTTTGCTACCATGGTCCAGCCATCTTTTAATAGAAAAGCTTGTGTAACTGAAGCTGTATGAACCTGTCACCAGCCAGTATCTGTGAATAAATATACAGTCATGGCCAAAAGTTTTGAGAATGATACAAATATTAATTTTTACAAAGTCTACTGCTTCAGTTTTTCTAATGGCAATTTGCATATACTGCAGAATGTTATAAAGAGTGATCAGCTTAACAGCAATTACTTGCAAAGTCAATATTTGCCTAGAAAATGAACTTTATCCCCCAAAACACATTTCAACATCATTGCAGCCCTGCCTTAAAAGGACCACCTAACATCGTTTCAGTGATTGCTCCATTAACACAGGTGTGGGTGTTGATGAGGACAGGGCTGGAGATCAATCTGTCATGATTAAGTAAGAATGACACCACTGGACACTTTAAAAGGAGGCTGGTGCTTGCCATCATTGTTTCTCTTCTGTTAACCATGGTTATCTCTAAAGAAACACGTGCAGTCATCATTGCACTGCACAAAAATGGCCTAACTGGGAAGAGTATTGCAGCTAGAAAGATTGCACCTCAGTCAACAATCTATCGCATCATCAAGAACTTCAAGGAGAGAGGTTCCATTGGTGCCAAAAAGGCTCCAGGGCGCCCAAGAAAGACCAGCAAGCGGCAGGACCGTCTCTTAAAAGTGTTTCAGCTGCGGGATCGGGCTACCAGCAGTGCAGAGCTTGCTGAGGAATGGCAGCAGGCAGGTGTGAGTGCATCTGCACGCACTGTGAGGCAGAGACTCTTGGAGCAAGGCCTGGTCTCAAGGAGGGCAGCAAAGAAGCCACTTCTCTCCAGAAAAAACATCAGGGACAGACTGATATTCTGCAAAAGGTACAGGGAGTGGACTGCTGAGGACTGGGGTAATGTCATTTTCTCTGATGAATCCCCTTTTTGATTGTTTGGAACATCTGGAAAACAGCTTATTCGGAGAAGAAGAGGTGAGCGCTACCACCAGTCTTGTCTCATGCCAACTGTAAAGCATCCTGAAACCATTCATGTGTGGGGTTGCTTCTCAGCCAAGGGAATCGGCTCTCTCACAGTCTTGCCTAAAAACACAGCCATGAATAAAGAATGGTACCAGAATGTCCTCCAAGAGCAACTTCTCCCAACCGTCCAAGAGCAGTTTTGCGCTCAACAATGCCTTTTCCAGCATGATGGAGCACCTTGCCATAAAGCAAAGGTGATAACTAAATGGCTCAGGGAACAAAACATAGAGATTTTGGGTCCATGGCCTGGAAACTCCCCAGATCTTAATCCCATTGAGAACTTGTGGTCAATCATCAAGAGACGGGTGGACAAACAAAAACCAACAAATTCAGACAAAATTAAAGCATTGATTCTGCAAGAATGGACTGCTATCAGTCAGGATTTGGTCCAGAAGTTGATTGAGAGCATGCCAGGGAGAATTGCAGAGGTCCTGAAGAAGAAGGGTCAACACTGCAAATATTTTCTTGCTGCATTAACTCATTCTGTCAATATAAGCTTCTGTTACTCATAATATGAATGCAATTATATTTCTGTATGTGATAAAAACATCTGACAAACACACATAAAAACCAGAGGGCAGCAGATCATGTGAAAATATAATATTTGTGTCATTCTCAAAACTTTTGGCCATGACTGTATACTAAGTGCAAGGAGTGCAGTGTAACTTCTAGATGGAGAGGACAGGATCTGAGGAACAGAGGAGAAAGGATAAAAGGTGTTATTGTTCTCCACCTCCGCACACTACACTGTGATCAGGTCACGTGATAAGCCTGACCATACAGATGTGATTTTAGGGCAGTTTTGAAGACGCTGTAGTTGGGGACTAATCAGATTGTTTTGGGTAAAGCATTCCAGAGCACCGCTGCAGCTCAAGAAAAGTCTTGGAGGCGGGAATGGGATGATTGGATAACAGGGGATGCAAGTCTAAGGTCATTGGCAGAACGGAGAGGACGGTTAGGGTGGTAGACAGTGATGAGAGAGGAGATATAGGGGGTTGCAGCGCTATGGATGGATTTGTGGGTCAGTGTGATAATTTTATAATGTATTCTGTGATGGATGGGCAACCAATACAGCGACTGATACAAGGTATATGCGTCTGTGTACCGGTTTGACAGAAAGATGAGTCTGGAGGCTGCATTCAGGACAGATTGTAGTGGGGAGAGTTTGGTAAGAATAAGCCCAATTAGAAAAGAATAGTGAAGACAAGAGAGAATCAGAGCAACAATGAGGGTTTTTGATGTTTCCACGGTGAGAAAAGGGCGAATTCTAGAGAGGTTTTTAAGATGCAGGTGGCAAGAGCGTGCAAGTGTCTGAATATGTGGGGTAAAGGTGAGATCTGAATCAAATACAACCCCCAGACAGCGGGCATGCCGCCTCGGGGTAATATTAAGGCCACAGACAGAAATGGAGATATCAAGGTTAGGTTGGTTAGTAGATGGAGGGAACACAAGAAGTTCAGTTTTTAGAGTGTACAGTGAACAGCACTCCAGGCTGCCATAGTGACCAAATGGATCCTGCAATCTCACCACGCTGGAGTCATACCAGCAACACAAAGTGACCAGAGGGATGGGGGAAGGAGGCATTGGGTGGGAGGAAGGGGTAAATAGGCAAAGGGTTAATGCCTGCAATCAGAGAGGTCCCTGATCATGGAATTTACTGTAAATCTCTGCTGTGTAAAACAGAGAAGACACTAAGGTTATGTATTCTGTTGTGCTCCTGAATGGGCTCCACGTTTAAAGGCCAAACATTCATTAGAGATTTGTTAAAAATCCTCAAATATATACCAGAAGAAGACAAATAGCTAGGCCATAAAAACGCAATGAATTCATTTTTATGGCAGATTTCAACTACCAAGATATAAACTGGGAGGCATAAACCTGCAGGTCCAACAAAGGGAACAGGTTTTTGTCCGTAATAAAAGACAATTACCTATCTCAATTACGACAGGACACAACAAGAGGTGAGGCACTTTTAGACCTAACGACAAACGGACATGACAGATTGTCAAAAGTGGAGATTGGGGGTAATCTAGGTAATAGTAACCACAACATAATAAGTTTTCATGTACACTTAAAAAAATGTTTAGTAGAGTGGCTAAAAAGATACTAAACTTTAGGAAGGCCAATTTTCACCAGCTGAGAGGAGCTTAGCAGCATAAACTGGGACAATGTCTTCAAATTGAAGAGAACACAAAGTAAACATCCTAAATGGGGCCAGTGAAAAACATACCTTATGGGAATAAGCGGGTTAGAAATCATGGAAAACCAATGCGGCCAGTTAAAACTGTGTGCAATGAGGGATGAAAAGAAAGCAGTTAAGTAACTAAAATAAGAAGGCAGTGACGCCATAAAAAAAAAAAATTCTAAAGAGAAAAATAAATTGTTTAAAAGACAAATAAATGAGACAGATAGAGGCAAAGAGAGTAATTGCCAAGGAAAGTAAAAATAACTCAAAATTATTCTTCAACTACATAAAAAGAAAATGAAAAATAACAATTGGGGCCCATCTACAAAAATCTGAGTGTAATAGTGGAGGAGGATGAGGAAAAGGCAGATCTATTAAATGCCCTTTTTCACTACTGTATTTACACAAGAAAATCCAATGACCGAAGACATAATTAGGGGTAATGTAAATTATCCACTAAATGTCATCTGTTTAACCCAGGAAGAAGTGTGACACCGCCTTCAAAATACTAAAATAGACAAATGGCCGGGTCCAGATGGCATACATCCTAGAGTTCTGAAGGAAGTATGCACGGTGATAGACAGACCCTTATATCTAATATTTAGTATAGACTGGGTCTGTTCCACAGCATTAGCGAATAGCAGATGTGGTGCCAATATTCAAAAAGGGGTCTAAAAGAGATCCCGGAAACTATAGGACGGTAAATCTAACCTCAGTGGTGGGTAAGATATTTGAAGGTTTTCCAAGAAATGCAATCCTGGAGTATCTCAATGTAAATAATCTTATAACACTCAATCAGCATAGGTTTATGAGGAATCGGTCCTGTCAGACTAATCTCATCAGCTTCTAAGAAGAGGTCAGTTCTAGACTGGACATGGATAATGCGGTAGATGTGGTGTATCTGGACTTTCCAAAGGCTTTTGATACTATACCACTTAAAAGGTTGGTATACAAAATGAGAATGTTGGGACTGGGGGAAAACATATGCATTTGGGTTCGCAAATGGCTCAAGTGATAGGAAACAGAGGGTGCTTGGTAATGGTAAATACTCAGACTGAATCACAGACACCAGTGTGGTACCACAGGGGTCAGTATTGGGTCCTCTACTTTTTAATATGTTTATTAATGATCTGGTAAAGTCTTTACAGAGAATGGTTTCCATATATGCAAATTATATTAAAGTCAGATGATACTAAAGTATTCAAAGCTGAGGAGGATGGTAGAATACAGGTGCATTTCAATAAATTAGAATATCTTTGAAACGTTTATTTCAGTAATTGAAATTAAAAAAGAGACCTCCTATATTTTCTAGATTCTTTAAAACACAGAGTGTTCTATTTCAAGTGTTTTATTTCTGTAAATCTTGATTATGGATTACAGGTAAGAAAATTAGAATATTGTAAAAAAGTTCAGTATTGTAAATTCAGTGTGTCACCTGCCAAGGTTTCCTAAGCCTTTAAATGGTCCCTCAGTCTGGTTCAGTAGGACACACAATCATGGAAGACGCTGATTATGAACATTTCAAAGATATTCTAATTTATTGAGATGATCCTGTATTACAGGAGGATTGAGGGAAGCTGGAAGCATGGGCAGAGGCTTGGCAAATGAAATCCTCATGACAAGAACATAGTTATGCCTCTATACAAATCACTGGTACACTGGTCCCCCTCCATCTGTCCCCAGTTTAATGTCCCCCTTCATCTGCCACCAATTTAATGTCCCCCCTTCATCAGCCACCAATTTAATGTCCCCTTTCATCTGCCACCAGCTTAACATCCCCTTCATCTGCCCCAGTTTAATTGCCCCACTCATCTGCCCCCAGTTTAATTGCCCCTACATCTGCCCCCAGTTTAATTGCCCCCCTTCATCTGCCCCTAGTTTAATAGCCCCCTTCATCTGCCCTCAGTTTAATTACTCCCTTCATCTTTCTCCAGTTTAATTGCCCCCTACATCTGCCCCCTGTTTAATGTCCTCCATCTACCCCTAGTTTAATTGCACCCTTCATCTGCCACCAGTTTAATATCCCCCTTTATCTCTCCCCAGTCTAATGTCCCCTCAAAGTTTAACATAATAAAATCACTGATACTCACCTCTCCTCGCTACGCTGCTGCTCTGTCTGAGGTCTCCCTCTCCGTAGTGTTCAGGAAGCTGCAGGCGCGATGTGAGTGATGTCATTACATCACACCTACAGCTCTCAGGGCCGGAGCATGCAAAGGGGAACAGTGGTGAAGCAAGAGCTGTTCGTGGATGTCTCCTGCTTCACCATTGTATTCAACTCATCTGTGTCCTCTCCGGACACAGATAAGTTGAATCCGGGACACACCTCCTGCCAACCGGAACGGCGTGACAGGACCCACAATTCGGGACTGTTCTGCAGAATTCGGGACGGTTGGGAGGTATGCATATATGGTAATGTCCATTTGTCCAGACATAGGCATGGAAGCCCCTGCTAGTTCAAATTAGTATAAAGACCTCTGGCATTAATGTACTAATTAGCCTCAACTGGAAAAGAACTGCTACAATATTGCTGTGTCCAGAGACTGCTGATTCTACTTCTGGGCCACAAGAAGGCGGACGAGGCTCACCAGACTGTGATCTGAACTATTTTCTTCACCAAAGTTAAACAAAATAAACTTTTCTACTTTTCTATTAATTGTGTGAGTCTTTCATTATATAGTATTTCCCTTTAAAAAATCCTATTTGCATACAGCATTCACAATATTTGTAAATACTTGTGCAGCATTTTCTTGGCTTTATTTTACTTCCTTGTAACACTGTTATTTACATGCAGTGAATCTGTGAAGAAACTACATTTACCATAATGCCTATGCCCGCATCTCACTCTGTATGTTTGCTGTTCACAGGGGGAGGGGGAGAGAGCTTGAACGAAACATCACAGGGCATGTGACCTCAGATGTTGAAGTGACTTATTACCTGTGATTTCATTGCAGGGGAGAGTGGAGAAGGGAGGGGCACAGAGAGAGTGATGCATCATATAGTCAAGCTTAACATCAGGAAGAGGGGCATTAAGCAAACTATAGCTACATGGGAGGGAACCTGTGTCAGATGTTCTAAGCAGACATAGTTTCCAGAAGATGGTAAGGGGGATCTCTGGATTGGGCAGGGTGAGGAAATGTAGAAAATGAAAGACCTGTGCCTTCTTCTGAGGCATTACGGACTGCACAGGTATTTTATTGGTGCAAACCCGCTGGTTACAGAGAAAATCATTAAGAAACCAAACGTGTTTCCACCAAACACCTCTGGGGGTAGGTGAGACGGAAAGAGGGTGTTTAGACACTTTTTAGACAATTTTACACCTTGTTCAAAAAAAGGGTATAGCCTATCAGGAAAGGGGCATATCATTATGGGACGGCTTAAGCTGCGACATTGCACACCAAAAATACACCAATTATTTTTAAGCCAACTAATACATGAATAAATAAATAAATCTAGTTAGACTAGACAGCCTAAAAATGCACCAGATTTATCTAACAGCATGAGATACGTTGAGAAATCTGGTGCAGTTTAGAACTGCCTATGATAAATCTACACTCTCAAACTTAGACACTATTAGTAAATCTGCCCCAGTGAATCTGCTCAATTTTGTTGAAGTTTCAAATACCTTCGGACAAAAATATCTACTTTAGCTAAACTACAGATTACATGAATGAATTTTCACTGTATTTTGATGACTGATATCTATTTAAAAATCATGCAGATACACTCCAACATCTTGTAGAAAGCCTTCCCAGAAGAGTGGAATCTGTTATAACTGTTTTAAAGGTTGATCAACTCCATATTGATGACTATGGATTTAGAATGGAATATCATAAAAGCTCCTGTGATGGGTGTAGGTGTCCCAATACTTTTGTCCACATTGTATGTTTATTTACTGAGAATAACTAATAATAATAATAATACATTTTATTTATATGGCGCCAACATATTCCGCAGCACTTTACAAATTGTAGGGTTCAAGTACAGACAAAAAGATATATAACAGAGAAATAGTCAATTTACACAATGGGACTGAGGGCCCTGCTCGCAAAAGCTTCCAATCTATGATGTAGAGGGGGTGACACAAAAGGTAGCAGGGGCGGCATAAGAGGTAGCATTGCTTATACAGTGGTCCAGGCGTTTTTATGATAGAGGTTACTTTCATTACACACATAAATTACGCTGTATGAGCCATCACTAGTCAGTGTCCTCTACTGTGCAGATGCTGCCTGGACATATAAAGCGATAGTCCGATACGGCATCATACCTGTGGGTTATACGAGAGCTTGAACAGAGGAGGGTTTGTTTTAGGGACTCTAACTGCGGAAGGGGGAAGGGTTTACATTAGGAATTATGATAGGCCTGTCTGAAAAGATGTGTCTTTAGTTTGCGCTTGAAGCTGTAGAAATTGGGAGTTAATGTCATTGTCCGGGGTAGAGCATTCCAGAGAAGTGGTGCAACTCGGGAGAAGTCTTGGATACGGGAGTGGGATGTTCTGATAATAGAGGATGTTACTCTTCACAGACGGTGAAAGAGAACCACTAATCTCAAAGGTATTGTCACAGAATATAGACATACGCGCATGTCAAGATCCTGTAACTCAATTCCCAGCTCTCTGTACCTTCTAAGTTCTACATTTTTCATGAATTTTGACCATCTTAGCTTGCGCACAAAAAGCACCATATCCTTTACCAAACTAAAATGATTATATTTAGTGGAGGGTACAAATGATAGACCTTTGCGTAATACACTTAATTAGTTGTCAGTGAGAGTTCATAGTGATAGGTTGATAACCTGTAGAGTATCTACTGTTGTTGCCTCACTAGACCTGTGGGTGGTTCCTGGAGTCCACGTAGCAGATATTTTGTGATCTGTGGAGTCTCAACCTGTGCAGATATATCCAAACCATTCATTTTTTTCTCTCCTCCCTCTATTTCTATTGTTAGTAATGGTGTTCCTCCCTCTATTTCGACCCAGACTCTTGGGTCTAGTAGCTCTATCTGAATCTGAAAGCTCATAATCTGAGGATGATAAATCACTTATCCCTGTGTGTTTTGATAAGCCTATATATGCTCGATTTTCTCGAAACTCCTGTAGGTCCCTCTGGAATAGGTGATGTTTTCTTTGTTTAATAAATCCTGTAAATTTTTCGATGTTGACCTGCAATTCCCTTTCTTTTTTTGGATAATCAACATCACTCATGAAGGACTTAGCTTTCAGAATCATTTCATTTAGAGAGGTCTCCAATTTCTCTAAATTCTTTTTTTTCTTCCTCTAGTAGAAGGGATATGAGGCGGAGGGAGGACTCAGTAACCTCCTTTACCCAAACTGACAATAGTTGTGGAGATCGAAGTCTTTTGGAGGGCTGAATGGGATTCATCAACCCCCGAGGAATGATTTAATGTTCTACATAATTACTAAGACCCTGGACCTCCTACCAACAACGAACATAATCCCTACAAATTTTTGTTAATTCTTTAAAAACCTCCTTAATATTGTATTGTGTTTACGTTGTATTTCTCCGCCTCCTCCTGACAGTCACCCTGTGATTGGCTGGTAAAGGGGCGTGTGGACAACAAGAGCCCCAATTGGCAGGGGCGTGTCAGGGGTGTGGCTATATGCACGTGCATATCTATATTATACATGACAGAGCAAGCATTCAGCGTCGGCCGTCTTTTAGTACCGGGGTTCACCATCAGAGCTCTGGGAACCGCGGTTTTAACCGCGATCTTGTTTATTTTTGTTTATCTTTGAGCCCTTAATTGATCTTTCCTGATGAACATCCAAATAGGGAGATGAAACGCGTTGAGAAATATAATGCTATCTTTACTAGCAGAGGGCGTTCTTACCAGCATTGATACCAGCATTCAGAAATAGTGAGGGCGGATCACCTTATTCATGGACATGGTCGAATTGTTAGTCCATGAATATTAAGTTCGTTTATCTGCTCCTCAACAGGGTTACTGGCCAGATTATTACTATATGGTATCAGCTGTGGAGCATAATTACGATATACCCTCTGCGGGATTTGGTTTATCAGTAGGGGTACAAGATGCATTTAAAATATCACAACAACCCTGTTGTGGTTTTGAATTCAATAAGCTTCATAGTGAGTAGCTTGTTTGGAAATATTCACACTTACAAACAGTTGATGCATGCTATAACTTAATTTCACCACAGGGGGTCTAATTTGGCTTCATCAAACAAAGATCCCTACATATGGAGAGATTTATTCATTTTTTTATATTTTTGTTTGGTTTGACATGTGTCGATGCTATCCCTAGATGGTTTTAGAAGTCATATAATAAAAGTTATATTTTAGTTTATTTGATTTATGAGACCAATTTCTGTGACAATAATAGATGTTTACCATGTGATGGCTCATGAGATGTTTTTTAATATTAAAGGGAGGTGATATATATATTTTTTGTATTGCGTGATTTAGTTTCCGCAGTATTTTATTTGTATACTGATGTATGGTCATGTGAGGATCATGTGACTTATTGACGTTCTTCATGATAGTCATTGTGATTTTTTCCGCTCGATTTTCGAAAATTTCACATGACCTTCCTTGAAGCGGTCATGTGTTGACAGTCTCATGTGACTCATTTAGAATTTTGCGGAGGGAACATCATTGAACATTGCATACACTATTATAACACAATGTTATAACTAAGTTTATATTTTATCTTATATATTTATGATGTATTTATATTGTATGTATGTATTATATATGTTTTTTTGTTTGTTTTTTTGTTTTTCTTTTCTTCTCAATACATATTGTGACAATTTGTGGGGATTAATCTCAATGGCGACAAACTCCTGGACCCAACAGCAGTGGGTGTGGTACTGGGCGCTGGAGAAACAGCATTCAGACGGTGCCAATTCAAAACAAAATGTCTTTTATTCAGCTTAGGAAACATACACAAAAATAATAAATGTCCTAGGCCACACAAAGGCCCTAACTCACGGCTTGCTCCCTGACTGATCTCTGGGGCAACAAGCAGCCTGGCTCCGTAAGTCCTCTCAGGACCCCAGCCCTCTCAGAACAGACCGTCTTGTCTGTCTTTGGCTGGGTCCACGACTTCCTGCAGGTTTCCCCCAGCCCTCTGGAGTTACACCCCATCCATAGGTGTGGCTGAGGACCTTTTCAGGCCTGGCCCTGGGTCGCTCAATAGCGCCCTCTGGGTTCACACACTCACATACCCTCCCCCTCAGCTCACTACCCATGGGGTGAGCTACAATGGGACAAGACATAGTATGTCGACGTCCCTCTTCAATCCTGTACACTTGTCCAGTGTCTCTCCAGATGTCCCAATCTGGCGGTCTCTTCTTCCAAATTCCGGTCAGTCGAGGTTTCCGTTTTTTCAGCACTTTAAATGCTACGCCAAGATCCTGGCCATTCTGTGCAAAGGCAAGTTCTATTTCATCACCTTCACAATTCGCCATACAGGGAATCATCATTTTCATCACATTTCTCACCATAGTCTTCAGCCATCCCATTGCATGACTTTGATCCCTTTAGTAAATAGGTGAAGATGAAGATTCTTACGGCTATCATGAATCCACAGGAGCTCAGAGACCAACTAACACGTACTTCATGCACATCAATGTCTTTAGAGTATAACTGTTTCACGGGTACTTTTTCCGTAACCCTCATCTCAAAGCAAACTTTGCCATCACCATCAAGGCTTAGAAGTTTAGGAGACATAGGCTGCTTGCTCTCCTCTTTGTTTGAGATACACAAGCTCTGTACTGCAACATCATATATTGGAATGGTTTCTTTATAATGCTTCCACATCTGTACAGCAGCCGGAGAACCACTTCCATATGCTAGTCTTACCTCCTCTTTCTCATATGCATAACTTCCTGGAGGCATGTTGCGGTACTGTGATAGATTGCAAGAATTTTTGTGAAAACCCCTTTCTGACAGTACAGGAGCTGGTGATATCATCATCTCAACATTCTGCAAGTTATTTTCATTCTCTGTGCTAACACCGGAGGACTGGGATACCAAGTTTCCAACATCTCAGTTATTACTTTCAGTACCCAGATGCTTTTTGGTTACATGTTCTGGCTGCCTTAATGGCTCTGCTTTCTCTGCCTCTATACTGGCAGCTTTCTCCAATTCTAACGCCTTCTGTAGCACACAAATCTCTGATTCCAGCTCCAGAACTTTCTTCATTGCCACATTTTTCTGCACAGCCTCCATCTTAGTTTTTACTATTGCAACTTGCAGATCTTGCTCAATCTTTCGCACTGCATCTTCTATGGCAGCAGATGTAGATGCCATCTCTTTATCCACTATGTCTCCTAATTCTAGGATATTCTGCAGTGTTCTTCTAACATTTATCAGGTCAGCATCCATCAAAGACTGCTTATCCTTCAGCTCATTCAGATACTGTAAACTCTGGCTTCCACATTCCCTGCAGTTGTCTACAAGACGATCTCCATGGTCTGGTGGTGCCAAGTGAGACGTTACACTGCCATTTACAATTGTATCTGCTGTTAAGTGTGCAAACTGTGCCAGTGATCCTATTAAGTCAGAGGCATCTGTCATATTCTGTATGTATTTGGAGTGCCCATTCGAGAGGGAGGTTAATGAGTCTATAGCAACTTTTGCTCGGTTTACCAGGTAATCTGGTGAACTAGTGCAGCGGATATGTAGAGAATCATCCAGTTTAGCAACTGCATCCTGGATGATATTTTCTGCTTCCCCCACTGTTCCCTGAATTATGTTGAACTGATCCTCCTACATCTTCTGATAAAGCTTCTGCTCATCTGCAGACTTTTTGTCAAGTTTTTCATTCAAGTCCCTTATCTTAGTATCTCTCTTATCTTGCTCTTGGTTGAATACAGACTCTCTCGAGTCAAATTTTTCATGGATAACAGCTCTGATTCTTTAGAGGTTAACAGGCTCTGTAGCGAGTTCTTCTCAGCTTCTAGTGCTGCCAGCTTTGAAGATAGTGCAGATGCCGACTGTTCAGTATTGGATAGAGACTGCTGCAATCGATCCAATTCTTCTCTTTTGGATTCAACTTAGGTTTTTAACTGTTCTATCTGAAAAGTGTGCTCTTGCAACTTTATTTCTGACTCACGCTTCACTTGATCCATCTGAAACTCCAGCTGTTCCTTGATGCATACAACTTCCTCCCATTTGTCCACTTGCAGCTTTAGATCTACAATCTCAGCAGATAAATTAGACAGGTTTTCCTCAGACTGAATCCTCATGTCTTCTATCTCCAGGTCCAATTCTCTGGCCTTTTCCAGCTTGTCATGATCATTAGCTTTGTCCTCATGCAATATCTGCACAAATTCCAGGTTTTCTCAACTTCTTTGTGATTCTCCTGTAAGGTTTGTAAATTCTGAGCATGGACATCAATTCTTTGTCTTTATCTTGCACCAAAAGAGACAGTTTTTCATTATCTTCACAAGATCCTGACAGCGCCCTCTCCAGGCTACATATTCTAGCTTTGAGTTCCATTTCTCTTTGTTCCAGAACTCCAGCTCTGCTCCGCCATTCCTTGACTTCAATATTTAGGCGAACCTGCTTTAGTTCATGCAAGTTTTGCTCTGACTGCAATGTCTGCACCACAGATTCTATATCACTCTCTCAGTCAGACACATGCTTCCTCAGCTCTGCAATTTCATTTTCATTGTCAGTTAATGCAGCCGAAAGTTTTCCTGACTTGGTCATCCAGACATTCTGACTGACACTGCAAAAATTCACTTCTCTCACGTTTAGCAGTTTCAAGGTCATCTCTTAATTTTTCAATGACACTCTCTTTGGCAATGGAGTCCTGAACATGCTACTCCTTTAAATCCTGCAATTGCTTCTCAAGCACTTGCTTTTGCTCTACACTCTGTATAACTTTATTAGATAGAGCGCATTTCATTTCAGCAAACTTCTTAGTGACACAGTCCATTCCAGGCAAACCCAGCACCACATTTTCACAATGACTAGGATATGAACTCCTCATAGATTCAAGTTCTTTCTTTAACTTCAGGTTCAACTTAAGGTTCTCTTTTTCTGATACCTCAAGTTGCCGTTTCCAATCAGATATTTCATCCTCATCAATGAACCTGATGGTTTTAATCTCATCTTGAAGCTGCTGCACCATAATATTTCCATCTTTGGCGCTTTTGTAAGATGGAGAAACAGCCCTCATGTTATGAATGTAACTGTTTCTGTAGATAAGTTTATTTTTTTATAAACTGACATTTGTTTGTTTGACCACAAGAGGCCACTGTTACCTCAGAAATAGAAGAGACTGTAATTCTGTAATTCCCTGGAGTAGTGACGTGAAGACCCTGTTCTGCAGAGGAGGAACAAGGAAGGAGAGAGTGTGTGTGGCAGCCATTTTAGGAGTGTGCTTTTGAGTTTTTAGAAGAAGCAGGACGGAAGTGAGAGAAACCAGATTCCTAAGGGATCAGACTTTTAACAAGGGGGTGCTGAAGCAGAGACTGTTCCAAGGTTTGCTCAGACAGCATCCTAAGTTGAAGATTGCTATCAAGGACCGGCTGAGAAGTGGCCCTGTCAGTGAGACCACATGTTTGGATAAGCCCTGCTTTCAGCGGTTCCAGAGATGAAGCTAACAGGTACCCAACAAATCTGGATCACTAAGAGAAGTAAACGTGCACGCACCGCATTACATTTTTGGCGCAAATTGCTTGAGACTGAGTAAGGGCCTGTAGTTAAACTAGTTAGGCATCCTCATCTTCACAGGCCACACTACTGGTGAATTATCTACGTATTCGGTAGTAAGGACTAAGACTCAGAGAATTCTATTGAGTTGTAACTCCCAGAGAGGAGCTTCTGAGGAAGTCTAGAAGCGACATCTTATACATTATCATATTTCTTTGGCTTGCAAGCTGACCTACTATGATATTTGCTCGGTTATACTTTGTTTGTGGGGAATAGGGGTATTTTGATAAGTTTGTAAGCTCTTGTGTTGTATCGCCGGTGCCTCTATCACACTCACTGAATTGTTCCTGTGACTAGTGTGAAAAAAAGGTAACAAGCGGCTGGTTAGTAGCAGCCTGCAGATAGGTAAAAGCTTAGAGTTTGTGGCAGTTACACATGAGAAGGCACCGTGCTGTACAACACCAGGGTCTCAGCTTACTGGCTGAGTGTATGTAAATAGTTGAGAGTGTTTTTCTGGTAAATAGGTGTTACTACACAAAGTAAAATCTTGTTTTTTACTAAATTGATTTGGAGTCGCTTCCTTTGTTCGTGACTTCGCTGTACACACGGTACACGACTTACACTTTCATGCACTCCAGTATGAGACATACAGTCAGCAGGGACATATTCAATCATAAAACAGAGGTGCTTCAGAAAAACTAAGTCACTCTCATGCAACCCAGTATCTTTACTTGCACTCCACATGCTCTGTTCTGGGTTTTGTGTCTCTCTGCGTTCAGACTGCTGCACTAATAAACCTGTGCACAACTTCTCTGCTTTTTTACAAGCTGAAATTCTCTTTTTCTTGCCCATGGTTTACTAACAAGATTACACAATATTCCACAGCAACCTTGGGTTCAACCAGCAGCAACTTTTTACTATCTTCTGCAGGCACATGTATTCAAACAGTTAACTTATGTGGCACTACAACAACCAGCATTTTCGTCTGTCTTCCACAGAAAACACAAACATGGCACCATAGCCTTTCACATAGACTGTTTGCAATATCCAGCTTCTATACACATTGCTTACTTTTTTGCCATCAGCAAGCACTTTACAGACTTCTGTGCCACAGTATACACAAAGTCCATTCCCTGGATTCCTCTTCCAGAGTTTTACTTTCACCAGTTTTGCACACACTTTGCTATGTTGCAGTTCCACTCACCCCTTCCTGGGTTTCTCAGTTGAAATCACAGATTTTTTCCAGCTGTAGGCCACAATGCACACTTAGCAGTACTGCAGTCATCAAACACTTGTCTTCCAGGACTTGCGTGGATCTCTTTATGCCCGCATCCGTAGCACCATATGTGACAATTTGGGGGATTAATCTCAATGGCGGAAGACTCCTGGACCCGACAGCAGTGGGTGTGGTACTGGGCGCCGGAGAAACAGCATTCAGACGGTGCCAAAACAAAATGGCTTTTATTCAGCTTAGGAAACATACACAAAAATAATAAACGTCCTAGGCCACACAAAGACCCTAACTCACAGCTTGCTCTCTGACTGATCTCTGGGGCAACAAGCAGCCTGGCTCCGTAAGTCCTCTCAGGACCCCAGCCCTCTCGGAACAGACTGTCTTGTCTGTCTTTGGCTGGGTCCACGACTTCCTGCTTCCTGCAGGTTTCCCCCAGCCCTCTGGAGTTACGCCCCACCCATAGGTGTGGCTGAGGACCTTTTCAGGCCTGGCCCTGGGTCGCTCAATAGCGCCCTCTGGGTTCACACACTCACAATACATATATATATTTTTTTCTTTTTGATTATTATATGATTTTTATATGGTCATGGTCTAGATTTGTGTTTTATATATTTGTTTGTATTACATTATTGGTAAGTCAATAGTTAAATTTGTTAGTGGGTGGAGATTTGTGATCTATTTGTGTTTTAAATTCAGTGTGTTCCGATCTTTATGGAGCTATGATTAAGGGGCTATACGCCCTGAAACTCGTAAGCTGTCCTTTGGATTGTGAATTTGTGTAAATGGTTTTTACTTTTTTTAAGTCATGTGGATTAAAAGTTAAATTTTATTTATTGACCATATCGTTGTTGGATGCTGGCATTTTTTTTTTTTTTTTATCGACTCAGTGCCTTCAATATATTTCGCTCAGTGGAGTCCAGTGAGCATTCCTTTGCATCTCAACACGTGAGTTAATTCATATGTGGATATGGTGAGCTGGAAGATACAATTTTTCTTTTTTTTTATGTGAATAATAGAGGATGTTAGTCTTAGGTCATTGAGTGAATGGAGAGCACGGGTTGGGCGATAGACAGAGATGAGGCAAGAAATGTAAGAGGGTGCAGCATTATGGAGAGCCTTGTGGATGAGGGTGATAAGTTTATATTGTATTCAGTATTGCATAGGCAGCCAATTTAGTGAGTGACACAGACCGGAGGTATCGCAGTAACATCTAGACTGATAGATGAACCTGGCCGTTACATTCAGAATAGATTGTAGAGGGGAGAGTTTAGTAAGGGAAAGACCGATTAGAAGGGCGTTACAGTAGTCAAGGCGAGAATGAATCAGGGTGACAAGGGTCTTTAATGTCTCTGTGGTAAGGAAAGGGCATATTCTGGAGATGGTTTTGAGGTGGAGATGACATGAGCGTGCGACTGATTGGTTATGGGAGGTGAAGGAAAGTTCTGAGTCAAACATAAGTCCGAGGCAACAGGCATACTGCCTAGGAATTATGGTACGGCCGGAGACTGCACTGGAGATATCAGGGATAGGTCTATTAGATGTTGGAAACAGCAGTAGTTCCGTCTTTGAGAGATTCCGTTTCAGATAAAGCAAAGATATGATATTTGAGACAGCAGAGAGACAGTCACTGGTGTTCTGTATTTGTACAGGGGTGATGTCACGGTATGACATATATAATTGGGTGTCATCAGCATAAAGATGGTACCGGAAGCCAAATCTAGTGATAGTTTGTACAGTAGGGGCTGTGTAGAGAGAGAAGACCAGGGGGCCTAGAACTGAGTTAATATGCTATACATCAATTGTAAAATTAGTATCAGTGGCACAACAAATGTAGACACAAGTACAGTGAATGTGGCCTAAGTCCAATGTATAATATGTTATGCACACATTACATTAATTTAATTTAAATGAATTGGAATAGGAATTGAGTTGGGTGATAACTAGTTAGGTTCTCATACATAAGTTTCATATTTTTATAGATGGAACACTTTATTTTAAACAATCTAAAAAAAGAAAGTACAGGATCCTGTATATAAATTATGTATTTCACATTCATGGCATGTAATATACAGTATATAATACTTTGTGTGTGTGTGTGTGTGTGTGTGTGAAAAAGAGTTAGCCTTATTTATCATGTGATATTCTGCTGAACAGTTGATCTCAAGGGATTTTCTCAACAGCCTTAGATTTTGGAACAGTATAATTCCAGCTAGAAAATACAACAAAGCTGAAATTTAGAATGTGAAGTAGGCCAGGTAGAACTAAAATAACATGTTACATACTTCCTGTGATAGAATGGTAACTCAGCTGGGTTTCACTGTCCAGTCAGAGCATGAAGGACAAATATTTCATGTTTCCAGCATTAGTGTGATGTATGATTCTGTATATCACCCAAATAAATCATCTTCCTTTAAGATGAATGTAAATATAGCGACACACTGCAACATTACTTGATAATTTAATTCCCCTTCATGTCCTTGAAACTTCCCACAAAGCTCTGTAATCTGTTAGAGTGACTTAATGCATTAAACACATAAAGCACTTAGGGATCTGGTTGAGTAGTTTCTCAAAATTAAACAGATTATTTACACTACAGTACGTATTTTCTGATACAGCATTATTCTGTATAAAAATGTATAGTTTTTATTGTAGGAAACTGTATTTTGCCAGTAATTAGGCATTGTATACTACGAAAAAAAATTATGTTCAAATCAAGTAACAATATTTTGTTACATATTAATAATTATGGATAACCATAACCATTAACCATTTATAACATTGTGTGAAAGTAAATGCCCTCTTAATCAAAATAACTGTTTGGAGCACTTATAGTTTTAAATACTTGTAACCAAACAACCCATTATTGCCTATACCGTGTCAATCATTCATATAATTGCTAAAGAATGACATTTTAATTTTATTTAAAGAATTATCTATTGCAGCTATACTGGTTGATTTTGACTGGACCAATCCAGAATTATGAATTTTCTTTCCGTTATAGTAGTTATCCAGTTTCCAAAAATGATCTGCAAATACATCCACGGCAGTGCTAAATAGTCACTGTTCCCTTGTCCACCATTTGCTTGGCTTTATTTTACTTGAGGCTCCTTGTATCACTGTTCACATGCAGTGAAGCTGTGGACAAACTACATTTCTCATGGTGCGTCTGCCTGCTCTCACTTTCTGTGTATCCCTCCCTTTTCCACTCTCCCAGTAATGAAATCACAGGTAATAAATCACTCCTACAGGTCACATGCTGCTGTGATGTTTCGTTTGCTGGTTGAACTGCTCACAGGGAGAGGTAGTGGGGTCAATGACCTCAAAATAAATCAGATAAATGGTGCCAAATTTAAACAGGATATACAGTATCTCACAAAAGTGAGTACAGCCCTCACATTTTTTTTTAATTTTTGTACAATTTTCATTATATATTTTCATGGGACAAAACTGAAGATATGACACTTTCATACAAAGTAGGCATTGTGCAGCTTGTATAAATGTAAATTTGGTGTGCCATGAAAATCACTGAACACACACAGCCATTAATGTCTAAATCCCTCACAACAAAAGTAAGTACACCCCTAAGTGAAAATGGGCAAATTGTGCCCCAAGTGTCAAGATTTTGTGCAACCACCATTATTTTCCAGCATTGCCTTAACCCTCTTGGGCATGGAGTCCACTCCACCATTATGACAGGACAGAGCTGGTGGATGTTAGAGACCTTGCACTTCTCCACTTCCGTTTTAGGATGCCTCACAGATGCTCAATAGGGTTTAGGTCTGGAGACATGCTTGGTGAGTCCAGCACATTTACCCTTAGTTTCTTTAGCAAGGCAGTAGTCATCATGGAGGTGTTTGGGGTCGTCATCATCTTGGAATACTGCCCTGTGGCTCAGTTTCCGAAAGGAGGGGATCATGCTCTGTTTCAGTATGTCATAGAACATGTTGCATTCATGGTTCCCTCAATGAACTGTAGCTCCCCACAACCAGCAGCACTCATGCAGCACCAAACCTTGACATTTCCACCACCATGCTTGACTGTAGGCAAGACACACTTGTCTTTGTACTCCTCACCTGGTTACATGATTGACACCATTTGAACCAAATAAGTTTATCTTGCTCTTATCAGACCACAGGACATGGTTCCAGTAATCCATGTCCTTAGTCTGCTTGTCTTCAGCAAACTGTTTGCAGTCTTTCTTGTTCATCATCTTTAGAAGAGGCGTCCTTCTGGGATGACAGCCAAGCACTGACAGACTGACCCCTTACCCCTTTAATCTCTGCAGCAATACTGCCAGCACTCATATGTCTATTTTGCAAAGACAACCTCTGGATATGACGCTAACTGCAGGCACTCAACTTCTTTGGTCAACCATGGCGAGGCCTGTTCAGAGAGGAACCTGTCTTGTTAAACTGCTGTAAGGTCTTGGCCACCATGCTGCAGCGCAGTTTCAAGATCTTGGCAAACTTCTTATAGCCTAGGCCAACTTTATGTAGAGCCATTCCTTTTTTCAGATCCTTAGAGAGTTCATTACAAGAGGTGTCATGTTGAACTTTCAGTGCCCAGTATGAGAGAGTGTGAGAGCGATAACACCAAATTTAAGACATCTGCTCCCCATTCACACCTGAGACCTTGTAACACTAACAAGTCACATGACACCGGGGAGGGAAAATGGCTATTTGGGCACAATTTGTCCATTTTCACTTTTGTTGTGAGGGGTTTAGACATTAATGGCTGTGTGTTGAGTGATTTTGATGACACACCAAATTTACACTATTATACAAGCTGTACACTGACTACTTTAGATTGTATCAAAGTGTCATATCTTCAGTGTTGTCCCATGAAAATATATAATGAAAAAATTACAAAAATGTGAGGGGTGTATTCACTTTTGTGAGATACTGTATATTAAGAAGCGTTTTGTATTCACCCCCCTTAAGTCACAAAGATGTACTGTAGGCTTCATTGTGTTTTCTGGATCATTTTCTTGCTGAATAAACTAAAAATGCTTTGTCTTATTGACAGAAGACTGCATTATCCTAAAAAATTTTGGAACAGAAAAAAAGTATGGTTCGTTCCGTAACGTAAGATATCCTGTTACATACAGTTCTTATTACAACATAATGCCATAATCATGTTAGATTGTAATAGTTTATATTGTTGCCAGTACCTGTCTTTCCAAAAAGACACATTGCAGTTATTCTTTAAAAGCAGTGTTTTATATTTTGGCAGTATTCCATTAAACCAGTGCTTTATATAGTCAAAAATAAAATGTCGTTCTCTTGATATTTTCTTGGAAGTTTTAAGACTTCTGTGACAACTTTTCTGCGTAATTTTGACAGGTGAGTGACTTTTGATCAACCACTGTATCAAGTCCTTTTATGTGAAAATAATCATCGTCATGCTGGTTTCACAATAGTTATCCATTTTGTGGACTAGGAAAAAACAGATGTTGTGCATTCTAGTGTATTTCCATGTGCTATCAGTTTCCAAGCCGCGTTTGATTTGTAAGACATCCGTTTTTTCTGTAGACACAAAAAAATGGATGCTGACATAGCAGAGTTTGATCACATGTAGATTGCATTAGTGCACTCTGCCTGGGATGCTGATGACTATTTGAATTGCCAGGAACTCCCCATTCATTGAACTCTGGTTGCTATTCTTTTACCACAGAAGACAGAAGAAAGTATACAGGCTGTATGTGAGTATCATTTTTTTTTTCTACACTGCTGTTTTTTGGTGTTGTTTTTTGTCTTTCAGGTGAATTGTCCCATTTACATTTCATTTGATGGACTCCGTTGATGATCTTTTTTTTTTTTTTTTCAATAAAATGGTTAAAGAGGGTTTTTTGGGGGAGTTTTTTTCAATAACAAAAATGTTGCTATGTCTGTGCTTTTTTAAAATACATTATAACCTGTCTGATTTACATTGTCCATTGCTACGTTGGGGCTTAGTGTTAGCCACTGAAAAGCCATCTGTATACTGTAGCAGTATTGTTTTACTGCAGGAGCAAAATGCAGTAGAAACAATATTCTAGTGTATTTGAAACATAATAACCATATTAGAGAGCTTGGTCCACATTTACACACCCATGATAAGCATCAAAAAAGTTTGGTCCAGTATCAGCTAATTAAAGCATCCATGTTTATTTTCGACATCCATAAAAACATCCAGGATGCTTTTACTTTTGCTGTCAGTAATTTAACAGGATATGTTGGCAATGTTTTATCAATCTACAAATCCTAATGTCCAAAAAGTACAATACCACTATATAAATATACATTGTATTTACATCATGTACAATACAAAACAATACAATAAAAATAAAAATAAAAGCTACCATGTGTATGTAGATAAGACACATAATCCACCAGTCACAATAGAGCATTTTTCAGTTTATCTACTCCCTTATCTACACAATTACATCTGCCCAGGTCATGCCTATAAAACTCTCCCATACAAGCTAATAGGGTCTACTTTAGTCCATTGTGTCTGGACTGTGTCTGAAAGAAGTCACAGATTGTTTTAGGTTTAGTGACAAAAGTTGTAATTGCAAGATGTTTAGTTTTTTTTTTTAATATAGATATTAATATGGAAAATTCAAAACAACATCTCCGAAAATTAATAAAAAAATATATTTACCATAAAAATGTGATTTAAACAATATTTTCTGGCAACACATTCCATTTAAGGGGGCTCAGCTGTGAAAACATCCATTTTATTAACAAAACAGCCTTGTAATCAGTTTCTTCCTTGGCTAAATATTGCTATTGTCTATCCACAACCCCCTGTCATTCACCTTTTTCTCCTCTCTGACTTCTAACCATTTTAGCTGCTGTTGTCTTCTCCAAGCACTTTTTCTGTAACTTGACTTGCACAGAAATGGGCAGCTGGTAAATGAGAAGCTGTAGATAAGTGATAGATAAGCAGTGAAAGATTTACTAATGTTAGTTTGCTAAAGTTTATAAATCAGTGCACTGCATTTTTTTCTTCCATGGGACTTGTAGTACCTTGCCCCTGATTATAGTATGATACAGTATGTCGCTGGGAGGCAGGGACTCCTAGCATCATAGATAACTACAATAGTCCCTCTCCCGGCATATTATTCAGACTGGTAAATCCAGCAAACACAGTCATGGCTTTACACTTTTCAGTTTGCAGCCACCACTATATACTGCAAAGTTAAAAAGATGGAAACTTTCTTTGTTCACCCAGAAAGAACATATATGATGTTCTTTATGAACCACAGCACTTACTGGATTTAATTCATTGTGCCTCTTACCATGACTGACAGGAGGCCCACTGAGACACTTGGTGCACTTCAGATGCTGTAAAGTGGGCATAATTTGTCAAATAACTCTTCTGGGTTTTATTGTTATTAAAGATCAGAAAATTTGCTTATACTACTCTGGATAAGAAAATCTACCCATCAGCGAAACATCAAGGATGCTAATTTTCAGATATTTGCGTATTTATGTAGGAGATTTAACCAAAGTCATATAAAAACCACAGACAATGGATAATCATATAAAAATGAGCTAAATGACAATGTATAACATCATAAAGTGTTAAATGACAAAATGCTTGCTACCTTTATATAGTACATAAATTATAAGCACAACATCAATTTATTGTTATTCTATGCATCTTGGCAAGGAATAAATGATTTACAGCAACTGTCATAAAAACAGTACTACACACAATTTTTCATGTTTTGTATGGCTGCTTCATTTTAGTAAGGCCGAGACTTGTCAGGTGCAGACACAGCATACAAGATTTAAATAAGTAGGATCAGTGCAAAAAGCACATCCTTAATGAACCATACATTACACAGTCCAGTGAAAAGGCAAATCTTTTGCACATGTACAATATTTATAAAAGACACACACACAAACACACATACACACACACATA
The DNA here is from genome assembly GCA_947044405.1 of Leptodactylus fallax. NCBI lineage: Eukaryota > Metazoa > Chordata > Amphibia > Anura > Leptodactylidae > Leptodactylus > Leptodactylus fallax. The sequence continues at coordinate 1,453,823 of CAMRHE010000111.1, read as the reverse complement.
TATATATATATGATGACAAAGATTTTTTAAGCATTTTTTATATTAATCCATTATATTTTAATATTTTACTTTTACAATATAAGTAATATCATAATAGGAGACTTGACACTACTGATCTATCAACAAGCCAACATCTACCAAGTAATTCTTCTAATTCCTATAATGTTAAAAAACCATCACATCTTCACTTGTACTACTTGTATAAAGAGTGAATGGGAAATATGTACTCTATGTTGTGTAAGGGTTAATTCAGGATATACAGCTGATTTTGCATTATGTGCCTTTAAAATGTGTTACACTGGAATGAGTGAGTTGGAGTCTTAGAATTGGGACTAACTACCATAATTTGAGTTGCCATCACAAAAATGTATGCTAGTTTAAACTAAATATACTGCACAAATATACTGCTTCTACCAAGTTAGCTCTACCCTACCAAACTTTTTTTGTAATTTGTAATTTTTGAAAACAAATATTGATTCTGTAGAAATCAAATAGTTTTAAAGAATACATGACTTGTTTGAAATCAATAGACAGAACTGTAGCAAAAGTTTAATTCTATTTTTTTTTACAGATATTGACAATGTGCTTCTCAACTGCAGCACCAAAGCTGCAGCATAGCGTTTTAAAAATGACAACCAGAAATGCAGCTACAGTGGGGAAAAAAAGTATTTAGTCAGCCACCAATTGTGCAAGTTCTCCCACTTAAAAAGATGAGGCCGGCCTGTAATTGTCATCATAGGTAGTCCTCAACTATGAGAGACAAAATGAGAAAACATATTGTAAGGGTCTTACCAAACGAAGCAATACCCTGACACTACTGCAGGGGACTGGGAGGAAGGACAGAGACAAGTGAGCCCTAATCTCACCCCAGCCACTGTCCCTTCCTATTGCCACAGTTACCCTAAATGGTAAAAGGACAACCTGAAGGCAAGCCCTATACTGGGTAATTGACACAGAGAACAGGACAAGACAAAAACAACACAGAAGCAGAGTGAGCAAGCCAAGGGGTCAGTAACAAACGAGCAAAGCAGTACAAAGTCAAAATCCAAAAGAATAGTCAAAAGGCAAGCCAAAGGGTCAGAGAATCAAGTGACAAAGTATCAAGGAGTATAGAAAGAGAGCAGGCAAAACACAAGTGTAATAACCGGCAACCTGCTGAGAAATGACATCCTGTATATAGAAAGTCTGGGCCCAGCCACAGATCTGATAGGTACACAGGCTGTCAATCACACAGGCCAGGAAGAGATTAACTCTATGCAGTCCAGAGAGAAATGTTCAGACACGGGTGGGGCCGGAAATCCATTACACTGACTAAGACCATGTTCAGACTGAGCAGCAAGAAACTTACATAAAGAACCAAACTGAACACGCCTCCTTCGCCACAGCGTGCGAGCGGAGGGCGGCGCCGAGACCCGAAACGGCAGAGACGTTACACATCTAGAAAATCATGTTGTCTGATTTTTAAAGAATTTATTTGCAAATTATGGTGGAAAATAAGTATTTGGTCAATAACAAAAGTTCATCTCAATACTTTGTTATATATCCTTTGTTGGCAATGACAGAGGTCAAACGTTTTCATTAAGTCTTCACAAGGTAGGCACACACTGTTGCTGGTATGTTGGCCCATTCCTCCATGCAGATCTCCTCTAGAGCAGTGATGTTTTGGGGCTGTCGCTGGGCAACGCGGACTTTCAACTCCCTCCAAAGGTGTTCTATGGGGTTGAGATCTGGAGACTGGCTAGGCCACTTCAGGACCTTGAAATGCTTCTTACAAAGCCACTCCTTTGTTGCCCTGGTGGTGTGCTTGGGATCATTGTCATGCTGAAAGACCCAGCCACGTTTCATCTTCAATGCCCTTGCTGATGGAAGGAGGTTTGCACTAAAAATCACACGATACATGGCCCCATTCATTCTTTCATGTACATGGATTAGTCATCCTGGTCCCTTTGCAGAGAAACAGCCCCAAAGCATGATGTTGCCACCACCATGCTTCACAGTAGGTATGGTGTTCTTTGGATGCAACTCAGCATTCAGTCTCCTCCAAACACGACGAGTTGTGTTTCTACCAAACAGTTCTACTTTGGTTTCATCTGACCATATGACATTCTCCCAATACTCTTCTGGAACATCCAAATACTCTCTAGCAAACTTCAGATGGGCCCGGATATGTACTGGCTTAAGCAGGGGGACACGTCTGGCACTGCAGGATCTGTGTCCCTGGCGGTGTAGTGTGTTACTGACGGTAGCCTTTCTTACGTTAGTCCCAGCTTTCTGCAGGTCATTCACTAGGTCCCCCGTGTGGTTCTGGGATTTTTGCTCACCGTTCTTGTGATCATTTTGACCCCACGGGATGAGATCTTGTGTGGAGCCCCTGATCGAGAGAGATTATTAGTGGTCTTGTATGTCTTCCATTTTCTAATTATTGCTCCCACAGTTCCTTCACACCAGGCTTCTTGCCTATTGCAGAATCAGTCTTCCCAGCCTGGTGCAGGTCTACAATTTAGTTTCTGGTGTCCTTCCACAGCTCTTTGGTCTTCACCATAGTGGAATTTGTAGTGTGACTGTTTGAGGTTGTGGACAGGTGTCTGAAATTGTTGTCAGTATAAAAAACAGGTGCCATTACTACAGGTAATGAGTGGAGGACAGAGGAGCCTCTTAAAGAAGAAGTTACAGGTCTGTGAGAGCCAGAAATCTTGGTTGTTTGTAGGTGACCAAATACTTATTTTCCACCATAATTTTCAAATAAATTCTTAAAAAATCAGACAATGTGATTTTCTAGATATGTTTTCTCATTTTGTCTCTCATAGTTGAGGTCTACCTATGATGTCAATTACAGGCCTCTCTCACCTTTTTAAGTGGGAGAACTTGCACAATTGGTGGCTGACTAAATATTTTTTTCCCCACTATGTATTGGTTGTTATTTTTTAATTAGCTGTTATTATTCATAGAACATGATAAAAGTTGATCAGCATGTATAGTGAGAATATAATACATTAATTGCAAATTGAATTTCTGTTTTAGAATTTTTACACATATCTGCATAAAAGAAATAATTGTATAAATATTGAACCTACATAAAAATGATATTTATGTATGTGCAATAATATGAATGATTTGAGCATAGACCGGAGTAGCTATGGTGAAAGATGACAAAAATAGATAGATAGTTTAAAAGATTTGCGAGTTGAACAATTTAAACTTGGTATAGTCCCATGGGATCATTAGTTCCCGGGAAGCCCTCTTTCTAGGCTCCAGCCTTTTCTCTCCTTTGTTTATCGTGTTATTGCCAGAGCCTGAACTGCACCTTCCTGACTGTCGTGTTTACTGGGCCTGTGGCCCTGGTTAGCCTTGCATTATGGTGCTACACTGCTTCCTGTTTGCATTTTGTTCTATCCTTTGTTACTTTTTGATGTTATATATTTGAAGAACTTGATTAAACCTTAAACTTTGTATAGATAACTTTCCTTTGGAAAAGTAAGTCAATGAATTCCAAGAAACTTTTTCATAGCAAATAAAAGCTTGATCAATCTACTTACTGCTGATTAGTGAGCTCACTGAATTGAACAGTAGTTGCTTACTTTTGCAAAAAAACGAAAACCACTATTCAAACCCTTCACATAATTTATACTATTATTCTGTTACAGGTAAAACATGAATGTAAAACATGTAAAACACCACGATAAACATTTATTAATGCAAGAAATGATGTTTCTTTATGTCTTCACAAGAGGTAAGCAAGTTTCAACTTCCAATAAATAAGTATTAATAGAATGTGGTGTTAAATTATATTGTATGACTGGTAATCAAGTAATTATCTATTAATAGCCCTTGGCGCAACATTAACTAGACTCATGTTTTTTGATTTTTGTACCTTCATAATAAAAAAAACATGAACTTCCATCAATTAATCAAAGTGGAGAGCAGCTATGATTACTGTCTCTTTACTCTGAATGACTCAGAGTTTTCATATGATTACTGGGGAGCCAGTAGTGGGTTAATCTGTGTTTAATTCTTTAATAGGGAATCCTTTTAACAACAAATCCTTGTAATGTCTTATAATCTATTCAACACACCCTGACATACATTTATACAGTTGTGCTAAAAAGTTTACATACCCTGGCAGATTTTGGTTTTTTTGGCCTTTTATCTGAGAATATGAATGATAACACAAAAACTTTTTCTCCACTCATGGTTAGTGGTTGGTTGAAGCCATTTATTGTCAAACTATTGTGTTTTCTCTTTTTAAATCATAATGACAACCAAAAACATCAAAATGACCCTGTTCAAAAGTTCACATACCCCAGTCCTTAATACCATGTATTGCCCCTCTAACATCAATGACAACTTGAAGTCTTTTGTGGTAGTTGTGGATAAGGCTATTTCTTTACTCAGATGGTAAAACTACCCATTCTTCTTGGCAAAAAGTTTCCAGTTCCTGTAAATTCCTGGGTTGTCTTGCATATACTGCGCGCTTGAGATCTCCCTAGAGTGACTCAATGATTTTGAGGTCAGGAGACTGAGATGGCCACTCCAGAACCTTCACTTTCTTCTGCTGTAGCCAATGACAGGTCGGCTAGGTCTTCTGTTTTGGATCATTGTCATGTTGGAACGCTGATGAATGCAAATTTGCCTCCAGTATTTGCTGATAACCTGCTGCATTCATCTTTCCTTCAATTTTGACCAAGTTTCCTGTGCCTTTGAAGCTCACACATCCCCACATCATCAGTGATCCACCTCTGTGCTTTACAGTAGGAATGGTGTTCCTTTCATCATAGGCCTTGTTGACACCTCTCCAAATGTAACGTTTATGGTACTCCAAATTACCTTGTTCCAGAAGTTTTGAGGCTTTTCTCTGTGCTGTTTGGCATATTGAAGGTGAGAGTCTTTGTGGCATTTGTGTAGTAATGGCTTTCTTCTGGCAACTCGACCATGCAGCCCATTTTTCTTCAAGTGCCTCCTTTTTGTGCATCTTGAAACAGCCACACCGATAGTTTTCAGAGAGTCCTGTATTTCAGTTTATGTTATGTATGGGTTTTTCTTTGCATCCCGAACAATTTTCCGGGCAGTTGTGGCCAAAATTTTGGTTGATTACCTGACCGTGGTTTGTTTTCTGGGTATGTTATCAGGCCAAAATCACCAGGGTATGTGAACTTTTGATGTTTTTGGTTGTCATTATGATTTAAAAAGAGAAAACACAGAAGTTAGACAATACAGTGCCTTGCGAAAGTATTCGGCCCCCTTGAACTTTTCAACCTTTTGCCACATTTCAGGTTTCAAACATGAGGATATAAAATTTTAATTTTTGGGTGAAAAATCTACAACAAGTGGGACACAATCGTGAAGTGGAACAAAATTTATTGGATATTTTAAACTTTTGTAAAAAATAAAAAACTGAAAAGTGGGGCGTGCCAAATTATTCGGCCCCCTTAAGTTAATACTTTGTAGTGCAACCTTTTGCTGCGATTACAGCTGCAAGTTGCTTGGGGTATGTCTATCAGTTTTGCACATCGAGAGACTGAAATTCTTGCCCATTCTTCCTTGGAAAACAGCTCGAGCTCAGTGAGGTTGGATGGAGAGCGTTTGTGAACAGCAGTTTTTAGCTCTTTCCACAGATTCTCGATTGGATTCAGGTCTGGACTTTGACTTGGCCATTCTAACACCTGGATACGTTTATTTGTGAACCATTCCATTGTAGATTTTGCTTTATGTTTGGGATCATTGTCTTGTTGGAAGATAAATCTCCGTCCCAGTCTCAGGTCTTTTGCAGACTCCAACAGGTTTTCTTCCAGAATGGTCCTGTATTTGGCTCCATCCATCTTCCCATCAATTTTAACCATCTTACCTGTCCCTGCTGAAGAAAAGCAGGCCCAAACCATGATGCTGCCACTACCATGTTTGACAGTGGGGATGGTGTGTTCAGGGTGATGAGCTGTGTTGCTTTTACGCTAAACATATCGTTTTGCATTGTGACCAAAAAGTTCGATATTGGTTTCATCTGACCAGAGCACCTTCTTCCACATGTTTGGTGTGTCTCCCAGGTGGCTTGTGGCAAACTTTAAACGAGACTTTTTATGGATATCTTTGAGAAATGGCTTTCTTCTTGCCACTCTTCCATAAAGGCCAGATTTGTGCAGTGTACGACTGATTGTTGTCCTATGGACAGACTCTCCCACCTCAGCTGTAGATCTCTGCAGTTCATCCAGAGTGATCATGGGCCTCTTGGCTGCATCTATGATCAGTCTTCTCCTTGTTTGAGATGAAATTTTAGAGGGACGGCCGGGTCTTGGTAGATTTGCAGTGGTCTGATACTCCTTCCATTTCAATATGATCGCTTGCACAGTGCTCCTTGGAATGTTTAAAGTTTGGGAAATATTTTTGTATCCAAATCCGGCTTTAAACTTCTCCACAACAGTATCACGGACCTGCCTGGTGTGTTCCTTGGTCTTCATGATGCTCTCTGCGTTTTAAACAGAACCCTGAGACTATCACAGAGCAGGTGCATTTATACGGAGACTTGATTACACACAGGTGGATTATATTTATCATCATCAGTCATTTAGGACAACATTGGATCATTCAGAGATCCTCACTGAACTTCTGGAGTGAGTTTGCTGCACTGAAAGTAAAGGGGCCGAATAATATTGCATGCCCCACTTTTCAGTTTTTTATTTTTTACAAAAGTTTAAAATAACCAATAAATTTCGTTCCACTTCACAATTGTGTCCCACATGTTGTTGATTCTTCACCAAAAAATTTAAATTTTATATCTTTATGTTCGAAGCCTGAAATATGGCAAAAGGTTGAAAAGTTCAAGGGGGCCGAATACTTTCGCAAGGCACTGTAAATGGCTTCAACCAACCAATAACCATGAGTGGAGAAAAAGTTTTTGTGTTATCATTCATATTCTCTGAAAAAAGCCAAAAAAAACAAAAAATCTGCCGGAATATGTAAACTTTTTAACACAACTGTATCATGGAATATCTTGTCTAAAAGACCCATGTGAAAGATGTACCTCATGGGGTTAAACAAGCACAGAGGCTGGTGAAACTGGTCATTTAACCTCTTATATTGCAGTCAACAAATGCATGTAAGGAACACATAGGCTAGATTCACACAAAAGAGGTGCAAAACGGTCATGAAAAAAGTAAATTTTTCATGGCCGTCTTGCACCCAAGTGGGCACCTGTTTTCATGGATCCCCCACACATTTCAGTGTATTGGGGTATCTATGAAAATGGGCACAAATAGGAGATGACCTATATTTTGACAGTTCGTGTGAATATAGCCTTGCTATTTCAGCCCAAAAGCACCCACAACATGATAGCAGGATGTTGATGTGTTTCCATAGTAGTTAGGGGACTGACAAAGGCCCCAGGTTTTATAGAGACAAAGTTTATTACATTGCCTGTTAGTGTGATATTAAAGTGACCACAGTTTTCAATATTCTAGTGCAACAAAAAACTTCCCACACAAACACAAAATGACTCTTTGTAATGATTTTTAATGATTTTTTTGTGCAAATGTACTAAATATTAAAACAAGTTTTTGCCATGTTAATAACCTGTAATAAACCTGTAGAATAAAGTTAGCCTGCTATTTTTACTGTGAGAAACTGAGTTCAAAATGCATAAAACAATTGTAGAATTACTCATGCAAACGTCTGAAAGCTAATCAATACAATATATATTCCATACAAAGGGGGTCATTAAAAATGTAACCCAATCCTCCAAAAAGAAAGCCTTCATGCAACTAAATTGACAGAAATGTTTTTAAAAAGTTATAATTTTTTGGAATGTGACATTAAAAAATTAAAATCAGTAAACATAATCTATACTTCTGTACAGCAATAACTATTTAAATAATATATAGTTATTTTTTAATTAATATATACAATACATATAGTAACGCATTTCTAAGTTCTTGACTTTTGAGTCTTTAATCAACTAATTATAAAGTCTAGCTTTATACAGTATTCTACCATTAAATACTTTTGATAGCAATGTCAATCCACATGACCATTAAGAACCATCTATTGTCATTTGTTATTGCCAGTGAAACATATTTTTGTACCCTTGGGCTCTACTCAGTGGGAAACCATTCAGCCTTGTCTAAACTTTGAATGACTCTGTACATTTCTACTCATCTTTTTTCATGAAGAATTGACGCTATGGTTAAAATTCTCTTGTGGCCATTTTATAATATTATTTTGAAAATGACCAAATCTTCCACTTATGTTATCTTTCATAAACACTAAAATTATATAAATGAGCTATATTGGAATTTAGTAGCCATATAACAAGTTAATAAAAATATAAATAGAATAGCTTTATGATTTCATATGTTACATACATTAGCACTATAAAAATGTTGACTTAATGTTATCTGATAGGAGCAAGAATATTGCCTTTTTCCCACTAGTGTACAAATTGTACAAATATTAGTCATTCAAAATTTCAAACATGCAGTACAGTATGTACAAATACTAATATTCTATAAAATGTAACATTTAAACGTGTATTTAATGTGAAAGGCAAGTAAAAAGTTGAGCTTTTAACTTAAACATATCCTTATCTTAATGAATTAATCTCTGAAACAGAGTTGCTAGACCTTCATGGCAGAATGAGAGAGGAAACATGAAATTCTGTATTACAGGTATTATATGTTGATTCATATTGTGATTTAAAGCTCCTGGGCTCCAATGCAAGCTGTTCCTTGTGTCATTTTTATTACTTCTGTCTTCTTATGTAGCAAAGGGGTCTTTGAGTCCCATTGGTCCCCAGGACCTGGAACAACTTCCGCTTCTGTAGCCATTTGAGCTACAATACTGATTCACACTACTGTCAAGGCTTCAGTTCAGCTGTCATTACAGGTACATATGTGTTTATCCTTACTTTGTATTGTAATTGATTAAGGATGACTATTTCTCAGGAAACCAATTTAACACAATATTTACTTACCAGGCTGCAATTCACCACTGGTTAAAAAAACATAATCACATATTGCATATCATTTTGTAATAAAAGTACTGCAACATCAGGTTGTTTTACAAAGTTGGTCAAGTCGTGACTTTTGTATCTGGAGATGTCCAACCAAGAAGTAGCTATTTGGCTTAAATAACTAAAATAATAGCATTGTATTCCAAACACTAACTAGTCCTATTTATATTATTAAAATAAAATACATTATATTTTTAGAGTTAAATGTATTTTAGAACAACTTTGGCAATATGTTTTCTATACCAATATTTAGGTACTGCTAACAATACCTAAACTGTCATTACAAAATCCTCATAGAAAAGTTTAACTCTATACTGGTAAAACAAGGAAGAAAACTTTAATGTTGGACCTTTATTCAATCCTTAGATTTACAGATGATACATGCACTGGTAGAGTACATCTATCGGTTCATTTTTTAATGGTTCCTTTGTTGAGATTATTTAAAATACAAAGCCATGGATTATAAACTCTATTCTGCTGGGCACTACGGAAGAGCTTTCTTACTGCACAGATAATGTATCCAAAACACAGTAGTCTATAAATTGACACCAACTTTGCAAACTATTATGTGGCTTGGGAAACATGAATCCATGCTGCATGAACAAGTTATCTTCTATTTTATATTCTTTAGTACCAAGTGAGAAAGAAAGAAATATAGATATAATATAGATTGGTTAAGGATGACTTAATCAAAATAGAATGGCTACATATTCTCAATATTGCAAAATGAATAAAACTGTCATTTAGCAAATGTTATAGGCTAATAACCATTTCACTTTTTATTATGGATTTCAAGTTATTCAATAAAAGATCATTAAATATTTTTAATTATTTTTAATTAAATATATCTTATATTCGTATAGTGTTTTTTTTTGCTTTATTTAAATCATATATTAAGCTAGGTAAAGCGTAGTCTGTTAAGAATGAAGAATTTTGTAATTGTTTTGCTTTCATTTTATTCTTCTTGGTGATGAAAAGTACAGTTTACATAGATTTTTAGTTCAGTAAAGTTTGCAATCCACAATTAAAATCTACATAAAATGTTTGATATGTTCACACTTGCATCAATTTAGAATCTGTGTCCCCTCCAAACAGATTTGATTTGAACAATAGCAATACAGCGCTATATTTGCCGATTACAGTAATTCTGTATCTCTGAGAAAAAATGAAAAAAAAATGAAAACAAGGTATTGAATGTTTCTCTTAGCTTTACTTTTGGCTGCACATTTCAAGATATGCAAATATGTGTCACAAGATAGCTGTCATTTCAAAACCATTGTTCCATTTTATCACATATCATATACAGTATGTGTCTATTGTTTAATTACAGTCTACCAAGGGTTTTGCTAGCATGGTTGATAGTTTAGCACTTCTTGTCAGGAATATATCAAAGTATATATGTACATATGTGCAGTATGTATTCTACAGCACAAATGAGCATCACATGCTTGAAATAAAGTTATTTACCCACAATTTTGAAAAGGCGTCAACAATTTTGTCCTTACAATTTTTGGAGTTTTGTGTTAAATTATGTCCAATTTGCCTTTTTTTTCACTGTCTTACACATAAAGAAAATAAACATGTTTATAACAAAACGTGTAATTGCAATAATTTTCTGGAAAAATTTCAGGGGTGTCAACACTTATGGCCATGATTGTATATGTAAAGATACAAATGTTTGTAATTCTGAATGTGTTTAAATAGCACCTCCTGATAGAAGAAACAGGTACCCACTTGTAGATTTTCTGTCACTGGTATCTCCGGCCCAATCGCCATCCACATATCCTGTCAGGGTGCTTTCGTCACTTGCTGGTAATTTTAGCTGGTAGTGTAAAGTCCCTTTAAAATAGCGAATGACTCGCTTCACAGCATTCCAGTCCATCTGACTTGGTGTTGAAGTCTTTCTGCATAGGATTCCAACTGCTGCTGCAATGTCAGGCCTTGTAGCATTGCTAATGTACAGCAATTTCCCTATTGCTTTCCTGTACTGCGTGTTAGTTGGTAGTGGTGTATCTTGGCTGTCTATCTTCTTCAGGTAGTCGGTTTCCATGGGAGATTTCACTGGTTTTGCATCTTCCATTCCAAATGTCTCAATTATTTCTTGTATTTTGTGTTTTTGGTTCAGAAAGAAGCTGCCATCTTCCTCTCTGTCAATCTGAATGCCAAGATAATTATTTACGTTGCCAAGATCTTTGGTCTCAAAGTGCTGATTTAGAGTTTGGAGTATTTCTCCTTCATCCCCTTCTTGCTTGAAACAAATCAGAATATCATCCACATAAATGAGTCCATAGATCCACCTGTCTGCCAATTTCTTTGTGTATAAACAGGGGTCTGCTTTACTCCTCTGAAAGTCCTCCTGTGTAAGCACTTCATTTATTCTCATATTCCATGCTCTGGTGGCTTGCTTTAGACCATATATACTCCTCTGTAGTTTGCATACTAGATCTGGTCTTTGCTCATCTTTGAATCCTGGTGGTTGTTCCATGTAGATGTCTTCTGCTAACTCGCCATGTAGAAATGCTGTTTTTACATCAAAGTGTCTTACTTGCATTTTCCTTATTGCAGCTACTGTCAGCAAAGTTCTTATTGTAGCATGTTTGGCTACTGGCGCAAATGTCTCATCATAGTCCTCTCCATATTTTTGAGAATATCCCTTGGCTATGAGTCTTGCTTTGTATCGCTCCACTGTACCATCTGCATTGTATTTTACTTTGAAAGTCCATTTACAACCTATGGATTTCCTTCCAGGTGGTAGTTCTGTAATTGTCCATGTTTTAGTGTCATGCATGGATTTTATCTCTTCCTTTGCAGCCTTTATCCATTTACTGACTTCCCTTTCAGAAAGCTGAGATATGTCTTCCCAAGTTGCAGGTTCATTAGAACTGGCAGTGCTTGCCTTGTATGAGAGACGTACAGGTGGTTTACCTTTATTATCTCTCATCGAGCGTCTTGGTTCTGTGTGTGAGCTTGTTTATGTCTGTTCTTCATTACTGATGGATTCTGCGCTCACTTCAACTGTTTGTTCAGAAGTTACAGATGTTGGCTGATCAGTGTCAGTTTTCTCTTCTGTTCTTACTTCCTCTGTTATTACATTGTCTCTCAGATCTTCAACAAAAGTTATGCTGTTGCTAATGGTGACCTTGTCATTTTTGGGATTTAAGATTCTGTAACCCTTAACATTGTCACTGTATCCAACAAAGACGCCTTCAAATGCTCAGTTTTGAAGTTTGGTGCGTTTTTCTTCTGGAATGTAGATGAACGCCTTGCATCCAAAAACTCTTAGATGTTTTACACTCGGCTTCTCATTGGGCCACAGTTCATATGGAGTTTTCTCCATTGTTCTAGAGAAGAGTCTGTTTTGCAAATAAGTGGCTGTCATTGCTGCTTCACCCCAATATTTTTGTGGTAATCCAGAGTCTGTTAGCATTCATCTGATCATTTCAGTCAGAGTTCTGTTCTTTCTTTCAGCTACCCTGTTTTGCTCTGGTGTGTAGGGGACTGTCTTTTGATGCTCTATTCCATTCTGCTTTAAGTACTCTTGTATTTTATGTCCTTTGAATTTACCTCCATTGTCACTCCGAGGTTTTATCTGAAACTTGTTACTTGCCCTTATTACATAGTCCTGTAATTTGTCAAAAACTTCACTCTTGTGTTGCATTAGGTAAGTGACTGCGTATCTTGAATAGTCATCTATGAAAGTCACTATGTCCCTGTTGCCTCCAGGTGTAGGGAGGTTTAGGGGACCACATACATCACTGTGAACTAGATCAAGAGGTCTTGAAGCTCTATTGTGATTTACTTTAGGAAGTGTTGTTCTTGTAGCTTTGGATTTGATGCAACATTCACATTTAACAATAACTGAACAAGGGGATACTGTTAGATCCTTTGTCAGATTCCTCTTTTGTAGTTCCTGTATGCATTCTGGGTGTCTGTGACCTAAACGCCTGTGCCACACGTGCATACAGTCATTGTGCTTATGTGTGCAGTCTCATCTGCTCCTTCACTGTGTTGAAGTGATATAGATGATCATCCAACTTGGCACTTCCTACCTTGGTATTTTACAGTGAGTCCTTTGCTTGTCAGAAATTTCACAGATAAGAGTCCTCCTTCTAGATCAGGAACAAACAGAACATCTTTTACTGGTATTGCTAAATTGTGTCCCACATCATTGGGGCATACAAGAGTTCCATTCCCATATCCTTCTGCACATATTTTACTTCCATCTGCGAGGTAAATAGTCTCTTTTTTATTCAGATCAAGTTCTGTGAAGAAACTTCTATCACTTGTCATGTGACTGGTTGCTCCAGAGTCAATGCACCAGCCTTGCAATTTATGGTTACCTGTCACTTTAAATGTGGCATTCCACTTCCCTTCACTTGAATCAGAAATAGTGGCTTTGACTTTCTGTTTAGTATAAGAGAGATGCTGTCCCATCTTCTCTGCTTTCCATATAGTGCAGTTTTTCTTTGTGTCCTTGTTTGTGGAATCTAAAGCACACTCTGGTTTCCTTCCTGTGTGGCCTTGTTTCTGTAGCTTTAAGAGCTGTCTTGGAATGAGTTTCTCTATAATCATGTGAAAACTCCTTTCTTCGCTGATACTCATCTATGAGCCTGGTCTTTACGAATGTTAGTGTCAGATCTGTCTCAGGCCATGTCTCCAGCGCATTGATCAGTGCAGTGTATGTGTCAGGTAAACTGCATAATAAAATGGCTGCAGCATGACTGTCTGTTATATTCTCACCGACTGATCTGAGTTGTGTGATCACTTCCAGCATGGCATTTATATGCTCCTGCATGTCCTGCGCTCTACTAAGCCTCATTTTGTAGAGTTTCCTCAGCAGAAACAACTTGCTGTTTAGACTGGATCTCTCATGCAGTCTTTTCAGTACATCCCACATGCCTTTCGCTGTATTCTCACTGTGTATGTGAATAAGCTGATCATCTTCTACTAGTAAGCTTATAGTGGCCCGTGCCTGTCTGTTTTTCCTGTCCCAGTCCTGATAATCATCTTGTGGGCTCTCTGTAGTGATAACTTCCCACAAGTCATCCCTGGATAATGGCATTTCCACTTTAATTTTCCATAGCTGATAATTGTCATTGTTCAGCTAGGCCACTGATAGTTTAGGTTCTGAACTACAGGCCATTCTCCCTCCTTTATATATATATAGGAACAGTCTTACTTCTGTACAGGAGATGTCTCTGTGGAAGCTTCCTTATGTCGATCTCTGCATCTGCCGCACTGTCTTCCGTTCTGGACTTCACTCTGCCTGGGCCACTTCTGTTTACTGGGGTTTATCTGGTTACTGAGGCTTCATTTGATCACTGGGCCGATAACCTGTTGCAGAGTGCGATTGCTGGATGTGGCAGAGTCAAAACCAGATAGACAGTTGTATATAACAGGAACAAATTTTAGTGAAACATGAGTGCAGTAAGAGAAGATCACCTCACATGGTGAATAACAGATCTAGTTCAGCACACACTCAAACAAAACAGGATGTGCATATCAACCAGCATCAAAACAACAAAAGTACAGAGTGTCTACAGATAAACATTTAGTAACAGCTACATCTAGTGTCATAAATGTGACCTGCAGTCAATCCAGCAAATATAGAGACAAAGCTGGCTGTTGTATATCTCCAACAGTCCTTAGTCGGAATCAAACCTAAGACTCCAGCAAAACAACAGTGCTAACCACTAACCATTATTGCCTATTTACCCACTAAGACTTGGAAGCTGATGCTTCTTAACTTAAAGCTAAAATTGCAGGCAACAAGGACAGGTCCCATCGTAATAATGTTATGCTTCAAGGGATCCCAGAGAATGTTGGTTCACAAGGCCTAGCCTATTATGTACAGTGATATGGCAAAAGACATCCCCAGAAATATCTTGGTACTTACAGACACCTGGTGCCACCTGGTGTCTATTTTTTTTTTTATATTAAAACCTTTTGATAGAAGCTACAAGGTAGAAAGATGCTATCCCAAAGCAGTACAGGATTTTTTTTTTTTTTTTTCTAGAAAGAGAGAGAGACATGGTCCTGCCTTACCCTTGCTGATCAGATGTTCTCAGCAGCCATTATACAGAAAACAGAGCTCTGTTTTCTGTGTAGTGGCTGTGCCGAGATACAGCAGTTCAGCTCCTGAACAATTGAATGGGAGATGCAGTAACTTGGTATGGCTGCACAGAGAACAGTGCCCTCTGCTTCTTGCTCTTTATCCATATAGCAGCTACTGAGACTATCTGATTGGGGGGGGTCCCAGATGCTGAATGAGCAAATCTACCCAACTATTCCAAATTGTTCAGTTTTTACAAAACCATCACAGGTTAACTAAAATGGCTGCCCCCGGTAAATTGTTATACTCTCTGGTCTTTTCAGACCCCAAAGAATAATAGTTGGGGACAGAGGAGGTGACAAAAAACCAAAACATTTATACTTACCTTCCATTACCTTTTTTGGGCCTCCTCATGGCGTCCAGAGCTCTGTCTATCACTTCCTTGCGGCGTCTGGAGCTCTTCTGTGATGTGATGTGCCCGGTGTCACCACTGAGGCCTGTGATTGGGTCTCACTGGTGACATGGGCACACTGGACATCATGATCCCAGAGTATATATTAATGAAGAGACCCCAAGGGTATAATAATTTCTCTTTTGGTTCTATCTAAACAAGTTCAGATTGAACTGGGGGAGTGCTTCATCCAAACACAGGACACAACAAATCTGAGTGATGATTCTGCTTAAATATGGCTATAACTCAGATGTATTTTGATCTCTGGGTATAGTACCTCCCTTTTTACCTGCATTTGTTCATAATGTGTGCAGCTATAAGCCTAGGTGTATATTGGCAGTAGTAGCAACACTGGAACAATAGGGCTTTGTATCCATCCCATCAGGGCTCCATTGTATTCCTACACAGCTCTGAGTGATCAAAGAAACATGCATTGTGCAGGGAGATCAGACCTGGCTGATAACATTGTATCATTGCACTTGGTCTCTGCTCAATACAAAGAATCTGGACTTGAGTGCATTATTCAATCAGACTTGCAGCCGCCGGTGACCTCATTCTGGGAGGTGGCATAAAGGGTATAAAAGATGAGGTAAGAGACAATGGGAGGAGATTGTGCTGAGACTACAAGAGATTGGGCTGAGACCATCACAGACTACAGAGTTGTTACAGACAGACCATGAGGAGAGGCTGCTGTGATGAGCATGCAGGTTGGAATGCTGCTGCTTACTATGATCAGACTACAAGAGACTATTACTGAGAGACTGTGATGAGAGCATGCAGGCTGGATTATTGTATTGATGCCACATGCTGAGAAGCCTCCACTGGTTACTCACACATGCTATGTGTGAGTGTTGGACTATAGAGCCACATCTAGGAGATGTGTGGTAAAGTAATTATTTCAATTTTAGTCCCTTTTATTTCATTGCACTGTATCTTGTAACTAGTAACTGTTAATGCTTGCATATATCTGCATATCTGTTCTGAACTGTATGTGTTAGATGTTAATACCGACCCATTTAGGGGTTAATAAATATATAAAATTTAGAAAGCTTGTCTTGTATTTATCTTGTGAACCCGGCACTCACTGGCGGTGAGTGTGGTTTTTATATGAAAGAAGACTCAGGTGTGGCCACTGAGGATCTTTCACACTGAGGTTCACCCATCTTTAATCCTATGGTTAAGTCATCAATATTGTTTGTTTAGAAAAACCCTTTACGTTTACTGTATTCCAATATCTCCAAATTTTTTTCACTGACAGAAGTACAAAGTGTATTATTATTTAATACTAATTGTAAAACTTTTCACAGCTCAGGTACATAGTTTTCATTCATTCATATTAAAATGTATTTGCCATTGCCCTGTTCAGGTTTATCTATGTGGATGTCTGTGTAAAAATATATACAGTATATATACACACAAAATCTAATGTATTTTTAGTCATTTGCAAACTTAATTTTCAGTAATAAATGTATTACTGTGCTGATATACATGCACGCCTTCACACTCAACTTGATTAAATGACAATGTATTTACATTTTAATGAAAAATGAAATTGTGTCAATTTCTTTAGTACTAATATTGATTAGCAGAGCAGTTTCTCTTCTTCTTTTAATGAAATTTTTTACATCATAATGTATTATTCCTCTTGAAGAAATTTGTTTGTATAGTATTTCATCTTCAAAAACTTCCAGCTCACTATAAATACCAAAGTAAACTTATATGTATGGAATTGTTGAAAAATATCCATGTTCACACTGCGGTCTAGGAAAATTTAGAAAATTGACCATTTAAGGTAAGGTCATTTATCTAAATTGCATAATTTAGGAAATCAATTCAAAATAAAGAATGCATTAAATTTGAAAGTAATTTACTGATAATTATATATTAGCATTATTCTATGTAGGCACTAGATGGCAGGAGAGTATGATAAATTCAACTGAAATCTCCTGAGAGGCTAGCAAAACAGCAAAATAAATAAAAGTTAAACTAAAGTAGCTAATAGTCATGCGATAACTAATTACAGAAAAACTGTAAAATAAGAAAATAAATGTCTGTAAAATGAATAACCCTGAGCTAATATAATTGTGGTGAATTCGAGAGAAGAGAGCACTAACATAAATGCAATATACAAATCTCAGCATCAAATGCGATTAAATGTTTTCCACTTTCTCAAATCATACATAGGTACATTACATGTTACATACAGTGGGGAAAAAAAAGTATTTAGTCAGCCACCAATTGTACAAGTTCTCCTACTTAAAAATATGAGAGAGGCCTGTAATTGACATCATAAGTAGACCTCAACTATGAGAGACAAAATGAGAAAACATATCTAGAAAATCACATTGTCTGATTTTTAAAGAATTTATTAGCAAATTATGGTGGAAAATAAGTATTTGGTGACCTACAAGCAAGCAAAATTGCTGGCTCTCACAGACCTGTAACTTCTTTAAGAGGCTCCTCTGTCCTCCACTCATTACCTGTGGTAATGGCTCCTGTTTGAAATTGTTTTCAGTATAAAAGACACCTGTCCACAACCTCAAACAGTCACACTCCAAACTCCACTATGGTGAAGACCAAAGAGCTGTGGAGAAACAAAATTTTAGACCTGCACCAGGCTGGGAAGACTGAATCTGCAATAGGCAAGCAGCTTGGTGTGAAGAAATCAACTGTGGGAGCAATTATTAGAAAATGGAAGACATGCAAGACCACTGATAATCTCCCTCGCTCAGGGGCTCCATGCAAGATCTCACCCTGTGGGGTCAAAATGATCACAAGAACAGTGAGCAAAAATCCCAGAACCACACGGGGGCACGTAGTGAATGACCTGCAGAAATCTGGGACTAACATAACAAAGGCTACCGTCAGTAACACACTACGCCACCAGGGACTCAGATCCTGCAGTACCAGACGTGTCCCCCTGCTTAATCCAGTACATATCCGGACCCGTCTGAATTTTGCTAGAGAGCATTTGGATGTTCCAGAAGAGTATCGGGAGAATGTCATATGGTCAGATGAAACCAAAGTAGAACTGTTTGGTAGAAACACAACTCGTCGTGTTTGGAGGAGGGTGAATGCTGAGTTGCATCCAAAGAACACCATACCTACTGTGAAGCATGGGGGTGGCAACATCATGCTTTGGTGCTGTTTCTCTGCAAAGGGACCAGGACGACTGATCCGTGTACATGAAAGAATGAATGGGGTCATGTATCGTGAGATTTTGAGTGCAAACCTCCTTCCATCAGCAAGGGCATTGAAGATGAAACATGGCTGGGTCTTTCAGTATGACAATGATCCCAAGCACACTGCCAGGGCAACTAAGGAGTGGCTTCGTAAGAAGCATTTCAAGGTCCTGGAGTGGCCTAGCCAGTCTCCAGATCTCAACCCCATAGAAAACCTTTGGAGGGAGTTGAAAGTCTGTGTTGCCCAGCGAGAGTCCCAAAACATCACTGCTCTAGAGGAGATCTGCATGGAGGAATGGGCCAACATACCAGCAACAGTGTGTGCCAACCTTGTGAAGACTTACAGAAAACGTTTGACCTCTGTCATTGCCAACAAAGGATATATAACAAAGTATTGAGATGAACTTTTGTTATTGACCAAATACTTATTTTCCACCATAATTTGCAAATAAATTCTTTAAAAATCAGACAATGTGATTTTCCAGATTTGTTTTCTCATTTTGTCTCTCATAGTTGAGTTCTACCTATGATGTCAATTACAGGCCTCATCTTTTTAAGTGGGAGAACTTGCACAATTGGTGGCTGACTAAATACTTTTTTTCCCCACTGTATTTCAGTTGATAAAAACCCAATACAAACAGGCTGTACCTAGATTGTGCATTATCTATAATCCAAGTTTAAACACAGAGCTGTGAAAAAGTAATTTCTTCAATCTAGACATTACCATTAGCATTTCAAATCACTCTGTGTATTTTTATGTGTCTTTTTTATGTGCACCCTTTGCTTTTTGGGGTGTGGTAATTTAGAATTTGGAATCAGAGCAGCAGCAGAATGTATATTAGACTATTTATGATACAATGTATGTTGCACTCACCTCTCACATAAGTGTGTCAAAGATAGCAATAGTGGTGGCTAGTGTTGGTGGCAATTGTAGTGGGCCCCATAACCTCTTCTTTTTCTCAAAACACACAATACATGAAAAGATTTTTTTTCAGACTGAGATGAGATAATAGTATCCTTTTTTGGCCATCACCAAAAACACTTAATATGTCTAAAAGGCAATTCTATGTTACTACCTCATACGTTGACGTAGAACTTTCAAAAATAATGTGGAAAAACACAAACGATGAAGATCAGATCACCAATCTCTGGAGGTTGACATGCTGGGTAACATCACAAACAAGGAATCCTAAAACTGGGCCAGTATCCAGGCATGTAAGCATCCAAAGAGAAACGCTGGTCCAGCTTCTAATCTTTACTAAACCATAGTTAAAAACTAAAGTTCACTCCAAACAAAACTTCATAGAAGTTTCAGATAAGGCTTGATCCTTACTCATAAATAATCTAGTGGTAAGGATCTTACCATTTCTGAAACATGTTTTGTCTGGAGTTTGTTTTATGAAAGATTATATTTTTATGTGATTGAGAAGCAGGGGCAACTTTTCACTTTGGAAAACTTTACCATTGCTACAATGTACGTTGGCTTCTTTTAGAAAAATGTAATAAATAAATAATAAAGTGTAGAAATAAGCTTAGTATTACTTGCCTTAATGACATTTCAAATATTGTTTGATATGAGTTCCACTCAGGGTCGGACTGGCCCACCAGGGGACCAGTGAATCCCCGGTGGGCCCCGTGCCTTTAGGGCGCACTACCAGATCTCCACTGCCATTGCCAGTGGCGCTGCCGACCTGGTTCTGATACTTACCTAACTGTTCTCCGGCGCTTCCTGCTTCTTCCTTCTCCGGGCGCACATGACATTATATCAGTACACCTGGAGCAAGAAGGAGCAGGACCGAGGAGCAGACAGATAAGTAATCACCCAAAACTGCTATAGGGGGGACCAGTGAAAGGACTACTGTATGGGCCATGCAGTGGCCCCTGCACTATTCCCCCTCATAGTGGCACCTGCACTATTCTCCCCCCCATAGTGGACCCTGCACTATTCACCCCTCTATAGTGGCCCCTGCACTTTTCTCCCCCCCCCATAGTGGCCCCTGCACTATTCTCCGCCTAAAGTGACCCCTGCACTATTCTCCCCCCCATAGTGGCCCCTGAACTATTCCCCCCATAGTGGCCCCTGCACTATTCTCCCCCTACAGTGTCCCCTGCTCTATTCTCCCCCCCATACAGTGGCCCCTTCACTGTCCTCCCCCCCATACAGTGGCCCCTTCACTGGTCCCCTATACTGTATGGGGACCATTGATGGGGCCATTATATTGGGGGGCCAATGATGGGGGCTAATATCCTGGGGGATATTAAAGGGGTTATCCAGGATAACTTTTTTTTTTTTTTTTTTTAATTAGGCCGGGGCAGGTGGAAAAAAAACCCCTAAACTTACTCTCCTGTCCCGAGTGTCTCCCAGCGTGGTTCGGCTCTGCAGCTCTGTTGTTTTCTTCCCACTGAACATGACTACCTGTGCTAGTGAGGACTTCCGGCAAAAGAAAACAGCGGAGCTGCAGCACCGGACCCTGCTGGGAAGACACGGTGAGTAGTTTTTTTTTTTTTTTTGGAGGGGTGTTTTATCACCTCCCCAAGACTAATAATAAAATAAATAAATAAAAAAATTATGCTGGACAACCTCTTTAATGTCTGAGGCATTAGGGGGTATGTTACCACCCCCACCGGCAACCCCCGTGGTGAGATCGGGGGTTGCCGATATCTATTTTCTGTAGCCCAGGCTTTATTAAAAAAATTAATAAAGTTATAAAGCCCCCAAAAATCCCTTTTCCTATATAAAATGATTTAAATATAAAAAAAAAAAATGAATAAAAACAACACATATTTGGTATCGCCGCGTCCGTAACAACCTGTACAATAAAGCTGAAACAATATTTAACATACACAGTGAACGTCGAAAAAAGAAAACGGAAAAAAAAAACGCTGGAAGTAATGATTTTTGACTATCTCACTTACAAAAAAATGCTATAAAAAGTGATCAAAAACTCATATGTACCTCAAAATAATAGCAATAAAAAGTGCATGTCCTCCCGCAAAAAATAAGGCCTAAACCAAGTCTGTCAACCGAAAAATAAAAATATTACGCATCTCAGAAGACGGTGATGCAAAAACATGTAATTTATGTCCACAAATGGGTTTTTGTTCTGCAGAATTAGTAATGCATAAAAAAACAATATAAATGAGGTATCGCCGTAATCGTACCGACCCGCAGAATAAAGGTAACATGGTACTTATGCTGTACACTGCACGGCAAAAAAATTAAAAGATAAAAAGCAATACCAGAATTGATGTTTTTATTTAATCCACCCAGAAAAAGTTAATATAATTTATTCAATAAGTTATAGACACCCAAAAAAATGGTGTCATTAAAAAATGCATCTCATACCGCAAAAAATCAGCCCTCATATGGCTACATCATCTGAAAAATAAAGAATATAGCTTGTACAATGTGAAGACAAAAACCCCAAAAATCACCAAATCATTACAGTAGAACACAACTGGATGCGGCAGGAAGGGAATGTATAAGCTGTGCGAGCCTATATCAGGGTACAAACCAGATTTAGAGCTTACGAGGGATAATAAACCAGAAGTGACCCCCAGAGTGACCCTGTGAAGAGGTAAAATGTTTTGTTTTATGTTTATAATTGATTTCCTGTTTTGTAACCTTAGTTGTGGTACATAAGTTGCCAGGTCTGGTAAAGCCTCTGTGTGAATGTTCTATTACTGCTTCTTATTTCTTCCTTTCCTCATTAGGCTGGCCACCTAATGCTCTATTTTTCTACTCTTTCTGGTCTTGCCATCTGGAAACAATGTACCAAAACTAAGGAAATGCTCACAATTTCTGTTTACTAAAGAAATGTTTTCATTTACTTACCTGCAGTAGTGGAGCTGTAGTAGGGTGTGTCTGCCCTGGCCTTATAAGAGGCATGTCTGCATCAACTCCAGTGTTTTATAGAGAAAACTGCATAGGATTATGGGAAATGTCTATGATATAAAAGGATTCCATTACCCAGCAAGCTCAGTTGTTGTTGGTGGAGTTGACATAGTGGGAAACCTGTGAGACTACAACAGCCTGAAAGGTCTGATTGTTTTTTGGAAAATCCCATGCTTCACAGATCCCCCCCCCCCAATCATAGGAGCTTCTGGGGATACAGTAGGGAATTTCGTGTTCCCCATGTACTCCGCTCAGCTTACATATTCACTCTTCACCATCCGCTGTGCATTCACATCTGGGATACTAATGCTTATTACACCCCCTGATAACTTCTTTGAGGGGTGCAGTTTTCAAAATGGGGTCACTCCCTAGGAGATTCCACTTTTCTGGTACCTTACAGGCTCTGCAAACATGACATGGCATCCAGATCCCAAACATCTGAATCTGCACTCCAAAAGCCACATAGCGTGCCTTCCCTTTTGTGCCCTGCTCTGTACCCAAACTGCAGATTATACCCACATGTATGACACTGGTGTACCTAGAATAACGTACATAATGTCATATGAGGGTATAAACTGCTGTTTGGGCACAGCCAGGCACAGAAGGGAAGGAGTGCTATTTGGTTTTTGGAGCACAGATTTAGACAGTTTAGCTTTTGGATGCCATGACACTTTTGCACAGCTCCTGAAATGCCAGCAAAGTGGAATCCCCTGACACGTGACCCTATTTTGGAAACTGCACCCCTGAAGGAATTTATTCAGGGGTACAGTGAGCATTTTTTACCTCCAAGTGTTGCTATAATTTATTTTCCAGAAATGAATACGCAGATGATTGTGAAAGGTGAAAATGACAATTTTTCCAGGAATATGTAATTTCAATGCATAATACGTTGTGCCCGGCTTGTATCAGATGTGAACGCTCCAAAAGATGTTGTGCCCGGGATAACCCACTTAACAGTTTTTAGAGTGTTTGTGCCTGCTGACATAAGCTGGGCACAAAATATTGGGCACTGAAATGGCGTATCTCTGGAAAAATTGCAATTTTCCCTTTTCATTATCAGCTGCGCATTCATTTATTGAAATTAAATGAATGCAACACTTAAGGTTTAAGAATACTCGCTACCCCACTTGATAAATCCCTTCAAGGGTGTAGTTCCCAAAATGGAGTCACAAGTCTGCGGATTCCACTTTACTGGCAATCCAGGGGCTCTGCAAAAGTGGCATGATGTCAAAAACCAAACTGTGCTCTAAAAACCAAAATAGCGCTCCTTCCCTTCTGTGCCCGGCTGTGCCCAAACAGCAGTTTATACCGAGTATGTTATCCTGGGTACACCAGTGTCATACATGTGGGTGTAAACTGCAGTTTGGGTACACAGCAGGGGGCAGATGTGAAGGAGCACTATGTGGCTTTTGGAGCATAGATTTAGATTGTTGGATTTTGGACACCATGTCAAATTGGCAAAGCCCCTAAAATTGCCCCTACAAAATGGGGTCACTTCTTGAGGAATTCCAATTTACTGGCACCTCTGCAAAAACAACATGGCGTCCAGAAAGTCCCTTTAGATTTGTACTTCAAAAGCTAAAAAGTGCAGTGCTCCTTCCCTTCTGAGCCCTGCTGTGTGCCCAAGCAGCAGGTTACACCCACATATATAATTTTTTTCCCCCCGGGATAGCCCACATAATAGTTTTAGAAGTGTATGTCTCTGATGCCACAAAGTGGGTACAACGTATTGGACACCAAAATGGCATATTTATTTAAAATTGTCAATTTTCACTTTGTACATTAATTTTTGGGAAGCATTTTTAGGCTCAAAATGATAATACCCCTTGATACATTCCTTGAGGGGTGTAGTTTCTAAAATGGTGTCACTTTTGAGGGGTTTACATTGTATTGGTACTTTAGGGGCTTTGCAAATGCAACATGGCACCTTAAAACTATTCCAGCAAAATCTGTCCTCCAAAAGCCAAATAGCTCTCTTTCCATTCTGAGCCCCACCATGTACCCATACAGCAGTTTACGACCACATATGGGGCATTTCTGTGTTCAGGAGAAATTGTGTAACAAACTGTGGGGTTTTTTCTTCTTTATCCCCTTGTAAAAATTAAAAATATGTCGCTAAATGGACAGTTTATTGGAAAAAAAAAAAGTAATTTTTAATTTTTACATTCCAATGTTAATAGAATCTGTGAAACAACTGTAGGGTCAAAATGCTCACCATACCCCTTGAGAAATTCCTTGAGGGGTGTAGTTTCCAAAATGGGGTCACTTTTTGGGGGTTTCCATTGTACTTGTATTTTAGGGGCTCTGCAAATGCGACATGGCACCCGAAAACTATTCCAGCAAAATCTGCCCTCCAAAAGCTAAATAGCGCTCTTTCTATTCTGAGCCCCACCATGTACCCATACAGCAGATTACAACCACATGGGGAGTAGTCCTGTATTCAGGAGAAATTGTGTAACAAACTTTGGGGAGCTTTTTCTCCTTTATCCTCTTGTGAAAATGAAAAATTTGGGGCTAAATTGATGGTTTATTGGAAAGAAAGTAATTTTTCATTTTCATGTTCCAATGTTAATAAAATCTGTGAAACGGCTGTGGGGTCAAAATGCTCACTATACCCCTTGATATGTTCTGTGAGGGGTGTAGTTTCCAAAATAGGGTCACTTTTGGGGGTTTCCATTATATTGGTACTTTAGGGGCTCTGCAAATGGGACATGGCACCTGAAAACTATTCCAGCAAAATCTGCCCTTCAAAAGCCAAATAGCGCTCTTTCCATTCCGAGCCCCGCCATGTACCCATGCAGCAAATTACGACCACATATGGGGTATTGCCGTGTTCAGGAGCAATTGTGTAACAAACTGTGGGCAGCTTTTTCTCCTTTAACCCCTTGTGAAAATGAAAACTTTGGGGATAAAGTGATGTTTTAGTAATTTTTCATTTACACATCCCAATGTTAATAAAATCTGTGAAACGGCTGTGGGGTCAAAATGCTCAGTATACCCCTTGATAAGTTCTGTCAGGGGTGTAGTTTCCAAAATGGGGTCACTTTTAGGGGGTTTCCAATATATTGGTACTCTAGGGGCTCTGCAAAT
The DNA here is from genome assembly GCA_947044405.1 of Leptodactylus fallax. Lineage (NCBI taxonomy): Eukaryota > Metazoa > Chordata > Amphibia > Anura > Leptodactylidae > Leptodactylus > Leptodactylus fallax. The sequence goes on along the minus strand of CAMRHE010000111.1, from coordinate 1,428,158 downwards.
GAGACATGGCACCTGAAAACTATTCCAGCAAAATCTGCTTTTCAAATGCCAAGTGTCGCTCTTTCTTTTCCGTGCACTGCCGTGTGCCCAAAAATCATTCTACACCCACATGTGGGGTATTTCTGTGCTCGGGAGAAATTGCACAACAAACTGTGAGATGCATTTTCTCCTTTAACCCTTTGTGAATGTGTTAATTTTAGGGATAAATTAATGTATTATTGGATAAAAATGAAATGTCTAAATTTCACCTCCATATTGTTTTAATTCTTGTGAAATGCTTAAAGGGTTAACAAACTTCCCAAATGCTGTTTTGAATTATTTAGGGGTGCAGTTTTGAAAATGGGGTGATTTATGGGGGTTTCTAATATATAGGCCTTTATAATCCCCTTCAGAACTGAAGTGGTCCCTCAAAAATGAGTTTGGGAAATTTTCTTGTAAATCTGGAAAATCACTGTTACACTTGTAAGTCTTCTAACATCCAAAATAAATTAAAGGATGATTAAAAGATGATGCCGATATAAAGCAGAGATATGGTAGATAATATTTATTAATGTATTTGGGTGGTATGACTATCTGTCTGAAAAGCAGAGCATTTTACATTTTGAAAATTGCAATTTTTTACCAAATTTCCCTCAAATTTCCTAATTTTTTATAAATAAATACAAAAATATTGATCAATGTTTACCACTATCATGAAGTACAATGTGTCATAAAAAAACAGTCTCAAAATCACTTGTGTAAGTTATAGCATCTCAAAGTTATTGCCATATAAAGTGACACATATCAGTTTTGAAAAATGAGGCCGGGTCCATAAGGCACTTTTAGGCCCGGTCTTTAACCAGTTAATGAAACTGAAAAAATGGCAATTTGTCTCGGACACTGACAGACACAGACACTGTCTGTGATGTTGTAGCAATATCTGACAGCCGCTCAGCCAATATATAAGTTTGTACACTTGTGATCAGCCTCCAGTTGCTGTAATGCTGGAGAGACAAATGCATTTATGATCCATCTCACTGAATCACACAAAGCACAGTTCTAAAAAAGCAATAGGAATTCAAGCAATGGTTAGAGGACTAGGAGAATTAAGTTGGAATCAATTATACAGGCAGGTTAGTGCTAAAAATCAATAGAAATATGATAGGACTGAGGGCATAGCTGTGCTGCAGCTGCTACATTCCTTCTATATCGAATTACGCAGACAGGACAGTTAACCCTTTCATTGCTAATAATCTAATTTTGTCTGTTTGTTGCTACTTAGAGCAGTTTCATCCATATACACAGTCTTAAACATACTTTTTACTGACAAGACAAAAAGACTAACAAAATATTTTGTTAAGGACTTTTTTGGGCAATAATTTACATTTTATCATTAAATACTGTACATTATTAAATACTCCTCCTCATGATCTTTCTTGCAGGTAGGTCACATGTACACCTAGCACATGGTCATTGTTATCATCGTCATCACCAACAGTTTATCCTACTCCTCCTCCTCTTCCATGCCAACAGTGCTTAAAAAGAGATAAACAGAGGCACTGAGCAGTGCATAGTGTCATTCTGTGTCAACACCATGTACAATCATGGCCAAAAGTTTTGAGAATGATACAAATATTAATTTTTACAAAGTCTACTGCTTCAGTTTTTCTAATGGCAATTTGCATATACTCCAGAATGTTATAAAGAGTGATCAGCTTAACAGCAATTACTTGCAAAGTCAATATTTGCCTAGAAAATGAACTTTATTCCCCAAAACACATTTCAACATCATTGCAGCCCTGCCTTAAAAGGACCACCTAACATCGTTTCAGTGATTGCTCCATTAACACAGGTGTGGGTGTTGATGAGGACAGGGCTGGAGATCAATCTGTCATGATTAAGTAAGAATGACACCACTGGACACTTTAAAAGGAGGCTGGTGCTTGCCATAATTGTTTCTCTTCTGTTAACCATGGTTATCTCTAAAGAAACACATGCAGTCATCATTGCACTGCACAAAAATGGCCTAACTGGGAAGAGTATTGCAGCTAGAAAGATTGCACCTCAGTCAACAATCTATCGCATCATCAAGAACTTCAAGGAGAGAGGTTCCATTGGTGCCAAAAAGGCTCCAGGACGCCCAAGAAAGACCAGCAAGCGGCAGGACCGTCTCTTAAAAGTGTTTCAGCTGCGGGATCGGGCTACCAGCAGTGCAGAGCTTGTTGAGGAATGGCAGCAGGCAGGTGTGAGTGCATCTGCACGCACTGTGAGGCGGAGACTCTTGGAGCAAGGCCTGGTCTCAAGGAGGGCAGCAAAGAAGCCACTTCTCTCCAGAAAAAACATCAGGGACAGACTGATATTCTGCAAAAGGTACAGGGAGTGGACTGCTGAGGACTGGGGTAAAGTCATTTTCTCTGATGAATCCCCTTTTCGATTGTTTGGAACATCTGGAAAACAGCTTATTCGGAGAAGAAGAGGTGAGCGCTACCACCAGTCTTGTCTCATGCCAACTGTAAAGCATCCTGAAACCATTCATGTGTGGGGTTGCTTCTCAGCCAAGGGAATCGGCTCTCTCACAGTCTTGCCTAAAAACACAGCCATGAATAAAGAATGGTACCAGAATGTCCTCCAAGAGCAACTTCTCCCAACCGTCCAAGAGCAGTTTTGCGCTCAACAATGCCTTTTCCAGCATGATGGAGCACCTTGCCATAAAGCAAAGGTGATAACTAAATGGCTCAGGGAACAAAACATAGAGATTTTGGGTCCATGGCCTGGAAACTCCCCAGATCTTAATCCCATTGAGAACTTGTGGTCAATCATCAAGAGACGGGTGGACAAACAAAAACCAACAAATTCAGACAAAATTAAAGCATTGATTCTGCAAGAATGGACTGCTATCAGTCAGGATTTGGTCCAGAAGAAGTTCATTGAGAGCATGCCAGGGAGAATTGCAGAGGTCCTGAAGAAGAAAGGTCAACACTGCAAATATTGACTTGCTGCATTAACTCATTCTAACTGTCAATATAAGCTTCTGTTACTCATAATATGAATGCAATTATATTTCTGTATGTGATAAAAACATCTGACAAACACACATAAAAACCAGAGGGCAGCAGATCATGTGAAAATATAATATTTGTGTCATTCTCAAAACTTTTGGCCATGACTGTATATATTGCAGATAGAAATGTAGAGTGTCCCTCTCACCTTAGAAGGTAGTGTATGTGGCCACAACAACCTTGAAAACGTGTAAATCCTTAGTATTGGGTAGATGTCAGCAGCTGGAGCTGTATCACCTTGGGGTGAGGACATCAGAATAGTTGCAAGAGATAAGACCAGATCCAGATCCAAGACTGGAAATGGGAATGAAGTCATTGCACTTACCCAGAGTTTTATCCAGTAACAATTGTGGGGTGATGCTATCCCTTTTTCAAGTGTAGAGAAAGTTACAATGGCAAATGGACAAAAGTCTCAGACTTATATAGGGGTACTGGGAGGTGCATATACAGTACAACATTTGCATACAAAATGATATTGCTCATATGCACATTCAGTTAATAAAAAAGGCACTGACTGTAAAATAATACCGCATATATTGCATACCTCATATTAATAAGCCAAGAAGAGTATTCCCTGTATTTCCTGGTGGCTGTCATACTTTGGCGTCTCCCCAAGCTACTGAGCATGCGTGGATTGCTACTTCCGCACATGCCCAGTGGGGACAGATAATATAACTTATGGTCTAGGGGAAAACCACCACTAGGCATGCACGAACGTTTCGCCTGAGCAGTAGGCAACATACCACATGATGTGGGCCTATTAGCGATCTCCTCCTTTCTGCACAGTGATACGTCCATGCCCATAGAATAGTAGGAATTTATACTGCAGGGCATAAAATTTATCTTAACACACAATGTTTTTCATTTCCAACAAAAAAATCTATTTTCAAATTCGGGGAATGGCCATGGGCATGAGGTTCACTCCCAGTTATGCAAACTAGTTAATGGGTAATTTTGAAGAGACCTATATTTATAACCCTCAAAACTGGTCACAATGCATTATTTTTTTAGAAGATATATTTTTGACCTCTTATTCATTTGGGAAGGTACAGAGGGCTCCTTTAATGATTTTACATAATATCTGAACCACAACAACTGGGGCAGAAGCAAACCTCCTAAATATAGTAAGGGAATAATACTTGAGTGAACCTACAGAGACAGATAAATGGATACAGGTGACCAAGAGATGCAAAAGGATCACAAGGCCATCACCACTTACACAGCTAGGTAACCGATATGAAACTCTTATGCAGACTGATGAAAATGATAAGAATAATCTATCAGCAAAAGAAGAAACAAAAGTCACCCAGAGACAAGAGGGAGCAACAAGAAATAGCGTAGCGAGGAAAAAAAGAAGAGTAGTGGTTATGGGCGACTCACTGCTAAGGGGCACAGAGGCAGCTGTCTGCAGGCCAGATATAACTGCACGAGAAGTATGCTGCCTCCCAGGAGCAAAAGTTAGGGATGTGGCCGATAGGATTCCATGCCTCTTCAGCTCCAAGGATAACTACCCATTTTTGCTGATACATGTGGGTACAAACGACACGGCAAAAAATGATTTACCAACTATTCGTAAAGACTTTGAAAATCTAGGAAAGAAAGTGAAGGAACTGAATGCGCAGGTAGTATTTTCATCAATTCTCCCAGTTGATGGTTATGGTATCAGGAGATGGAATAAAATACTAGAGGTAAACAAGTGGCTTCGGCAGTGGTGTAGAGAGCAAGGTTTTGGATTTCTGGACCATGGAGTGAATTACCTCTATGATGGACTCCTTGCTAGAGATGGTATACATCTCACAAAGCCTGGGAAACACATATTTGCCAGAAGACTTGCCACACTTATCAGGAGGGCTTTAAACTAGAAGAGGAGGGGATGGGAAGTAAAAAGAAAGACAAGAACATGCAGCTAAAGGATATACTAAACAAGGTTACTAGATGTGGTAATGAGGACCTAAGACAGGATACTCAGAAGGAAATTAAGAAAAAGGAAGTATCAGAGCACAATCTGAAATGTTTTTACACAAATGCGCAAAGCTTGGGAAATAAACAGGGAGAATTAGAACTGATAATACAGAAGGAAAAATATGATGTCATTGGTATTACAGAAACTTGGTGGAACGATAAGCATGATTGGAATATACAGATGGAAGGATACAACTTATTCAAAAAAAATAGAACTAATAAAAGAGGGGGAGGAGTTGCATTATATGTTAAAAAAGATCACATTTCCACGGAAATCACAGTTTTACAAAATGATAACTTATTGGAAAATATTTGGGTAACAATTCAGGGGAAAAACAATGATTAGGACATCATAATAGGTGTTTATTATAGACCACCAGGACAGACAGAAGACAGGGATGAGATTTTTTCATAGCAAATGACCACGCTTTCGAAGAAATTTGTTATCATGGGAGACTTTAATTACCCAGATATTCATTGGGAAACTCACACAGCTACGAGTAAAAGCTCTATCAAATTTTTATCCTCTCTAGCAGACAACTTCATTGCCCAGTTAGTAGAAAAAACACACGAGAGGAACATCCATTCGGGACCTAGTTTTAACTAATAAGGAGGACATGGTTAAGGAATTAAGGGTAGCAGGGACATTGGGATTCAGCGACCATGCTATACTCGAGTTTGGGGTTGTAAGAAGAAGAAGACCTGAGAAGACAAAGACTAGAAGGCTCAATTTTAGTAGGGCAGATTTTAGGGGCCTAAAGGTAAGGGTTAGTAGAATTCCATGGCGAAAATTACTTAAGCACAAAAATGCACATGAGGGGTGGGAAATTTTTCGTAGGGAAATCATTAATGCACAGGAACTAACAATACCTAGAAGCAAGAAAAATGGGAATCACCTAAAAACTCCAGGATGGATGACCAAAAAATTACATAACCTACTAAAAAAGAAAAAGGAAACTTACAACAAGTGGAAGATGGGAGCTATATCTAAGGGAGAGTATACAGCAGTTTGCAGACTCTGCAAGATAAGCATTAAAAAAGCCAAGGCTGAATACGAATTGAAGCTTGCAAAAGAAGTTAAGAGTAATGTAAAAGGTTTTTGGGGATATGTTAAGAGCAAAAGAAAAGTGAAGGAAACCATTGGAGTCCTGAAGAACGAAAAGGGTGAAAAAGTTAACATGGTGGATCAGCAGGTGGAGTTACTGAATTCATATTTTGTATCCGTCTTCTCCCAAGAAATGGATGGTAATATCAACATTAATGGTGATAGTGATGAGGGGAATGAGGACTCCAAGCTGATTATAAGTGAAGGTTTGGTAAGAGAACATTTAGCTAAGATTAAGGAAACCAAATGCCCAGGACCGGATGATTTACACCCTAGAGTTTTAAAAGAATTAGCAGAGGAAATAACAGAACCCCTTGCAATAATCTTTAATAAGTCATGGGAAACAGGAGTGGTCCCTCTAGATTGGAAAAGGGCAAATGTGGTCCCCATCTACAAAAAGGGGAATAGGGACGACCCAGGAAATTATAGGCCTGTAAGTCTGACCTCGATAGTAGGAAAAATCTTTGAACAAATCGTTAAAGAACATTTAATTAGGTACCTGGATGGGAAGGCTTTAATTAATCAGAGCCAGCACGGCTTTATGCCTAATAAATCTTGTCAGACTAATCTTATTTCCTTCTATAATAAAGTCACTGAATGGTTGGACCAGGGAAATGCAGTGGACATAGTATATCTTGACTTTAGTAAGGCCTTTGATAAAGTATCACATAACATTCTTATTGAAAAAATGATCAAGTATGGCTTTGATAAAATATCAGTGAGGTGGATTCACAATTGGCTTAATGATCGGGCACAACGAGTAATTCTAAATGGCTATACATCAAACTGGAAGAAAGTAAAAAGCGGGGTGCCGCAGGGCTCTGTCCTGGGCCCAGTACTTTTTAATATTTTTATAAATGATCTGGATGATGGGGTTAATGGGGAACTAATAAAATTTGCAGATGATACAAAGCTAGGAGGAATGGCCAACACTAGAGAGGAGAGAGAATGCATCCAAAAGGACTTGGACACACTGGAACAATGGGCTGAGGTGAACAAAATGGTATTCAACAGGGACAAATGCAAAGTTCTACATCTGGGTAACAGAAATGCAAGAAGCATATATAGTATGGGAGGAATAGTACTAAGTGAGAGTGCAGGGGAAAAGGATCTGGGCATAATAATAGATTGCAAATTCAACATGAGTCAACAGTGCGGTGCGGTGGCTAAAAAGGCTAATAAAATTCTAGGATGTATCAAGACGAGCATTGAAGCTAGATCAAGAGAGGTAATTATTCCGCTGTACTCTTCCCTGGTCAGACCCCACCTGGAATACTGTGTACAGTTCTGGGCTCCCCAGTTTAAGAAAGACATCGATTTATTGGAGCAGGTCCAGAGAAGAGCAACCAAAATGGTGGAAGGTCTACAAACCATGTCCTACGAGGAGAGGCTAAAAGAATTGGGACTGCTTAGTTTGCAGAAGAGAAGGCTAAGGGGAGACTTAATAGCGGTATTTAAATATCTGAAAGGTTGTCACAGTGCAGAGGCATCTACCCTTTTCTCATTAGCAGAAGGAAGCACGAGAAGTAATGGGATGAAACTAAGGGAAAGGAGATTCAGATTAGACATTAGGAAAAACTTTCTAACAGTAAGGGTAGTGAGAGAGTGGAATAGGCTGCCACGGGAGGTGGTGAGTTCTTCATCAATTGAAATCTTCAAGCGGAAACTGGATAGGTATATAGCTGGGATGTTTTAGGAATTCCTGCTTTTGCAGGGGGTTGGACTCGATGGCCCTTGAGGTCCCTTTCAACTCAAACAAACAAACAAACAAACAAACAATAAGTTTCTCAGACAAGATTGATACTAAGGAAATTGAATATGTGGATTTAGTGGTAATGGGTGAAGACAGACACATCCAAACATTTTTTTTCAAAAAAGTAGACTATAAAAGTGTTTTGGATTATCAGAGATTGAAGGATACTGCTTTGCCAAGCTGCTTGGCCTACCTGCGGTCACCCCTCTTACCTTCCACTCACAACAAGTGAGTGCCTGAGTTCATAGGATAACATGAAATGAGATTTATAAATGTTATGTATTTATTAACCAGAGTGGGTCGGTACTAGCCGCTAATGTATACAGAATACACATCAGAGTATGGTCAAGAAAATACAGGTAAAAACAAGGAATACAGTACAGAAAATAAAATCGGATTTAAAAGAGAAAAATGAATACCATAAGGATCTGCAATCTGATTCGCTGAGGCATCACTGCTAGTTCCCAGGGCACTTCCTTAAGTCAGCAACACGGCATGTGTCTTCACACCTCTCCCAGGATAAGAAACTAGCCCCTCTCCCTGGTCTGAGACCATATAACTATCCTAGTCTCCTCCCTGTGTTATGTCACCAGGAGAAGAGGCCCCGCCCCACATCCTAAGACCAGATAAATATGTACAACCATAACTCCTTGCCGGATGACTGTAGTATCAGGTGAGGGGTATGACGGGGTTTCTGGCAATGTTCCCATAGCGTAGACATCAGGAATGACCCCCCCAGATCCACTTGGGTAGGGAGTTCAGTGTCTGGACCTTTTCACTGCTTCAAGCAGTACTGTGTTTGGATTGGACGTGTTTGCCCCAGTCTTGTGCACCCAAGGAATTTATTGATGCGACTGTAGGAGGCTCCCCTCGGGAAATATTATGATAATGCCATATTTCCTTTTAAGCTCTGCCAAGAACCAGATCGTCTACTTAGAAATGTTAGAATACACATACTCCAGGCTCTACCCTGCTGAGTTAACAAGTTTCACACTTGTATGCAAAGTGGGCTGTGTGGGTCACTGTAGACATTGAGTCTGGGAGAGTCTGGGTATCAAAGGGTGTGATAGCAATCAGCCACAAATGGAATCCATATCTAAAATTAATCCCCCTGGGCTGGTCCTGTATCACACAGAGTTTATACTATCACAAGTGTAAAGACAATATACCCTTTAGTTAATTCAAGAGTGTGTGAAGAAACTGTACCAATGATCCCGACTTTTCCACACAAAGTAACAGTCTGACAAATAGGTTCAAGGAAAAGAACTACCCGGAAAACATAATTAAACTAGCCAACAAATAAAGCTAAGAGTTATACTCAGACTGACAACCTACTACTTTTAATGGAGCACATAGGACCATCAATGCTAGAGTAATTCACCCAGGTGAATTGTTCCCTTTAAAATATTTTGTCATTTACGTGTTAGAGTGTCTTTGTGGCCTACAATATGTATGCTGCAAAATGCGTAATAGCAATTTTAAAGGGAATCTATCATTAAAAAAACAACTTTTAAGCTAATGGCACGTTGGAATGGCCTTTAAAAAGGCCATTCTTCTCCTACCTTTCATTGTTGTCTTCTCCCAGCTGTTTCTGTAAAAATCCTTTTCTTTGATTATGGAAATGATCCTCACGGATCACCCGGGGCGTTCCACCGTGGCAGCGAGCACCCACCGCGTAATCACCTGTCACTGCCCATTAGTCTGTTGTGGTGACTCCCATCTTGGTCTTCTCTGTATTTTCTTTCTTCTACTTACTCTGACGCAGCGCTGTACCGCTGCCATTTTCCGGGGTCTTTCACAAGAGGCGCAGTAAGGATCATCGGAAAATGCTGTCCAGCGCTGCGTCAGAGGAAGTAGAAGAGAAGACCAAGATGGGAGTCACCACAACAGACTACTGGGCGGTGACAAGCGATGACGCGATGGGTGCTCGCTGCCATGGAGGAACGCCCCAGGTGCTCCATGAGGATCATTTCCATAATTGAAGAAACGGATTTTTACAGAAACAGCTGGGAGAAGACAACAATGAAAGGTAGGAGAAGAATGGCCTTTTTAAAGGCCATTCCAAAGTGCAATTAGCTTAAAAGTGTTTTTTTTTTTAATGATAGACTCCTTTAAAGGCTTTTCCATGACCCCACTGGACCATATTTCAGTTAAGAACTCCAATAGATTTGACTCCCTCAAGAAAAGAGAGATGTTCTGGATCTTTAAGCTAAATACACTTATTCCAGAGTGTCTCAACAAGGCTTTAGAGGACATCATAGGTTAAAGAATTACCCCCTTCATAGTTGTCATCATATAAAACCACCACATACATTATTCCAATGAGGCAATAAGATCGGGTTTGTTAGTTTTATTAAAGTTTCTCACTTAAACACATGGTATTTAGTCCTCAAGCATATACACTTTTCACACAAGTATACGTGTCCTGATAACAGTTTCTTCATTCCACTGTTCATTCGTCATTGGTTTTTATTTTTATCTAAGTGTATTTATAATCTTTTTTACTCTAAGTTTTACTTAGATTAATATACTTACAAACTCTTACCATCTTGCTCAAAAACATGTATATATGTGCGATATCTGTGAAAAGTTATGTATGGTGATCTTCACTAGATATTTATCTATGAACTTTTTTTTGTCCAATAAATTTTTATTGGTTTTGAAAATACATAAATGTATCCATTACAGTAAACAGTTATCATGAGAAAAGCAAACATGATAGAAAGGAAAAAATCAGTCATTATAGTGGGAAACAAAGAATAACATCATACATAACAATGAATCGTCTATGGTAGGGGTGTCAAACTCATTTTCACCGGGGGCCACTTCAGCCTCACGGGGTACCTTGAAGGGCCAAGATTATTTTACACGTATATAAAAGTAACTTCTCCTTAACAGTTAAGCGAGCTATTAGACAGCGTATAATATAAACAGGCGCCATAGCCCCTATTTATGGCGCCCCATTTACACACACTATAATGTTCCACAGCAGTCCCTGCACACTGCATTATGACTTGCAGCTGCCCCTGCGCACGGTATTATGCACGGTATTATGCTCCCTAGTGGCCCCTGCACACGGTATTATGCTCCATATTGGCCCCTGCACACGGTATTATGCTCCACAGTGGCCACTGCACACGGTATTATGCTCCATAATGGCCCCTGCACTGGTATTATGCTCCATAGTGGCCCCTGCACTTGTATTATGCTCCATAATGGCCCCTGTACTGGTATTATGCTCCACAGTGGTCCCTGCACAGGGTATTATGCCCCATAGTGGCCAAACCATAAACTATTATTATACTCTGGGGTCTTTTCAGACCCCAGAGTATAATGAACGGAGACCCAGGGGAGGTGACAAACATAAAAACCTGTGTTACTTACCTATCCTGGACACCGGTGCACTCCTTGCAGCTTTCGGCCCTGTTTAATTGCGCACACACGTCACGTGATCAGGCCGGTGACGCGACCTCATGACGTCACCAGAGGCCTCAAGCCTGCTCGGAGTAACACCGATCGCAGGAGAGGTAAGTAGGATATGTTTTTATGTTCCCTCACCTCCCCTGGGCCCCCGATTATTATACTCTGGGGTCTGAAAAGACCCCGGAGTATAATAATAGTAGTATTTGAGGCCCGCGGCCTTACTTACCGATGCCCACTGCTGCTCACAGCGGCATCCACTTCCCTTTCTGCGTCCCATAGCAGAAGGGGAAGCGGAGGCGGCCACGAGCAGACGCGGGGTAGGTAAATAAATGGCCGTGACCTGCTGAGGATACTCCAGCAGGTTACGGCCTATTTATATATATATAAAAAAAAAAAGTTATACTCACCTGCGATCCCATGATGTATCCGCCGCCTCCTCTTCTTCTTGTCCGCGACGTCTGTGTCTCAGCGTAGGCGGCACGATGACGTCATTGTATTGCCGCCTGTGCTGAGATGCGACGTCTTGTAAGCCAGCCCAGGACAGGCCCCGCTCAGCTTTGTTTTTTTTTTTTTTAAAGCGGCCTGTCCTGGGCTGGTTTACATTGAATAGAAAAATGCCGCCCCCCAGACAGTGAGGGACAGTGCCGCCTGAGGCAATAAAGATGGTGGCCGCCCAGGGGCACACCGCTAATGAGGCGAAGTGAGGCGGCCGCCATCTTTATTGCTCTTGTATTGCGTGAGGCCGGGCCAGATAACAGAAGGCAGCGGGCCGGATTCGGCCCGCGGGCCTTGTGTTTGACACCTGAGGTCTATGGGGAGCCCCAGACAACAGATTAGTAACAATTGTAAAACCTGAGAAAATGGTGGAACGTCAAGGGTCAGGAAGGAGGAGGGAGTAATCAATCAACATTATGGGGTGGGATACACCCACAGATGGGCATAGGTCGGGTTTCTGGTGAATGAGTGCCAGGGGGCCCAAAGTGTACGTTATTTGTTGTAAGTAGGTAGTTCTAGATGAGAGTGTTCCTCCATGCGAGTAATTTGCAAAATTTTACTGAGGAGATGGGGGATTTGAGGAGGAGATTCTGAGGCCCAATGGAGAGGGACAAGAGCTTTAGCAGCCATGAGTAGTTGGAGCCAAAGATGTTTAGGAAACTGAGGGGGTAAGGTAGGCCAGAGGTGGAGAAAGATAATCGGTGGGAAAAGGGGGATGGATACACCACATGTCAGATCTAGGATTTGTTGGACCGCTGAACAAAAAGGCTTAATCTTATCGCAATTCTACCAGATGTGTAGGTAAGAATTCCATTTGTGGCAGCGCCAGCAAAGGGGGAGCAATTAGGTGAGCATTTATGTAATTGGGCCGGTGTCTTGTACCATCTAGAGGTTAACTTATATGAGGACTCCTGCATTTGTACACATCTTGATGAGCCCATGCAGTTACAGAAGATAGAAGTCATCTGACCATCAGATAGAGAGATTTGAAGTTTGGACTCCCAAGCCTTGAGGTAGGAGAATATGGCTCTTTTAGGAGGTTGTTGTTGGAGGAAAAGCTTTTCCAGCAAAGTGAGGGTCTCGGTTGAATGACTTGATTTAAGCGATCCCAGGTACGCCGACTTAATAGATTGGTAGGCAAAAAATTTTTTGAAGCAAACCCTTGGTTGGAGGTAAGCTCAGAATAGGAAGAAAAAGTACCATCAATGAGAATAGAGTCGTATGGTGCAAGCACAGCCAGCTTAGGAAGAATAGGGAGTACCTCTAGGCACTTCATATTCCAGAAGACCAGGTCTAGTACTGACATAAGGGGTGCCGAACCCTGTGAGAGAGATAAAACACAAGTCATCCAGCACCATGAAGAGTGGACCGCTACAGTTGGCATTTTTGGTCAGGTTCTTCCTGATAGTGGTCTGTTTGAGCCAAAGAGTAGCAGTAAGGGGGATACTGATTGTTGATTCCTCCTCTGGTACATATAGTTTGGGGAAGGTGCGAGAAAACCATACTAGGGCCCTAGAAAGTTGAGCAGTGTGATAGTAGGTTTCCAAGTCCGGTAAACCAATGCCACTTGATCTCCTGGGTTTGGTCAACGTGTGGTAAGCTACACGCGCATGGGCGTCCTGCCAAACATAGCGAGAGAATAGCCTCTGCAGAGTGGTGAAGAACCATGAAAGGGAACTGTAGGGGGTGTCCCTGGGAAAGATATAGTATTTTGGCGGGAGGATCATCATTTTTAGAAGATTAGATCTGCCCATCCACAAGATACAGTATATTGAATTTGCCAGGAAGAGATCAATTTCTCAATATGTAGGAGTAATGGTGCATAATTACATAGATTTTTTAGCTAATAATTTGGCATAGATCTTGACATGGACATTTAGCAGGAAAATGGGGCGGTAGTTATCACATTTGGTCGGGTCTTTGCCTTCTTTGGGGATAATTGATATATGAGCATTTAGGGCTTGAGGAGGGAAGAAGGGACACCCCAACTGTCTGACGTTACTTATGAGGGACATAAAATATCATTTTTACAAGATATCTCACCGGTCACCTTAATGAAACAGCGTCAAATAAAACCTCTGACAGACCGCCTGCGAGCCTTAAAAACACCCTATAAATGGTGCTTTCCGTTTGGGATCTCCTACACCTTTAGAGGTTGCCAATACATTATCTTATCTTCACCCAGAAGAATTTCTTGCAGCTTGTCCGCCCTTGGACCTGGATCCCTCCCTCATCCCTTCCTGGTTTACATTCACTGACATTGCCTCACTCCCTAGCCTGCTGAAGGTGGAGATCTGGAGGAAACCCAAGAAGAAGTCCCAGAAGAAGAAGATGCACATAGACACAGACTCAGCCCCCACTGACTTCAATATGTGCTGAGATGCAGTAAAGGTGCCCAGCCACTATACAGTGGACAGAGCTTTCTGCTTCTGGCCCCATATTGTGTACAGGACGGGCGCTGGAAGTGGGGGCCCCGAGGTATTTGTGGCCTATCCTAAGAATAAACCATAAAAAATTATGCCTTGACAACCCCTTTGATATAACCACCTAATGCCCCACACTTTACAGAGGTTGTCCAGTATATTTTTATTTTTATTTTTTGTAATTAGTCTGGGTGAGGTGAGAAAAAAAAAAAAATAAAAACTTACCTGTCCCGGTGCTCTGGTGTGCTTCCAGCACAGTCCGGTCCTGCAGCTCCGCTGTCTTCTTTTGCCGGAAGTCCTCACTGGCTGTGACATCCCAGGTCCCTTCTCTTAGGCCGCTGATTGGCCTCAGGAGTCATGTGCAGAAGAAAACAACAGAGCTGCAGGACCGAACCACACTGGGAGACACTGGGGACAGGAGAGCAAGTGTTTTTTTGTTTTTTTTTTCACCTGCCCCGGGCTAATAAAAAAAAAAAAAAATGTTATCCTGCACAATCCCTTTAATGTCCCCCAGGATATTGGCCTCCATCACTACCCCCCCCCCCCACACAATATAATGGCCCCAACAATGGTCCCCATACAGTATAGGGGACCAGTGAAGGGGACACTGCATGGGAGGAATAGTTAAGGGATCACTGTATGGGGGGAATAGTGAAGGGGCTACTGTATGGGGGGTAGTGAAAGGGACACTGTATGAGCCATACAGTATTAGCAGCATTAGGTCATTACTTACCTGTCTGCCCCTCTCGCCTCCTGCTCCATCTTGCTCCGGGCGCACTGATGTGATGTCATGTGTGCCCGGAGAAGGAAGAAGCAGGAGGCAACAGGAGCAGACAGGTAAGGATTGGTACTTAGCTTGTAGGCCTGTGGCCTACAAGTCTATGAGTGGTAGAGCACGAAGCCTGTGGCTTTCTGCTCTAGTAGCAGCAGAGTCGCTGCATCACTTACCTCTCCCTGCTCCTGCTTGCAGCCTCTCCTCTTCCCGCTTCAGCCTGGGCCCTGTACACTGCACATCACTTCGCGATGACGAAATGTGCGGCGTAAAGGGGGAGCCCTGGCCAGGAGCGGGGAGAGATAAGTGAATAAGGGCCATTACCGCACCTCCATTACCTATTAAAAAAAAAAACTGTGGGGGTCCAATAGGGCCCCCTAATGGCACGGGGCCGACCGGGGGATTCGTCGGTCCCCCAGTGGGCCAGTCCGACCCTGCTAGCATCTTATGTAATGTCATACCATGTGACAGATTAACAATGTGTGAAGAAATTGCTATCAATTTCCACAAGTATAATATGTTTTATTTTTACATTTTCTGTGAAGCTATTTAAGGATTATGGTGATTTTTGTTTATTTACTGTAGTTTATTCAAGATAGAAACTCAAAGTTGTGATATGGTACTATAATATTTGTTTAAATTGTTGCTTTAATGTATTCATAAAAAATAGGAGTGAGTTGAACAGTAAATTGTACCCAAGCCTCTTCAGGATCTATCTATAATAAAATCTACAATAAAATTTTAGACAAAGATTTTCAGTATGTAAATTGATAATATTTTCAAACAAACAATTCCCTTATTTGGATACTCTGAAACTTCGTTAAATAACACATGTGTGCAACCGATCTTAGATGTTAACATGTATTGCTATCTGCTATATAATATCACAGTAATTATTGCTTAAAGTGTCACCAGGAAATGTCCTATTGATTTAATCACATATTTATTTTATGTTTAATTAGTTTTTATTGAGGTTTTTGCAAATAAGAACAAAAGGAAGCAAAGTCAAGACAAAGGCATCAAATAAAGCAGTAGGAGGCACGCAGGCCACCCATTCGTGGAGAAGTCACTGAGGAACAGCTAGGGTAGAGGGCTGTCAACGCCCGAAACAGAGAAACCAGTAACGGTTGGCACAATAACAACATGGGGAAATGCATCATTGGGGGGTGATGGCAGGGAACACTATAGGACAGAAGGAAAAGTCCGTCTGTGGAGGGCCACCACAGTGCCACCCACGCACCAGAAGAAAAAGGCAAATGCTGGAGGGAAAGGGGAACTTGGGGAAGACACGGGTGAACAGAAACACATAACACCACATACAAGACCGGGATAGGATAGGGCACACTGAGAAGAAAGGGAAAGGGAAGGGGGAGAGTGGGATTGTACAGAAGGGGACGGCCAGACTCCTTACAGAAAGGGGAGCAAGGCACCCCCAGTTTAGGCAAAGAAAGAAGAGAACTCTGAAGTCTCCTGGAATATCACCCATGGCCACCAGAGGGACTCAAATTTAGAAGGGTCAGGCGAGTCCTCAGCCACCAGGGCCTCCATTCTCTTAATAAGGAGAAGTTCCTGTAGGAGCTCAACCAGGGTCGGCACAGCAGTACTGCGCCAATTCCTGGGAATAACTGTTCTGGAGGCAGTGAGAAAATGTTGCAGGAGGTCTCTCTTAACAGCAGAGACGTTCCCCAGTATGATGGAGAGAAGGGCTAGACAAGGTGAGGGTGTAACAGATTTGCCACTCACTTTAGTGTACAACGCGAAAATAGCATCCCAGAAGGGTCTGATACAGCGTACCTCTCTTGGAACCACAGTGCCAACACCGGTCGGATACACCAGGATAGATCCTGTGCAAGAGTTCAGGACAGCGGTACCAGCGGGTCAGTATTTTGTAATTCTTTTACTGCGCACTGCAAGGCAGCGGGAGCTTATGCGTATACAGGAAGGACCTATCCCAATCGGCAGGTGAAAGACAAGTACCAAGGTCAGATTCCCAGGGGCTGGTATAGGAAGGGAGCTCAGATGTAGTAACCTTGAGGAGAATGCCATAGAGAACAGAGAGGAAACGTGGGGTGGTGTCAGCGCAAGGGGGATCTGAGCATGGGAAGTAAGGAGAACTTACAGAGTTAGGCAGTGAGCTGACCATATTCCAACCAAGATAACCGGAGATTGGGGTAGGAAGCGCGCAATTGTGTCAGGGAGGGGAGAGGTGTACTACCTACAACTTGGTGCAAGCGAACGTCATCCCTACCTAGCCAACAAAGGAATTTGTCTGCAGTAGAACCCGGGGGGGGGGAACATGGGATTGTTGAAGAGAGGGCTGAGGGGGGCCCGGGACCCTGGCAATGTGACCGCCCACACACACCGCATCCCAGGTCCTTAGGAAATGGGAGTAAAGCACAGAATTCCTAACAGGAGCGGAAGTGGGACGGGACCCAGGGCAGAGAGGGAAGGTGAGCTGAAAGCAGTTCAGCCTCTGTAGAGACCTACTGCTTATCTGCTCCACGATAAAGCCAATCGAAAAGGCGCAACAGCACAGCCGCACAGTAGTACAATCTAGGGTCTAGTAGGCCGGCGCCTCCATGACATTTACGTCGTGTCAGCATCCGAAACCGCAGTCTGCTCCGTGCCGCTCCCCACATATTTATTTTAAATATATTTTTAATTTTATTATTATTTATACTTAAAAAAATCTTAAAAATCTTGCAATTCCAACTTTTGTCACTAATTGTACAATAGTCTGGGACTTCCTATCTCCTAGACATGGGCTATAGGAACAATGGACTGGAGCAAACCCTACTGACTTGTGAGAGAGTTTTCTAGGCTTGCACTCGTATGCAAAGGTCATTGTGCAGAGAGCTGAGTAGATAAGCTGTGAAATCACCTATTGTGACATTCTGTTCCTTACCTACAAATACATGATAGCTGTGATCATTAGTTTGCTAATAAGTGTGGTAGCTGCTGCAACATAATTTTCCACTGACAATAGGAGTTCTCAGCATTTGGCTTAGTGGTCAAAATCAAAACTGCAGCATTTTTAGGCATTTCTTTTTAGACATAGATGATAACGTGAAAAACAGTTTCAAAAACTCACCAAAATGCTTTAAAAATATGTTTAAAATAAAACTTGATTTAAAAAAAAATAGGTCATTTTCTTGTGACATGTTAGACATATTTTTTTAAAGAATTGTCGCTGTTTTTTTTTTTTCTGTTATTTTCAAGATTTAAAAAAAAATAGTCTGGGGCAGACTCTATTGACTTCTGTGGTATAGTTGACCTGCACAGAGGTAATTGCGCAGAGGGAAGGGTAGATATGTTGTGAAATCACTTATTGTGACTGCTGGATTCTGTATTTTATCTACATATACAAAGTCTTCAGACCCTTTCACTTTTTTCACATTTTGCTGTATTGAGGCCTTGTACTAAAATAAAATAATCAAGCTCTCCCCCCATCAATCTGGACTCAATACTTCAAAATGAGAATGTGAAATCAGAATTGTAGATTTTTTTACAAACTTATTAAGAAGGAAAAACTAAATTTTGTATGGACATAAGTATTCGGACCCTTGAAATTTAGCTCTGGGGGCTTCTCATTTCCCTTGATAATCTTTGAGATGTTCTAAACTTTAATTGGAGTCCACCTATGGTAAATTCAATTGATTGGCCATGATTTGGAAAAACACACTCATGTCTATAAGGTCTCACAGCTAACAAAACATAGAGCAAAAACCAAGTCATAGGAAAGAAAGAACTGCCTGTAGAGCTCAGAAGTGGAAGAGTGAAGAAATCAGGTGATACCTTTTAGAGGCTGAGTATATTTGATGATAAGCTTTCGAGAGTACTAGCTCTCTTCTTCAGACATGGTGTTATACAAGAAACTGAAAATTCACAGACTTTTTATACACAAAAGACATGGACCTTCAAAGGATCTTAGAATCTTTAAAAATAACAAAATGCAATATAAGTAGAGAAGTTATTTACAACAGGTCAGGAAATAAACAATCTGGAAACTTGTGGGGCATGATGGAGGGATCAGTAATTCTTGCTGTTATCTGTTTGCTATCAGGTGGTGATTTGTGACCCTCACAGTTCATACATAGTGTGACATGAAACTGCCATGAATATTAAGTCCAAATTGCAGAGTTTGAAATTTGTGCATTAACTTATATTACTATTCCTTTCTCTCTTTCTGCGTCTTAAAATGTCCCATTAAAACCACAACCCACAAAAATTCAATAGAGTGGTCTTCTCCGGAGAAATGTGCAGCCACTGGGAGATCTGTTCTGCTGTTATTAATGGTGAATCTGTGTGAGTTCATGCGCTGACTGACTCTCTGCCCTGTTTCCGCCACATAGAGGCCTGTGGTGGGACATTGCACACACATTATGAGATACACCACATTGGAAGACCTGCAGGAAAATGTTCCCTTAATTCTGTAGACCTGCTGTTACTGTGGGACAGGTACACTGTCAGCAGTGTGAATGTGTCTGCAGGTCTTGCACCTATTTTTCAGGCAAGATGAGGTGCCATTTTTAGTCGGGGCCTTCAGGGCACTCCGGACAATAATACGCCGCAGCTTTGGTGGCTGCTGAAAGAAAAGGAGCGGGGGGGACTGGAAATATGTCTTTGAGTCTGTTGTCCCTATGTAGCACAGGTTGGAGCTCTTTGGCAATCCTTCGTAGGATCTCCAGCTGTGGGTTGTAGGTGACAACTAGGGGCACTCGGGCTTCATTCTGGGTCTCTTTATATGTGAGCAGACTCTGTTAATGGCTGCCGCTTTGTTTAATTGGTCGTCCGTTACTTTTGGTTTGTATCTCAATTGGACAAATTTCGTCCTCAGATCTAGAAGGTGCTCGTCCAGGTCTGCTTTGTCGGAGCAAATACAATTGTATCGTATAGCCTGGCTGTAAATAATAGGTTGTCTTGTGTGCTTGGGGTGGAATCTGTCGTTTCTCAGGTAGGCCGTTCTGTCTGTGGGTTTGTGGTATTTTGATGTGAGTAGCCGGTGATCTTTAATGTATATTGTGGCATCCAGAAAGTAGATTTCACTTTCTGAATAACTAAGTTTAAGGTTGATGGCAGGGTGAAAGTCATTGAAGTCATTATGGAATTGAAGTAGGGCCTCCTCACTTGCAGTCCAGATGACAAGGATAGCATCGATATAATGAAGGTAAATAATAGGTTTGGTGTTGCATGTTGATGAATATGCTCCTTCTAGTTCTGCCATAAAGAGATTTGTATACTGGGGTGCACATCTGAACCCCATTGAAGTTCCCAGAGTCAGGATTGTATGAAGTCACAGATGTGGAGAAGGATAAGAAAAATCTCTGCTTCACTGAAAGTACCCAAGAGCTCAGTGCCTTCCATAATTTTTAAATGGAAGAAGTTTGGAACAACCAGGTCTCTTCCTAGAGCTGGTCACTCCACCAAACTAAGTAGTATAGTCGGTGGAGAAAAGCCTTCATAAGAGAGGTAATCAAAAATCCTGTGATCACTGGCTGAACTACAAAAATCCTGTGTGTAGACTTACCAATCCTGTGCATGTCAACCATTACTGCAGCCCACCAATCTGGGCCTTATGGCAGAGTGGCCGTAAAGAAGCAGCTCCTCAGTGAAAAATACATGAAATCCCATCTGCAGTTTGCAAAAAAAAAAAAAAAAAAAAACTTTCAAGATTCGTTTTGTTTCGAGTTCGAGTTGCTCGGGTTCCCGAATTGTTTCAGGTTGAACAAGTTCTGAACATGCCACATACTAAATTGGCTTAAAATATAGTGTATAACACTCTCAGGGCTGCTAGGAACATATCTATCTAATTCCTAGTTCTCTAAGGCAAACAAAGCCGAAGTTATATTAAAGTGAAAGTGACATGTATGTCTATAGAAAAACAAATGGTAAGCAGTGGATACAAACTCTGAGTTTGACCATATACTGCACCGTCACTTGCTTTAACACATTTTAATATTCCAAATTCTCCAAAAAATAACCTTTTTTGGGGGAAGGTGGTATTGTGCTTTACAGGGTTGTTGTCATTTGGGAGACAAATTTGTAGCTGTGAGTCTAGTTGAAAAGTAATGAAGAATTGGCTTTTCAAAAAAAGGCCACTAAAAATTATCCCTTTATGGGATCAGAATGCCACACCAACCTTCCATTGGTATTGGAAGAAACAATGGAGGGATTGTTTGTTTTATTTTCTTATTATTACGCCAACAGAGTGGCAGTGGCAAGTGACACTGAGAACTATAGAATTTGAAGACAAATTTGTGCCACACCACTTGAAAAGTGAAGTGGTAAAGAATTAACTTCATAAAAAAGCCAGTGCTGCACCTCCATCCCAGATAAAGCATATAGCTGGCTGACTCAAAAACTGCAGAGGGATACAGCCCAAGGCTACTGGCCTAATGCCACACCAATGGGCTGAGCCTCAAGGAGAGCAGACCAGACAGATGGATCAACACCTCTCTAAAAAAGGACTCTATGCACTTTTATAGAAATAGATATCATCAGGGGTCTGATAAACAAAACACACACCACCAGCTATACATAGGTAGGAAGCAATAACATGGCTGTGTGAACAGGTATAGAGGCCGCATTCATTTCAGTGGCCAACTAATTTTTTTTTAAATCAATATCATGTTAGCAACGTGGCGATTTATAAAATTTCAAGAAAAATTTGGGGCATACTATCAGAGCGTGCCTGGCCTGGCTGCTGAAAAAGCTGGACTACTGTATCTTCCATAACTGATCGTCATGACTGAGATAGAAACTGTTCCTCTTCTTTTCACAGACCAGTTATCCACTTCATTGTGTTTGTGGTTTGCTGCACCCAGTAATCATTCACCATATACTACTGCAAAACTGATGCTCCAGCCTATGCAACGGTGTCACTTAATGTGCACTTCACCTTATAACCATGAAATGATGAAGGGGGTTCTAAGCAATGTCTTGCTCTGGTGAAGTTCAGGAAAGATGATAATGCAGTGTGGAGGAACTGGTAGAGGCCATATCAACATTGTGTTGACAGAGTGACAATTTACAGAATTTAACCGGTTGACGACCACCGGCCGTAAATTTACGGCCTGCGGACGTGGTCTCTGAAGTCCGGCCAATAGTAAATTTACGGCCTGCACTTCAGAGACCCTGTGACCGGGATCGGGAGCGGGTGTTAGCTGTAACTGACAGCTAACACCCTGCTCCATAACCCCCGGTCGGAACTGAGTTCCGAGCGGAGGTTTTAACCCCTTGGATGCCGCGGTCAAACATGACCGCGGCATCCAAGGGGTTCCGCCATGTTACCGCCCCCACCGGCAACCCCCGCGGCGAGATCGGGGGTTGCCGATGTCTATTTTCTGTAGCCCGGGGTCTGGCCAGTGACCCCAGGCTACCTGAAGCACCCACTACCTGGCTGAGCCTGCCGGGATGTGAAGAAGTCAGCTGATGCGTCTACATCGGCTGACATTCTTGTATAGACTGCAATACAAGAGTATGCTCATGTATTGCAGTCTATAATACTGAGCCAGGATCAGAGCATCGCTGGCTCAGGTGTCCTTATAGGACAGGTAAAAAATGTAAAAAAAAAAAAAGTAAAAAAAAAAAATAGTGTGTAAAAAAAAAAAAATTAATAAAAGTTATAAAGCCCCCAAAAATCCCTTTTCCTATATAAAATGAATTATATATAAAAAAAAAAAAAAAAATTTATAAAAACAACACATATTTGGTATCGCCGCGTCTGTAACAACCTGTACAATAAAACTGAAACAATAGTTAACATACACGGTGAACGTCGAAAAAAAAAAAACGGAAAAAAAACGCTGGAAGTAATGATTTTTGACTATCTCGCTTACAAAAAATGCTATAAAAAAGTGATCAAAAACTCATATGTACCTCAAAACAATACCAATAAAAAGCCCATGTCCTCCCGCAAAAAATAAGCTCTAAACCAAGTCTGTCAACCGAAAAATAAAAATGTTACGCATCTCAGAAGATGGTGATGCAAAAACAATTGATTTATGTCCACAAATGGGTTTTTGTTCTGCAGAATTAGTAATGCATAAAAAAAACAATATAAATGAGGCATCGCCATAATTGTACCGACCTGCAGAATAAAGGTAACATGTTACTTATGCTGTATGCCACACGGCAAAAAAATTAAAAGGTAAAAACCAATTCCAGAATTGATATTTTTTTTTACTCCACCCAGAAAGAGTTAATATAATTTATTCAATAAGTTATAGACACCCAAAAAAATTGTGTCATTAAAAAATGCATATTATACCGCAAAAAAATCAGCCCTCATATGGCTACATCATCCGAAAAATAAAGAATACAGCTTGTACAATGTGAAGACAAAAACCCCAAAAATCACCAAATCATTAGAACACAACTGGCTGCGGCAGGAAGGGAATGTATAAGCGGTGCGAGCCTATATCAGGGTACAATCCAGATTTAGAGTTTACGAGGGATAATAAACCAGAAGTGACCCCCAGAGTGACCCCCCCTCAATCATAGGAGCTACTGGGGATATAGTAGGGAATTTCGTGTTCCCCATGTACTCCGCACAGCTTACATATTCACTGTTCACCATCCGCTGTGCATTCACATCTGGGATACTAATGCTTATTACACCCTCTGATAAATTCTTTGAGGGGTGCAGTTTTCAAAATGGGGTCACTGCCTAGGAGATTCCACTTTTCTGGTACATTAGAGGTTCTGCAAACATGACATGGCGTCCAGATACCAAACATCTGAATCTGCACTCCAAAAGCCACATAGCGCTCTTTCCCTTCTGCGCCCTGCTGTGTGCGCAAACTGCAGTTTATACCCACATGTATGACACTGGTGTACCCGGGATAACGTACATAATGTCATATGTGGGTATAAACTGCTGTTTGGGCACAGCCGCGCACAGAAAGGAAGGAGCGCTATTTGGTTTTTGGAGCACAGATTTAGACAGTTTAGCTTTTAGACGCCATGACACTTTTGCAGAGCTCCTGAAATGCCAGTAAAGAGGAAACCCCTGACAGGTGACCCTATTTTGGAAACTGCACCCCTGAAGGAATTTATCCAGGGGTACAGTGAGCATTTTTTTACCTCCAAGTGTTGCTATAATTTATTTTCCAGAAATGAATACGCAGATGATTGTGAAAGGTGAAAATGTCAATTTTTCCAGGAATATTTCATTTCAATGCATAATACGTTGTGCTCGGCTTGTATCAGATATGAACGCTCTAAATGATGTTGTGCCCAGGATACCCACTTAACAGTTTTTAGAGTGTTTGTGCCTGCTGACATAAGCTGGGCACAAAATATTGGGCACTGAAGTGGCGTATCTCTGGAAAAATTGCAATTTTCCCTTTTCATTATCAGCTGCGCATTCATTTATTGAAATTAAATGAATGCAACACTTAAGGGTTAAGAATACTCACTACCCCACTTGATAAATCCCTTCAGGGGTGTAGTTCCCAAAATGGGGTCACAAGTCTGCGGATTCCACTTTACTGGCAATTCAGGGGCTCTGCAAAAGTGGCATGGTGTCCAAAAACCAAACTGTGCTTCTAAAACCAAAATAGCGCTCCTTCCCTTCTGTGCCCGGCTGTGCCCAAGCAGCAGTTTATACCAAGTACGTTATCCTGGGTACACCAGTGTCATACATGTGGGCGTAAACTGCAGTTTGGGTACACAGCAGTGGGCAGATGTGCGCTATGTGGCTTTTGGAGCATAGATTTAGATTGTTGGATTTTGGACACCATGTAAAATTGGCAAAGACCCTAAAATTGCCCCTACAAAATGGGGTCACTTCTTGGGGAATTCCAATTTACTGGCACCTCTGCAAAAACAACATGGCATCCAGAAAGTCCCTCTAGATCTGTACTTCAAAAGCTAAAAAATCCTGGGTACCCCAGTGTCATACATGTGAGCGTAAACTGCAGTTTGGGTACACAGCAGGGGGCAGATGTGCGCTATGTGGCTTTTGGAGCATAGATTTAGATTGTTGGATTTTGGACACCATGGAAAATTGGCAAAGACCCTAAAATTGCCCCTACAAAATGGGGTCACTTCTTGGGGAATTCCAATTTAGTGGCACCTCTGCAAAAACAACATGGCATCCAGAAAGTCCCTCTAGATCTGTACTTCAAAAGCTAAAAAGCGCAGTGCTTCTTCCCTTCTGAGCCCTGCTGTGTGCCCAAGCAGCAGGTTACACCCACATATATAATTTTTTTCCCCCGGGATAGCCCACATAATAGTTTTAGGAGTGCATGTCTCTGATGCCACAAAGTGGGTACAACGTATTGGGCACCAAAATGGCATATTTATTTAAAATTGTCAATTTTCACTTTGTACATTAATTTTTGGGAAGCATTTTTAGGCTCAAAATGATAATACCCCTTGATACATTCCTTGAGGGGTGTAGTTTCTAAAATGGTGTCACTTTTGAGGGGTTTCCATTGTGTTGGTACTTTAGGGACTCTGCAAATGCGACATGGCACCTGAAAACTATTCCAGCAAAATCTGTCCTCCAAAAGCCAAGTAGCGCTCTTTCTATTCTGAGCCCCGCCATGTACCCATACAGCAGTTTATGACCACATATGGGGCATTTCTGTGTTCAGGAGAAATTGTGTAACAAACTGTGGGGTTTTTTCTTCTTTATCCCCTTGCAAAAATTAAAAATATGTCGCTAAATGGACGATTTATTGGAAAAAAAAAAAGTAATTTTTAATATTTACATTCCAATGTTAATAGAATCTGTGAAACAACTGTAGGGTCAAAATGCTCACCATACCCCTTGAGAAATTCCTTCAGGGGTGTAGTTTCCAAAATGGGGTCACTTTTTGGGGGTTTCCATTGTACTGGTATTTTAGGGGCTCTGCAAATGCTACATGGCACCTGAAAACTATTCCAGCAAAATCTGCCCTCCAAAAGCTAAACAGCGCTCTTTCCATTCTGAGCCCCACCATGTACCCAAACAGCAGATTTCAACCACATATAGGGCATTTCTGTATTCAGGAGAAATTGTGTAACAAACTTTGGGGTGCTTTTTCTTCTTTATCCTCTTGTAAAAATGAAAAATTTGGGGCTAAATTGATGGTTTATTGGAAAGAAAGTAATTTTTCATTTTCATGTCGCAATGTTAATAAAATCTGTGAAACGGCTGTAGGGTCAAAATGCTCACTATACCCCTTGATATGTTCTGTGAGGGGTTTAGTTTCCAAAATGGGGTCACTTTTGGGGGTTTCTATTATATTGGTACTCTAGGGGCTCTGCAAATGGGACATGGCACCTGAAAACTATTCCAGCAAAATCTGCCCTTCAAAAGCCAAATAGCGCTCTTTCCATTCCGAGCCCCGCCATGTACCCATGCAGCAAATTACGATCGCATATGGGGTATTGCTGTGTTCAGGAGCAATTGTGTAACAAACTGTGGGTGGCTTTTTCTCCTTTAACCCCTTGTGAAAATGAAAACTTTGGGGATAAAGTGATGTTTTAGTAATTTTTCATTTACACATCCCAATGTTAATAAAATCTGTGAAACGGCTGTGGGGTCAAAATGCTCAGTATACCCCTTGATAAATTCTGTCAGTGGTGTAGTTTCCAAAATGGGGTCACTTTTAGGGGGTTTCCATTGTTTTGGTACTCTAGGGGCTCTGCAAATGAGACATGGCACCTGAAAACTATTCCAGCAAAATCTGCTTTTCAAACGTCCAGTGTCGCTCTTTCTTTTCCGTGCACTGCTGTGCTGTGTGCCCAAAAATCATTTTACACCCACATGTGGGGTATTTCTGTGCTCGGGAGAAATTGCACAATAAACTGTGAGAAGTATTTTCTCCTTTAACCCTTTGCGAATGTGTTAATTTTAGGGATAAATGAATGTATTATTGGATAAAAATGAAATGTCTAAATTTCACCTCCATATTGTTTTAATTCTTGTGAAATGCTTAAAGGGTTAACAAACTTTCCAACTGCTGTTTTGAATTATTTGAGGGGTGCAGTTTTGAAAATGGGGTGATTTATGGGGGTTTCTAATATATAGGCCTTTATAAACCCCTTCAGAACTGAAGTGGTCCCTAAAAAATGAGTTTGGGAAATTTTCTTGTAAATCTGGAAAATCGCTGTTAAACTTGTAAACCTTCTATCATCCAAAATAAATTAAAGGATGATTAAAAGATGATGCCGATATAAAGCAGAGATATGGTAGATAATATTTATTAATGTATTTGGGTGGTATGACTATCTGTCTGAAAAGCAGAGCATTTTACATTTTGAAAATTGCAATTTTTTTCCAAATTTCCCTCAAATTTCCCTAATTTTTTATAAATAAATACAAAAATATTGATCAATGTTTACCACTAACATGAAGTACAACGTGTCATGAAAAAACAGTCTCAAAATCACTTGTGTAAGTTATAGCATCTCAAAGTTATTGCCATATAAAGTGACACATGTCAGTTTTGAAAAATGAGGCCTGGTCCATGAGGAACTTTTAGGCCCGGTCCTTAACCGGTTAAAGAAAACTTTGGACACATTATCAACATGTCTGGCTTTGCTGCCAGCTGAAAAAGCCAGAATATCTTGTGAAATGGAAAGGATTCAAAGAACCTGAAAACAACACTTGGGAGGTAGAAAAGAACCAGGATTAATTTGCTGTTTATACCTGTATGGGAGCACAAGCCACATCAACATTGTGTTGGTGAAGTGCAAAGTTGTAGAATTTCAAGGAAAATTTGTGGCACACCATTAGAGTACCTGCCATTTTAAAAAGTAATAAATTATTCAGTGTAGAATAAATTCACCAAAAAAGATTCCTTTATCGGTGCACATGGGGCACCAGGTAGTGTAGTGAGTGAAAATTTAGTTTCAAGACAAAATTGCGGCACACCATCAGTGTACTTACTGCCTACTTGCTTGCTAGCTGAAAAAGCTGGACTACCTTCCAAAACTGACCATGTGATGAGGTAGAAGTAGTTGCTCTTCTTCCTCTCACAGTTGTCCACTTCTTTGTGTCTGTGGTTTGATGCATGCAATAATCATATACAGCTTCTAAAATTGATGCCTCATCATATGAAACAGTGCCACTCAATGTGCCCTTCACCTTATAGCCATGAAAGGAGGAAGAGGAGTGCAAGAAATGGTTTGCCTTGGTGACATTGGAGGTGGGAAATGGTCCAGTGTGGTGGAAGCGGAGGAGGTGGATGGGTCCTGCGGTGACCAGATGGAAGGTAACGCTGCAGTTGGGATTGCGGGTTGCAAACAGCGCAGACTTGTCACGGTCTCTGGGCACGAGGGCACAGCGCTGGTGCTGTCCCACGTTACCACCACTGGTACCGGTGATGAGGGGGCTGCACAAATGTTGGTGGTGATTGTTCCCCCGGGGCGCTTCCCCTATACTGTGTCGACTGGTGGTGTTTGGGGCGCCCTGATGTTGTCGGTGCAGAGTCAGACACAGAAACGGTTGTAAAGTTGAACTTTTACTTCCATGGGTGTGGAGGCACAAATGCTTAAACAGTTTCTTCAATAGAAAATAACGGGGTACGCCTGGTGACACAGCAAAGTCCTGGGGTGCAGGGTAGACTTGATGAAAGGTGTTCCTAACCCTTATACCTCAGTGTTACAGCCCTGAGGTGCATCTGGGTTCCTATTTGGCTCATAGGAGGATGCCCACCATGATACTAGTACATAATATTCCCCACTCACGTTATGTGGTCCTGATAGCTCAGAGTTTCGGGGTGCAATAGTCAGGGTGGCAGGATATTCCACAGGTCTGGCCTTGGCCCCTGGATCCTGTGATACTTGCTATGGAGCACGTGTTCCAGAATGTTCTCTCCACAGTCTCATGCTGACAAGATAATGATGCTTGACTTCCTTCAGGGCGATGGCTAGGCAGACAGGGGACAGGATCTTCTGAATAGCTGGAGTATGTCAGCTCTCCAACCTTCCTGGGCCTGTCTAGGACTTGAGATTCCTGCACTAAACTCACTGCTTTCTTCACAGGACATCACACTTATCTCCTCACCTCCTCCTCCTAACACTCCACACTTCTCACTCCTCACACGCAGGACCTTCCTGCAGGGGTGTTACCATGGGGACCCAGTGATCAGCTGACTCCTCCCCTTTTCCCAGGCGATGTCCTCCCATTGGACATTTGGTTACTATTCAATCCTATGGGAGGTGTAATGCATGTGTGAGGCTCACTAGGTGGCGCTGTGTTGTGTGAGACTCAGGACCCCCTGCTATGTCACACAGGCTATGAAGCAACAGGAAATAATACAATGCACAGAGATCACCCTCAGCCCAGCCATAGCCAGCTCTGGGATGCCACAGGTCCCACCTGGTGTTGAAACTGTATCTGTCCTGCACCGTTGAGGTGATGCCAGTAGTAGTACTAGAAAGCACCAGGCTTTGCTGCATTTGTAGACTGCGGCTTCTGACATTCAAAACATAGACCCAGTAGGCCTTGACAGCTAAGAATTGTCCCTGCCCATAAATGATGGTGATGTGCACCTTTCTCCACATAGATATTTAAAAGGAGAAGCCCACATGGCGATATCAAGCAGGGACAACTTTCCTAAAGAAACAATGACGGCTAGGTAATGGCGGCTGATGTGTGCTACCATCAGTTGATGAAAAGCAGTGGATTCCACTACGTGGCACAGCAGGGACTGCACCACCTGTAACTTGGCCAGGTGGGAGTTAAAGTTGCAAACCAGCCGCAGATTGCTGTTTACTGGCACACATTCCTTTATGGATGATGATTGACATTGGAGTGGAAGTGAAGCAGCACATGGAGATGATAATGAATGATAATGACGATAAACATGTGCAAGGTGTGGATGTGACCTGCCTACAAAGACCATCATGGGAAGAAGGAATAGAATGCTCTTGTTCACTTGGTGCCACTGGCAATTCTATTTTGCCAAATGAGCTGGTAACGCCATTTCATGTGAGTACGAAAAGACCTAGTTCCTACATGTGTGCCTGCACATCTATGGATATTTATCTGCTTGCAAATCTTGCACCTTGCCATCAATTAGTCATTTGGTAAAGTACAAAAACATTCCTATATGGGAGATGACCACATGCATGTAGTTGATACTGCCAAACTAGTAGCTTGCGTAAGATCTTCCCCATGCAGATCTTTTAGATGTTGGAGCTACACATCAGGTGATATTTTTACTATTGCAGCTACCACCACACTCTGTGATGTTGCCAGGTCTTATCTGTAATAGAATATTCATCAGATTCAGTAATATCATTCCAACTTTTTTGTGACCCATCATGGCTATGGGATTCCTCTATGCCCACACAATTCCTATCAGATTTCCCCATAGTGCCCCTAGCAACACTACCACCAGTAGTACACACCCTGCCACTACTACCTCCATTAACACTCATGTCTTCCACCTCTACCTCTTCTACACGCAGTTCTCATTTCACTTGTCAATAAGAGGAAGAAGAAGAAGTTTTGGACTATGAGGAATATCTCTCTAAGCAGATGCCACATGACTACTAGAGAATGGGATCTGTGTTAGTGAAGAAAACATGATTGACAAAGCAGAAAAACAACATGGTAAATTACATGTTTAGAAGGGACACACAGAACCCTGACTCAACATTTGTGATTCATTGCTTTCAAAAATATCTTTATTCTCAGAAAGTAGGACAACACTGTGGTTACTGACAAGACTGTCAAGACCAGAAGTAGTGTTGCTGTTGCCATTTTCTTATTTTAATACTTGCACAAGTGTTTCCTCCTCTCCCTCCTTTTTCCTGTCCACTGCCCTGCTTTTTTTCCAGTCATTTTACAGCACACTGCTGCTGACACTGTGTCTTTTTTTTTTATTTAATTTTTTTTTATATTTATTTAAAATACAATAGCAAAGCACTGAAAGCACCAAATTATTAAACTAAAACTGCATCAGTCAGCTTATTTTTTTGAATTAATTGGCATTTGTTCAGTTTCGTTAAAAGCCAAACAATTTGAAATATTTAGCTCGTACCTGGTTCATGACGAAACCTTTCGACTATCTTTAGTCAGCAGTAAATTGATTAAAAACCTGAACACAGTACCTTGTATGATAATTCTACAGTTTTCAAATATGCCTCTGTTATTTAGCTTTGGAGCCCCTTTTTCATGTAAATTGTTATTTTATTCATACTTAAATGAGAGAAAAAATGTGCTTTGAGGGCTTACCTTAGCTTGTCTGGTGTTTGGTCTCAGCTCTAGGTTCCTGGGAGAAGCACTTTTCCCCTCATTTACATATAAATGCAACAGTGATTTACATTAAAATGGGACTTCAAAGCTGAATAATAGAATCATATTTAGAAGCTGTGGAAACAACTCTGCAATGTGCTTTGATTAGCTTATACTGTATATAACCAATTTACTGCTGACAAATAGTGCAGGTTATTTTTTTTTCTCACTTCTGGTACATTTTGCCGATCAGTGGCATTTTTTGAAAACAATGCAAGCTCTAGTTTTAATTTGTTTCTCCATAGACTTCTCTATACGATGCCTTAGTTAAACAAGCCATACCAAAATAAATTGTTTGTATAAAATGAATGTAATTTAAAAAAAGAAAGTGTCTGTGGCGTCACATAGATACATATTACTTACAATATTGCAAAACAGCATTGTGTGGATAAGCTAATAATCCCATGAACTCATTTAGTGTAATATAATATAATATAATATAATATAATATTTTAAGTGTATTCTATAAATTTGAAAAAAAATGTTAAAATGAAAGCTATAAAATAAATATATGTATATATTAAATAATATTTATTATTAGCTTGTGCATTTGACCAGCACAGTATAATCAGCTATTTTTTAATACTTTTACACAGTGCAGGTGTTCTAATTCTGAATTCATGCTGTTTTGTGTTTTGTAAAACTGTATGTCTGCTGAAGCATGGCTTTCATTTTTCTGCTTAATTAAACATGAAAATTAGCCCTGAAATACACAGCAATAATAGGGTACAATGACTATTATATATACATTATACAGACACAGATACACATGAAATATGGGAAAAAATTCTGAAAAAAATTAAATGCTGTCAGAAGGCACAATTTCTTGTCATATCATTCCTTTTATAAACACTGAACGTCTGTACTGAACAAATAGATAAAAGTACAGTTAAAAAATCTTTTACTGAGTGACATTAAATATAGATTTTAAAATGCATAATCTGTGAACATGAAAAAATATTCTATTTACAATATTGCACACTCAGAGGCACCCAGTGGAATTTTGATTTGGAGGTAGTCCATAAGCTCTCAGTTTATAATTACCTTTGCATCATGCTTCATCATACTGAAATGAATATACAGAAATGATCACACTCAACTGAACTATAATGGTTAGAGTCCAATAGGTCTTGAAACTAATTCAGCACAATATCATAACATGGTAAAAAAAACCTTGAACAGTTGCAATCCACCCCTCCTTACTAGGTGTTAAACACAAAGACATTAATAGGACAGTTAGTACACACGTGGACAAAATTGTTGGTACCCCTCGTTTAGTGAAACAAAAACCCACAATGATCACAGAAATAACTTGAATCTGACAAAAATAATAATATATAAAAATTCTATGAAAATGAACAAATTGAAAGTCTGACATTTCTTTTCAACCATGCTTCAACAGAATTTTAAAAAAAAGAAAACTCAAGAAACAGACCTGGACAGAAATGATGGTACCCTTAACTTAATATTTTGTTGCACAACCTTTTGAGGCAATCACTGCAATCAAACGATTCCTGTAACTGTCAATGAAACTTCTGCACCTCTCAACAGGTATTTTGGCCCACTCCTCATGAGCAAACTGCTCCAGCTGTCTCGGGTTTGAAGGGTGCCTTTTCCAGACGGCATGTTTCAGCTCTTTCCAAAGATGCTCAACAGGATTTAGGTTAGGGCTCATAGAAAGCCACATCAGAATAGTCCAATATTTTCCTCTTAGCCATTCTTGGGTGTTTTTAGCTGTGCGTTTTGGGTCATTATCTTGTTGCAAGACCCATGACCTGTAACTGAGACCAAGCTTTCTGACACTGGGAAGCACATTTCTCTCTAGAATCCCTTGATAGTCTTGAGATTTCATTGTACCCTACACAAATTCAAGACACCCTGTGCCAGATGCAGCAAAGCAGCCCCAGAATATAACAGAGCCTCCTCCATGTTTCACAGTAGGGACAGTGTTCTTTTCAAGATATGCTTCATTTTTCCATCTGTGAACATAGAGCTGATGTGACTTGCCAAAACTTTTGATTTTTGTCTCATCTGTCGATAGGACATTCTCCCAGAAGCTTTGTGGCTTGCCAACATGTAGATTGGCAAATTCCAGTCTGGCTTTTTTTGATTTGTTTTCAACAATGGTGTCCTCCTTGGTCGTCTCCCAAGAAGTCCACTTTGGCTCAAACAACAACGGATGGTGCGATCTGACACTTATGTTCCTTGAGCTTGAAGTTCACCTTTAATCTCTTTAGAAGTTTTTTTGGGCTCTTTTGTTACCATTGATATTATCCTTCTCTTTGATTTGTCATCAATTTTCCTCCTGGGGCCACGTCCAGGGAGGTTGGCTATAGTCCCATGGATCTTAAATTTCTGAATAACATGTGCAACTGTAGTTACAGGAACATCAAGCCGCTTGGAGATGGTCTTATAATCTTTACCTTTAACATGCTTGTCTATAATTTTCTTTCTAAGCTCCTGAGACAACTATTTTCTTCGCTTCCTCTGGTCCATGTTGAGTGTGGTACTCACCATGACACCAAACAGCACAGTGAGTATCTGTAGCCCTATATACAGGCCCACTGACTGATTACAAGATTGTAGACACATGTGATGCTAATTAGTGGACACACCTTGATTTAACATGTCTCTTTGCTCACATTATTTTCAGGGATACCAACAATTTCGTCCACGTGTGTATATCCCTTGTTTTTTTAAGAAAAGAAAGATAGGTAAGGGAGAACACATCTGTAGCAAAAAGATAAAAGTATCAGTTTGATTAATTGATATTAAGGCATCTTGGGTTTTAGAATTGAAATGTAAAATATATATCAAGCCACCTTCATGTTTCTTTGTTCACTACTTAGAAATTTACACACAATAATGGTTTGTTCTTTATTACACAAAATTTTCCAGAGCTATTTTCAGTTTTTTTTTTCTCTTCCCAAAATGGACAACCCTCAAACACTAATTGCCAGAACCTTTAATAACCTTGATCCATCACTAGGCAGAACAAACCAAGTGTGGCTCTCCTGAACATAGTGAACCGGTGAGAAAACAAAAAACTTGAACATACTTGTTAAAATATGCCCTAGGACAAATAAAGTAATCTTGAAAGACTGTGACTAATATAGTATAATGCATTGTAATGACTTTATTTCCAACAGATATATATATATATATATATATATATATATATATATATATATAGTACTGGAATATTGTAAATGTTTAATTATGCTTATAATAAATAGATGCTTCCATATAATCCTTACACCAGTAAGATGCTCTGATTTAGCATCAATAATATCTCCTCACCATAGCTAAACTCTTACTACTACAACATTGAAAAACAAACACTATTCCGCCTATCGAATGACTTAACTCCACTATTAATACTACCTACTTGAATGAAAAGGTTATTGCACTAGGGAATTACTCCCTTCCTTTTCTGCAACTTGGGAGGTGTGGTTTAGCTCCAGGTATGCACTACCATGACTCCTACTTTTGAACCTGAACTTCTAGCGTCTACCTCATTGATGTAGAGCAGGGGTCGGCAACCCCCCCCCCCCCCCCCAGTAGCACGTGGGGCTTATTTCCCTGGCACGGACAGCCCGAGTCCTCACCCATCAGTTTCAATCGGACCAAACATGGCCAAAACAAAACTGCTATTATTATACAGTGGGGTCTCTTCAGACCCCAGAGTATAATAAGTGGAGGCTCAGGGGAGGTGATAAAACATAAAAAAAATGTTACTCACCTTCCCTGCGCTCCGCGGCGGCTCTGTGCTCTGCAGGCGCTTCTGCCTGAAGTAAGAGACCACTGACAGGGCTTCAAGGGTCATGTCTGGCATCATTACACATAATGATGCAAAGTGACCCCAGAGACCGAATCAGCGGTCGCAGACTACAGGTAGAAGTGCCGAAGAGAACAGATCCACTGCAGAGCGCAGGGAAGGTGAGTGACATTATTTTTAATGTTTGTCACCTCTCTTGGCCCTCCACTTATTATACTCTGGGGTCTAAAGAAACCCCACAGTATAATAATAGCTAGTGAGTGGCGATAATTGGAATATTATAAAACTTAGAATATAATACCATGTGCAGGGGCCACTATGGGACATATACTGTGTGCAGGGGCCACTATGAGTCATAATACCGTGTGCAGGGGCCACTATGGGACATAATACCGTGTGCAAGGGCCGCTATGAGACTTAATACCATATGCAGGAGCCGCTATGGGATATAATACCGTGTGCAGAGGCCGCTATGGGATATAATACCATGTGCAGAGGCCTTTATGGGATATAATACTGTGTGCAGAGGCCGCTATGAAACATAATACTGTGTGCAGAGGCCTCTATGGGACATAATACTGTGTGCAGAGGCCGCTATGAAACATAATACTGTGTGCAGAGGCCGCTATGGGACATAATACCGTGTGCAGGGGCCACTATGGGACATAATACGGTGTGCAGGGGTCACTATGGGACATAATGCTGTGTGCAGGGGCCGCTATGGGACATAATACCATATGCAGGAGCCGCTATGGGACATAATACCGTGTGCAGGGGCCACTATGGGACATTATTCTGTATAACGGTGTGTTTTCTGAATTAAGGATGTGTTTTTGCACAGAAAACTCATGCATTTTTTCGTGCAAAAATGCACCATGTGAACGCACTAGTAAAAGTTCCAGTGGCCTAAGAATATAGCTGCATCCAGATACATAGTGTGTTTTCACCATAAGGCTGCTGCCATACGGTGCTCCTGAAAAAATACATTTACTATTAATTGCGGGATGCACGTGTACTTTCATTGCTTCTAATCGTAAAGTACAGGAGCATCCCAGGAAATAGCAGTAAACGCATGCGTCCTAAAGCATGAACTTCAGAAGGCCCCAGATATGTTCTGGCTTAAGCAGGGGGACACGTCTGGCATTGCAGGATCTGAGTCCCTAGCGGCGTAGTGTGTTAATGACGGTAGCCTTTGTTACGTTAGTCCCAGCTTTCTGCAAGTCATTCACTAGGTCCCCCCGTGTGGTTCTGGGATTTTTGCTCACCATTCTTGTGATCATTTGGACCCCACAGGGTGAGATCTTGCGTGGAGTCCCTGATCAGTGGTCTTGTATGTCTTTCATTTTCTAATTATTGCTCCCACAGTTGATTTCTTCACACCATGCTGCTTGCCTATTGCAGATTCAGTCTTCCCAGCCTGGTGCAGGTCTACAATTTTGTTAGTGGTGTCCTTCCACAGCTCTTTGGTCTTGACCATAGTGGAGTTTGGAGTGTGACTGTTTGAGGTTGTGGACAGGTGTCTTTTATACTGAAAACAATTTCAAACAGGAGCCATTACTACAGGTAATGAGTGGAGGACAGAGGAGCCTCTTAAAGAAGAAGTTACAGGTCTGTGAGAGCCAGCAATTTTGCTTGTTTGTAGGTGACCAAATACTTATTTTCCACCATAATTTGCAAATAAATTCTTTCAAAATAAGACAATGTGATTTTCTAGATATGTTTTCTCATTTTGTCT
This sequence comes from Leptodactylus fallax, assembly GCA_947044405.1. NCBI lineage: Eukaryota > Metazoa > Chordata > Amphibia > Anura > Leptodactylidae > Leptodactylus > Leptodactylus fallax. Next base: position 1,391,434 of record CAMRHE010000111.1, on the reverse strand, counting down.
CTCATAGTTGAGGTCTACCTATGATGACAATTACAGGCCTCTCTCATCTTTTTAAGTGGGAGAACTTGCACAATTGGTGGCTGACTAAATACTTTTTTTCCCCACTGTATCTGTTCTTACTTTGTAATAAATATAATAAAAATGATTGAAACAAAAAAAGATCAATGATATTTCTATTGAAACATTTCAAATAGATAAAATATTAATAACTTTATAATATACATTAATGCTTCATTATTCACAAATTCAATAGTTGAACTGATATAAAGATATGTCAGCTTTTCTTATATTATTTTCCCTTTTAAAGTTTGTGAGTTCTTTATGAAGAGAAAAGCAAGAAAAAATGACCTTTTACTATGTATAGAATTGGTAATATGAAACATAACATAAGATACATTGCAGATTTAAATCCCATGGGTGTTGGCAAAAAAAACAAATCTGGAAGTGAACAGGAATATACAGGTTGAACACATTTAACGATAAGTCACAGAATGTGACATCCAAAAGTCAAATGAAAATGGCATCTAGGAGGATAAGGCAGCTCAAAGAACCCATCAGCAGTCTATCTCTATGACAGTTCAAGTGATAACTGCAAAACTGCCAACACAACAAGTGCTGGAAAGTCTGCCAAGGAGCTATAACTATACAGAAATAAATATCTTAGACATCATGACATTTGTGATTGTTGTTTACAGATAAGGATGATGAATGGAACTACGAGCTAGTTTATCAGCATGCAACCTTCTAGTTTATATTAAATCACAATCATTTCCTTTTAATAAAAATGAAATAACTTCATTCTTTGTAATTATGAAATGTACTTCTTAAATCAATTCTGGAAGTTACTGGGCTACATAGTAATGATATGTGCGTTCACTTAGTATTAAAGATTTATGCAACATATTTTAACTGTAATTCTTTGAATAATATGTAGCAAAGGTGTGGATTCCAAACGTACATCAACCTGAGATAAACCAGCATTGCACAATCAACCATATGTAAATGTTCTTAATTTTGATCAGTCCAAAAAAAAAAAATGACTCACTTAACCCATTCCTGCAGCAGCCATTTTTTGTGTTTTGTTTTTCACTCATCACCTTCCAAAAGCAATAACTTTTTTATTTTACTGTACACAGAGCTGTATCAGGGCTTCATTTTTGTGGGAAAAATTGTACTTTATAATGGTATCATTTCATATTCTGTAAAATAAATTCAGAATGGGGTAGAATTAGAAAAAAAAAAACTATTTGCACAAATTACGTACGAGCTTAGTTTTTACGTTGTTTGTTGTGGCAGCCAAAATGACATGTTACCTTTATTCTGTGGGTCAGCATCAATGTCAAATCTAGGCTAAGCCCCACGTTTTGCTATGTTTGTCTCTGCATTGTTTCTTCCCTTATTATCAAGAACAAAAAATCCCTTCACATAGGTAAATGGTAATTACAGATGAGCGAATCGAAGCTGATGAAGTGGAATTTGAACCAAATTTCAGAAAATCTTTGATTCGCATAGAATCCAGATTTCCTCACACTTCGATGTATCGAATCACATTTTTTCTTAAAATGGCTGCTGCACATGTTAGGACAAGGGGCAAGGAACTCTGGGAACACGGGATCACCCACAATGCCATGTGTGCAGCTAATCATCAGCCAGCCCTGTGATGTCACAGCCCTATAAATACCCTCCACCATTTTAGGTTTAGTCATTTCACATTGTACTTACTGCAGGGAGAGACGTCAGCAGGCGCTAGGAAAAGTCGTAAAAAACACTTCAAAACCGATCGTTTGCTCAATCGCAGTTAGGGAAAGAGCATTAGAAATGTAGGGAAAGGATAGGGAGGAATTTATACAAGTGTATTGAAGCAGAACAGGGTTCATTTGGGGTATTTGCTGCCTGGGTAATAGTCTGCCATTATCCTGCTACTCATTGCAGGTTTGCAATAGATTATACCAGTGTGTTCAAGGGAGAAAATTACATGCCTTTTTGCCATGAAGTAGTGGCAAAAAAAAAAGAATTCTTATCCATTAATCTCCGCAGTAATCTGTTATAATGCCTTCTCAAGGCGTTTATTAGTGGGAAAAATAATAAGGGGCTTATTTGCCGTTATCTTGAAGGTAGAAATTAACAGGCCTTTTTGCCATGTATTATTTTACTTTTCATTTACTTATTTGATGTAACAGTATGTCAGACAGAGAAGCGACAGGTCCTTCACAGGGGAGGTGCACAGGCCTAAATGTTTTTGGTGCAGGCACAGGTCACAGCAAAGTAAGGGGGCATGGCAGCAGTGGTCACTTGCAGAGACTTGAGCTCCCAGTGTCAGCTAACAGTCAAGTCTTGACACAACCCTTAGTTGGCATGTCCCGGGAGCCGGCCCTGTGTCCTCAACCTGCCTCTGTCTTTTTCTGTTCCTTCAGCCAGAGAAGTACTCTATGCTGTGGGCTCAGATCCACTATACAGTGAGGAGGAGCTACTAGAGGACAGTCAGCAGCTACTGCCCAGCCAAAATCTGAAGGAGACATCCGCCGATTCCTCCGGTAGGCGGGAAAGTAGTGATGAGGAGAGTGGCATGAGAGCTGGTTTTGCGAGCGGTCAGGCTCCTGGCTCAGAGACCGTTGAGGAGGATATCAGTGACGTGCAGACAGTACTCCATGATGATGTAGCCAATCACAATTGGGAGCCAGGTGACGAAGGAGCTACATCATCATCGGGAGAAGAGGGTGACAGCTTGCGCATGAGGCAGCGGCAGAGCCAGCAAGTTGGTAGCGTGACCCGGGAGTCAGCAGGGTGGCAGCAGTGGGAGGTTGGGAGCCAAATGTGCCCGGGGTAGACCACCTGCTTCGCAGGAGCCTAACTACCTGGAAAGCAGTGGTGCAGGGATTCACAGAGGCAGTGGTGATAGCAGTCAGTTAGTGCGGAGTGTTGGGGTTGGGGTCAGTTAGTGTGACAGTGTGGCAGTTTTTTGTTAAGCTGCCAGGGGAGTTGAACATGGCCATATGTGGAATCTGTGGGGAGAAGGTGAAGCGTGGCCAGGGTGCCAATGTTGGCACCACAGCCCTGCATCAACATATGCAGCGTCACCATAAAGTGGCCTGGGAGAACCGTGGCTCCAATGTGGTGGTCCAGCCTGCTGCAGCAACCGCTGCATCACCCAGTGGCACGCACCCCATTTCAGGCAGTCAAGGCTCTACCACCTCAGCTGAAGAAAGCTGTGTATCCTTCCCATCATCTGCTGGTCCTGATGCTCCTGCTACTCATCCTCGTCCTAGTCAGTCATTGCATCAGCAATCGATCATCGAAGTGATTTCAAAGAGACAACAGTATGCGTGCACTCATCCAACTGTGCAGAAGCTGAAAGTGCTCTTGTCCACATTGCTGGTGCTGCAGTCCCTCCCTTTCCAAGTGGTGGACTCTGCACCTTTCAGAGAACTGATGGCTTGTGCCGAGCTGAGGTGGAGAGTCCCAAGCCGTCATTTCTTTGCCAAAAAGGCAGTGTCAGCCCTGCAAAAATATGTAAAACAGAAGGTGGGCCAGAGTATGCCAAAGTGCACGGCAGCACCGAAGTGTGGAGCTGTAACTACGGTCAAGGACAATATATGTCCTTTACGGCCCACTGGGTGAATGTGGTTCCTGCCCAGACACACCAGAAACTTGGCCAGGTGATGCCGCTTCCGCCTCCACGTTCTCACACCGTTGGTCCTGGAATAATGTCCGACTCATCCTCCACTGTGTCCTCAGCCTCCAGTTCAGGGACAATTTACAGTGCTCCTTCAGCATACCACATGTGCAGGGAACGGCGGTGTCACACTGTCTACACCTCGTTTGCCTGGGTGAACGGAGTCACACAGAGGAGGAACTGCTCCGTGTCCTTCATCAAGAAATCAAATCCTAGCTTTCTGCGTGATAACTCAAAATTGGAACCATAGTGACCAACAACAGTGAGAACATGGTGTCGGTGCTGCGTCAAGGAGGGCTGAGCTATGCGCCCTGCATGGTGCACGTGTTCAATATGGTTGTCAAGCGTTTCCTTAAGTCTTACACCCATCTGCAAGACATCCTAAAAATGGCCAGGAAACTTTGCATGCAATTCAACCACTCGTACACCGCCAATCACACCCTCCTTGAGCTGCTGCGGCAGAACGGCAACATAGGCTGATATGCGGTTTCCACCTGTTGAAATTCCATCCTCTGTGTGTTGGACCGACTGTATCAACAGAGAAAGGCCAAAACCATTTCATGAGTGAGACCTGCCGTTTGCTCGTGCCCTTTGAGGAGGCCACTTTATTTGTCATCGCCAGGACTACAGGATGAACAAAATCATTCCACTGATTCATATCCTGGAAAAGATGCTGGTAAATCTGGTTGGTCATGGGACTGGAGACGTGGCGCCTATATGTCACGGCCACATGAGCCCTGTGGGGGCTGAACTGGAGGAGGAGGAGGAGAGGAGGACATTGGAGCACAAGCAATGTGTAGCGAAATGGGTGTTTTTTCTACACAGGTGACAGGAGAGGAGGAGCAGGAGCAACCGGAAGAGCAAGAGAGAAATGAGGAAGACGAGGCAGATGACCCAGACACACCGTGGCAGTATGCAGTGGAGATGGATGCAGGGAGTCCCTCTGAGTCACTTGTGCAAATGGCCCGATGCATGCTCACTTGCTTGCATAGTGACAACCGAATTGTCACCATTCAGCAGAGGGATGACTACTGGCCGGGTCACTCTATGGCCTCCTAATGCTGCTGCCACCTCCATATTATGTTACCTTGCCACTCTGTGGCCTCCTAATGCTGCTGCCAACTCCACATTATGTCGCCTTGCCACTCTATGGCCTACTCATGCTGCTGCCACCGGGTCACTCTATGGCCTCCTCATGCTACCGCCAACTCCACATTATGTTACCTTGCCACTCTGTGGCCTACTCATGCTGCTGCCAACTCCATATTATGTCACCTTGCCACTCTGTGGTCTCCTCATACTGCTGCCAACTCCACATTATGTTGCCTTGCCAGTCTGTGGCCTACTCATGCTGCTGCCAACTCCGCATTATGTCGCCGTGCCACTCCGTGGCCTACTCATGCTTCTGCCACTGGGTCAGTCTATGGCCTCCTCATGCTGCTGCCAATTCCACATTATGTCACCTTGCCACTCTGTGGCAGCAGACTCCTTATGTGTGTTACTGCAAGGCTCTCTGCAGCCAGGAAATAGATGTTTTTTTTAACAATAATCGACGCAAATTAATTCAAATCGAATTGTTTTGGAAACTTCGGAGAATCGGTTAATTCGAATTTTTTCAAAATTCGCTCATCTCTAATGGTAATATAACAAACCTCATTATTTTCCACCTAAATTATTAAATATAAAACATAACTTTTATTGAGTCTCTAGGTAAGAAAAGAGAGAGTGATTTTAAAAACACTAGCATCTAAGCTGTAAACTGTGTGGAGATTTTATGGCTACTCACTCATCTGCCTTACAATAATAAAGAGAAACTAGTCTGCTGTACTATCAATCTGTAATTAGCTCTGCTAAATTGCACATCTAAAAAGCAGCAAAGATTAGAGCCCCCCTGACATGTTTCACCATATCAGTGGTGTCTTCAGGGGTATGGGGCCAAGCAATGAACCATGTGTGATTCTCAAGAATATATAACTTCTCCTCCACCGCCCAACGGGGCGTGTATTTATGCAATTACCAATCAGCAAGCTACTAAACTGAATTATTGTGGAATGGACCAAATGGGAAGTTCCTTGTGATGCTATATCAGCCTTCCTTCTAAGGAGTGTATTGGTTAGCGGAATTACGTCACACGTCACACGCCACACGCATGCCATAGTCAGTACCCTTATACAATGGGTACGGAAAGTATTCAGACTCCTTTAAATTTTTCACTTTTTGTTTCATTGCAGCCATTTGCTAAAAGCAAAAAAGTTCATTTTTTTTCTCATTAATGTTCACTCAGCACCCCAGCTTGACAGAAAAAACAGAAATGTAGATATTTTTGCAAATTTATTAAAAAAGAAAAACTGAAATATCACATGGTCATAAGTATTCAGACCCTTTGCTCAGTATTGAGTGGAAGCACCCTTTTGAGCTAGTACGGTCATGAGTCTTCTTGGGAATGATGCAACAAGTTTTTCACATCTGGATTTGGGGATCCTCTGCCATTCTTCCTTGCAGATCCTCTCCAGTTCCGTCAGGTTGGATGGTGAACGGTAGTGGACAGCCATTTTCAGGCCTCTCCAGAGATGCTCATTTGGGTTGAGGTCAGGGCTCTGGCTGGGCCAGTCAAGAATGGTCAGAGTTGTTCCAAAGCCACTCCTTTGTTATTTTAGCTGTGTGCTTAGGGTCATTGTCTTGTTGGAAGGTGAACCTTCGGCCCAGTCTGAGGTCCAGAGCACTCTGGAAGAGCTTTTCTTCCAGGATATCTCTGTACTTGGCTGCATTCATCTTTCCTTCAATTGCAACTAGTCGTCCTGTCCCTGCAGCTGAAAAACACCCCCATAGCATGATGCTGCCACTACCATGTTTCACTGTTGGGCTTGTATTGGGCAGGTGATGAGAAGTGCCTGGTTTTCTCCACACATACCGCTTAGAAATAATGCCAAAAAGTTCAATCTTCGTCTCATCAGACCAGAGAAACTTATTTCTCATAGTCTGGGAGTCCTTCATGTATTTTTTTGGCAAACTCTATGTGGGCTTTCATATGTCTTGCACTGAGGCGAGTCTTCCTTCGGGCCACTCTGCCATAAAGCCCCGACTGGTAGAGGGCTGCAGTAATAGATGATTTTGTGGAACTTTCTCCCATCTCCCTACTGCATCTCTGGAGCTCAGCCACAGTGATCTTTGGGTTCTTCTTTACCTCTCTCACCAAGGCTCTTCTCCCACAATTGCTCAGTTTGGCTGGACGGCCAGGTCTAGGAAGAGCTCTGGTCGTCCCAAACTTCTTCCATTTAAGGATAATGGAGGCCACTGTGCTCTTAGGAACCTTGAGTGCTGCAGAAATTCTTTTGTAACCTTGGCTAGGTCTGTGCCTTGCCACAATTCTGTCTCTGAGCTCCTTGGGCAGTTCCTTTGACCTCATGATTTTCATTTGCTCTGACATGCACTGTGAGCTGTGAGGTCTTATATAGACAGGTGTGTGCCTTTCCTAATCAAGTCCAATCAGTTTAATTAAACACAGCTGGACTCCAATGAAGCAGTAGAACCATCTCAAGGAGGATCAGAAGGAAATGGATAGCATGTGAGTTAAATATGAGTGTCACAGCAAAGGGTCTGAATACTTATGACCATGTGATATTTCAATTTTTCTTTTTTAATAAATTTGCAAAAATATCTACATTTCTGTTTTTTTTCTGTCAAGATGGGGTGCTGAGTGTACATTAATGAGAAATAAAATGAACTTTTTTGCTTTTAGCAAATGACTGCAATGAAACAAAGAGTGAAAAATTTAAAGGGGTCTGAATACTTTTTGTACCCACTGTACAGGGATAAGAATATAGGTATTACGCATAAGCCAAGTGCCCATGCATGCACAGATTCAGCCACTGAAAAGAATTAGACTAAGTCTTCTTATGAGCATTAATGCGTAGGCGCGACCATTTAAATGCTTCCATGCAACCTAACCACAAGTTCCTATGCTTGGAGAACAATTGGATACATTTAGAAACTTCAGATAAGAGGGGCAAAAAAATTGAATTCATATAACTTAGTAGAGGGATATATCAGTTTGATACCCAAGTATTTGATCTTGGTGTGCTGCCAATCAAGTGGAAGTTTTGTTTTAAGATAATTCAAAGGGGCGGGGGTAAATGGAGAGGGAGAATCTGGGACTTGGATGCATTTACTTTTTAGAAACAGTAAATTCACTGCTAAATTCACTGGCAACTAGAAAAAAGGAAACCAAGGAAGTCTCGGGGGAGGTGTTAATCAAAATGATGTTGTCTGCAAATAAAGTAAGGTTATGGTCATAGTTGCTTATGCGAATTCCCTTAATATAAGGGTTAACTGTAATACTTTCAGCAAAATGTTTGAATGAGAGATTGAAGAATATTAGGAAGAGGGGCAAACCTGCCTAGTACCTTTAGTAATATCAAATTCTTGTGATAGAGTACCATTAACAAAGACTTCAGCAGCTGGGTGGGAATACAGAGCCCTGATAGCCAAGTAAATATGTCCATAAACAACAAATTTCTGAAGAGCCGAGAAGGCATTTCAGCAGTTCACTCTTCCAAATGCTTTTTTGGCGTCTACTGTAAGGAAAGTAGAACGGATTTTTAGGTATTCGCAATGTTTTATTAGGGAGATTAAGCGCCTCGAATTGTCAGGAGCTTGCCTTCCATAAGACCTGTTTGATCAGTTTTAACTAAAGTAGCAATTATCTTCATCGGTAAAAGTTTGGAGTATATTTTCGCATAGGTATTTAGAATGGAGATTGGCCTATAGAGTTCAGGTCTATTGGGACTCTTGGATTTAGGTATGGTGACTATCAGGCCTGTGAGCATTTCCTTGGGAAATTGTTCAGCCGAAGTCACTGCTGTAAATACTGAAGTAAAATAAGGAGCTAGGATAGGGGAAAAATAGGCATTGGGCAGACCATCTGGGCCAGGCATCTTAAATAGAGCAATAGTTTTAATAGTAGCAATGACTTCTTCAGGGGTGATGGGGGAGTTTCGCGCATCCAATTAGTCATGGGACAGACATGGAAGGTGAATTTTGTCTAGAAATCCTTTGATTAGGTTATCAGTGGGCTGGTTAGTTAAGGGATCATCACAGAGATTATATACATTTATATAATAGTCCCTGAAGGCATTAGCAATACCTCTAGGAGATAAAATATTCTGTTTGCTGGTATGGTGTATCAGGGAAGCTATTCTCATCTTCTGAGCTCTCGGCTTTAATCCCCTAGCAAGAAAACTACCTGCTTTATTATCTTGAGCATACAATTTACATTTCATTTTGTGAAAGGAGGCTTCATATTTTTGAAAGAGCAGGTTACATAGGCGCATTCTCTCATTGTCTAACTCAACTTTAAGTGAGAAGGGGATTGCTGTTTTACTTTAGTAGTCTAATTTTATTTGAGGATTCAGCAATCTGGGCCTCTCTAATTTTATTCATCTTACTACCCAGGCAAATGAGAGTACCCCTAACATATGCCTTGTGGGCATTCTATAATGTAAAAGTACACACCTCTGGAGTGTTGTTTTACACACCTCTGCAGTGTTGTTGATCCTAAAAAAGTCTCGTAGTTCAGTCTCTATCTCCTTACGGCACTGATTATGAGCCAGGATATGTTTGCCCCCATGCAAAGTCGTTAGTGGTAGGGAAGCACTCTGAGAGTATTACAGTAACGGGAGCATGGTCATACCAACTAATAATCCCAACAGAATTATCTTTCACTCTATCTAATAATGACTTATCTATGATGAAGGTGTCTATACGAGAGTATGCGCCATGCCTTGCAGAATAAAGGAGTAATTCCTTTCAGAGGCATTTTTGCAGCCTCCAGATGTCATAGAGGGAGTTTTTCCAAATAAATGAGTTTAAAATAAAGGCCCTACAGGGAGTTGGAGCAGTGGTGTCAATTTGGGGATTATTAATAGCATTGAAATTGCTGCATAGTCGATACTTTTTTAAGGAGTTTCTTAAGGAAAGGACATTGTTTCATGTTTACGGCATACACATTTACAACCGTATATTCAATATTGTTAATAGTGCATACTACAATAACAAATCTGCTAAGAAGGTCAATGAATGTATCACTTATAGTTAGGCCAGAGTAGACTTAAAAGCAATCAATACACCCCAAACTTTCCTTAAAAGAGGACTGCAGTACTACAGGGAAATCAGTGTGTGAGAGTTTAGGAGTATTTTTATTACATACATGAGTCTCCTAAATTAGCAATATATTGGCCTTAAGGGCCCTAGACTCTCTCAATAACTGAGAACATTTAAAGGGCCTATTCAAACCCTTCACATTCAGTGATATTATTTTGATCCCCATAGAACATAGAAAGGGATATGCTGTTTCCCCCCATCACCGGGATCCCCCAACTCCATTTGTGGGCACCAAAGATTGTATTCCTGGTATCACAGTGGAATATTACAAAGATATATCCATTGAGACTCTTGCAAAAAAACAACATAACTTGCAAAAACAGTTGGAAAACACAACAATAGAATGAACATGGAAAACATTGGCAGAGGTACCTTGATTAGCACCTTAAGTAGGGGTTCTTAAATGTGGAAACGGGAACTCAGAGGATAGGATCACAAGTCATCATCACTTATGATAGAAAGATGGAAACGGGAAAAGTTCAGGTAGCAGCAACGGTATGCCACTCTTGTTCCAAGCGTTCTGGGGAAGGTTTGGGCACAGAGATTGTGCAGAGATACTGCAGAAATTTCCCAGGACCTGAACAAGTCCATTCCTTCTTTCTCTGTTTTAACGGTGGTGATGGTGCCATTTCTAGTAATTATGATCTTCATAGGGGAACCCCACCTGTAAGGGATGTTATATTGTTGAAATAACTGAGTGAGGGGGTTCAGCTCCCATTTTGCTTGCAGGGTCGCTGCAGATAGATTGGTGAATAACTTTACTGTTGTAAATGAAGCATGGAGAGGGCTTGAAATAAAAGCTGTTCTTTAACTTGAAAAAAAGGTAATCTGAGCCAACACATCTCTAGATACACTGTCAGGTAGGTTATTTGATTTGGGGACTCTGTGAGCTCTGTCAATACTCAACTCGTAGACAGCCAGATCTGGAAAAAGCACCTTAGTCAAAGGTGGATATATTTCTTGAGCTGAGGGCTAGGGACGGACTCAATGATCTACCTAAAATTTATGTTATTGTGTCTATCTCTGTCTTCAGGGTCAATAAGTTTGGCCTGCAGGTAACAGATGTTGTCATTAGTATCATTAAAGGCATCAACTAAGCCATTATGTACAGGAGTAAACCCCACCATTTTAGATTCAACATGGTAAACTCTATCCTACAGCTCCTGCACTGTGATCTGGAGGAGAATTATCAGTTGGGAGAAATCCTTATGTAAGGAATTCTGCAAGGTATTAGGCATGTTTCTCAGGGTATTTTCCAAAATGGTCTTACCTAAGGTTTGAAATTCAGAAAAAATGTCTGGTGGCTCTTTTTGCCGTCCCAAAAGCACAGATGTCTCACTCACCCCATCCATGCTCCTAGGTTCTTGTCACCTCTGCCGTTGTTTAACCGGGCTCCTGGATGAAGAGTCAGGGTCATCTTGAGAGGAAGAAGACTGCAAGGTAGAGGTCGCGTCACACAGGCTTCTAGATGGAGAAGAGGGAGCGTCAGGGATGTGGTGAGTGGAGGGGCCAGTGCCATCTTGGCCATAGCTGATGAGAGCCACACGGTTCACCTAGAAGGGATCTCAAAGTGCGGAGACATCTTAATTGTTTTCTGGGACACTGGGGTAGAAAAAGCAGACCCCATTGTATGATGTAGGCTGAGTGTCGGGGAACCAGGTAAGTCTGTGACGTTGGCCGGCCAGTTGCTCTTGTCCTGCTCTGTTGCAAAAATGTAGTGTATGGGCTTGTGAATAACTTCTTTACCCAGTCATTTACTGCCCATGGCTAAAAGGCAGATGCCAGGCATTGATAGCAGTCGGTATGTCAGTTGCTGGCAGGATCAAAACGCTATGAAAGTTGTGATGAGGACAGAGCTCTCACTTCATGCAGCCATGAGCTTCAGTGACCAAGCCACGCCCACCTCCCCATTTCTTGGGGTTTTTATAACAGAGACCTTTCAAAGCACCTTTGAACTTCAGAACTGAACTGGTCTCTTGAAAAATGGGATTTGGAAATGTGCTTGAAAATTTGTAAAATTGCTGTTTGAGTTGTAAACTTTATAATATCTGAAAAAAATTAAAGGGAGATTAACGTTTGATGCCAACATAAAGTAAATATATGGTAAATTATATTTATTAAGTAATTTAGGTAATGTAACTATCTATATGAAAGGCATGTAATTTCAATGTCTGAAAACTGCATTTTTTAAAATTTTCATCAAATTTGCTATTTTTTCATAATTAAACACAAAACATATCAACCAAAATTTACCACTAACATGAAATACAATGTGTCACGAATAAATATTCTCAGAATCACTTAGATAAATTAAAGTGTTCTAAAGTTATTATTATAAAATAACACGTTAGATATGAAAAATGAGGCCATGTTGTTAAGGTAGTTTTAGGCTGCATCCTTAAGGGGTTAACATTTAACAAGGATGCATACATATTGTATATTTTATAATTTTAATATATTCAGCAGCACTATTTTTCTTTTTAACAGCTGGAAAAATAATTTAAAATGCAGTTAGCATAATTATTATTAGCATACTTATAGACATAGGGATTTAGGGTTAGGTACATTGCTAGACTGTTACCAATTGCTTGCTATAGGTCAGGTCACTAAATAATGCAAGATTGCTTGGCAATGGCTCCAGCAGGGATGTCAAGTTTTGTTGCTTATGTTTGCTGTGGCTAAATGAACACTTTGGCCTTTGCTGGATGCTGCCTCCTTCCTTTTTTGGATTTTATGATGGGGGATTGTGGAGACTGTCTGATGGGGCTTTTGCATCTCTATCTGCATTTATGTATATTGTACTGCTTCCCATATTGATTTATATATACTGTAAGAGTAAATGCAAGGCTGCTGGTTCTAATTTTGAAAGCTGGCTGGACAGCTTTGCAATGGATTGACCAAGTGAGTATTGCATTCCACAGTTCCCCTAATACTATTATTATTATTATTATTATTATTATTATTATTATTAATAACGACAACAACATCAACAATTATTATTATTATTATTATCTCTTAGATGTCCCATAAATGCAGAACTAACAGCCACGAAACAACCCAGTCAGTGTGGTGAGAGGGGCCCCTGGACCTAATTTCAACTGTGACCTCTGTGACTCCAATAGCTACAACATTGTGCATAATGAAATTCTATATATTTTTGACATGGCTAGAGAAAGCGCTTAGTGCACGAAACGATCGTCGCCTGACGCTATTTGCGTGCCTCTCTCCCTATGCTTGCTGTTTTTATGCATTGTTTGGAATAAAGTGGACTTTTTACAGATCCTTGTGAGTGCCACCTTCTTTCCTCTTTTTGCATTGTTATAATGATTTGTCTTAAATGGGTATGCACCACCTATTGGGATCTTTTTCGACACCTCCATTTTGTTGTTACTGAATAACTGAAGGATAAATTAGGGAGTTACATTCCTGCTTCTTTTTTGGACTATTGTTATATATTTTAAAATAAAAATTTATTAGGATTTTTTCATACAGTATAGACAACTGTTGAGGTTGTGTAGACAATGCACAAAAAAACATGTAGAACCAAGAAGGGAGGAAAAGGGGCATAAAGGGGAAAAAAGAGAGTGAGAAGGAAACAAAGCAAAAAAGCAAGCAAAAAAGCGTTACTAATAAATTCCATGGAGGAGAGAAGACCATGATTCTATGAGACTAGTTTAAGAGAAAGGCAATTCCAAGGTGTGAGACAAAAACTAGTGTATCAATGTCATTAAGTGGAGACTCTTTAATAGATTTCCCAAGCCCTCCAGATGTTAACAAATCTGTCGTGAAGCACAAGAGGTCTTGCAATAAAATCCTCCATTCTATAGAGAAGGAAGACCTTAGAGACACATTAATAAGTAGAAAAAGTCATAGCTTTTCCAGTGATGAAGAGAACATTTTCAGAGCCTGGAGGAGATAGTTAAGTAGTGTCATTGGCAGCATCAAAAGGAGGTGGAGCTCCAGTGTATGCAGGAAGAAAATCCCAATGATCTTTGTTATAAGGGAAAGGACCTGCTTCTAGAAGATGGGTATCGGCAGGCAGCCCCTCCTTATGTGACATTGTCTCTTTCTCCAGTCCAAACATGTCTCAAATAGGACCCTTTACCACCTTGAAATAATTTTGAAGAAGGAATCCTGAGCCCTATATGCTTGACAGCAGGAAAGAAGTGTGTTTCAGTTGTGCTGGTGAGCAAGAAACTGTATAGTGTGGAGATAGCATGAAGAGGAGGGAATGATGGCAAACATAGATCAAAATCAGAGAGATCTTTATGTAGCTTGGATTTTATGCAGAGATAAAAATGTTTAAAGGGACATTCCACTGTTTTTTTTATTTTTTTTGGACTCATTATATTGTCTGGAAGACCAGAACCTGAACAGTATTAGTTGTTTTTTTTTTTTCTTTATCCTGCTTTCACCTTCTTTCGCTCCACTGTCATTTATTAATTTTAGTTTTTTACTTCCCGCCTTCCAAAAGCTATAACTTTTTTATTTTTCTGTTCACAGAGCTGTATGAGGGCTTAATTTTTGTGTGACGATTTGTACTTCATAGTGGTATCATCTATAATTCCATACAATGTACTTGGAAGCTGGAAAAAAACTCAGAATGGGTTGAATTAGAAAAACTGCATTTGCTGGACTTTCTTAAGGGCTTTGTTTTTACAGTGTTCATTTTGCAGACAAAATGATATGTCACCTGTATTCTATGGGTCGATGATACCAAATTTATGTAGTTTCTTGGAGTCGCTATATTTTGACACCCTTAACTTTTTCTTATTTCTGTGTATGGGGTGTCTTTTTTGAAGGACCAGATGTTCTTTATATTTATACTTATTTGGAGAATGTCTATTGCTTTAATAATATTTTATCCATATTTTTATGAAAGACAAAACAGCAATAAAATGGTGGTTAGGCTCTTTTGATTTTTTTTTCCTGCTATGTCGTTTACTGTCAGGGAAAAATATTTTTAGCCATGAAAAAAATATATACAGTTGTGCTAAAAAGTTTACATGGCCTGGAAGATTTTTGTTTTTTTGGCCTTTTTTCAGAGAATATGAATGATAACACAAAAACTTTTTCTCCACTCATGGTTAGTGGTTGGTTGAAGCCATTTATTGTCAAACTTCTGTGTTTTCTCTTTTTAAATCATAATGACAACCAAAAACATCAAAATGACCCTGTTCAAAAGTTCACATACCCCAGTTCTTATTACCGTGTATTGCCTCCTCCAACATCAATGACAGCTTGAAGTCTTTTGTGGTAGTTGTGGATGAGGTTCTTTATTTTCTCAGATGGTAAACCTGCTCATTCTTCTTGGCAAAAAGTCTCCAGTTCCTGTAAATTCCTGGGCTGTCTTGCATGTACTGCGCGCTTGAGATCTCCCCAGAGTGGCTCAATGATATTGAGGTCAGGAGACTGAGATGGCCACTCCAGAACCTTCACTTTCTTCTGCTGAAGCCAATGACAGGTCGACTTGGCCTTGTATTTTGGATCGTTGTCATGTTGGAACGTCCAAGTATGTCCCATGCGCAGCTTCCTGTCTGATGAGTGCAAATTTGCCTCCAGTATTTGCTGATAATGTGCTGCATTCATCTTTCCTTCAACTTTGACCAAGTTTCCTGTGCCTTTGAAGCTCAGACATTCCCACATCATCAGTGATCCACCTCCATGCTTTACAGTAGGAATGGTGTTCCTTTCATCATAGGCCTTGTTGACACTTCTCCAAATGTAACATTTATGGTTGTGGCCAAAAAGTTCGATTTTTGTCTCATCACTCCAAATTACCTTGTTCCAGAAGTTTTGAGGCTTGTCTCTGTGCTGTTTGGCATATTGAAGGCGAGATTCTTTGTGGGATTTGCGCAGTAATGGCTTTCTTCTGGCAACTCGACCATGCAGCCCATTTTTTGTCAAGTGCCTCCTTATTGTGCATCTTGAAACAGCCACACCGATATTTTTCCTCTATTTCAAATAGAAGAACCTATGCGGTGGAATCCAGCAATCCAAAAATGAAAAAGCTCCAGTGTAAATAAAATTATAAAACGTAACTTTTATTTACTCCATACAAAAAGGTATCATGATATCAAATCATGCAGTGACAGGTAATTCCATAAGAAAGCTGCCTACGTGTTTCAGGACTCAAAGGGTCCCTTACTCATAGCATACAAGTTAAAAGATTCACTCTGTTTAAAAACCTGTGTGTTGTTTAAACACACCCATTCACTAATCACCATAAGTATATACACATGTTAGTTCTAAAGTGTTAATATTATCTTATATGTAGGTATAAATGGGTTATTGTATCGACACGTAAATCTTCAAACCATACTACCTACTATCAAAAGAATTTAATTGACAGCATGTGTAATAAAATCCTAATCTGTAATGTCTACATTGTGATTTGATTAAACAACTGCTGAAGATAAAACAGAAAAAAAAATACAGCCATAATTATAATGCTATCAAGCAAATTTTATTTAGAAATTTGCCCATATTATACCAAGATATCGATTTATCAAAAATTCTCAAGGAAGGCTGCAATGTAGTAGCCAGAAGGGGGAGATCCCTTGGCTCAATTGTATCACTTAGTTTATTTGTAGACATTGTGAAACAAAAATAAAAGGTTTTTATAGATGTGGATCTGTTAGATGCCAAGTTTGCCAATATGCCAAAAAATCCATTTCTCTTTCTTATAGCGAAGGCAATAAAACATATAGGATTGAGAGTTATATTAACTGTCAGTCCAAATATGTAACCTATCAAATCGTATGCACAGATTGCAACTTGCAATACATAGGGTGTACAATATGTCAATTAAAAATCAGAATTTCGGAGCATGTCTCCTACTGCATTAAAAATAATCCTACCAAATCTTCTGGAGCTTCCAGACATTTTTTCATGAACATGGAGGTAAGCTAACCTCCTTTAAATTTAGAGCAATCGAATTAGTAACCAAACCCCCCCGAGGAGGAGATTGGCGTAGGAAACTACTAAAGAGAGAAGCATTTTGGATATTCACACTAACAACTAGGTTTCCTATGGGACTTAATTTGAGATCTGATTTATCTTATTTCTATTAATAATAACACAATTCAGTTATGGTCATCCTATTTAGTTTATGTAACTATTGCATGATTGTTATTCTGATAAAATCATAACATATGTTATTTTGTATTATTGGTATACATCTCAAAAATGATGCGTGGACTATTTCCCCCTTTTGCACATTACTAAGATTTAAATCTGCCGGTGGTATTGTTTTGAAGTATGATTGACCAATGACAGTATTTACCTGATCACGTGACCATGATATGGACTAGAAGCGGGAGTAGCAATTCATAAGATAGAGAAAATCACGACCATGTGACTTAGTCACATGATCGGAGTAATGATTCATAATGATGTCCTCCAAACGCTTCTTTTCTATAGGTGGTTTTATATTCAATGGAAGAAGAACCAACGGCAGTATAATATAGTTTTGGTAATTTTTCATTGGAGCATGTGACCAGGGCACATGCCGGGAGCAATAAATTACTGCGGGACCTTTGTATATGGTTCCATTCATACAACTTGTCCCTCATTTACCGCTGTTCATTTTTGAAGATTGAAGAACCAATAAGGGTGCAAACTTAGATTATGGGATTTCACATGTGATCGGAAAGCCCGCATACTTTGAAATGTAGATATGTTAAGAGTAAGCTAGTGTTGCGATCATAGGATTGTGTCATGTGACCAGTTTGATTATTTAGGCGGGTCATTTGAAAAGCCTGCATATTTTGAAATGTAGATATGTTAAGACTAACCTGATGTTGCGATCATAGGATTGTGTCATGTGACCAGTTTAATTATTTAGGCAGGCCATTTGAAATGCAACATTTATATACTGTATATGTTTTATGGAATGACAACAGACATTTATGCAATTTTCACAATGAAAGAGTTTTTAGTAATAAGTTCACTTTATGCTAATTTTTAATTTAACATTATAGATACTAACCAATAATGTGTTTCGTCAATTTGGTGAAAAGAAAGAGAACTTTGTTTTTTTCTTCCCTTCCCTTTCCTTTCCTTTTTTTTTTTTTTCTGTTTTATCTTCAGTAGTTGTTTAATCAAATCACAATGTAGACATTATAGATTAGGATTTTATTACACATGCTGTCATTTAAATTCTTTTGATAGTAGGTAGTATGGTTTGAAGATTTATGTGTCGATATAAGAACCCATATATACCTACATATAAGATAATATTAACACTTTAGAACTAACATGTGTATATACTTATGGTGATTAGTGAATGGGTGTGTTTAAACAACACACAGGTTTTTAAACAGAGTGAATCTTTTAACTTGTATGCCATGAGTAAGGGACCCTTTGAGTCCTGAAAAGCGTAGGCGGCTTTCTTATGGAATTACCTGTCACCGCATGATTTGATATCATGATATCCTTTTTGTATGGAGTAAATAAAAGTTACGTTTTATAATTTTATTTACACTGGAACTTTTTCATTTTTGGATTGCTGGATTCCAACGCATTGGTTCTTATATTTGATTACAAGTCTCGAACCGAGGAGACAGGTCTCCGTGCAACAGGAAACAAGATCCAGAAAAGATCAGGATGCATGCAGTACATATGTGAGTTGGGCTGTGTTTATATCTTTATTTTTTGGGAGTTCTGTATTTCAGCTGATGTTATGTGTGGGTTTTTCTTTGCATCCCGAACAATTTTCCGGGCAGTTGTGGATTAAATTTTGGTTGGTCTACCTGACCGTGGTTTGGTTTTTACAGAGCCCCTGAGTTTCCATTTGTTAATCACAGTCTGAACACTGCTGACTGGCATTATCAATTCCTTGAATTTTTTTTTTTTTTTATCCCTTTCCTGTTTTAAACAGTTCAACTACCTTTTCCTATAGATCCATCGACAATTCTTTTGCTTTCCCCATGACTCACAATCCAGAAACGTCAGTGGCTGGAGGAAAGATGCAACAGTCTGTCTGGATCCCAGAAACAAAAGGCAAAAAAGCTCATGTGACTTATGCCAATTGCCCCATTACAGAAAAAAAAAAATCCTACCCAATTTCAAATATAGAAGTTGGTCCAAATACCCAGATCAACATTATATCCCAAAAATTCTAGTTCTCATAACTTGTGATATTTTCACTTTCAAGAACATCATCCAGTCCTCTCTTTAATATATACAAGTTATCAGCCATTATTGCATTCTTTGGCAGTAAGTTCCATAGTCCCACTGCTCTTACTGTAAAGAAGCCATGGCTATAACTGTGATGAAACACTTTTTTTTCCCTCGAGACATAAATGATGCCCCCTTGTCTTGGTTACAGGCCTAGGTGTAAAGAGATCATTGGCAAGATCTCTGTACAGTCCATTCATATATTTGTACATCATATGCAGGTCACCCCAAAGCTGTCATTTTTCCAAACAGGATAACCAATTGTCTTAAACACTTTGGTCATCTTCCTCTGCACCTGCTCTAGTTCAGCTATGACTTACTAATATATACAGGGGCCCCAAATTGTGCACAGTATTCCATATGTGGTCTGACCAGTGATTTGTATAGAGGTTAAATTAAGTCCTTACAGTGAGCATCTATAACTCTCTTGATGCATCCCAGGATATTATTTGCCTTAGCAGCATCTGTCCCCAAGTCTTTCTCAGCAATAGTTTTAACCAGTGTTATATTATTTATTACATAATCATAAAACTTGTTTGCAGGGCCCAGGTGCATAATGTTACATTTAACCACATTAAAATTAAATTGCCATTTCCCTGCCCAAACTTCCAAATTCCCCAAATCCCTTTGTAATATTACACTGTTTTCCTTCGTGTTGACTACTTTACAGAGCTTAGTTTCATCTGCAAATATTGAGATTGTGCTCTATAAAACCTTTACCAGGTCACTAAAGGGGTTTCCCATGAACATAACCATATATAAATATGCAGACGTTTAAATGTTAAATATTTGTACAAATATAAGTAAAAAAAATTTAGCAGCGTTTTAAAGATTTTCTTTAATGATCTTAGCAGTGACAGTGATTTGTCTTGCCAATGAACATGAACTAAGGAACTTTCTAAGGTCTGGGACTTGTCAGAAACCCAACAATTTCTTATTGTGCCCGGGTTATCTTCTCATGCAAGTAATATCCCTGCCTGATAACATGGTTTGCAGCGTATGCCATATGTGAACTTGCAAATGTGTCTGGATTACTTACACAGCTATCTGTGGTGGTCCTCATTCAAGTTAAATTCAGCAGCGATCGCTGTACAACCAGGATCCCTGATCATAACTGGGGCGCAAAACATCCTGGTTCTCGAAATCAGTGGTGGTCCAAGTGGTGGGAAACCCACTATCTTTTGGATAGGCAGTAACATGTTACAACTGGAATACCTTTTTAACCCCTAGACGTCGCTAATCTGGCTATTTACGTCACTCTATCTGATACTAAACAGCTGTCATTTACAACTACTCCTGTAGGAGTGATGAGAGATGCTTCCCCATCCTGAGGTTATTGTCCTGGAGTTGTTGTTTGATAAGGGAAGCTTTTAAGTTCTTTATCATTACTTTGATCACCAAAATGTAACTCTTTATGGTGATCACAGTGAAGTGATCACATTGAACTGATTCACATTGTGCTAACAGAAGTTGCTCCCCCTGCCAGCTCCTCCCTCCACCTTCTTTCCCCCTGGTCTCCTCTGTCAGCAGGGAGCCTAGCTAGTAATAACAAAAGCAATTTGCAGTCCTATACTATACTAAACTACTGGTTAATTTACACATGGACTAGGGGTTCATAAAATAAGCCATGCTGAATATAAAACCATATGATATCTATTTTTTTTGTTAAAAAAACTATATAAATGTGTAACCCCTGTAATCAGAAAAATAAATTTTAATATGTTTATATGCAATAGTACATGTAAAAAAAATTGCTTTAGGTAAAAGAAGCAAAATATATATTAATTTCACATTTTATACTATTTTTCTACTTCTAGCTAAAAATATTAAATTTATTTTAAAAAAAAGGTTACTTATTTCAAGCCTTATGTGTCCTGAAAACGCATGGTAAAAATAGTTGAGATATGTTGACATCTATAGGAGGTTCACTCTGAAGTTTTTTCAGTATTTCTGTATACTATACTGGTCACTCTAAACTGATCAGTAGATAAGCATTTCTTGAACATCCTGTACCATAAATAATCATGTTATAAGCTGACCACTCTGCCACTCACCCTTCTCAAAGGTACTATAAAAGCTATATGCCTATTGTTTTAGTTAGTTTCGGATGGAAGCATGAGAAAGAAAAATGTTCAGCACCTCTGGAAGTCATCGAGCAATGAGTGTATATCAGTGCATGATATATAATGGGGTTCTGCATCCAGTGAACTATTGCATCATTTGTAACCACAGCTAAGTATTATTTCTTTTCATTTATTAATTACTTATTATTTTATTATATTCTGGTCTGATTATAGTCATTCTTTGACCATCTTTGAGTTAGCCTCTTTTAAAAAACCCATTTGCCTACAATAAGCAAAGCCATTAAAAAGATATTGCTGTGTAAAGCAATGCGTACCAAAAGTGCTAATTTTGGCTTGAGCATTGGAGCATCAATGACCCCTGGTCCTGAAAAAGTTAAAATTAAGTGAGTTTAGCTTCAGATAATTTAGATGGGAAACATTTCAGTGTTTTCACTTGTATTTTGACTTTTTGTTTTTTACTAATATTTTTTATTTGCTTTATTTGTGCAATAATCCCCAATAGTGCTTTGCGTGCTTTATGATCAGCAATGTGGTTCAGTTTACATCTTTTTTTTTTTCATTCTTAGTTTATTGACAAAAGCAAAAGGAGTACAAGAACATAAGACAATGCAAAGTACAATTAGGAAATGAAATGCAACGTCTTCATATAAGAATAGTAATGCTCAAAATGAAAAAAAAGTTAAAGTTTTTGAATTTGGACAGGTTTCTAAGTGCATTAAGCGATGTCAGGGCTTTGTCGACACAGAAGTCAACTAGAGAAAGATGTAGGGGGGACGAGAAGTCATCCAAACAGAATGCACATCAGGCAGTAGACATGGAATCAAGCCTTCAGGTAAGCATATCAAAGACAAGGGGGCCAAGGTGGGTTGGAGTCTGAGCCACACTCTAAAGACTCGTCCGAGCAGAACATCTCTGAGACTAGATGAGGTGGGGTCTTGCCTGGCAACCAGAGATTCTTCATAGGCAGTCCTGGCAAGCTGTTGCAGAAGAGTGTTTGCGGAGTTGATAGTTCTAGCCATGTTTGAATTTGTACTGCTTCGTAGTATTGTCTTACATCTGGTAAATTGATGCCACCTCCGGTCTTCGGCAATATTAAAACAGAGTAGGCCATTTGAGGTTTATCCTATCTCCATAGAAACTTCATAAATAAAGAGCGAATGGACTTGAAGAAAGATGTTGGGAGAGGAATTGGAAGCATGTGTAGCACATAAAGAATCTTGGGCAATATATACAGTGGGGAAAAAAGTATTTAGTCAGCCACCAATTGTGCAAGTTCTCCCACTTAAAAAGATAAGAGAGGCCTGTAATTGACATCATAGGTAGACCTCAACTATAAGAGACAAAATGAGAAAACATATCTAGAAAATCACATTGTCTGATTTTTTTAAGAATTTATTTGTAAATTATGGTGGAAAATAAGTATTTGGTCACCTACAAACAAGCAAGATTTCTGGCTCTCACAGACCTGTAACTTCTTTAAGAGGCTCCTCTGTCCTCCACTCATTACCTGTAGTAATGGCACCTGTTTGAAATTATCATCAATATAAAAGACACCTGTCCACAACCTCAAACAGTCACACTCCAAACTCCACTATGGTGAAAACCAAAGAGCTGTGGAAGGACACCAGAAACAAAATTGTAGACCTGCACCAGGCTGGGAAGACTGCATCTGCAATAGGCAAGCAGCTT
This sequence comes from Leptodactylus fallax, assembly GCA_947044405.1. NCBI lineage: Eukaryota > Metazoa > Chordata > Amphibia > Anura > Leptodactylidae > Leptodactylus > Leptodactylus fallax. Next base: position 1,368,649 of record CAMRHE010000111.1, on the reverse strand, counting down.
GGTGTGCAGAAATCAACTGTGGGAGCAATAATTAGAAAATGGAAGACATACAAGACCACTGATAATTTCCCTCGATCAGGGGCTTCCCCCGTGGGGTCAAAATGATCACAAGAACGGTGAGCAAAAATCCCAGAACCACACGGGGGCACCTAGTGAATGACCTGCAGAAATCTGGGATTAATGTAATAAAGGCTACTGTCAGTAACATACTACACCGCCAAGGACTCAGATCCTGCAGTGCCAGACGTGTCCCCCTGCTTAAGCCAGTATATATCCGGGCCCGTCTGAAGTTTGTTAGAGAGCATTTGGATGTTCCAGAAGAGTATTGAGAGAATGTCTTATGGTCAGATGAAACCAAAGTAGAACTATTTGGTAGAAACACAACTCGTCGTGTTTGGAGGAGAGTGAATGCTGAGTTGCATCCAAAGAACACCATACCTACTGTGAAGCATGGGGGTGGAAACATCATGCTTTGGGGCTGTTTCTCTGCAAAGGGACTAGGACAACTGATCCGTGTACATGAAAGAATGAATGGGGCCATGTATCATGGGATTTTGAGTGCAAAACTTCTTCCATCAGCAAGGGCATTGAAGATGAAACGTGGCTGGGTCTTTCAGCATGACAATGATCCCAAGCACATTGCCAGGGCAACGAAGGAGTGGCTTCGTAAGAAGCATTTCAAGGTCCTGAAGTGACCTAGCCAGTCTCCAGATCTCAACCCCATAGAAAACCTTTGGAGGGAGTTGAAAGCCTGTGTTGCCCAGCGATAGCCCCAAAACATCACTGCTCTAGAGGAAATCTGCATGCAGGAATGGGCCAACATACCAGCAACAGTGTGTGCCAACCTTGTGAAGACTTACAGAAAACATTTGACCTCTGTCATTGCCAACAAAGGATATATAACAAAGTATTGAGATGATCTTTTGTTATTGACCAAATACTTATTTTCCACCATAATTTGCAAATACATTGTTTAAAAATCAGACAATGTGATTTTCTAGATATGTTTTCTCATTTTGTCTCTCATAGTTGAGGTCTGCCTATGATGTCAATTACAGGCCTCTCTCATCTTTTTAAGTGGGAGAACTTGCACAATTGGTGGCTGACTAAATACTTTTTTATTCCCCACTGTAAGTGTGTAGAAGATTTTGTCTCTCAAACCAAGAGATGAAAGGTATGTCATAAATCTGCACTAGTTTCCCAATGTCAGACAGCAGAGATGAGTAGTTGAGAGAGTAGATATCATCGAGGGAGCTCAGGAGTTTAATGCCAAGTTAGTTAATATGTGAGGAGGACCAGGGAAAAGGCAGGGATTGTTGTAGGCTTCTAGCTTTAGTAGGTGAGAGAGACATTAAGGATCTCCGATTTACTGATATTCACTTTATAATGGGATGGTACACCATATTCACTGATGATATCTAGGATTTTCAGGGGGCTTTTCTCAGGGTTAGTAATCAAAAAAAGCATATCTGCAAAGGCTGAAGAACAAATGGTTGAGGAGCCAAAGGTGAAGCCATGGACGTCCAAGCTTTCTCTTAAAGCCTGGAGAAACGGTTCTAGTGTTAAGATGAAGAGGGAAGGTAACTAGGGACATACCTAGTTTGTGCTGTTGGAAATGCTGAAGGGTAGAGAAAGTGTCCCATTAATTTTCAAGCGGGCATACAACTGAGCATACAATGAGAGAACTGTTTCTGTGAAGGGTTGTGGGAATCCAAATTGTTGTAACGTGGCAGGCATGAATGCCCAATTCACCCTATTAAAGCCCTTCTCAGCATCTAAGCCGAAAAGGACTAGGGGAGTTTTAGTGGTTTTGGCATAGCGGATGGTGTATAGAAGTCAGATGGAGTTATGCTTCTCTTCTCTGGATCTCACAAAAATGGACTGCTCTTTGTTGATGAGATTGGGTAAGAGAGGTTGAAGGCTTAGGGCCAGCAGTTTCACTCAGAACTTTAGGTCCAGATTAAGGAGTGAAATTGGCCTATAACTGCTGCATAGCATAGGGTCCATTCCTTCTTTAGCTATTAAAGTGACATGAGCCTCCAGTGATTGTGCGGGGAGACTGTGGCTAGAGCGAACTGCATTAAAAGTCCGGGTCAATCTGAGAAGTAGGGAAGGGAGTAACATCTTGTAGTAGCTAATTGGGAAGCCATCTGGTCCAGGGCTCTTATTTGGAAGGAAGCTGTATATGAACTGTTTTAATTCTTCATCAGTAGGGAGCAATAAGCTGTTCGTCAAATTGAGGATGTGACAGAGAGATGAGGAAGGGTTCCCTATGCTCTTTCCTGACATCTTTTGTGATGGTGTCAGCCAAGGATCATAAATTGTATAAGAAACAGTAGGAGTGAAAAGCTTCAGCTATTTTGGAGTGAGAAGTATGGGTCGTTCCCAGGATTTGACTGAGGAGATATAAGTCCTTGCCCTTCCTTTTTTCATTAATGTAGACATCAGCTTTCTTCCTTTATCACCATGTGTATATATACGTTGCTGATAATGCAGAAAGTGTTTTGTGCCTCTAGCATGGAGAATGTCACGCAGTCAAGTTCAAAGCTTGTTAAGCTGAGTTTGGTGAGAGTCAATTTCAGCTTGTTTTTGTTCCTTCAAATGAGCTCCTTGCACAATTAACATTAACTAATTTTTTAGTGACCACTTCAGTTCTGAAGGGGATTGTAAAGGCCAATATATTAGAAACTTCCATAAATCATCCCATTTTCAAAACTGCATCCCTAAAATAATCCAAAACAGCATTTGGGGAGTTTGTTAAACCTTTAAGCATTCCACGGTAATTAAAACAATATGGAGGTGAAATCTGACATTTCTTATGAGGCCTCCATGCTCCAAAGAGTGCTGGACTGGTGTCATCACGCTCCATACAAACAATGGGTTTCCCTGGAAAACGTATTCGTAGACGCCCCCCTGGACTCGCTCCCCTGGTTAGACTCGCTACGCCCCGGGGCCCTGAGACACCACCCTACCATAGGACCCACTCTCCGGGTATGTAGATCGCTCTTCTGCAGGGAGCGGATCTCCCCCTCCCCTTCACCTTTACTTCCCATCCTAGGAAACCCTGCCTGTATGACGGGTTTATCTCAAGGACCTTTCCGGCAGTGGCGAGAGGCGGGCACACTGAGGGCCCTACACTTTCGCTCTGAAGGCGACTGGGTGTCTCACCGGGAACTACTCACCACACCGGACCTCCCGGCGCTTGGCCCATGGCGGGTCTTTCAACTCACTCACTTTCTTTCTTCATTACCTAACTCCCCGGGGTATGACAGGCAGCCCACGAGGTTTGAGGAGACCTGCATGGGAAGGGGCCTGCTAAGACACTCACTTTCTGATTTCTATTTGCTCCTGGTGTCCCCTCCTCCGGGCCACAGGCCCTCCTACTTAACCAGATGGGAGGCCGACCTGGTCATGACCTTCTCTGACCAACAGTGCTCCAGAATTTTTGAGTTTACCCACAAAAGTTCGATGGCTAGCAGTTATCAGGAGGCGGGATATAAAATCCTGACTAGATGGTACCAGAGGAGGAGGGGACGCTTTTACATATCTTCTGGGAATGCTCTAATATTGAGAGACTTTTGGGAGGGAGTACACAGGGCGCTAGGTCAGATATTCCAAACTTCCATTCCTAACACGCCAGCCTTCTTTCTGCTACACCTCTCAGATTACCCCCTGTGTACCTATCGCAAATCGTCCCTACGACATATGGTCAATGCCGCTAGGGTGTGTATCCCAGCGCTATGGAAATCGTCTAATCCCCCTTCTCTCCTGCACTGGATTCGCAAAGTGGAGGACATCCAGTACATGGAGGATCTCACAGCATCCCTTCGTGATAAGAGGGAATCCTTTATGGCGGCCTGGACGCCGTGGATTCTCTTTCAGGGATCCCAGGCCTATAGAGACCTGACGGGTAGACCTTGATTTAAGGTTTACGCAGCCGACATGGAGGGGTCGCGGTACTTGCCTGTCTGTCATTTGTGTGTTAACTTGATGTTCCCACATTTGTTCTCTCCCTGTCTTTCTTTCTCTCCCTTCTTCTCCCCTTCCTCTCCCATTTCCTTCCCCCCTTTTTGTTCCTTTTTTCCCCCCTGACAACTGTTATGATCAGCAGCAGCTGATGTTCTAATATATCTATTTCATGATACCATGTTACTATGTATTGACGCTGATGTATGCCTTGATCCTTGAGGCCAAGCGCTTGTTTGGCTCACGCCATCTTTGTTTGTTGTTATTTCTGTATAATATCTAAAATAAAGAATTTGTAAAAAAAAAAAAAAAAAGAAATCTGACATTTCATTTTTTTCAATAATGCATTCATTTAGTCCTAAAATTAACACTTTAACAAACGGTTAAAGGAGAAAAAGCCTCTTACAGTTTGTTATGCAAGCACAGAAATACCTCACATGTGGGTGTAAACTGATGTTTGGGTGAACGACAGTGCACAGAAGGGAAGGAGTGACACTGGATTTGAAAAGCAGATTTTGCTGGAATAGTTTTCAGGTGCCATGTCTCATTTTCAGGTGGCCGTAGAGTACAATACAATGGAAACCCCTCAAAGTGACCCTATTTTGGAAACTACACCCCTCACTGAATTTATCAAGAGGTATAGTGAGCATTTTCACCCCATAGCTGTTTCACAGATTTTATTAACTTTGGGATGTGCAAATGAAAATTTACTAAAACGTCACTTTATCTCCAAAGTTTTCATTTTCAGAAGCGGTTAAAGGAGAAAAAGCACCCCTCAGTTTGTTAAACAATATCTCCTGAATGCGGTAATACCCCATATGTGGTTGTAATCTGCTATATGGGTACATGGGGGGGCTTGGAATGGAAAGAGCGCTATTTGGCTTTTGGAGGACAGATTTTGCTGGAATAGTTTTTAGGTGCCATGTCACTTTTAAAAAAGCCCCTAGAGTACCAATACAATTGAAACCCCAAAAAGTGACCCCATTTTGGAAACTACCCCCCTCTCAGAACATATCAAAGGGTATAGTGAACATTTTGACCCTACAGCTGTTTCACAGATTTTATTAACATTGGGACGTGAAAATGAAAAATTCCTTTGCTTCCAATAAACCGTCAATTTAGCTCCAAATTTTTCATTTTCACAAGAGATTAAAGGAGTAAAAGCTCCCCAAAGATTGTTTCAAAATTTTTCCTGAACACAGGAATACCCCCCCATGTGGTTCTAAACTGCTGTATGTGTACATGGCGGGGCACAGAATGGAAAGAGTGCTATTTGGCTTTTGGAGGGCAGATTTTGCTGGAATAGTTTTCAGGTGCCATGACATATTTGCAGAGCCCCTAAAGTACAATGGAAATCCTCAAAAAGTGACCTCATTTGGAAACTATACCCCTCAAGGAATTTATCTAGGGGTATGGTGAGCATTTTAACCTCACAGCTATTTCACAGATTTTATTAGCATAGTGACATAAAAAATGAAAAATATTTTTTTTCCAATAAACCGTCCATTTAACACAAATTTTTCATTTTTACAAATGGTTAAAGAAGAAAAAGCACACCACAGTTTGTTACACAATTTCTCCTGAACACGGGATTACTCCATATGTGGTTGTAAACTGCTGTATGGGTACATGGTTGGGCACAGAATGGAAAGTGTTATTTGGCTTTTGAAAGGCATATTTTGCTGGAATAGTTTTCAGGTGCCATGTCACATTTGCAGAGCCCCTAATGTACTAATACAATGGAACCCCCCCAAAAAGTGACCACATTTTAGAAACTACAAATCTCAAGGAATTTCTCAGGGGTATCATCATTTTGAGCCCAAAAGTGTTATCCAAAAATTAATATACAATGTGAAAATTGAAATTTTTATAGAAATATGCCATTTCAGTGCGCAATATGTTGTGCCCACATTGAGTCATCAGAGACACGCACTTCTAAAACTATTAAGTGGCCTATCCCCAGTATATGTGGGTGTAAACTGCTGCTTGGGCACACAGCAGGGCTCAGAAGGGAAGGAGCACTGCGCTTTTTAGCTTCTGGAGTACATATTAAGAGGGACTTTCTGGACACCATGTTGTTGGTGCAGATCCCTGGAGGTGCCAGTAAATTGTAATTCCCCAAAAAGGGGCAATTTTAAGGTCTCTGCAAATGTGACAAGACATCCAAAAACCACAGTCTAAATCTGCAAACCAAAAGCACATAGCCCTCCTTCACATCTGCACCCTGCTGTGTGCCCAAACGGTAGTTTATGCCAACATGTATGACACTGGTGTACCCAGAATAATGTATTTAATGCCATATGTGGGTATAAACTGCTGTTTGGGCACAGCCGGGAAGGAGCACTATTTTTGTTTTTGGACATCATGTCACTTTTACAGAGCCCATTTCAGTGCCCGATATGTTGTTCCCAGCTTGTGTCAGCAGAGACACACACTCCAAAAACTGGTAAGCAAGTATCCCAGGCACAACAGCTTTTGGAGCGTTCATCTCTGATACAAGCGGGGCACAACATATTATGCACTGAAATTACGTAATTCCTGGAAAAAATTTAATTTTCACCTTTTATCATCATCTGCGTAATTTCTGGAAATTAAATTATAGCAACACTTGAGGGTTAAAAATGCTGACTGTACCTAAATTCCTTCAGAGGTGTACTTTCCAAAATGGGGTCAGGGGATTCCACTTTACTAGCATTTCATGAGCTCTGCAAAAGTGTCTTGGAGTCCGAAAACCAAACTGTCCAAATCTGTGTGCCAAAAAGCAAATAACGCTCCCTCCTTCTGTGCCTGGTTGTGTGCCCAAATATCAGTTTATACTCACATATGACATTAAATACGTTATTCTGGATATGCCATACATGTGGCATATACTGCAGTTTGGGCACACAGCAGGGCGCAGGTGTGAAGGAACGCTATGTGACTTTTGGAGTGCAGATTTAGATGTTTGGTATCTGGACGCCATGTCATGTTTGCAGAGCCTTTAAGGTACCAGAAAAGTGGAATACCCTAAGGAGTGGCCCCATTGTGAAAACTGCACCCTCAAAGAATTTATCAAGGGGTGTAGTGAGCATTAGTATCCCAGATGGAAATGCACAGCGGATGGTGAAGAGTGAATATGTAAGCTGTGCGGAGTGCATTGGGAACACCAATAGTGATGAGCGAACCCGAACTGCAAAGTTCGGATCCATGTCAAACTTCCTGGGTTTGGGTACATGAACCCGAACTTCAACACTGAAGTCCAGGTTTGGGTTTGGGTTCGGCTCATCCTTAAAACTTTAAATCCACAGACGTGCCCAGTACCCATGCCTTTCTCTACAGTATAAGAGGTAGGGGCACAGGTCCCGTCGCCATTCCAGCTAGTTAGGCTAGGTAGGGACAGACTGCAGCTGGAGATAGGGACAATTAGGGCCTTAGCTAAATTTAATAATTGCCCTTTTCAGGGCAGTGACAGTAAACTGTGTTTATGTACACATACCGTCTCTTAGTGTACCCATACCATTTCCTAGCGCAGTAACAATAACTGCATGTGTACCCATACTATCTCCTAGCACAGCAACAATAACTGCGTGTGTACCCATACTGTCTCCTAGCGCAGTAACTGCATGTATACCCATACCGTCTCCTAGCGCAGTAACGATAACTGTGTGTGTACCCATACCATCTCCTAGCACAGTAACTGCGTGTATACCCATACTGTGATCTAGTGCAGTAACAATAACTGCATGCATACCATACCGTCTCCTAGCACAGTAACAATAACTGTGTGTGTACCCATACCATCTCCTAGCGCAGTAACAATAACAGTGTGTGTATCCATACTGTCTCCTAGTGCAGTAACTGCGTGTATACTCATACCATCTCCTAGCCCAGTAACAATAACTGCATGTATACCCATACCATCTCCTAGCGCAGTAACTGCATGTTTCCTAGTGGAGTAACAATAACTGCATGTGTACCCATACCGTCTCCTAGTGCAGTAACAATAACTGCGTTTGTATACCCATACTATCTCCTAAAGCAGTAACAATAACTGTGTGTGTACCCATACTGTCTCCAAGCACAGTAACAATAACTGTGTGTGTACCCATACTGTCTCCAAGCACAGTAACAATAACTGTGTGTGTACCCATACTGTCTCCTAGTGCAGTAACTGCATGTATACCCATACCATCTCCTAGCCCAGTAACAATAACTGCATGTATACCCATACCATCTCCTAGCGCAGTAACTGCATGTTTCCTAGCGCAGTAACAATAACTGCATGTGTACCCATACCGTCTCCTAGTGCAGTAACAATAACTGTGTTTGTATACCCATACTATCTCCTAGAGCAGTAACAATAACTGTGTGTGTACCCATACTGTCTCCAAGCACAGTAACAATAACTGCGTGTATACCCATTCCCTCTCCTAGCCCAGTAACAATAACTGCATGTGTACCCATACCGTCTCCTAGCGCAGTAACTGCATGTCTCCTAGCGCAGTAACAATAACTGCAAGTGTACCCATACCGTCTCCTAGTGCAGTAACAATAACTGCATGTGCACCCATACCGTCTCCTAGTGCAGTAACAATAAATGCGTTTGTATACCCATACTATCTCTTAGAGCAGTAGCAATAACTTTGTGTGTACCCATACTGTCTCCTAGCACAGTAACAATAACTGTGAGTTTACCCATACTGTCTCCTAGCACAGTAACAATAACTGCGTGTATATCCATACTGTCTCCTATCGCAGTAACAATAACTGTGTCTGTACCCATACTGTCTTCTAGCGCAGTAACAATAACTGCTTGTGTACCCATACTGTCTCCTAGTGCAGACTTTGACTCACATGGTGGATGAGTATCTGTCGACACGCCCCCATTGATTTCAATGGGCTTTGGGTTTGGGTTCGGGTCAAATTCAGGTACCCGAACCGAACTTTTGAGCAAAGTTCGGCCGAACTCGTCGGTTCACTCAACACTAAGCACCAAATTCCCTGCTATTTCCCCAGTAGTTCCTATTATTGGGGGGGGGGGAGTATTTTCCCTTGTAAGATCTAAATCTGGTTTGTACCCTCATATACGCTTGCACAGCTTATACATTCCCTTCCTGCTGCAGACAGTTGTGTTCTAATGATTTGGGGATTTTGGGGGATTTTGTCTTTACATTGTGCAAGCTATATTTTTTTTATTTTTCTGGTGACATGGCCATATGAGGGCTGTTCTTTTGCAGAATGAGATGCATTTTGTAATGACACCATTTTTGGGTGCCTATAACTTATTGAATTCCTTTTATTAACTCTTTCTTGGTGAATTCTGGCATTGCATTTCACCTTTTAAATTTTTCGCCATGCAGCGTACAGCATAAGTAACAAGCTACCTTTATTCTGCGGGTCAGCACAATTCTGGCGATACCTAATTTATTTTGTTTTTTATGCGGTACTAATTTTGCAGAACAAATCCCATTTGGGGAAAGAAATCAATTATTTTTGCATTGCCATCTTCTGAGATGCATAACATTTTTAATTTTCAGTTTACAGAGTTAGCTGAGAGCTTATTTTTTGCAGGACAACCTGTGCTTTTTATTGGTACTATTTTGGGGTACATATGACTTTTTGATCACATTTTATAGCATATTTTGTAAGGTGAGATGGCAAAAAATTATTACTTCCGGCAGTTTTTTTTCCGTTTTTTGTTTTCCCGATGTTCACCATATAGGTTAAACAATGTTTCAGTTTTATTGTACAGGTTCTTAAAGACTCGGTGATACGGTGATACCAAATATGTATTGTTTTATTAATTTTTAGGTTTTTTTTAAATAATTAATTTTATATAGGAAAAGGGAATTTTGGGGACTTTATTCATTTATTAATTTTTTTCACACACTTTATTTTTTTTTACATTTTTTTTTTTTTTACTTTTTAATATGTCCCACTAGAACACCTGAACCAGTGATGCACTGATCAGTACTGTAGACTGCAATACACGAGCATGCTCGTGTATTGCAGTCTATAGAGGAAGTCAACCGATGCAGACGAATCAGCTGACTTACTGCATCGCAGGCAGGATCAACCAGGTACTGGGGGCTTGTAGCAGCCCGGGGTCACTGGCGAGACCCCAGGTTGCAGAAAATAGAAAATGTCACCCTCCGATCTCAGCACGGGGGGTGCCGAGGGGGGTCACTTTCACTTCAGAATGTTTGACAGCAGTATGCAAGGGGTTAAAACCCATGATCGGAGCCCAGCTCTGTCCAGTGGTTAATGCATCAGGTGTTAGCTGTCAGTTACAGATAACACCTGCTCCCAATGGTGCCCGCTCAAATAGTGAGTGGGCAGCCATGACAGGACTTGCTATTATGTCCATTTGCGCCAAGTACTGGGCACCCAGGATGTAATAGTACATCATGTGTCACTAAGGGGTTAAAATTCCTCGAGTGTAATGTTTGTGTGTCTCCCACGCCACAGTCGGACAGATATCTGAGGTAGAGTTAATAGTGAAGAATTCTTCAATGTGGTTATGTTGATCACGATTGTCTCTGATTTGTCTAGAGTAGCCTTATTCATCTTCCATGACCACTATGGGTGAGGGAAGGGAGTGAGTAGGATGGGAATACTGCCTTGGAGTTATGGTAAGACCAGAGACTGAAATGTAAATAACTTGGTTAGGTCTGTTAGTAGATGGTGGAAATAGCATTAGTTTATTCTTTGAGAGATTCAGTTTCAGATAAAGCGAAGAAATGATATTTTAGACAGTAAAGAGACAGTCATTGGTGTTCTGTAGTAGTGCAGGGGTGATGTCACAAGATGAGGTAAAAAGTTGGGTGTCATCAGTAACCTGGTTCCCTGTCTACACTGTCTTGTCCTCAACATGTGTTATTGTCTTCCCCCGAGTTTCTAGTTGAAACACTAATCCAACATTCTAGCCATCTACTCACCCAAAACAGCTGCACCTCCCATTGTCCCTTCCTTACCATAGAACCTGCAGCTCACAGCAAAGTTGTTCCAGAATCCAAACCCCTCCCCAGCTCTTAAGCCACTTATTTGCCTCCCTAGTCTCCCACTGCCTCTCCTGTGGCCTGTGGTAAAGGTAGTTCAGAAAATACTACCTTTGATGTCCTGGCCTCTCGATTACCTCTTGATTACCTTAACCTCTCAGCCTTCTACCTACCTCTTGTGCCAATGTGCACCATTACCCAAGACTAACATCCTCTATTATCATACCCTCCCGCTCTCGTCTCCAAGACTTCTCCCGAATTGCACCACTTCTCTGGAATGCTCTACTCCATATAATCAGATTAACTCACAATTTCTACCGCTTCAAGAACATCCTAAAGACACATCTTTCAGTCAGGTCTATCACAATTCCTAATCTAAACCCGTCTGGAGCTAGAATCCTTAAAACTAACCCTCCACTGTTGATGTTCCCGCATTATACCAGCAAATGAATGCATTCATCTGGCAACAATCAAGACCAAGGATAGTGTTCTCACTCAGGACTAAAAAAGGGATCCATGTAGACTGGGAGTATCAAATCTCTATCACTATCATCTATAGCTTTGGTTCAAATTAAATTCTGGATCTCCACTAACTATGAAAAGAAGTGGCCTGCGTTATAGGCTCATCAGACCCAGGTTGACAATTGGAAGCACCTCTTACTGTCCTCACCTCCAGCAGTATTGGCCATTTTAATGGCTTGGCATACAGGAAATTTGGCTGAGGTGTCTTCACCTTCCTTCATATCACTGAAAACTCCTCTAGGGACTTTGCTAGATTAAATACCTCATTTATCCTTGCTCAGATGGAAAGAAAGTGGCCTACAGTATGTATCAGACTTGTTTCAAATGGACAATGTTGTTTCGTTTTGATACCTTCAAACAAAATACAAACTACCTCTGACAGAGGCATATACTTACACCGCATGGTGTCTTATCCTTCCCAAACACCCATCTCACCAAACTGTGACCTATTGCAACCATCAACCATACTAAAAAGAAGTAATATCAACTCTCTCTACCATATGATAAACCCAATTCAAAAATTGCATTGTTCTTTTTAAAAGAACAATGCAATTTTTGAATTGGGAAAAAGACTTGAGTTGTAGGTTTAGTGTAGAGGGCTGGAGAGCAGCATTAAAATGGGCAAAACAATCAACCACTTGAGCCTCCCAGTGGGAACAATATTATAAGTTATCATTAAGGTTGTACTATACTCCTTCTACAACTAGTTACTATCTATCCTAACACTTCACCACAATCCTGGAGAGGTTGCAGTGAAATTGGTTCATTACTGCATATTTTTGGAACTGCACAATTGTTACATCTTTTTGGGCTTCAGTTTTCTCATTGCTTAACTTCAAATCCATGTAAAAGAGACCCTTTATGGTACTCTTTTTTTTTTTTTGTTAAGTCAACGGAACCAGGGATTCCCATCCAGTCTCCCTCGCTGGTACTTTCCAGGCCTGAAGCTGTGTAGTATCTGCCATCTGATGAGGGCAGGCTCATTCAGCTTAGAATTGAACTTCTATTTTTGGTTATTCATAAAATTCCCATCCAAAATAGGACCATTACCTGTCAAATCCTCCATGGAGCTCATCTCCTTATAGCTCATAGATGCAAATCTCAAACTTTCCCATCATTAATGGAATTAATTTCCATGGTGACCATGAACTGTCAATTTGAATAAATCTATGCAAGTCAGAAAGGTACCCTACACCGTTTTCATAACTCTTCGGTGAAGTGGCTTGAGCTTTATCTCCCACCTAAAGTTTAATAAGTCCTATTCAACCCTGGCTCCTAGCACTTCTACCTGTCCATTCTCTCGCCCATTGGAAGGGACTCTTGGTCCAGTTTATTTTTTATAAATCGACAGGTCACTTCCTCACTGTATTTTGTGACATTAATTCCGGTACGGCCACACCTAACATTTTCCCAACACCCTTCTGGACTTTGTACCTTGACCCTGTCCTGATACCGTTTATTGACTGTAACGTCTCTGCCTGCTCGGGTCTCTGCACCACCCTCCGCCCACACAGCGGCGCAGGAGGCGTGCTCAGTTTGATTCCTTGTTTAAGATTCTTGTTGCTCAGTCTGAACACTGTCCTAGACAATGAAATTGATTTTCTGACACACCCTTCTCCTTCACCTTGGTTTTCCTCTGCTCCACTAATAGTTCATCTCAGTCTTGCCTGTGTGATTGACAGCCTGTCTACCAATCCATTCTGGGGCAGGTCCTGACTTTCTATAAACAGGTTGTCAGCCCTCACATAGTCGCTGGCTATTGATTCTGTCTTGTGACTTGTCCCTGCTAGCTCCTATTCTGCTATTTCCGGTATTCCTATTCCTGACCTCTGGTTTTGTCTCTGACTATTCTCTTGGATTGTGATTTTGTACTGCATTGCTCGACTGTTACCGACCCCTTGGCTTGCTGACCTCCCTTTGTTGTTTGTTTGTCCTGTCTGCATTCTGTGTTGTCACCTATATTAGGAAGGGCCTGTCAACCAGTAGCTGCTGTCGCCTAGGACAGATCAGCCAAGTTAGCCAGGGACAGTGGGGAGGGTGGGTTCAGCTTTAGGGCTCACTGTCTTGTTGTGCCCCCCCCCCAGGGTTCTGCAGTAGCACTGGGGAATTGCTCAACTGGCAATTCCCTTACATTGACTCTCCCACTAAAGGATGTGCATACACACGTGGACAAAATTGTTGGTACCCCTCGTTTAATGAAAGAAAAACCCACAATGGTCACAGAAATAACTTGAATCTGACAAAAGTTATAACATATAAAAATTCTGTGAAAATGAACAAATGAAAGTCAGACATTGCTTTTCAACCATGCTTCAAAAGAATTTTTTAAAAAAGAAAACTCATGAAACAGGCCTGGACAGAAATGATGGTACCCTTAACTTAATATTTTGTTGCACAACCTTTTGAGGCAATCACTGCCATCAAACGATTTCTGTAACTGTCAATGAGACTTTGCCAGCTCTCAACAATTATTTTGGCCCACTCCTCATGAGCAAACTGCTCCAGTTGTCTCGGGTTTGAAGGGTGCCTTTTCCAGACGGCATGTTTCAGCTCCTTCCAAAGATGCTCAATAGGATTTAGGTCAGGGCTCATAGAAGGCCACTTCAGAATAGTCCAATGTTTTCCTCTTAGCCATTATTGGGTGTTCCTAGCTGTGTGTTTTGGGTCATTATCCTGTTGCAAGACCCATGACCTGCGACTGAGACCAAGCTTTCTGACACTGGGCAGCACATTTCTCTCTAGAATCCCTTGATAGTCTTGAGATTTCATTGTACCCTGCACAGATTCAAGACACCCTGTGCCAGATGCAACAAAGCAGCCCCAGAACATAACAGAGCCTCCTTCATGTTTCATAGTAGGCACAGTGTTCTTTTCAAGATATGCTTCATTTCTCCATCTGTGAACATAGAGCTGATGTGCCTTGCCAAAAATTTTGTTTTTTGTCTCATCTGTCCATAGGACATTCTCCCAGAAGCTTTGTGGCTTGTCAACTGTAGTTTGGCAAATTCCATTCTGGTTTTTTTATGATTTGTTTTCTGTGACCATTGTGCGTTTTTCTTTCATTAAACGAGGGGTACCAACAATTTTGTCCACGTCTGTAGTTATAGAAAGGTTTATTTCTTGATATACCTACTTGCATTTACTTGATTTCTTGTGAAAATCTCAACATTTTTATCAATGGATATATTATTTTTGGTTAATGACTGCGACATTTTGTAATTCTTTGTCTATTCCTGTTATCATCTTTTAAAATTTAATAAAAATTTATTGGTAAAAAAAAGAAAAGCAAATTTTCCTTTAAATGCTTTTCTGCATCATAATTTTAAAAGTAATGTATTCCCATTCTATCAATAAATTGTATTTCAACGAAGGTACTGTAAGATAATACATTATGACTTACAGTAGGTCTAAATAAAGCAAGACCTGCTAGGTTGTTGTTTCTTTCCCTTTTGTCTTGTTTCATTTGTTTTATCACAGCTGTTTAGTAATCTACTCTTAGTGTGATAAACAGTGAATGATCACTTGCTACATAATAAAGAATATTACTTAAATCAAAGAGGATTATAAAATTAGCAAAAGCACAAAGATTGACTTATTCTTTGAAACAAACTTGAAAAAAGTAAGATAAATGAAAGCTTTCAGCTGAATATGCCTTTTCCCAGGTGATCAATTGCACTTGTCATGTGTTATTTTGGAGAATGTGCAACATTTAATAGATGAGGTATATCAAACTAACTACATTAGGAACATGCCAGCTGTCAATATGGCCTCCTCCCAACAACATCTTTTGGGAAAGCAAAGATGTGAAATGTGGACAGAACACTATTAATCTGCTAGAATGACTATAAGTCTTACCATCTGTTGCATATTTCACAAATAATTTATTTTTGATCAACTGACTTTTTTACTTCCCTTTTTATAGAAAGCAATCTTGGAAATGTGAGGTGATAAAATTGCAAAGCTAGTAATCCTGTATTGTAAGTAAAATGTAATGGGTTCTTATTAAAGTGACCCTGTTCGTTGGTATAATTTAAAGCTGATCATTAAGCGAATATAGGATATGGTCAATAAGAAGTTTAAACAAAGAAATTGACCTCTTCAAAGAGTACAGTGATAGTATTTATATTGATAAAGTATATGCTGACACACAATAGTTTTGCGGTTTTTTCATGGTTTTTATAAAATAAATGAAAGGATTTTTTTGTAATTTGTACTAATATATATATATATATATATATATATATATATATATCTATATATAAATAAAGAGAGAGAGAGAGAGAGAGAGAGAAAAATGCAATAAAAATGCTTTGAAAATACCATATAAAAAATACACTTAGGCCAAAGGTTTTTTTGACTAACGCCTACCTGAATACTGCAGAAAACAACATATACGAACATGTCTATAACTATTTTGAGCAAATAATTAAAAACATACATAAAATAAACCCCCCAGCCGAAGCAGGGAGAGAAAGATGTGTAGAGACCTCCAAATTAAGTTGGTAAAATATGTGTTGAGGTTTGTTGTCCTCAGCTTTTTAGTCTGTATCCATCCCCATGTTTGCGTTTCTACTATTGTTCTATATAAGTATAGTTCTGCATATGTATTTACATGCTGCTATATTTTTTACATTTTCTCTGACAAATTCTATTTATTTGCAGTTTGTTACTTTGTATGCATTTTTGGGCTGATTCCTTTATATACAGCCAAGGAAGTATTAATATTTAGCATGGACTGTTTCATCATTGTAGGCATGTTTTAATTATTTCTTTAATAAATATTATGGACATTTCCGGATATGCATATTTCTTGTAGGTTATTACACATTACAGAAGAACTATTTACAGTGTAGTGAAAAACCTTATTTTGGTTACTGTTTTAAAGTTTTTGAGTGACAGCTTAGACTAAACTGTTACAATTATGTGCAAGATTTACAGGGAATAAACATGATTTTTGATTTTGTAGATTACATTGAGAAGGACATTTGTGAAGATTAAATTAGCAAAAACTGTGGTTCTGTGCTTTTGCATTTTCTCAGCACTATCATTAAAGGGCCTGTTACTTTTCTATTCTTTGTTCACACTGTAATATAAGTTTGAACTGAGTTTGTTGCATTCAGTATAAAAATATAACAAGGAATAAACTTTTCATGAAGTGTGGGAACATTTTTGAAAGGAAGTGAAGACCTAGTGCTTCTCCTGCAAAGCCTATCAAGAATTCAAGTATTCAAAATTTCGCTATATTTGCAATAGGCTTTGAAAGAATATTATTTAAACATTAAAGTATATATATATACAGTACAGACCAAAAGTTTGGACACACCTTCTCATTCCAAGAGTTTTCTGTATTTTCATGACTATAAAAATTGTAGATTCACACTGAAGGCATCAAAACTATGAATTAACACATGTGGAATTATATACTTAATAAAAAAGTGTGAAACAACTGAAAATATGTCTTATATTCTAGGTTCTTCAAAGTAGCTACCTTTTACTTTGATTACTGCTTTGCACACTCTTGGCATTCTCTTGATGAGCTTCAAGAGGTAGTCATCTGAAATGGTTTTCACTTCACAGGTGTGCCCTGTCAGGTTTAATAAGTGGGATTTTTTGCCTTATAAATGGGGTTGGGACCATCAGTTGTGTTGTTCAGAAGTCAGGTGGATACACAGCTGATAGTCCTACTGAATGGAGTGTTAGAATTTGTATTATGGCAAGAAAAAAGCAGCTAAGTAAAGAAAAACGAGTGGCCATCATTACTTTAAGAAATGAAGGTCAGTCAGTCCGAAAAATTGGGAAAACTTTGAAAGTGTCCCCAAGTGCAGTGGCCAAAACCATCAAGCGCCACAAAGAAACTGGCTCACATGAGGACCGCCCTAGGAAAGGAAGACCAAGAGTCAACTCTGCTGAGGAGGATAAGTTCATCCGAGTCACCAGCCTCAGAAATTGCAGGTTAACAGCAGCTCAGATTAAAGAACAGGTCAATGCCACACAGAGTTCTAGCAGCAGACACATCTCTACAACAACTGTTAAGAGGAGACTGTGTGCAGCAGGCCTTTATGGTAAAATAGCTGCTAGGAAACCACTGCTAAGGACAGGCAACAAGCAGAAGAGACTTGTTTGGGCTAAAGAACACAAGGAATGGACATTAGACCTGTGGAAATCTGTGCTTTGGTCTGATGAGTCCAAATTTGAGACCTTTGGTTCCAACCACCGTGTCTTTGTGCGACGCAGAAAAGGTGAAAGAATGGACTCTACATGCCTGGTTCCCACCGTTAAGCATGGAGGAGGAGGTGTGATGGTGTGGGGGTGCTTTGCTGGTGACACTGTTGGGGATTTATTCAAAATTGAAGGAATACTGAACCAGCATGGTTACCACAGCATCTTGCAGCGGCATGCTATTCCATCTGGTTTGCGTTTAGTTGGACCATCATTTATTTTTCAACAGGATGATGACCCCAAACACACCTCCAGACTGTGTAAGGGCTATTTGACCAAGAAAGAGAGTGATGGGGTGCTACGCCAGATGACCTGGCCTCCACAGTCACCAGACCTGAACCCAATCGAGATGGTTAGGGGCGAGCTGGACCGCAGAGTGAAGGCAAAAGGGCCAACAAGTGCTAAGCATCTCTGGGAACTCCTTCAAGACTGTTGGAAGACCATTTCAGGTAACTACCTCTTGAAGCTCATCAAGAGACTGCCAAGAGTGTGCAAAGCAGTAATCAAAGTAAAAGGTAGCTACTTTGAAGAACCTAGAATATAAGACATATTTTCAGTTGTTTCACACTTTTTTATTAAGTATATAATTCCACATGTGTTAATTCATAGTTTTGATGCCTTCAGTGTGAATCTACAATTTTTATAGTCATGAAAATACAGAAAACTCTTGGAATGAGAAGGTGTGTCCAAACTTTTGGTCTGTACTGTATATACAGTCATATGAAAAAGTTTGGGCACCCCTAATAATCTTAATCATTTTTAGTTCTAAATATTTGGGTGTTTGCAACAGCCATTTCAATTTGATATATCTAATAACTGATGGATACAGTAATATTTCAGGATTGAAATGAGGTTTATTGTACTAACAGAAAATGTGCAATATGCATTAAACCAAAATTTGACCAGTGCAAAAGTATGGGCACCTCAACAGAAAAGTGACAGTAATATTTAGTAGATCCTCCTTTTGCAAAAATAACAGCCTCTAGTCGCTTCCTGTAGCTTTTAATCAGTTCCTGGATCCTGGATGAAGGTATTTTTGACCATTCCTCTTTACAAAACAATTCCAGTTCAGTTAAGTTTGATGGTCGCCGAGCATGGACAGCCCGCTTCAAATTATCCCACAGATGTTCAATGATATTCAGGTCTGGGGACTGGGATGGCCATTCCAGAACATTGTAATTGTTCCTCTGCATGAATGCCTGAGTAGATTTGGAGCTGTGTTTTGGATCGTCTTGCTGAAATATCCATCCCCGGCGTAACTTCAAATTCGTCACTGATTCTTGTACATTATTCTCAAGAATCTGCTGATACTGAGTTGAATCCATGCGACCCTCAACTTTAACAAGATTCCCGGTGCCGGCATTGGCCACACAGCCCCAAAGCATGATGGAACCTCCACCAAATTTTACAGTGGGTAGCAAGTGTTTTTCTTGGAATGCTGTGTTTTTTGGACGCCATGCATAACGCCTTTTTGTATGACCAAACAACTCAATCTTTGTTTCATCAGTCCACAGGACCTTCTTCCAAAATGAAGCTGGCTTGTCCAAATGTGCTTTTGCATACCTCAGGCGACTCTGTTTGTGGCGTACTTTCAGAAACGGCTTCTTTCGCATCACTCTCCCATACAGCTTCTCCTTGTGCAAAGTGTGCTGTATTGTTGACCGATGCACAGTGACACCATCTGCAGCAAGATGATGCTGCAGCTCTTTGGAGGTGGTCTGTGGATTGTCCTTGACTGTTCTCACCATTCTTCTTCTCTGCCTTTCTGATATTTTTCTTGGCCTGCCACTTCTGGGCTTAACAAGAACTGTCCCTGTGGTCTTCCATTTCCTTACTATGTTCCTCACAGTGGAAACTGACAGGTTAAATCTCTGAGACAACTTTTTGTATCCTTCCCCTGAACAACTATGTTGAACAATCTTTGTTTTCAGATCATTTGAGAGTTGTTTTGAGGAGCCCATGATGCCACTCTTCAGAGGAGATTCAAATAGGAGAACAACTTGCAATTGGCCACCTTAAATACCTTTTCTCATGATTGGATACACCTGGCTATGAAGTTCAAAGCTCAGTGAGGTTACAAAACCAATTTTGTGCTTCAGTAAGTCAGTAAAAAGTAGTTAGGAGTATTCAAATCAATAAAATGATAAGGGTACCCAAATTTTTACACCGGTCAAATTTTGGTTTAATGCATATTGCACATTTTCTGTTAGTACAATAAACCTCATTTAAATTCTGAAATATTACTGTGTCCATCAGTTATTAGATATATCAAATTGAAATGGCTGATGCAAACACCCAAATATTTAGAACTAAAAATGATTAAGATTAATAGGGGTGCCCAAACTTTTTCATATGACTGTATATACACACACGTGGACAAAATTGTTGGTACCCCTCGTTTAATAAAAGAAATACCCACAATGGTCACAGAAATAACTTGAATCTGACAGACTGGAATTTGCCAAACTACATGTTGACAAGCCACAAAGCTTCTGGAAGAATGTCCTATGGACAGATGAGACAAAAATCGAAATTTTTGGCAAAGCACATCAGCTCTATTTTCACAGACGGAAAAATGAAGCATATCTTGAAAAGAACACTGTCTCTAATGTGAAACATGGAGGAGGCTCTGTTATGTTCTGGAGCTGCTTTGTTGCATCTGGCACAGGGTGTCTTGAATCTGTGCAGGGTACAATGAAATCTCAAGACTATCAAGGGATTCTAGAGAGAAATGTGCTGCCCAGTGTCAGAAAGCTTGGTCTAAGTCGCAGGTCATGGGTCTTGCAACAGGATAATTACCCAAAACACACAGCTAAAAACACCCAAGAATGGCTAAGAGGAAAACATTGGACTATTCTGACTTGGCCTTCCATGAGCCCTGACCTAAATCCTATTGAGCATCTTTGGAAGGAGCTGAAACATGCCGTCTGGAAAAGGCACCCTTCAAACCCGAGACAACTGGAGCAGTTTGCTCATGAGGAGTGGGCCAAAATACCTGTTGAGAGGTGCAGAAGTCTCATTGACAGTTACAGGAATTGTTTGATGGCAGTGATTGCCTCAAAAGGTTGTGCAACAAAATATTAAGTTAAGGGTACCATCATTTCTGTCCAGGCCTGTTTCATGAGTTTTCTTTTTTTTTATTCTGTTGAAGCATGGTTGAAAAGCAATGTCTGAATTTAATTTGTTCATTTTCATAGAATTTTTATATATTATAACTTTTATCAGATTCAAGTTATTTCTGTATCTTGGTTGACTTTCATTGCACAGATTATATCTTAAAAATCTGGACTGACTCTGAACAAACAACAATAAACAACAATCAAAGTCTATGAAAAACTCAATGAATTTCACTTCACCATAAACTTGACATTGAAAAGTTAATCTGCAGAAAACGTTATGGATACCACCATAAAATGTTTAAATAATCCAATACAGTAATACCACCCTGCTTCAATTGTAATTCAAATTATTAAAGCTGCAAGGATACCTAGAAGTCAACATCTCCAATACAAAGAGAAAAGTATAAAACTATTATATACCACTCGTAGTGACCTAAAACCTGCAACTAGTGGTACTAAAGAAAACTACAAGAAAACTGCATAATATCATAGACTTAGATAAGCAACTGGAAATACTGTAACATTGTAGTACCTTCTCTGTGGTGTTACTGACAACTTCTAAATTTGAGAACATTATGATTAGTAGTGCTTTGTCCCCTCGTATACAATAATGAAGCTATTCCTGCAATAGGAAATGCAAAACTTGTTCACATAATGTATATTGACAACAGACAAGGTAAAGATCTCCACATAGCAGAACTATAAGATTCCTGGGACATTCACATACTGTACATCCAATATCATTTACCCAAACATCCTATTTAGGGTCTCTTTGTTGGAGAAACAGGATAGAAATTAAAAGTAAGAATGATGTCGCATTGCCACATAATTAAAGGGGTTGTCCGGCATAAACTATAACTTTAACACTAAGCTAAATCCCCTACCCCCACCTAGCTTCTAATTTACTCCCTTTAAAAAAAATGTATATTTACCCATATGCCTGGGGAGGTCATGTGATCACACCAGGCACATTTTCTGATTTCCTGGTGACGTTCCGTTTCACTGTTTCCTGGAGACGGGAGGTCACAGTATTCCCCCCCTGTACCCATCATACTCACCAATGCTCACATCCTCTTCTTCTGCTAGGCGTCGCTTCCTTCACAAGGGATCCGGAGCTGGCACCTGCACAATGGAATACCAGCAGAAGCGAAAAGAAGCAGCATTCTATTGCTAATGCGTGGTAGGCCCGTTGATTCACTTTGCTTCTGCCGGTGTTCTATTACGCAGGCTCCAGCTCCCAGGTGCGGACAGAAGAGGGGACAGCAGCACCGATGAAAGTCATCTCCAGGACGAGAAGACAGGTAAGTAGTCCGCGGGCTAGCTAGGGAAACAGGGGGCCTGGAAAACCCCTTTAAGTGAAAAAGGTAGCCTAGAACACAGCATAAAATATATTAAAACGGAGCCAATTTTACTTTTTGTGTATCTGTTTTTTCCTCCCCACCTTCCAAGAGACATAATTTTTTTTTTCAGTCCACAATGGCTTATTGTTTGCGAGACAAACTGTACTTTGTAACGGCACGATTCAATATCCTATACAATGTACTGGATAGGTGGAAAAAAAATTAAGAATGAGGTGGAATTTGTGCCAATTTCATATGGGTTTAATTTTTACAGCGTTCACTATGTGGTAAAAATGACATGGTACCTGTATTCTGTGCGTCAGTACGATAACGACGATACCAAATTTATATAGTATTCTTTAATACCTTTAAAAAAAAATTAAAAACTTTGCAAAATAGAAAAAAAACATTTGTGTCGCCATATTGTGACACCTGTAACTTTTTTATATTTATGTGTATGGAGCAGGGTAAGGTGTTTTTTATGTGGGATAAGATGGCATTTTTATGTATACCATTTTGGGGAAGTTCTGATGGTTTGATCTCTTTTTATTCCATTTTTTATAGGAGGCAAAGTTTTGAAAAAACAACCATTTGGCATGTAACATCTGCATCTGTTCAGACTTCTGCTCTATCTTCTGGCCGTACAGTACAGCGCAGGAGGCGTGTCTGGCTATGTTTCTATGCTTTTAGGTTTCTTGTTGTACTCTGAACACAGCTCTCTCCCCTCACCTCTGCTATTCATTCTCCACCTTACCAATCTCTTTCACTATTTGCTTCCCTCTGCTCCTCAATCAGTTAACCTTAGTTTTCCACTCTCACTTCTCTTGTTCCTTCTGTGATTGATGGGGGATCAGGGTCCGGTCCAATCAAACCTGGGGCGGATTCCTGGCATCCAATAAATAGTTTTATTAACCACACCTGAATGCTTGCTATTAGCCTGTCAGGATCTTAATTGATGCACTCTACTTTGCCAGTACCAGTCCCTTAGCATGATGGCGTTTTGTGTGTTTCCTGTCCGTGGTCATCTTGGTTCCTGTCTGTTGATTATTTGAACTCCTGCACCTGATCACTCAGTGCCTGGGTATTGCGTTTGAAGCCTGCTTCTGACAAACCTTGAGTTGGGGCTTACTGATCTCAGTTGGTTCTATATTACCGGCTGTACTGTGGATATCTGCTACTACCAGTGCACTACAACTGGGAAATGAAGGAGATACGTTTTCCAGGGAAACACATTCCTGATACTATGGAGACTCAAGATCCAGCTCCAGTTCTGAGCCTACCTCCTATTTATGAGAGCTTTGCTGATGTCTGTGATGAGAAGAAAGCAGATCAACTTCCTCCACATCATCCGTATGATTGCCCCATAGAGCTTGGCAGCATTTATCCGCTAGCAGGACCAGAACTGAAGGATCTCAAAACATATATCAATGAGAATTTGGCTAAAGGATTCATTCATCCCTCTTCATCCCCAGCAGGGGCTCCTATATTCTTTGTTAAGAAAAATGATGGTTCTCTCTGAACCTGCATAGACTATCAAGAACTTAACAAAGTTACAATTAGAAACCGTTATCCTTTGCCATTAATTCCAGAACTGCTGGAGAGAGTACAACAGGCCAAAATCTTCACGAAATTAGATCTTTGCGGAGCATATAATTTAGTCTGCATCAGGTCTGGGGATGTATGGAAAACCACCTTCAGATCTCGTTATGGACACTTTGAATACCTGGTCATGCCGTTTGGGCTTTGTAATGCCCCAGCCACCTTCCAACACCTAGTATATGATATTTTCAGGGATCTTCTAGACCTCTTCGTGGTGATCTATCTGGATGACATTTAGATTTTTTCTAATTCTCCTGACATCATGTGAAGACTGTTGAGGGAGAATCATCTCTATATAAAGCTTGAAAAGTGCGAGTTCCATAGGTCGGAAATACAATTCTTGGGGTAAATGATTACACCACAAGGGCTGGGCATGGACTCTAGTAAAATACAGGCAATCCTTGATTGGCTCGTACCCAGGACTGTTAAACAAGTTCAGCGCTTTATTGCATTTGCCAATTTTTATCAACGCTTCATTAAGAATTTTTCAGGAATTGTCACTATCACTATCTTACAAAGAAAACGACAGCTTTTACCTGGTCATCCCAGGTACAGGAAGCCTTTGACCGCTTAAAGACAAAGTTTACTATAGCTCCAGCAGAGGTGTAGCTAGGGGTTCAGCACAGGGGGGGCGAACATGTCCAAGCGGGCCCCCAACTTAGGTATACCGATATTATCAGTATATGGTGACCGTATAGTGGTATATATCGGATCTACACAGGGCTCTGCAGACGATTTAGGCAAATACAGTGCAATAACATTTAGTGACTTACCGGTGACGTCTCTGACTAATCGTTCCCATTCCCTGTCTCTTTCATCTGGACGGCCATGACCATTTCTTCCAGTCTCTGTAAAGTTTGCAGCACAGACATTTTTGGCTCCTTACTTTTCCAGGCACCTGTCCCACATTGTCCTCACCTGCACACCCATCCTGCAGTTACCCCAATTATAAAATATATAATATATCCCCCCATAATAATACCCACAAGTGCATCTTTAAATTAATAACTTCCCTGTGTACCCCCTTTAAATAGTGCCCCTTATTAATAATGTCCCAGGTGTTTCCTAATTAAAAAGTAAACAAAAGGTAAAAATAATTAATGGGTTTCCAATAATCGGGACCCCCAGGATCAGCCGTTTGAATGAACCGTGGTACCTGTGTAAGTGCCGTGACCCATTCTCTGTTTACATAGTGTCATTCATCTCATAGCGGCCATGTCATGTAACTACAGCCTCGTCCTATACACGTCTATGTGACAAGGCTGGAATTACATCACACGGTCACTATAAACAGACAGCATGTGATATAAACAGACGCCATAGCCCCTTCATACAGCTGATCAGTGGAGAATCACTTATCTTTTATTGATGATCTATTCTGAGAATAGATCATCAATTAAAAATGAGCTGGAAAACTCTTTAAGCCTAAGGCCCTATGTGGCGTCCTGCAGCAAAAAAGTGCGGTTCTTCCTGCTGCGCTTTGCACAGAAAGTTCACAGAGGTTTCCTCTGCGGAATTTCTGCTTCAATTATATCTACAGGGAAACCGGGAGCGTTTCCATAGGAATGCTGCGATTTCCAAAACCACGACTGTTTTGGAAATTGCAGCATGTCCACTGTGCATATTTTACCACAAAGTGGGGATGGGGCCCCACGTGGCAAAAACACCATGGGAAAAAAAATGTGGCATTTTACAGTTCCTGCAAAGTGGATGGGATTCTAGCAAATCCCATCCACACATTGTGGAAAAATGCGTGCAGCAGACAATCTGCGATTTCCAAAACTGTTGCGGTTTTGGAAATCGCAGCATGTCAATTATACCTACGGAAACACTGGCGGTTTTCCTATAGTTATAATGGAAGCAGAAAGTCTGCAGAGGAAAAATCTGTGGCCCTTCTCTGAAAAGCGCTGCAGGAAAAACCACATTAGTGCCGCGGTTTTTCCTGCAGCTCTTTTTTGCTTCAGTCCGCTACGTGGGGTTTTATTCTTAATAAAGCCCAAGTGTCACTTTTATTAAATTAATTGCCCGCTCATATTATGCCCCTGATTCCACCTGACATTCCACCTGCACCCCTAATGACCCCTTATATCGATGACCACCCCCTTATGTTCATAATACCTCCTAATATAAATAACCTCCCCCCTTGTACCCCGTAATAACCCTTATATAAATGACACCCCCTTATGTTCATAATGCCCCCTCCCTTATAGTAATAATTCCCCCTCCTAACAACCCCTTATACTATTAAAATACCCATGACTAAGCTAAAACAAAGCAAATATACTCACCTACCAGCGACCATGACGAATGGAGCCGCCGCTTTCTCTTCTTGACCCGCGCTCTGTGTACAGGGTCCTCGCACAGGAAGTCAGCGTCTCAGCGTAGGAGGCGCGATGTTGTGATGTCATCGTGCTGCCTATGCTGATGACTGTGTTCTCGTTGTCATGTAAACCGCAGGTTTACAAGTCAGCAAGTGGCAGGAACCGTTTTAACTAGATCGGTGTCTACAGACACCGATCTAGTTAAAAGTAAAAGATGTGTTAATGGCGGCCCCAGGGTGGGCCCTACAATGTCAGTGGGCCCGGGGCAGCCGCCCCCTCTGCCCCCCCCACTAGCTATGCCTCTGAGCTCCAGTCTTAATTCATCCTGATCCTGAACGAGCCTTCATTGTTGAGGTGGACAATTCTGACTGTGCTTTTGGGGCCATCCTCTCACAGAGAACAGGGGAGAAGAGTCTACTGCATTCTTGCGCCTACTTTTCTCAACGACTGCTTCCTGCGGAGAGAAATTATGATGTAGGAACAAAGAGTTGTTGGTTATCATCTCAGCCTTTAAAGAATGGAGGCATCATCTTCAGGGCGCTTCACAACAAATTATCGTTCTCACTGATCATCGTAATCTGGAGTTTATTAGATCAGCAAGATGTCTATCTCCACGACAGGCTCACTGGAGTTTGTTTCTTAACCAATTTAATTTTGTAATTTCTTATAGGCCGGGCTCCTGTAATGGTAAAGCTGATGCTGTATCCAGAATTTATTCCGTGGCCCCTACTCCTGATATTCCACCCAAGACGATACTGTTGAATTCCAGCTTTTTAGGAGTAATCCACAACCAAGATATGTTGAGTGACAAATCAGATCCATTCCTATCACAACCCACAAATGATGTACACCTAAGTCTGAGGAATGGAGTATGGGTTCATGGTCAATGTCTGTTTATTCCTGAAGAGGTAAGGGTGAAGATTTAGAAGCTGATGCACGACTACAAGATGGCAGGTCACAGGGGAATACAGAAGACTCAAGACTTTTTATCTCGTTTTTCCTGGTGGCCTGGCTATCGGAAAGATTTTAAGAATTATGTTCGCTCTTGTGACATTTGTGCCAGATGTAAGACACCATGTTCTTCACCAACAGGATTGTTACAACCTCTTCCCATTCCAACTCGCCCCTGGGGGTCCATCTCTATGGACTTCATTGTGGAATTACCAACCTCCAAGGGAAAGAATACAATATTAGTCATAGTCGATCGTCTGACGAAGGCCACTCACTTCATTGTGCGGGTCTACCCTCGGCTAAGGACAATGTTGATTTAATAGTTCAGAATGTCTTTTGTCTACATGGAGGTCCAGATGAGGTTGTATCGGACTGGGAGGTCCAATTACGGAAAAGTTTTGGCGGGAGTTTTGTTCTGCATTGGACATAAATGTCCTCTGCCTTTCATCTGCAATCGATTGGACAGATGGAGCGTACCAATCAGACCTCAGAACAATATCTTCGGTGCTATGTCTGTCATCTACAGGATGATTGGGTCGATTTGCTTCCCATGGCAGAATTCTCCTATAACAATTCGCTTCTACAAAAGTAACACCTTTCTATGCTACCCTAGTTTATCATCCAAAGATCTTTCCCAGATTTCCTGTGAATGCTTCTGTGCCAGCATTTACAGAAAGAATTACCACCTTACAACAAGATCTCGCAATTTTGAAGGAGACGTTGAGCGCAGCTCAGGAAAGTTTTAAAAAGACAGCTGACAGGTTTCGTAAACCAGCACTAACATTTAAGGTAGGGGATACAGTCTGGCTATCTACAAAAAACCTGAAATTGAAGATCCCCTCACGAAAACTGAGACAGAAATACAATGGTCCCTTAGATTAGCGATCTGGAAAATTCAATAACTTGTCGATTGGACCTTCTGAGGACCATGAGAATCCATCCTGTCTTTCATGTCTCCTTGCTGAAGGCTGCAGTTACCAATCCTTTTCCTGGATGTTCACCTCCTCCTCCTGGTCCTGTCATAGTGGATGATCAAGAGCAATTTGTTGTTGAGAAGATTTTGGATTCCAGGATCTGCAGGGGTCGGTTGCAATACCTTATCAAATGGCAGGGCTACCCTTCAGAAGAGAATTCGTGGGAACCCCTGGACAACATCAATGCCCCTCAATTAATTAATCAATTTCATTGCAAATATCAGGTAAAGCCTGGTTTGGGATCGTCCAGAGGCCGTTCCTGAGGTAGGAGTAATGTCAGGATCTTAATTGATGAACTCTTTGTTTTGCCAATACCAGTCCCTTAGCAAGATGGCATTTTGTGAGTTTCCTGTCCGTGGCCATCTTGGTTCCTGTCTGTTGATTCACTATGTAACACAAATTTTGTTCCCAGCTTTTAAATGTTATATTCCAATTGCTTATGTCTAAAACAAATTAAAAATTGCTTACATTCATCATAAACTTCGCTTTTGTGACCACGGCAACGAAAATTATGCATTTTTACTATAGAAACAGACGATTTTGCATCTTCTCATTTATACAGTCAGACTAAGAACACTATATGCATTGAGGTCTTTTTGGTTAGGGTAGTATGGCTTCCGCTCCTCATCTGCATATCAAGAGAAATCGTGATCTTCAACGTCTTCCTCGATGTCTGACCTGCTGCTTTCTTTTGAAGGTGGTGTAGCTCTGTCTGGAGGTGTTGGTACAGGAAGTTCAGGGCAGTGTGGTACTGGGGCAATAGATGACGGAATGTCAGGATACGTTACAGGCGGTGCATTTTTGCCAGTGCGACGTTTGGAAGGGTCCACCATGCAGAAGTAGCAATTTGTTGAGTGATCAATCGGTTCACGCCAAATTCTTGGGATAGCAAAATGCATGGCTCTCTTTTCTCCCCTGTACCAACCTATAAGCAAACAAAATAATATTTGGATTGAGAATTTGATTTAGGGTGTAATTTGCCTATGGTGTAATGACAAGCCTGGGAGCCTTCAATAGGCTCCCAGCTCTCATGGCAACCGATTGTCGCCCTCCAATGACGTTCCAGAGGGTGGCGGAGCCCATTGCGCATGCGCAGTTTAGATGCTGCAGTCACGTTTAACCACTGCATCTAAAGTGTTAACAGCTGCGATTGGTGTCAGCACTGATCACAGTTGTTAGCGGTGGGTGCTGGCTGTATTATACAGCTGGCATCTGCCGTGTATGGAGCTCCTGAGCCCTCTCCATTCATCCCCATGCGACAAATGACATACAGGTATGTCACTGGTCGTTAAGAGGTTAAAGTTGTATTACTAAAAAGTTATTTCACATCCCAGCGAGGTGGCTTTCAGAATGCATATTTCTGTCTGATTGTGATAGACTTAAAGGGAGTCTGTCAGCAGTATACAGTATACTTGATCTGACCACTACACAAAGAACAAAGCTGTCTGCTTCCTGCTCCATCCTCTGTATATTAGCTGTTGAAAATGTAAGAGACAGCCAATGTTGTCCTAAGCTTTATTTGTCTGTATAAATTGTTAATGTTGAATGTATTTCTGTGATTCTGTTCCTTTAAGACAGCAGCCATTGTAATTGTGACATGATGCTGGAGAGACACCCCCCCCCTTTTATGTCAGCATGCCTGTTCTGCAGACAGAGTGTGAGCAGAGAAGCAGGAAGTGACGAGACAGAGAGCAGCAGCCATCTTGGCAAGAGAGAAGACAGGTGTCTGTGCTGTGTTGAACTGGTGTGGATATTTTTCTGTACAGCTAAGCTGTATCTTGATTCAGAGACAAACAGAGTGTAAAGAGACAACAGGACTAGTGAGTCCACCTGAAAGGAACTGTGCTCAGTGGCTGATCAGTGAGACTGACATTGTGACTGTGTATATGGATACCACAGATAGAGACTCGCAGTGCTGTTGATGTACTGGACAGCACCTGCTAAATCCCGGTTTACATCCCAGCTCAGTGTATGCATTCGGCAGGACTGTCAGTGTGCTGAGTGGAATCTGCTGTTGGATTACATTGCATTCATTGGGTTTCCCTGTTAAAGAGGACTTCATTTCTCCCGAGATCCTGATAACAGTGAGGAGAGGACGCTTCACTATAAAAGAAAGGAACGACTTTGGGCCCCACCGCGCGCTTCTACGGACTGTAAGCAGTCCACCTGGACCACTGGGGAAAAGGGGGTGCACCCAAATGTGATGTCAGGGTCAGTTAGGGATAGTTTTGAGTATATTGTTCATTCAGTGTCCATACTGCAGAAGTGGACAGAGTAAAAGTAGAAACCATTGCAGAATTTGCCTTGAAATTGTTCATGCTATATTGTATATTTTGCTTGTCTTTATCCCTGTCATTTTACCTTCAAATAGCCTTTATTAACTTATAGTAAATATATATTCTTTTCTTGAACTACCGCGTGTGCGTTCATTTCTGGTTGCGGAATCCAAACCACCTGCCTTGCTCTCGGTTCACAAATTGGCGTAGTCGGCAGGATCCGCTTACCAGAATGGACGGTGACGCACCCGTTCGGGAGAATGGTGCTGGAGGAAGAATGCCAGCAGGGGCTATAATGAGTCAGTTAGCTAAATTTGATGGCAATAATATGTCAGAGAGTATGTGGGTGGAACAGATACGAATGATACAGCGAATGTACCAGATCGCACCAGAAGTACTAGTAGAGCTAGCAATATTGACATTACAAGGGGATGCTAAGACCACGGTGATATTGAGGCCATTTGAACAAAGGCAGACATTTGAGCAAGTAGTCCAGATTCTAGAAACCATTTATGGAGAAACTGCATTGCTGGGGTCTCTGCAGGCTCGGTTCTTCCAGAGGGTACAACAGGAGAATGAAAGCCTTCCCCAATATGCAAATGCCCTACAAGAACTGCTCCGAGATATTCAAGGGAAGGAAAGAGGGGGCTCGCCAGCCTTCTGTAACCCTGATCGGACTCTCCGTGACCAGTTTGTCCTGGGGATACGTGACGGCAGTTTAACTGTGACTATGCAGGATTTTATACGACAAGAGACTGATGCTAAATTCCATGATGTACAGGTAGAGGCCATCTCCCGTGCCAATAGTATGGTCCCGAAGCCCCAGACCGCAGTTGGAGTTACTTTGTCACAGGGGGCTAGTTCTGGCTCAGAGACAGTAGAAAAGGGGACGGTTAAAGAAATTCTCACAGTAATGCAGAAACTGCAAGAGCAAATGGAACACTTGCACACCCATTGTGATGAACATTCTATGAAAATTGCAGACTTCCAGAAAACTGGAGGTGAAAGGGTGAGCCGTCCATACCCAGAAAATCAGAATCACCCACCACCCCGCTGGAGGGATGAGGATAGGACCTACCGAAGGGGTCCAAATCATTTAGTGCAGTGCTCAGGAGAAATCGAAGGGACTTACCGAAGGGGCCCAAACAGATGGCCAGAACGACGGGAGATACGCTGCTGGGAGTGTGGACGGATGGGCCACGTTGCGGCTAGATGTCCATAGCAGCGACACACTTATGAGAGACCGCCGTTAAACTGAAGTCCCCTGCTGCTGTAGGGCGTGTAGTAGGGGAGACTGACAAGAAGACTATGTGGGGAGAATGCCCTAATGATGACCTGATCGCTGCAAGTCCTGTTATACAGGTGGAAATGGAGGGTATTCCGGTTACCGGGATGATTGACATGGGTTCCCAAGTAACGACCTTGAGTAGAGACTGTTATGAACGGTACTTCCAGCAACATGTGAAATATGATCCCCATACATTCGTACGAGTGGTCGCAGCTAACCAGTTACCAGTTCCAGTCGTGGGAGTGGCCTGGATGAATGTCCGGGTATGTGGCCAAGATCTAGGTAGGAAAGGCATTGTGGTGGTACAGGAGTCACATGAAGTAAAGGTCCCTGTCATTTTGGGGATGAATGTGTTAAAAGAATTAGATTAGATCCTCTTTGAAAAGAAAGGTCACGGTTATTGGAAAGAAACCACCACCCATCGGCCTACTCAAACAGCTTTCCAGAGGCTGATCCGGACATGTGGCTTACAGAAAAGTTCGGATGCACAGCGTCCTCTGGCTCGAATTTCAGTTCCTTTGCATACAAAAGTTACACTGCCACCCAGTAGGGAGACAATAGTGTCTATGCCCGTAGGCACCTATTGGAAACTAGAGGACATAGCTGTGTTGGTAGAACCACTGCAGGCAGCCGAAGGAGGTGTTGATCCGCTAGTGACCCGTTCCTTGGCAATAGTTCGTAATGGAAGAGTACCACTTCGATGTGTAAACACTCAGGACCAGAGTGTGGACTTGACCCCAGGGAGGCAGCTGGCTAACATCTATGTGACTCCGGAGGAAGTAAGGAAAGTAACTCCAATGCAGCTGAAGCCGACTGAAAGGGATGAGTGGACCGTAACTGTGTCCATGGGAGAAGATGAGGAACCCACCTCTGAATGGAATGGCCGTGCAATTCGAGAACAGATGAAAAATGGAGTGCTATGCCGAAAGGTCTATTTACCTTCTGAGATCGACATTCGATACCAAATTGTGGTGCCTAGTGAACTGGCTCGCTCGTTGGCAGTTGAAGCTCATAATAAGAATGGACATTTTGGTCATGAGAAGACCTTTCGTTGGTTACAGCGACTGATTTACTGCCCTGGTCTTCGTCAAATGGTCGAAGAAGTATGCCGCAGCTGTCGAACTTGTGAGATCCATAAGGCAATAGAACAGAGAGCTCCCCTGCAAACCATCGTGACCCAGGAACCTTTAGAAATCGTCATGATAGACTATCTAATGGTGGGCCCATCCAATAGCAGACACCAGTATTGCCTCGTAATGGTGGATCACTTCACCAAATTTGCGGTGGTAACCGCCACCAAGGACCAGACAGCTGAGTCAGCAGCTCGTGCTCTGTGCCAAGATTTCATTCGAGTATATGGGTGCCCCCAACGCATCCACTCTGACCAGGGTGCTTGCTTTGAGGGACACGTAATGAAAGAAGTTCAACGTATCTACGGGATAAAGAAGTCGCACACGACTCCATACCACCCTCAGGGAAATGGGGCCTGTGAAAGATTCAACAGAACTCTGCTACAGATGCTGCGGACTCTGGAGGAAGACAAGAAGTTACAGTGGCCTCAGTTCTTGTCTGAAATGGTGTGGGCCTATAACAATCAGGTCCATTCTACAACGGGGTACTCTCCTTATACACTTCTCTTTGGGCGGTCTGGGCGAAGTATAGGAGAATTACAGTTGGATGATGTGGATGGGTTCCCTCCGAGGGATCCAACCTCTTGGGTGCGGGCACACCGGCAGAGACTTGAGACGATCCATCGATTGGTGCGGCAGCGCCTGCAAGAACATCCCCATCCTGATAAGACCCCAGTGCAAGAAGCACCATTGCAACCAGGCGACCTGGTGCTAGTTCGTGTCAAGAAACCCCAAGGGAAATTGGAAAGCCGATGGGAGGCTTTGCCGTATCGTGTTGTTGGCCGCAAGTATGCGAATGGGCCAGTGTACCAGGTCCAGAAAGAAGGAACTGATTGTGTTCGAGTACTTCACCGAAATATGTTGCGCCTGTGTCATTCTGAAGGGACAAATCATGATGGGCCTGCCAATGTGAATGAGCTCCCACAGTCAGAGAATGGAGGTGCGGAATGGACCTCCGACGAGGAGGATGATTGTTGGCCGATCCCTGCTCCTGGGGATGTTCCACCTGTGACTACTGTATCTCCGGCCTGTGCCCCCTGTGGTGTGGAATCCACTGGTCCTTCTCAGCCCATAGCTGCAGCACCCCATAATATACCACCGGTCCTCAGACGGACCACTAGGCCAAATGTTGGTATTCCCCCTGTTCGGCATGCGCAGGATGAGTTTGTTTGGCCTGCCATACATTGGTATACTACCACCCTGTGCATAAAAGTACAACCCTCTGGATATACAGTCATAGGCAGGGACTGCCAATCTTAAAGTGGGGGGGAATATGTAAGAGACAGCCAATGTTGTCCTAAGCTTTATTTGTCTGTATAAATTGTTAATGTTGAATGTATTTCTGTGATTCTGTTCCTTTAAGACAGCAGCCATTGTAATTGTGACATGATGCTGGAGAGACACCCCCCCCACTTTTATGTCAGCCTGCCTGTTCTGCAGACAGAGTGTGAGCAGAGAAGCAGGAAGTGACGAGACAGAGAGCAGCAGCCATCTTGGCAAGAGAGAAGACAGGTGTCTGTGCTGTGTTGAACTGGTGTGGATATTTTTCTGTACAGCTAAGCTGTATCTTGGTCCAGAGACAAACAGAGTGTAAAGAGACAACAGGACTAGTGAGTCCACCTGAAAGGAACTGTGCTCAGTGGCTGATCAGTGAGACTGACATTGTGACTCTGTATATGGATACCACAGATAGAGACTCGCAGTGCTGTTGATGTACTGGACAGCACCTGATAAATCCCGGTTTACATCCCAGCTCAGTGTATGCATTCGGCAGGACTGTCAGTGTGCTGAGTGGAATCTGCTGTTGGATTACATTGCATTCATTGGGTTTCCCTGTTAAAGAGGACTTCATTTCTCCCGAGATCCTGATAACAGTGAGGAGAGGACGCTTCACTATAAAAGAAAGGAACGACTTTGGGCCCCACCGCGCGCTTCTACGGACTGTAAGCGGTCCACCTGGACCACTGGGGAAAAGGGGGTGCACCCAAATGTGATGTCAGGGTCAGTTAGGGATAGTTTTGAGTATATTGTTCATTCAGTGTCCATACTGCAGAAGTGGACAGAGTAAAAGTAGAAACCTTTGCAGAATTTGCCTTGAAATTGTTCATGCTATATTGTATATTTTGCTTGTCTTTATCCCTGTCATTTTACCTTCAAATAGCCTTTATTAACTTATAGTAAATATATATTCTTTTCTTGAACTACCGCGTGTGCGTTCATTTCTGGTTGCGGAGTCCAAACCACCTGCCTTGCTCTCGGTTCACAAAAACAGCTGATCAATAGGGGTCGCTGGGTGTTGGACTTGCTTTTTCCACATTGCTATGGTTTTCACTATATGGTATTCCTTGGTGCCCTTTAGAGGAATTATAAGTGTATGTATATACACACACACACACACACACACACACACACATACAAGTACAGTATATATAAACTGCGTTCTAAATTATTAAGCAAATCATATTTTTCTCTGATTTTCCTAAATGGTTGATGCAAATGTCAGTCAGTATAATGTTCAAATCTTCAACGTTAAGAGTATACAGTGGGGAAAAAAAGTATTTAGTCAGCCACCAATTGTGCAAGTTCTCCCACTTAAAAAGATGAGAGAGGCCTGTAATTGTCATCATAGGTAGACCTCAAGTATGAGAGACAAAATGAGAAAGCATATCCAGAAAATCACATTGTCTGATTTTTAAAGAATTTATTTGCAAATTATGGTGGAAAATAAGTACAGTGTTGGCCAAAACTATTGGCACCCCTGCAATTCTGTCAGATAATACTCAATTTCTTCCAGAAAATGATTGCAATCACAAATGCTTTGGTAATAATATCTTCATTTATTTTGCTTGCAATGAAAAAACACAAAAGAGAATGAAAAAAAAGTCAAATCATTGATCATTTTACACAAAACTCCAAAAATGGGCCGGTAACACAACCTTTAGACAAAATAACTGCGAACAACCGCTTCCGGTAACCATCAATGAGTTTTTTACAATGCTCTGCTGGAATTTTAGACCATTCTTCTTTGGCAAATTTCTCCAGGTCAATGAGATTTGAAGGGTGCCTTCTCCAAACTGCCATTTTGAGATCTCTCCACGGGTGTTCTATGGGATTCAGGTCTGGACTCATTGCTGGCCACTTTAGAAGTCTCCAGTGCTTTCTCTCAAACCATTTTCTAGTGCTTTTTGAAGTGTGTTTTGGGTCATTGTACTGCTGGAAGACTCATGACCTCTGAGGGAGACCCAGCTTTCTCACACTGGGTCCTACATTATGCTGCAAAATTTGTTGGTAGTCTTCAGACTTCATAATGCCATGCACACGGTCAAGCAGTCCAGTGCCAGAGGCAGCAAAGCAACCCCAAAACATCAGGGAACCTCCGCCATGTTTGACTGTAGGGACCGTGTTCTTTTCTTTGAAGGCCTCTTTTTTTTTCCTGTAAACTCTATGTTGATGCCTTTTCCCAAAAAGCTCTACTTTTGTCTCATCTGACCAGAGAACATTCTTCCAAAAAGTTTTTGGCTTTCTCAGATAAGTTTTGGCAAACTCCAGCCTGGCTTTTTTATGTCTCTGGGTCAGAAGTGGGGTCTTCCTGGGTATCCTACCATAGAGTCCCTTTTCATTCAGACGCCGACGGATAGTACGGGTTGACAATGTTGTACCCTCGGACTGCAGGGCAGCTAGAACTTGTTTGGATGTTAGTCAAGGTTCTTTAGCCACCATCCGCACAATCTTTCGTTGAAATCTCTCGTCAATTTTTCTTTTCCGTCCACATCTAGGGAGGTTAGCCACAGTGCCATGGGCTTTAAACTTCTTGATGACACTGCGCACGTAGACACAGGAACATTCAGGTCTTTGGAGATGAACTTGTAGCCTTGAGATTGCTCATGCTTCCTCACAATTTTGCTTCTCAAGTCCTCAGACAGTTCTTTGGTCTTCTTTCTTTTCTCCATGCTCAATGTGGTACACACAAGGACACAGGACAGAGGTTGAGTCAACTTTAATCCATTTCAACTGGCTGCAAGTGTGATTTAGTTATTGCCACCACCTGTTATGTGCCACAGGTAAGTAACAGGTGCTGTTAATTACACAAATTAGAGAAGCATCACATGATTTTTCAAAGGGTGCCAATACTTTTGTCCACCCCCTTTTTTATGTTTGGGGGTGGCTTTTGGACAATTCTTTTTGTGGTTTTCCATTGAAGACAAATTAAATGAAGATATTATTACCAAAGCATTTGTGATTGCAATCATTTTCTGGAAGAAATTGAGTAT
This sequence comes from Leptodactylus fallax, assembly GCA_947044405.1. Classification (NCBI taxonomy): domain Eukaryota; kingdom Metazoa; phylum Chordata; class Amphibia; order Anura; family Leptodactylidae; genus Leptodactylus; species Leptodactylus fallax. The sequence continues at coordinate 1,331,696 of CAMRHE010000111.1, read as the reverse complement.
TATCTGACAGAATTGCAGGGGTGCCAATACTTTTGGCCAGCACTGTAAGTGGGCTGTTATAAGGGGGAGACATATATAAGGGGGCTATTATTTATAATGGAGGAACTGTTTTATATATAAGGAGTGCTATTATAAGAGAGGAATCATTATATATAAGGGGGGACCGTTATATATAATGGGGGCTATTATAGGAAAGGAACTATTATATATAAGGGGGCTATTATAAGGGGGAACTATTATATATAAGGTTGGCTGTTATAAGGGGGAGACTGTTATATATAAGGGGTTATTATTTATAAGAGAGGAACTATTATATATAAGGAAGAGTCTGTTATATATAAACGGGTAACTGTTATTTATAAGGGGGAGACTATTATATATAAGGGGGCTATTATAGGAGAGGATCTATTTTACATAAGGTGGATTGTTATAAGGGGGAGATTGTTATATATAAGGGGGCTATTATGTATAAGGGAGGAAAGTATTAAATGTAAGGGGGCTATTATAAGAGGAAATTATTATACATAAAGGGGGCTATTATAAAGGGGAAACATATAAGGTGGGCTATTATTTATAAGGGAAGAACTATTTATAATAGGCCTATAATAAGGGGGGCATTATATATCATGAGCGGGTGCAAAAATCCATTAGGCAGTAAAAAGGTGGTTGTTTGAATTGTGGGTGGGTGGTTGTTGTTACTATTTTGAAGGCAGAAAGGGGGCGTTATTAAAGGGGCTGCCACTGGAAATATGATAGCATTGTTGGTATATCAGCATTTGGGGCCCCACTTTTAATTTTGCCCAGGGCCACAGTTTTCTAAAACCAGCACTGCCAATACACAGTCCCAAGTTAAAAAAAAAAAAAAAAATCACCCGTCTCCCCACTGTCCCCACTGAACACGTCTAGTATTTAAGGTATTTTTTGGACAAAAAGACGCCTCTGACAATAATACACACCGCAGGTTTAGACATGAAAAATTAGGATTAGGCCGGTGGGCGACTATCATGGCTTTATACTGTGTGTGGGGGTGACTACTGTGGCATTACACTGTGTGGGGTGGCTAACATGGCATTATACCTTATAGGGGAAGCAACTAATGTGGAATTATACTGTAGGGGGACTAACATGGCATTATACTGTGCAGGGGTGACAAACATGGCATTATACCGTGTGAGTGGCACTTTTATTTGTGAAAATAAAAATTATCATTGGGAGGTTTGTCCAATAAAATGTGATTTACAGTGGGGAAAAAAGTATTTAGTCAGCCACCAATTGTGCAAGTTCTCCCACTTAAAAAGATGAGAGAGGCCTGTAATTGACATCATAGGTAGACCTCAACTATGAGAGACAAAAGAGAAAACATATCTAGAAAATCACATTGTCTGATTTTTTAAGAATTTATTTGCAAATTATGGTGGAAAATAAGTATTAGGTCACCTACAAACAAGCAAGATTTCTGGCTCTCAAAGACCTGTAACTTCTTCTTTAAGAGGCTCCTCTGTCCTCCACTCATTACCTGTAGTAATGGCACCTGTTTGAAATTGTTATCAGTATAAAAGACACCTGCCCACAACCTCAAACAGTCACACTCCAAACTCCACTATGGAGAAGACCAAAGAGCTGTGGAAGGACACCAGAAACAAAATTGTAGCCCTGCACCAGGCTGGGAAGACTGAATCTGCAATAGGCAAGCAGCTTGGTGTGAAGAAATCAACTGTGGGAGCAATAATTAGAAAATGGAAGACATACAAGACCACTGATAATCTCCCTTGATCAGGAGCTCCACGCAAGATCTCACCCTGTGGGGTCAAAATGATCACAATAATGGTGAGCAAAAATCCCAGAACCATCCGGGGGGACCTAGTGAATAACCTACAGAAAGCTGGGACTAACGTAACAAAGGCTACCATCAGGAGCACACTACGCCACCAGGGACTCAGATCCTGCAGTGCCAGACGTGTCCCCCTCTTAAGCCAGTACATATCTGGGCCAGTCTGAAGTTTGCTAGAGAGCATTTGGATGTTCCAGAAGAGTACTGAGAGAATGTCATATGGTCAGATGAAACCAAAGTAGAACTGTTTGGTAGAAACACAACTCGTCGTGTTTGGAGGAGAGTGAATGCTGATTGCATCCAAAGAACACCATACCTACTGTGAAGCATGGGGATGGCAACATCATGCTTTGGGGCTGTTTCTCTGCAAAGGGACCAGGACGACTGATCCGTGTACATGAAAGAATGAATGGGGCCATGTATCGTGAGATTTTGAGTGCAAACCTCCTTCCATCAGCAAGGGCACTGAAAATGAAACGTGGCTTGGTCTTCAGCATGACAATGATCCCAAGCACACTGCCAGGGCAACGAGTGGCTTCGTAAGAAGCATTTCAAGGTCGTGGAGTCACCTAGCCCGTCTCCAGATCTTAACCCCATAGAAAACCTTTGGAGGGAGTTGAAAGTCCGTGTTGCCCAGCAACAGCCCCAAAACATCACTGCTCTAGAGGAGATCTGCATGGAGGAATGGGCCAACATACCAGCAACAGTGTGTGCCAACCTTTTGAAGACTTACAGAAAATGTTTGACCTCTGTCATTGCCAACAAAGGATATATAACAAAGTATTGAGATGAACTTTTGTTATTGACCAAATACTGTATATGTAATAGCCCCCTTTATATATAACAGTCTCCCCCTTGTATTAGCCACCCTTAAATATAATAATTCCTCTCTTAAAATAGTGTCCCTTATGTATAATAATTCCTCCATTATAAATACTACCCCCTTATATATAAAAGTGTCCCCCTTATAGCAGCCCCCTTTTATATAATAGTTCCTGTATAATAGCCCCAATTATATATAATAGAGCCCTTATATATTACAGTCTCCCCCTTATATATAATAGTTCCTTCATAATAGCCCCCGTTATATATCAGTCTGCCCTTATAATAGTGTCTAGCTATTGAGGAACACCCTCCCTGACAGTTCTCGTTCATAGACTTGTACTGGGGGGTTGTTCCTTACAACTCAGCGTTATCGCTGGGCTATAAGGAACACCCCCTCTCTGTACTCGCCCATAACGCTGTACTGTCAGAGGGGGTGTTCCTTACTGCCTGGAGGTGACGCTGAGCTGTGAGGAATGCCCCCCCCAGTACAAGTCTATGAACGAGAACTGTCAGAGGGGGCGTTCCTCACAACATAGCTAGATGGTCAGGAACGCCTTTCTGACAGTAAACCGTGAAACTAAGACCGCCGATATCTCCTGCCCCGGGGCACATACTGGGAAAGCCGGCAGTGTGCTGAATTCAGCGTGCTTTCGGCTTTCTAGCGGTATGTAAAACCGCATATACTTGAGGACGTGAAAGGTCCTCTTTAAGGAGTTTTCCAGCTCATTTTTATTGATGGTCTATCCTCAGATTAAAACATCAATAAGAGATAAGTGATTCCCCACTGATCAGCTGTATGAAGGGGCTATGGCTGAAACATCCTTGCCTGTTCGGGCTTTGGCACCATCCTCCGGGCGCACGCTGCGGCGCAGGAGGCGTGCCCGGTTGTGATTCCTTCCTTTGGGTTTTTCTTGTATTGTCTGAACACTGTCCTATTCCCTCACCTCCTTAATTGATTTTCCACCACGCCCTTCTCCTTCACCTTGCTTTCCCCCTGCTCCACTAAGAGTTAACTTTAGTCCTGCCTTTGTGATTGACAGCCTATCCTCCTATCAAGTCTGGGGCGGGTTCTTTCTCCCTATTTATTGTTTGCTCACTTTCCCATTGGCGCCTGCTATTGCATTTCGCTTACTGGCTATACTCCTTGTTCCCTGTTACCTGCTCTTCTGATTTTCTGACCACTGGCTTATCTTTGACTTCTCTTGGATTGTGATTTTGTACTGCATTGCTCGTTTGTTACCGACCCCTTGGCTAGCTGACCTCCCTTTGTTGTTGTGCGTCTTGTCTGCGTTCTGTGTTATCACTTATTATAAGGAGGGACTGTCGACTGGTTGCTGGCTGTCACCTAGGACAGATTGGGCAAGTTAGCCAGGGACAGTGGGGGGATTCAGCTTAGGGTCCACTGTCTTGTTGTGCCCCTCCCCACTAAGTTCTCCAGCAGCTACTGGGGAATTGCTCCTTTAGTGATTCCCTTACAATGGCACCTGTTTATATCACACACTGTCTGTTTATAGTGACCGTGTGATGTAATTCCAGACTTGTCACATAGACATGTATAGGATGAGGCTGTAGTTACATTACATGGCTGCTATGAAAAGAATGACACTGTGAAAACAGAGAAGGGGTCACGGCGCTTACACAGGTACCATGGTTCATTCAAACAGCTGATCCTGGGGGTCCGGGGTATTGGAACCCCAATATTTTTTTTTCCTTTTTTTTTCCTTTTTAATTAGGAAACATCTGGGGCATTATTAATAAGGGGCACTATTTAAAGGGGTGCACAGGGAAGTTATTAACTTAAAGATGCACTTGGGAGTATTATTCATTATAGGGGGTTATATTATATATTTTATAATTGGGATAGCAGCAGGATGGGGGCTTTGTGCAGGTGAGGACAATGTGAGTTGGGTGCCTGGAAAAGTAAGGAGCCAAAGATGTCTGTGTTGCAAACTTTACAGAGACTGGAAGAAGTGGTCATGGCCGTCCAGATGAAAGAAATGGGAAATGTGCAGGATTGGTCAGAGATGTCACCGGTAAGTCACTAAATGCTACTGCCCTGTATTCACCTAAATCGTCTGCAGAGCCCTGTGTAGAGCTGCTATATACCACTATACGCTCACCGTATACTGATAGTATTGGTATACGAACAAGTCCAAGTTGGGGGGCCCACTTGAACATGTTCGCCCCCCCTGTGCTGAACCCCTAGCTACGCCTCTGATATAGCCCATTTGTAATGTGTGTAAAATAAACACCCAATGTGGAAATGTATGAATGAGCGTGCATACATGTGACAATATATGTATAACACTATCCCTACTAACTGTCCCTCAACCAGTGTTTTAATATTCTGTGAAAAAGAAAAAAAAAAGAAAAAGGAGAAAGGTTTACAAAGATACACATATGCAGGGTTAAATATTAGCTAGATAATAAATGACCACATAAAATAAGTTACCATACATAAGAAAAAAACATCCACATCTATGTATTGCTTATAAATCCGTCAGTACATTATGACAGTTATGTCATCTAGAAGAATCAATTATTCATTATACATAAGGCTCTGAATATTATGGATTACAATATTTGAATCCTATACTGTATATACAAAGCTAAATGGTTGATAACCCCATTCATAAGATGACTTGACAGTGTTACCAAAAACTCAAAGGAGATTATCACCCCAATACTGTTTGTCCGAGTGCTTAGTCCACCATAACCAGAATATAATATCCTACCTATGTCCGGTTCTATATTTTTTGGCCCCACACTTATCGCCTATTGTCAAATTAGATCATCTGAATGAGGTTGCTTTGGAGCATTTAGATGCATTTAGATGCATAAAATACAAAAATGTTCCATATATGAATATACACAGCAAAGAATTGCGGGAAATGGAATTTGCTGTAGGTAGGGAAAAAAAATGACAGAACATAAGATAAGACTTGGGTATTATGTAACTCCAACATCTGTCAAATGAAAAGGCCGTCGCTACAGCATTAGATTTCTTTTGACAACAATCTTAAAAGACTAAATGTAGAGTTTTTGGCATTTATTATAGACAGCTGTTGCTCGGTTTATAAGTGACCACTTTTTGTTAGTGTTGACTCATCAGCTTTTTATATGTGAAGAAGAATGAATATAATGAATAAAACACCTACCTTAGCCAGTCTACTCATATAGCATCCTAGCAAGGTCACAAACCAATTAAAAGCAACGACAATATTTGAAACATAAATGACTCTACTACTTTCATTCTAACTGCAATAAATAGGCCAAGGTTTTATATAGTAACATAGTTTTCACAAACCATATTGGCGTTTAGTCAGGTCTGTGAGGACAGAAAGTTATTGTAGGCTCAAAATGGCATTTCTTATGGTTAGTACTGAATACATTTGAATTTGGGATTAAATTTGTAAAATGGGTGAAACTGCTAAGTGCAAACTCCCAAGCCAAGAGCTCTGTAAATGTAAAAATATGCCATAGATCCAATTCTACCTGCCATAGGTCAACTTCAAAAGCAGTTAAGATGAGAGTTGCATAAACCTGCAGATCTCACTGTCATGCTGCATTTTCAATTGCTTGTAACTCTGGATCTATGGCAGCTAGATGCCAAATCTAGCTTATATTATAGCCAATTAAAATGTCCTCTCCCTAGCCTCAACAGGCTTTTATATTGGGACTGTGTGAAGGACTAGGAGGGCAGAGCGGGATGTGCTGACAGGCTGCAGAGAGAGTGATATTTCCCCCTCTCTGTATAAACTGTAGATAACCAAAGGGGTAAGTATTGTCAGGAATGTTACATCTGTTTTTGCCGCATTAAGGTTGCCGTGTGAACATAAGGAAGCTTTCTGTTAGGATTGGTTGTGGCTGCATTAAGGTTGCCATGACAACATAGGGAAGCTTCCTGAGCAGGCCTATTTAAACCACTCCCTCATCACTCAGCTTTGCTGGCTATCAGTTCCCTAACTCCTGCAAAGTGCCTGACTTTGATTTGACTGTTCCTATACCTGACTTTTGGCTGTGTACCTGGATTTCTCTTTTGTGTTGTGATTTTGTTCTGGCATTCCTGATTGATTCCGACTATTGGCTTGTTTCCTGGATTTGTCTTTGTCTCTTGATTTGGATCTGTGTTGCACTCCTCAGCTGCTGACCCGTGATTGTCAACCCTTCTGTTCTCTCTTTTCCTATGAGTAGTGTGTGGATTTGGTGTAAGCTTTTGCTGCAGTGCATTTATTTGTAATACACTTTCCTTTCTGGTGACAATTCCGGTCTTCAGATTCAGCGAAAATCCATCTCTTTCTGCGAGGAGCTCTGGTGAAGGCATCTGAGACCGGTCTTGGCTTGCAGTAGTGTTTTGCCTTTAATTAGCATTTTCTGCTGCTCACAGTTGTTAGGCCATTTCTGCTGCTGCTCTCCTGTAGACCAGTACATTCCTTACTCTTTGCATCTGAATCTTAACAAGTATAACATGGACTTCTTTTTTCAGAAGAAGAGTAATAAGTTAAGCACTTGCTTTTTTAATAACCCCTCTGAGCCTAATCATGCCATTTATTGAGGATGTCACCCAGACATTTACCAGTCTATAGACCGCAGTGCTAAAGTAGTTGCAACAAACACTTATGTTTGTTTGTTTTTTTGTTTGTTTTTTTTACACCTATAATACTTACACAACACCCAGAGCTCCAATGAGTCCTCAAAACAAGATTTAAAGATTCTCTAAAGCATTTCTGCTAAATCAAAGAAGCTTCCAAGGTAGCTTCCATAATACAAGAGCAATAAAGCACCCATATCTGAAAGCAGTCCTAGTTATCGCATTAGTTATGTTTAGAGATGTACAATTATTGGTTATGGTCACAGTTAGTATAGAGAAAGATATATTCATATGTAATCTCCAATTTAATCTGCATGCAAAAATTAGTTGGCACACTCCTGAGATTTTGGTGATTCCTTAACACATGTTAAATATAATGTAGACATGTGTGGTATGTGTGAACTCCTCATACAGTTTTTTTTTTTTTTTTTTTTTCGAAAGTGCTTTTTGATGCATGAAGTATTAGTTTGAGCATACATGTTAGTTGCAAGTTTGAATGTTTGTGCAATTTTTGTTTATAATATATGTTTGCTGCAAGGCCACATGAAAGTGGTTTTATATATTAATTATTACACTTTTAATAAATTTAGATTTTGGTAGCATAGTAGCTGTTTCCAGTGTGCAGTATATATATGCAGTCGATGACAAACAAATATTGCTTGGCTTCTGTTTCAGCATTTTTGAGAATACAAGCTCTTGTTGATGTTGAAGATTATAATATATACTCTCTTCATCATTGATATTACAACACCAAGAAGGAAAAGACTTAGAATTACAGAAATCAGAGGTTCTATAGAGATGTTAATGATATGCAAATTATAAAGAAATTACTGGTCATCTGAAGAATGTTATGCTGGCAGCTCTCTTTGCAATTGCTCATCGATAACGTCCCAGATTTTTTTGATTGGAGTTAAGTCCGGAGATATTACAGGCCAAGGTAGCACAGTTAGGCCACAAAGGCTGCTCAAAGTAGCACAAGCAGCATGCGACCTCTTATTAACCTGTTGATGATGAGATTCTCATATTTATGTTTAATCAAAGTTTATTAAAGATTTTTAAGTACAATAGAAAAGGACAAAAATAGTGCGAGCAAACAAATGGCGCAAAGGCACGAAGGCCTCGCCTGTAAACAAGAGAGATTCTCATATTTAAAATGAATCCTAGACAATACCTTCTTTGTAGATCCTTAGATCCTGAGATATGGGGGGCTCTAAAGTGTGCACCTCCCCCAAAGCCTCAGACTGCTTCTCTGAGCAACTTGGCGGAGGAGGAGGGGACTGCAGAGACAATGATAAATCTTCATTTTCTGTGAATAAACTGTATATGTCCATGTTATCCCCTCTCCTATAAATCAGAGAGCTTTCTGATTGTCACATAGAGGGATAATGTAATACTCCTCTGAACATAACCAGGATGTTTATTGGCGCTGTGACTCTGACATCATCGTTGCACCAAACTCTTACACAACACATACACAAAGTCATCAATACAGTTTACATTTGACACTGTCCCTCTCCTGTCCATACCTGATCTTTTTAGAGCAAATATGCCGACTGCATCTCTAGCGATATCCTTTACACACTAAAATAATAGTAATAACAATTATCACTAAAGATGAGCATATAAAACATTTCTGAAAGTTCCATCAGTCAGATAATACATTTTTATCCATTGAATGTCACCATAAAAAAAAACAGATTTTGACAGCTTTCAGATGGGCATAATACAAACTAAACACCTGGACTTCCAGGGTCATCAGATCTAGAATTATGACTCTCTAACACCAGTAATGATGAACTGCAGGAAATTCAGAAGTTGCATCCATAATATGTGAGCAATAAAGTGCCCATGTTAAGCCAATCTGAGACTGGCCCTAGTTATTACATTAGTTAGGTATAGAGATTATAATAATTCATTATAGCTATAAGGGGATTGAAAATTATATAAGACTCTATTTAATTTGTATGCACAAAATTGGTTTCTGTGATTTTGGCGTTTCTTTAACATCTGCACTTTTAAATATATATTTGTGTGGTGTGTATGAACTTCTCATGTCTTGCATTTTTTTTTTTTTTAAGTACTTTTTGTTTGCAGAAAGGAGCTGCTTGAGCATGGATTTTAGTGGCAACTTTGAATTTTTGCGCAATTCTTGCTTGTAAACTCTGTTTGCTGCAAAGTTGCATGAAGGTGGTCGTATATATGAAATATTAAGTTGTACTTTTATATATGGTATGCTGTGCAATCTCAAAAAAAAATTACATTTTGGTATCATAGTAAGGGTAAGTTCACACGTAGGAAAATGTAGAGGAATCCACATCAAGTTCAGCATGGAATCCACCTCCCATTCATTTCAATAGGAGGCAATAGCAGATTTTTTTATGTTAACTGATTTTTTCAGCTAGTGGAAAAAATCCATCCTTCTCGTTCTTCAGGCAGATTCCGTCTGAGAAATCCCATTCAAATGAATGAAAGGCAGAAAATACCATCTTTTCCATTGTCGCAGATTTTGACTCTGAATTTGTCAAATTCCTTAGGAAAATCTGCTCAGGGAATCTTGAACTTGGCCCTGCCCAAGAAAGGGGTTGCAGCTTCATTAATAACCCAGCAGACATTTTGAGGATGCAGGAGAACTTTGGATGTCACCCAACTAATCTTCTTTCAAGAGAAGTGCCTGTTTGCTGCCAAAAAGGTAAGTATGATTGCACATCTATTTCATGTGCATGAAACTTTTCAATTCATGTATTTTTAAATTAATATCTAAAGTTTTAATAATTTCTTATGAATATCTACTTTGTAGAACATACCTTGGTTGCAGAAGAGTCTGCCCTACTCCATACCAACTGTAAATAAGTATACTATAGTGCACATCTTTTTTTTTTTTTTTTAATGTTCTGCAAACTTTTTATTTTTATTATAAATTAATTACTTTTTTAAATTTATGTAACTCTACTTTGCACAATTGTGTGCAGTTTCAGAAGTCACTGGCAAAATATGATTCCACAAGTATATTCTCTGCAAACTTTTTTTTTTTCAATACATTTCAAGTTAAGTAATTTTTTTATGCAGATAAAAAAATGCTACGATGATTGTGAGTCTATTTCAAATGCACTCAACAGAGTTTTTCTACTAATTCTTGGGTTATTCTTGGTCATATACACCATGTTTTCACAAAATGTAACAAGGTGTTACCCACTTTGTTCTAGATTTTTCATGAGGCGTATGCAGACAAGTATGAGGTGTGTTTGGATGTGTGTCAAGGCGTCTATCCTGAGTGGGACCACTTTGATGTAGAGGAGAAGGATCACACTGGTGAGTCAAATTTTCGGATAAATTTGTTTCAATTTTTATGTTTTTAAAAAGGATTATTAATAAGATTATATTGCATTAAGAGAAGGATATCAAAAACAGCTGGAAGAGTGTATGGGATTGGTTCATGACAGACATGCATAAGGCTGATAAGAGTGGGTCCTCTCCTTCCAAACAGAAGAAGATCATGGACTACGAAGTGCTCCTGTTCCTCTTGCCCAGCAAGGGACAACAAACATAAGTATTGCTAACCTAAGTTAGCCACATGTAAACTTTTTGGTTGTTTTTATATCTTTTTTTTTTTTTTTTTTTTACAAACAGAACTTCTGAAAACTTACAGGAGCCGGAGGGGCAGTTGGAGTCCCTTGCTCCATAACAGGAGCAGGAGGAGAGTGATCCCACTCTGTCGACAAATGCGGATGTCCTTCATAAACTGGGAATGGAGTCAGAACAACCTGGACCATCTGCACTGCCGGGGGAGGAACCTCTCTCAACACCACCTACATCACCAACAGCTGAAGCTGAGTTTTCACCAAGTCCAGTCGAGCTGCTGGTGCCTCCCTGACAGTCATCCATCAAATGGTAAGGCTCCTCCTTGCTCCAGTACACCTTCCACCAGGAAACGGAACCAAAGGACCCCTTCTAATAATGAACAGGCGACTGGAAGCTGTAACCAAGGCATGTCCCTTATCTGAACGGCGAAACGAAATAGACTTCTTTGGTCATACAATCTCATCCTTCTGCCACCAGATGTGTACCGAACGCAAAGGAATCTTTAAGTCTGTTTCCATGTCATGGCAGCAGACTTCAGGTTCATTCCCAGACTGCCTGAAATAGGGTTGAACAGGAAAGAGACCATCAAGGAACGTTTAGATGCTAAGGGGAACAGCGGATGGCAAACAGACCAAATAGCACAAGTAAAGCAAATGGGGCCCAGCAGGGGGAGGGAAGGAGGCAAGCATTAGGATGCATAGGTGCAAGCCACAACTTCTCAATTTCTACCCATTTGGTGTATACAGGCAGAGCCACCCAAAATGGGATTCAACGCAGGTGGGTTGCCAAGTAATAATCAAGAAGGTGTGGGACAGCAGTCCGAGACATCGTCACCGACCGAGAAATGTGGTGACGCATAGCATTCCATATAAACAGGAAGATAGCCTTCTGCAAACTCAGAAGTTCTGCCCAAGAGACTGCCACTGGAAGCGTCTCGAAGTGATAAAGCAATTTTGGTAGAAGGGTCATCTTTACCACTGTGATTCGCCCTAGTAGGGAGATAGGTAGAGGCCACTACTTATCTAACAGGGTCCTGAGTTCGCGAAAAAGTCCCGGATAGTTTGCAGAGTACAAGGTCGCATACATGGAAGTGATATGGATCCCAAGATAGCGGATGGGGGTAGTTCTCCACTGGAAGCCGTAGCTACTACGGAGGAGAGTTAGGAGGTTGTGGGGAATGTTATGGGGTTGTGCTTCTGTCTTAGAGGAAAAATATTATATCCTAAGAGGTCACTATAGACCCCCAGTACCCGCAATAGATTAGGTAGAGTGGTAAGGGGAAGTAAGTCGTCTGCAAAAAGGGAAATCTTAAATTCCCTATCTTGGACCTTGACTCCCCTAACATTGGGATTCCACTGAATCATAGCAGCCATAGGGTGAATATGAGGGTGGAGAGAGGACAGCCCTGTCTAGTCTCATTATGGATGGTGAAAGGGGCCAAGGAGGAGTGAGGAAGTTTAACCACCACTTTAGGATGGGAATATAGAGCTTGGATTGCCGTAACAAAGGCTCCCGAGAACCCAAAGTTTGCTAGTGTAGCCAACATGAAAGACCAGTGAAGGCGGATGAAAGCCGTCTCGGCATCTAGGCTTAGTAGATGGGTGGGGTGGAATGATGGTTGATCACCTCTATCAGGTCCACAGTCCTTCTGGTGTTTTCATTCCCCTGATGGCAGGAGACAAAGCCCACCTGGTCCTTGTGGATAAGTGAGGGAAGCCAAGCATTCAGTCAATTATCCAGGATCTTAGTGAAGAGATTCAGATTTGTATTCAGCAGGGCAATGGGGCAATAATTAGACCAGTCCTGTAGGTCTTTACCCAGTTTGGGAACCAGGGTAATATGGGAATCCAGCATGGATGAGGAGTTCAGGGAGCCTGTAAGGAACAATTTAAATAGGTCCAGAAGGTGGCCCGACAATTTGCCTTGAAGAGTTTTATAATAAAGATAGGTAAAGCCGTCAGCGCCTGGGGCCTTACCATTCGGAAGTTCTTTCATAACCCTCTCCAATTCTTCACCTTTGACAGGGGCATTAAGAAAAGACAGGGCATCTGACGGCAACTAAGATAGATGACAATCATGGAGATAGTCTGTTAGTTGTGGGCATCTGTCGATGCGCAGGGGGTAAGTTATACAGTAGAATGGAAAACGAATGCAATGGCCTCTGGGTGGTGTTGTAGACAGTCAGAGGAGTCACATACAGTATGGGGACTGAGGGTCTTAGCCAACAGCGTGTGAGCCTTGTTCCCTCTCTCATAGTAGTGCTGGCGAATGTATAAGAGAAATTGTTGTACATGATGAGTCTCCAAGTCTCCAAGATCAGCTCAGGCTGACACCAGTTGGCGGAGGACCGTCAGGGAGGGGCATTCCACCAGTTTAGAGGTAAGGGACTGGATTTGGGTCAGCAGCAGTTGTGTTTGTACGTGTCTGTCTTTTTTAAGCTGAGAGGCCAATGCAGTGCAATGCTCCCATATGATCGCCTTGTGGGCCTCCCATAAAACCGCAACAGAGGCTATTAAGCCAAGATTGTCACGGAAATACATTGTCAAATGGGACCGCAATGTAGTAAGTGTGGTTGGACTCTTGAGTAGAAATTTGTTAAGGCGCCAGTGACAGCGTCGTGTAGGCTTCGAGATAGGGTCACTACAACTGGGGCATGGTTAGACCAGGAGAGGGTGCCAATGTTCAAGTCAACAAGCAACCTACGAGCTGGGGCAAAAAACATCTGCAAAGTGAACAAAGCATAAAAACAGTTAAACTTTCCTGCGCCTGCCCCTATTGTCAAGGTCCTCTAGATGGTGCTGCTTATCTCTCAGCACTAGAGACTGAGCAACAGTAGTGTTATGGAGGTGAGAAACATAGGCTCTAATGTGGTCATGGTCATCTTCCAAGGTTTCTACTCTGGTGGCTATGGAATGCAGATCTTTGCGTACTGCTGAAATCTCCGCTCGGCCTGTCTCAGTTACTTCAGAGACAAGGGATTTCAAATCCTACTTTGTGGGTAGCTGAGAGAGAAGGGCCATCATGGCGACCATGGTGGTGGAGCATGAAGGAAGCCCAGGGCACAGTCCTGTGAAGCCAAGCAAGAGAGTGGAGAAGCTTGATCAGTGCCCTCAAGGAGTATGGGGGGTGTCTGTGCGGGGGGGGAGAGACTCGAGTCTGAGTCATCTTAACTAGTGTCGTCCACAGGATCCAGTAGGGTAGGGGGAGCAGAAGGCAGTAGTTGTAAGTGTTGCTGCCCAGGAGAGCCAAGGGCTTCCCAGGAGGAGCAGTAGGGGGGCTGAGACTGACCTGTGTGGTGGCATAGGGACCTGGGGAGCGGGAGCTCCGTAGTTCATATGGCTACTGGGATGGAGGAGGGGCCAGGATCCTCAGAGATGCCACTCCAGGCACTGATGGAGCTGGCAGGACTCAGACAGAAGAACTCCGAGGCTGCCCTGGGACTGACCTGGAATGAGAGGGTAGCAGAGTCCCTTCCATCAGTGACAGCACCGGAGGAGAGATATTACAGGAAGCCATCTGTGCAGAAGAAGAGGAAGGCCCCAGGGTGATCCCAAAATAGCCGTGGCCGTGTGGAGGTCCAGTACAGTGAAGAGGCCGGCTAGGCCAAGTAGATGTCAAGGGTCACCCGAGTTGGGCGATCAGTTGGCACAGGAGGGCCTGGAGACACCTTTTTTTAAAGTGTTTGTCTATAAAGGGGGGAAGAAAATACAAGAGGGTCCATGAGAAGCGGTGCAGAGACGGAGTGGAGGAAAAGCACGTCTCACGCTATGGAAGGTTAGGCCACGCCCCCTAGTTTTTCTATTTCTAACTGCAATCCTACACAAAGTTTGAACTTAATATGTGAAATGTTTCTAAGCAAGTTTATGCTGTAGATGTCCTCAGCAGTGACATCCAGATTATCTTGCTTGATGCAATGTGGTGCCTAGCACCAACAGGATGAACTTGTACTTAAATGCTTTCCGACTCCCAAAAAATCAGTGGCTCCTAAAAAATTGGAAGATTACAATATTGAACATCCTTGATTAGAAAAAAAAAAGTTGTTTTTTTTATCCAGTGTCACACCTGTCTTTGGGCTGTGTCTTTTTCCACATTTTGGACACGCCCTTTAAAAGGTGTTTCCCACAGATCACAATCATCATCTATCCTCAGGTCCCAGTAATCTGGGTTCTTTTGGTGCGGAACCCCGCAATCAAACATTATTGGGATATTCTGTGGATGAGTGATACAAGTGGATGGTGGGGTATCCACTTAAATTATTGTATTATCACAATTTAAAATATTTGGTATGAATAAACATTGCTCCAGTATCTGTTTTAAGTTTAGTTTCAATTAAAACCATAACATCTTCCTTATTTTGAACTACTATTTATGACATAGTAGAAGCATTTTCCAAGATTTTACCATTTTACTCAGACATTTTTCTTTTTTCTTCTCCTGAGTTCAGATAGTTTCCCTTGTCAAAAGTTTCCTAAATTCTTCTAAATGGCTTTCTCTACCAATGAAGATTGTGCATCATTGAATATTTCCTAATGGTTCCCTCTACAGCTGAACCAGAAACCAAACCTTCTTTAATATTCTATCCTTATTATTCTCATTTTCTATAATTTAACAACTTCTCATATTATTCTTAATGGAAAAGTCATGCAATATTGAGCAGTAACTGCTGTTAATTTCCTGCTGTATATCATTTGCATTTTCTCATTGCTTGTGGAGACTAATTAACATGCTCTAATTATCATACTGATTGTCTACTTTAGCTTATGAGAGTATAGGCATCTCAACCCTCGTTGATCTTACAATAGAAGAATTTATTGTTTTCAATAAAAGCATTTGGATAAAATCGGAATGATATTTTTGCACTGTAAATGTGTGCCATCTATCAGTGCTAGAGCTGTTAAGTGATTTAATTCAAAAAAGTAATGAATGTTGTTGCAAATCTAATATAGACCAGCTAATTCCTTTAGTGGTAAGAGGATGTTCGCCTTAGTAAGCAGAAATGATATGACATTGCACAGTCATTACAAAAAAAAGGTTTAGTTTGTATTATTGATTCAGCATGGAAGCTTGCCTGGAAATATAGAGATACTGGTGTTAGGATTTAAGAGTATTGTTGGCAGTTACTGGGTCAAGTACAAATTTGAACCCAGGATTAATAGGTTTATATTGATTTAGGAAAATATTTCATCTTTTCATCAAGCCAAGTTTCTTCATAGAACATAACATATTTAGAAGCAAACACCAGCATCTTATAACGTAGTAAATCTGGTAACCAGAGGGGTTCAGAATACCACCCACCTCCAATAGTTGTGCATTCCTATGTATAACATTGGTTATGGCATAGTAAAAGTGGACTAGCTGCTGCTTAGCTGCTGCCTTATCCAACCAGATGATAAATCTGGTAACCAGAGGGGTTTAGAATACCACCCACCTCCAATAGTTGTGCATTTCTATGTATAACATTGGTTATGGCATAGCAAAAGTGGACTAGCTGCTGCTTAGCTGCTGCCTTATCCAACATTATTCTGTCATGAAATGTATATCTTATATTCCCCGATCAACTGCGAGTAGTATCATTGAAAAGTGGAAGTATTTAGGAATCACAGTAACTCAGTCACAAAGTGGCTAGAGATAGGCGAAACGATTTTCTCCTAGCCCGGTTTTACCTGAATATTCCAAATTATTGAGTTTTTATTGAAACTGAATAATTTGCAATTTATCTTATACAAGCTAAAATGGCCACTATGACATGCATTGCACAGTGAAAATACAGAAAAGACACATGTGTGTGATGTCCTGGCATCACCTAACAGCCTCTCAGCCAATAATCATTGGGAGGTCAACAACTTACCATGCTGATTTAGAGACAGTATAAAAGATGCTGTGGACAGGAAAACAAGGAATTGTAGTGATAGTCAAGCTAGGGGATGGATGTGTTATTCATCAATGGTCCAAAGCAATTACTCCATTTTCTTCTGTACTACACAGTAGCAAAACTTGCAAATATAACAAGAGAATCATATGAGTAGGAAAAGTAGGAGAATCAATTATGGGCAGATAGTGATAGAAATCATAGAAATAAGGGAGAATATCTTCAGTGTGCTGTGAGCCTGACTCCTGCAGTACAGACACTGGATAGTTAGCCCTTTAATTGCCAATAATCTAAGTTTGTTTTGCAGTAGAACAGTTGGATCTATGACTTTCCACAGTGTCTTACATTGTATTTACTGATAGTCCTGTAAGTGGAAAATCTTTTGTTAAGGGTTTTTTTTTTTTTTGGGGGGGGGGGGGCAAGAGTTATTTTTTTTTGTATTAAATACATGCAAACTGCTGTTCTAACACCAAAACACTGATTTCTCATATGCTACTCTGAAAAGTTTCCATTTGTTTAGGGTTTTTTTTTTTTTACCAAATAAACAGTGACGCAGCCTGCTAATCTGAAAAATCTTTTTTTTTTTTTGTTATCCAATATACAGTCATGGCCAAAAGTTTTGAGAATGACACAAATATTATATTTTCACATGATCTGCTGCCCTCTGGTTTTTATGTGTGTTTGTCAGATGTTTTTATCACATACAGAAATATAATTGCATTCATATTATGAGTAACAGAAGCTTATATTGACAGTTAGAATGAGTTAATGCAGCAAGTCAATATTTGCAGTGTTGACCCTTCTTCTTCAGGACCTCTGCAATTCTCCCTGGCATGCTCTCAATCAACTTCTGGACCAAATCCTGACTGATAGCAGTCCATTCTTGCAGAATCAATGCTTTAATTTTGTCTGAATTTGTTGGTTTTTGTTTGTCCACCCGTCTCTTGATGATTGACCACAAGTTCTCAATGGGATTAAGATCTGGGGAGTTTCCAGGCCATGGACCCAAAATCTCTATGTTTTGATCCCTGAGCCATTTAGTTATCACCTTTGCTTTATGGCAAGGTGCTCCATCATGCTGGAAAAGGCATTGTTGAGCGCCAAACTGCTCTTGGACGGTTGGGAGAAGTTGCTCTTGGAGGACATTCTGGTACCATTCTTTATTCATGGCTGTGTTTTTAGGCAACACTGTGAGAGAGCCAATTCCCTTGGCTGAGAAGCAACCCCACACATGAATGGTTTCAGGATGCTTTACAGTTGGCATGAGACAAGACTGGTGGTAGCGCTCACCTCTTCTTCTCCGAATAAGCTGTTTTCCAGATGTTCCAAACAATCGAAAAGGGGATTCATCAGAGAAAATGACTTTACCCCAGTCCTCAGCAGTCCACTCCCTGTACCTTTTGCAGAATATCAGTCTGTCCCTGATGTTTTTTCTGGAGAGAAGTGGCTTCTTTGCTGCCCTCCTTGAGACCAGGCCTTGCTCCAAGAGTCTCCGCCTCACAGTGCGTGCAGATGCACTCACACCTGCCTGCTGCCATTCCTCAGCAAGCTCTGCACTGCTGGTAGCCCGATCCCGCAGCTGAAACACTTTTAAGAGACGGTCCTGCCGCTTGCTGGTCTTTCTTGGGCGCCCTGGAGCCTTTTTGGCACCAATGGAACCTCTCTCCTTGAAGTTCTTGATGATGCGATAGATTGTTGACTGAGGTGCAATCTTTCTAGCTGCAATACTCTTCCCAGTTAGGCCATTTTTGTGCAGTGCAATGATGACTGCACGTGTTTCTTTAGAGATAACCATGGTTAACAGAAGAGAAACAATGATGGCAAGCACCAGCCTCCTTTTAAAGTGTCCAGTGGTGTCATTCTTACTTAATCATGACAGATTGATCTCCAGCCCTGTCCTCATCAACACCCACACCTGTGTTAATGGAGCAATCACTGAAACGATGTTAGGTGGTCCTTTTAAGGCAGGGCTGCAATGATGTTGAAATGTGTTTTGGGGGATAAAGTTCATTTTCTAGGCAAATATTGACTTTGCAAGTAATTGCTGTTAAGCTGATCACTCTTTATAACATTCTGGAGTATATGCAAATTGCCATTAGAAAAACTGAAGCAGTAGACTTTGTAAAAATTAATATTTGTATTATTCTCAAAACTTTTGGCCATGACTGTACATAAAAATTGCTGCCATTGTAATGTAAAAAAGCAAAACAAAAAAACAAGTTGACTGACACAGTTCTAGTCTAATACTCACTAACCAGGTCACCATTTTAGTGGTTCTAGTGCTTTGCTAATTTTCTTAGTACTAAGAATAAGAGTGGGTGGCAACAGCAACACTACATTTGGTCTTGACAGCTCCACCAGTGACAGTGACAGTGTTGTCGTACTCCCTGAGAATAAACACATTCTTGAAAGTAGTGAAACACAAATGTTGAGTGAGTTGAATTGTGAGTGCATAGAGGAATCCCATTGCCATGATGAGTCACAAAAAAGTGGGGTAGATGATGAAATTACTGAATCTGATAGGAACAGTCAGTGTCGTTGTTTTCTCTCTGCTAACAAACGCAGTCACCGGCTTGACTCCAGGTCACACCATCCTGCCTCTGACACCCCCTGCAGATGTGTGTGCCCTCTGTGTAGTATCTGGTCTAGATCATAAGGTATAATGATTTCACCTGTGAGCACTCCTAAGCCAATCCCTGATGGTTTCCATCTACATTAGTCTGCTTAGTCCTCTGAAACATGCCCAAGTAATATTGAATCTGTTGCAAGGGCTCCGTACTACAGTGAATGGATTATTGTTTATTGACCATGATTCTAATCCTGATTATGTTCTGCTGCCTACTACAGATGGGCTAACCTCTCAAGATTTGTTTCATGTTTGGGTTTAATTTCTATCTCTCTAAGACAAAGTCGAAGTTATGTCAAACTGAATGCGACATGTACTGTATGTCTGTGGGAAAACGAATGGTAAGCAGCAAAACTCAGTAGTAGTAAGATGCAAACTCAGAGTTTAATCATAAACTGCACTGACACTTGCTTTTATGCAGTTAACATTTAAAATGCTCCAAAAATTACCCATTTGTTAGGGAAATGTGTGTGCCAGTGTTTTTTTAGACACACACGGCGCTTATATTGCAAAAAGATATTTTTTTTGTAGAAAAAAATAGCCCATTTTGATGGCTTTGAACTGCTAGAGGGGCTTATTGTATTGAATGTGATGGACCAGGCCACAGGACATGTCTGGTTGAGTGGTGGCAGTGGTGGTAAATGGAACATGATAATAAAGGGAGACGATGGAAACACTATTCACAGGCATCAGCTGCAGGTGTGTTAAAATCAACAGTTCCAAGTCTGATTCATTTTGACAAAAGTATTTTTTCCACACTAGTTTCATCCTTGTAGGTGTTACAACGCCACCAGCAGCAATAAGCACCATGCTAAATTGGGCCACCTCCGTCCACTGCTCTAACCTATTGACTTAGAATTACATGGGGTCAAGGTTATCTTCTGGAATGTTGGTGCACTCTAGGTATGACTGTACCTGCTGGTGCAGCAAGTTCCTCTCAGTTGCTTGTTGTGGCTCTGATTGGCATGGGGAGCTGGAAAATTTCTAGTTCATCATATTCCAGATACTAACTTGGTGCTAGCTGCTGTTGCTTTTACTCCTCCTAAAACTTGGAATTGTGGTACTGGCAGAGGAAGTGGTGTGCAGGCTGAGTGAGAGGGACTGGGAGCGAGCAAAGGCTACCTGGGTACTTGTGCGGCTGGCAGTTTCAGTGGTCTCTAAATGCTGCTGTAAACTGGGCTCATATTGCTGTTTCCTGAACACACATTCCCTTATGGATGACTAATATTGAAGAGGAATATTAGGAGAAATAGTGGTTGATGATGATGTTAACGACGACCATGTACTACATGAAACATCACAAATAGAAGGTGTAGAACAGTTTTGCTCACTTCCCTGCCAGTGCCATGTCTATTTTACCAAACACTATGGTGATGACTTTTCATGTGGGTACTGTCAATGCGGGATCTTCTGGGGACTGGTTACCCGGCAAGTAAGACACGTGGAGGAGTGTGTGCAAGTTCACACTAGTGCTTTATTGGCACGAGTTCACAGAGTCCATAACTTAAATGACTTTCAGCAGCATAAGGCAACACAAAACAGAACGGCTTGTTTCAGCCAAGTGGCAGAAAGTCCAGCAACACAAAATAGTGTTTAAGACAGAAAAAGGCACAGGCAGTGTGTTTGTAGCTAAGAGCCACCATCAGAAGAGGGGGAGAGAGAGAGAGAGACACGCCCTCCTACCTGGTCAGCATTAAGGCTTCAACTTGGCTCTAACAAAACCCAGGACTAGAGCTTTGAGCTCGGGTCTGTAATCACACCCAAAACCCCAGACATAGATTCCAGTCCATTACCTAGTGGAGAGGAGCCACCTTAGTGGGAGGTATCTTCCCTTCAGAATCTTTCCCTCTACCTGTCTACAGTACATAGGTATTTTGTTACTACATTTTTTCCTACACAGCCATGGCTAAGTTTCTGCTTGCAGATCTTGCTAATTGGCATGGAGTTATCATTTGGCAATGTACAAAAAAATTGCCACATTGGAGATGATTGCATGTAGCTGCTGCTGGTACACAATCAGCAGCGGAAAAGTGTCTGCCACTACCACCACTAGAGCTCCACCCCCAACCCACAAACTTCCTCTAGGTCTGACCTGGGCAGGCTTTTTGGATGTTGGGCCTGCTCAATGGCTGGAATCATTACTATCACCACTGACACCACCCTCTTCATATCATGTCACTTTGTCACTTTGACGTGGTTGCCAGATCCTATCTGCAGAAGAATCATCATCACTATCAATATTGTTATCTTCCCCGTATTTTTGATATATCATGCCATGGGATTCCTGTACACCCTCATAATTTTCACCTCCACATTTTCCCCTAGCTTTCCTATTACATTGATTACCAGTAGTAGTAGCACACCCCCTGACACTACTACCTGCCCCACCAACAGTCATGTCTCAATCAAAAAGAGGAGGAAGGCTGCTCTGACTAGGAGAAATAGATTTATCTGCAGGTGTGACATTACTAGCAGGGATCTAGTAATATGAAGAATATGATGGAGACATGGTTCACAGTCCAAAAAGTCCTTGTAGTGAATTACATGTTTTGTAGGAGGAGGAGGAACACACATAAACCTGACTCCTGTGACTGAGATGAGTGAGCTAAGTAATCAAAAACATAATCTTCATTCTTAGGAAGTACAACAATCCTGCGGCTACTGGTGGTGCCACTATACCAGAAGTAGTGTGTTATGTTTGCACCCATTCGAACTTCTGGACCATCCGGCTGCATGCTGCGGCGCAGGAGGTGGGTCCGGCTGTGATTCTTTCCTTTGGGTTTTTCTTGTATTGTCTGAACACTGTCCTATTCAATCACCTCCTTAAAGAGAAAACCAAGCCAACGCAATTGTAAATTACAAAAGTAGTATATCTTTATTAGAACATATGGTGAGGTAAAAATTGTATATACAGTATGTTACCGTTAAAGTGCAGAAATCAGTTAATCTGCAGATTACCTAGGTAATCTGCAGATTCACTAGGGTGATCCGTTAAAGTGCAGAAAACTGGTTTCATTACTCACATTACCTAGCTAATGTGCACATTACCTACTAGGCACTCGTTAAAGTGAAAATAACATCTTTGCTGGCATAATGTATTTGGAATCTCAGCTAAAGAGGTTTGCAAAGAATCTTTTCTTCATTTTACTGACCAAGTCGGCGCTTCTTTGCATACTAGAAGTTCAATTTATCTGTTTTCAACAGAAATCACCACACAAATTGCCGCGCTAATAGGCAGACACGAATTTGGACATGAAACAATACTAGGAGTTCAATTGCTCTGCTTTAAAACACTAATCACCACACAAATTCCCGTGTAGCCGCGCTAACAGGCAGACACGAAAGTTTTCAACTTTAATGGGACTTGCGCTAACAGGCAGATACGAATTTCGTCATGATACAAACTAAGTTTTCAGCTTTAACGGGACACAAGCCGTGAATGTGCACATTACCTAGGTAAAGTGTGGAAAACGCTTGATTCCGCACATTAACTGAGCAAATCAGTTAATCTGCAGATTACATAGGTAATGTGCACATTCACGGCTTTCGCACTTTAATGGTAACATGTATACAGAGAACAGGCGATAAAAACCACATAAGTATAAACCCCTCAGCAGGAATACACACAAGTGTAAAGTTTATATATGTCACAACCATAGAGTAGAGTAAGGTCACTAAAATGATTTTGAACTGTACAGTAGTAAAGGTAAATAGCTACCACAAATAGCACCTAGTAAAGTGCACAGAGCAAAACCAAAAAATAAAATAACAACTTAGGTTACAAAGATGGAAGACAAAGGTAAACACTGGAGCGGAGAAGACACGTCCATCTGTGTATTGGTGAAAAGAGCACAAAAAAATATTAAATAATAAGAGTTCTTTTTTTTTCGGGTTAGCACAGGCTGTTAGACTGTGTATTGGGAGATCAAAAAATCCTTATTCTGAAGCCCGGACCTTCTTCCGTGGCCCCAGGTCTGCAATCGTCTCCCTGGGTCTTCTGAACATGCTTCAGGATCAATTCACCATGCTCTCAGCCTATGCACAAGCATAGACTGACAGCTGGTATACACTCCAATACTTCTGTCTTGGAGTGTATAACACTGAACCATCAATCAAATGATCACTGGTTCATTTCTATCATTTCAAGAAAGTAGAGCTTTTCCCGCAAAAAATAATTGCTCAACCAGCTTCGCCAATAGAAAAATAAAAATGTTGGAATGATGGAAATGGAAAAATAATAGATTTTTTCCCCAAATGGATTTTTATTCTGCAAAATTCAAAATGTATAAAAAACTATATAAATTTGGTATCGCCGTAATCATACCGACCCCTAGAATAAAGGTAAAATATTATTTATGTTATATGGTGAAGGGCAAAATATTTTAAACATTAAAAAGCAATACCAGAATTGATTTTTTTTAATTAACCCAGAAAGAGTAAATACAATTTTGTTAATAAGTTATAGACACCCCAACATGGTGTCATTAGAAAATGCATCTCATCCCGCAAAAACAAGCCCTTATATGGCTACATCACAAGAAAAATAAAAATATTATAGTTTGCACAGTATGACGTCTAAAAAAAAAAAAATCGCCATATCTTTAGGACAAAACTGATTGCAGCAGGAAGAGAATGCATAAACTGTGCGAGCGTATATTAGGGGACACCCCAGATTTAGAGCTTACAATGGAAAAGACAAAAGAAGTGTCTGCAAAGCTTACATATTCACTTACATATTCATCATCCGCTGTGCATTCCCGTCTGGGATACTAATGCTCACTACACCCCTTGATAAATTGTTTGAGGGGTGCAGTTTTCAAAATGGGGTCTCTCTCTAGGGGATTCCACTTTACTGGTACTTTAGAGGCTCTGCAAACATCACATGGTGTCCAGATACCAAACATCTAAATCTGCTCCAAAAGTCACATAGCGCTCCTTCCCTTCTGCGCCCTGCTGTGTGACCAAACTGCAGTTTATGCCCACATGTATGACACTGGTGTACCCAGGATAACATACTTAATGTCTTATGGGTTTATAAACTGCTATTTGAGCACAGCCGGTCACATAAGGGAAGGATTGCTTATTTTGGTTTTTGGAGCACAGATTTAGACGGTTTGGTTTTTGGACGTCATGACACTTTTGCAAAGCCCAGTAAAATGGAATCCCCTGACATGTGACCCCATTTTGGAAACTACACCCCTGAAGGGATTTATCCAGGGGTACAGTGAGCATTTTTATCCCCCAAACATTGCATTCATTTATTTTCCAGACATGAATGCACAGCTGATTGTGAAAGGAGAAAATGGCAATTTTTCCAGGAATACGTCATTTTTTGTGCACAATATGTTGTGCCTTGCTTGTACCAGAGATGAACGCTCCAAATGCTGTTGTGTCTGGGATACCTGCTTACCAGTTTTTGAAGTTTGTGTCTCTGCTGACAGAAGCTGGGCACAACATATCATGTACTGCAATGGCGTATCTCTAGAAAAATTGCAATTTTCACTTTTCATTATCAGCTGCACATTAATTTCTGGAGATTAAATGAATGCAAAACTCAAGGGTTAAAAGTGCTTGCTACGCCACTTAAAGGGTATCGTTTCCAAAATGGTGTCACATGTCTGCAGATTCCACTTTACTGGCAATTCAGGGGCTCTGCAAAAGTGGCATGACGTCCAAAAACCAAACTGTACTCCAAAAACCAAAATAGTGCTCCTTCCCTTCTGTGCCCAGCTGTGCCCAAACAGCAGTTTATACCCACATATGACATTGTTAAGTACGTTATCCTGGGTACACCAGTGTCATACATGCAGCACACAGCAGGGCATACATGCGAATGAGCCCTATGTGCTTTTGGACCGCTAATTTAGATTGTTGGCTTTTGGATGCGATGTAACCTTAGCAGAGACACTAAAATTGCACTGCAAAATGGGGGTCACTTTTTGGGGAATTCCAATTTACTGGCATCTCCAGGGCTCTGCAAAAACAACATGGTGT
Source organism: Leptodactylus fallax (assembly GCA_947044405.1). NCBI lineage: Eukaryota > Metazoa > Chordata > Amphibia > Anura > Leptodactylidae > Leptodactylus > Leptodactylus fallax. The sequence goes on along the minus strand of CAMRHE010000111.1, from coordinate 1,306,381 downwards.
CTAGAAAGTCCATCTAAATCTATACCCCAAAAACTAAAAAGCGCAGTGCTCCTTCCCCTCTGAGCCCTGCTGTGTGCCCAAGCAGCAGTTTACTGCATACATACAACTTCTTTGTAACAAGAATAACCCACTTAATAGTTTTAGGAGTGGATGTCGCTGATGACACAAAGTGACCCCAACATGCTGGGCACTGAAATGGCATATTTCTTTAAAAGTTACAATTTTCGCTTTGTACATTCATTTTTGGGAATCACTATTGGGGTCAAAATGATAATACCCCCTGAGAAATTCATTTAGGGGTGTAGTTTCTAAAATAGGGTTACTTTTAAGAGGTTTCCATTGTACTGGTACTTTAGGGGCCCTGCAAATGGGACATGGCACCTGAAAACTATTCCAGCAAAATCCTCCCTCCAAAATCCAAATAGTGCTCCTTCTATTCCGAGCCCTGTCATGTATCCATACAATATTTTACGACCACATATAGGATATTCCTGTGTTCAGGAGAAATTGTGTAACAAACTGTGGGGTGCTTTTTCTTCTTTATCCCCTTGTAAAAATGAAAAATTTGGAGCTAAATGGACAGTTTCGGAAAAAAAAAGTAATTTTTAATTTTTACGTCCAAATGCTAATAAAATCTGTGAAACAGATGTGTGGTCAAAATGTTCAGCATACCCCTTGAGAAATTCCTTGAGAGGTGTAGTTTCTAAAATGGGGTCAATTTTTGGGGGTTTCCATTGTATTGGTACTTTAGGGGCTCTGCAAATATGACATGGCATCTGAAAACTATTCCAGCAAAATCTGCCCTCCAAAAACCAAATAGCGTTCTTTCCATTCTGAGCCCCACCATGTACCCATACAGCAGATTACAACCACACATGGGGTATTCCCGTGTTCATGAGTAATTGTGTAACTACTTGTGGGGTGCTTTTTCTTCTTTAACCCATTGGGAAAATGAAAACTTTATGAATAAAGTGACATTTTAGCAACTTTTCATTTACACATCTCAATGTTAATAAAATCTGTGAAACGGTTGTAGGGTCAAAATGCTCACTATACCCCTTGATAAATTCTGTCAGGGGTGTAGTTTCCAAAATGGGGTCACTTTTGGAGGTTTTCTATTGTATTGTTACTCTGGGGGCTCTGCAAATGAGACATGGTACCTGAAAACTATTCCAGTAAAATCTGCTTTTCAGATGCCCAGTGTCGCTGCTTCCCTTCCGTGTGCCCAAATATTAGTTTACACCCACATGTGTGGCATTTCTTTGCTAAGGAGAACTTGCATAACAAACTATGAGTTGCTTTTTTTCCTTTAACCCCTTGTCAATGTGTTAATTTTAGGACTAAATGAACGCATTATTGAAAAAAAAAATGAAATGTCGAAATTTCACCTCCATATTGTTTTAATTCCTGTGAAATGCTTAAAGGGTTAACACACTTCCTAAATGCTGTTTTGAATTATTTGAGGGGTGCAGTTATAAAAATGGGATAATTTATGTGGGTTTCTATTATATAAGCCTTTCAAATCCCCTACAGAACTGAAGTGGTCCCTAACAAATAACAAAAGTTTCTTATAAACCTGGAAAAATCGCTGTTACACTTGTAAGCCTTCTAACATTCAAAATAAATTAAAGGACAATGAAAAACTGATGCCTATATAAAGCAGTGATATGGCAGATAATATTTATTAATGTATTTGGGTGGTATGACTATCTGTCTGAAACGCAGAGCATTTCACATTTTGAAAACTACTAATTTTTCCAAATTTTCATTAAATTTCCTATTTTTTTTTATAAATACTGTAAATGCATAAAATATTAATCAATGTTTACCCATAATGTGCATGAAAAAACAGTCTCAAAATCACATGGGTAAGTTAAAGCGTCTCAAAGTTATTGCCATATAAAGCGACACATGTCAATTTTGATAAATGAGGCCTGGTAATTAAGGTACTTTTAGGACGGTCCTTAAGGGGTTAAAATTATGTTTAAACACTTTGTATACAGCAGCACAGATATTTTCCCTCACTCCTATGATTTATATCACTAATTTGCCTGTAATTGCTTAATTCTGACTTAACTCTCCTCCTATTCCTAAGTATTGCTTGCAATTGTAAACTTTTCAGAACTGAGTTCTCTGTTTGATGCAGTGAGATGAAGCATAGACCCTACACTATATCCACCATTACTGTAATGATTCATGTTCCAGCTTACAACACCTTATATACTGTATAGTGTATCTATCATTGTCTATTAGCTAAGAGGCTGTCAGCTGATGTCAGGTGGTGCTAGAATGTCACATAGTGAGTCATACACATGTGTCTCTTCTGTAGTCCCTGGTCAAACATGTGGCAGTGGCCATTTTTGTTCAGCGTGAACAAATAAGCATTTGTTTGATTTCGTCAAAAAATGAACATTTTGGAATATTCGGTGTCGAACCAAGTTTGTGATGAATCGGTTCGCACATCTCTAGTTGTTATCATTATCATACCAGCCACCTCAGTCAGCAGTATACAACGAATGATTACTGGATGCAGTAAACCACAGAAACAATGGAGCAGATAAATATGATAGGAAGAAGAGCAACTTCTACCCCATGATCAATTTTGGCTTATTTCCAGATTTTTCACAAATTTTTCTTGAAATTCTGTAAATTGTCACTACTTGGTTGCTGCATTTGCACCCATGAAGGGGTCATTTTTGGTGGCTTTTTTTAACACTCAATTCTTTATTACTTTTCAACTGGAAGGCACACTGATGATGTGCTGCAATTTTTGTTAATTCTGTAAATTGTCACTCCCCCAATATGATGTTGTTGTGATGTTGCATTTGGTCCCATTTAGTGATAACAAGCAGAATAATCCAGGTTCTTTTATGGGTCCCAAGTCCAGTTTTCATGGTCATTAGAATCTTTTCCTTTTCAGAAGATGTTCTAGCTTTTTCTGCTGACAAACCATGCAAGCTAATAGTGTGCTACAAATTTTTCTCAAAATTCTGTAAATTGTCACTCCGCCAACACAATGTTGATATGGCATTTCCTCCCATTCAGGAAAAAGCAAATGGATAATCCAGGTTCTTTTCTGGCTCCAAAGTACTGTCCTCATGGTTATAGCATCCTTTCCATATCAGATAATCTTTGTTTAATCTACATATATGTGGCTGTGCCTATTCATCCGAATCAGAATTTAATATTGAGAGAACAGTCCATATACAGTGGGTACAGAAAGTATTCAGACCCCTTTAAATTTTTCACTCTTTGTTTCATTGCAGCCATTTGCTAAAAGCAAAAAAGTTTATTTTATTTCTCATTACTGTAATGTACACTCAACACCCCATCTTGACAGAAAAAAAAACAGAAATGTTGGTATTTTTGCAAATGTCTGGTAAATTCCTGTGAAAGTAATAGCTATGGCTATGTTACTCATATTCTAAGTCATTAGTGCAGACAAGGGACTCCCAACCCACGTCTGCACACCTTGTCTCCACAAACTCGTGATTTCACGCATGAGCAATACTCACCACACATGGGCCTGCTCCTACTCTATATGCACCCATGTAATAATATAATAAGTTCACACTGGGCGCACTTGAAATAGCCCTTCCACGCATGCCCAGTGAACATTACCAGACACCGAAGGCCTAAGGCGGTGGGACTCCCTGGTGAGTTCTGTATTTACATGTGTCGCATTATACTTCATCCTTACAGGTTCTCTTATGTTTCTACATTAATATTAGCTACTTGTTTAATCTATATGACCATTATCTAAATATTCATATGAGGTATTCAGAACACATTGTGATCACCTTTGTTGTACAGAGTGGGTTGGTTCTGTGTTCCTCCCAGTGGGAGTTACTTGTTGGTCCTGTGTGCCTATTTAATGTCAGAACTTGTGAATATTGTTATTTCAAAACTTTACACTTGATAAAGGGGCAATGTTAACCCTGAAAGCGTTGGGTGTTTGTCCTTTGTTTTATGGAAGAATAAAAAAGTTTATTGTTGGAGTATATCCTGGGTGAGTGCTGTTAATTCCTTGTCTGCATCTCCAATATTGGATTTGCCATTGGTCCTATGTTGCAACTACTCTGACGCCCTTTGCCAGGCATTGTGGATCCTGCTGCTATCCCATACTCAGCGACATAGACAGGTCTGATAAATGCTTGTTAAGGAGGTTGTGTCCTGGATTACAACCCAATAAGGTGAGAGGCCACCTTTTAATTGTCTTTTATTCCTATATTGTTTATCAATGATAATACACTATGCACTGCTCTTTTTATCTATATTATATCAGATAATCTAGCTTTTTCAGCTGGCAGGTCAGGCACACTGATATTGTGGCACAATTTTTTTTAATTTTGTAATTGTGCCTCCTTGGTGCTGTATCTATTCCCATAAAGGGATAATTTTTTATGGCTTTTTTTTATAAAGTCAATGCTTTATAATTTTTTTTTCAAATTCTGTAGTTGCCAGTGCCTCTTGCCACTGCAACACTGTTGGCATAATAATAAGAAAACAAAACAACCACACCACAAAGCCACAAATATTTCCCAAAATAATAAGACTGGTGCACTTACAAGTCATCAAACCAATTTAAGCTATGGTTCATACCGAACTTATTCGACCCGAAACAAATCTTTGGTCTGAAGCACCCAAACCCAAGGCTAAACAAAACTCGAGAGGTTTGCGTATTTCTAAAAGTGGCAGACGTCAAAAAGTTACAAAGTTGCCAATGCTCTACTGACTCAATAGTTGCAGAGTTCCAAAAATCCTATGGCATTAACATCAGAACAAAAAGAGTGCACAAGATCTTTATGTCATTAGTTTCCATGGACAAGCAATTGCATGCAAGTCTTACATCACCAAGAACAAAGCCAAGTGTTAGATGGAATCTTGTATAGCATACTTCCTCTGGACTATAGAGTGGTAGATACATGTTCTATGGATTGACAAGTCATGCTTCTTTATCTGGCAGTTTGATATAAAAGTGTGGGTTTGGTGAATGAAAGAATAAAATTACCTGCCTGACTGTTTTGTGCCAAGTGTAAAGTTTGGTAGAGGAGGCATAATGGGCTTGTTTTTCAGAGGTTGATCTAGGCCCCTTAGTTCTAATAAGTAAAAATAGAAAGGGATTTCTTACTGCTCTCTGAATACTTGAAAACATATCAATTCCAATCAAGTGTGATGCATGGAAATAAATACCTGGACCCAAGGGAATGAAGCATACATTTCCGAAATGGAGATTTGAAGTAAAAATCCAGCATCAAACCATGAAGATCATTGTTTGATGGTGTATTTTTACTTCAAATCTAACTTAGGTCCAATGGCTTCCTCCACCTGTACTTCACTTTCAGCCTCCAGGAGGACACACTGAATACCATCAGTGACATCTTGATGCTGTTCAGTGTCAGCAACTTGATGTAGAACAGATGGGGCCCCCTGGAGGGCTGAAGTGGAAGCACAAGCGGAGGTGGCCATGGGCAGAAGTGGGGATTCGTAAGTAAATAGTGGCCATTACCTGCTGGCCCAATCGGGCCCCCTAAGTTCGTATGTCCCATAGTAGTTCCGGCACTGCATTTGTCTATATAGTGTATATGTTACTATGATTTATATGATGCCCCATGTACATTGAATTAATGTTTCCATACAGTAACCAATACTGCCACTGTATGGTAGCATTAATTGAACACTGCGTGGTGGAAGTTATTTACTGAGAAGTGACATTAATGGCGGGATAATAATTAGGCCAAGACTGACAGGATGCAGGATCCTTTAATGGAGATGCGATTTATCTGAGGATCAATAGATGAACATGGTTAAAGATGACCTTTCACCAACTCCAACATGTCCAGTTCCAATTGGTGGAGGTGGTGAAAGGTCCTCTTTCATACTACAAGGATGGGTGGAACTTAAAAACTTAATACTGCTGTTGTTGTTTATCTTAATAGACCTCAGCTAATAGATCCTGTTTAATCTCAGTAAACAGTATATGCTTTACATTTAAATGACTTAATTAGGCAAGCATATTAGAAGGAAATATAGACAGCAGATATATAGCATTGTACCTGTATTGGGTACTGGTTGAGGTGTGTAGGCACAAAGTTAAAAAAGCAAGCAAAAGAAAAGCAGTTTGAATAGTTGTGAATGTTAGGAGGCACACATGGGGCAGAGATATTAAGACTTCATATGCCAGTCACAATAAAGGTCCCTACTGGCGCAGTGAATGAGTGATTTATGAAGAAAACTGGTGTGAGTTATAATGAATATGTTGGGCCAAGGTTTCCCCACCTAGTTCACACAAATAGCATGCAGAGTGGTAGTCATTGAATATGTTTGGAACAAGAAAGGGCCACAATATTAGCCTTCTTTGCCAGAAAACTCTTTGTAGAGGCATTAATAAATCTCCCTCATTATCTTTCTAAATCTGTCCCTGCTTTGATAGAGTTTAACCATGTTAAAATTGTGATAAATAGTATCCTTTCTATTGTAGTATATCTTAACCTATATTCATGGATCTCTCATACATTTGAGTATATTGAGGGATCTGTGAAAATGGACAAAAATAAGCCCCTATTCATATGCACTAAATTTAGTGTGACCATATGGCGAGCATTAAAAAAACAACCTTCATGCCGCTAATATTCGGTGTCATGTGAATACTGGGTTATCCTTAAGAAGTACTATCCTTATCATAGAAGCTTTGACACCAGTCTTCATGCAGTCTTCAGTCTCTTGAGCTCAGAATTGCAATAATGTATTCAGCTTCTGAAATGCTGAAAAGAACTAAAGATTCTCACAACTAAGACTTTGCTACTATAATATCCAGGCAAGTCAATCTTGTATGAACATAACAGCCTGGACTCCATGCTAAACTGTTAAACTTTAGGAAATTATCATGGCAGGAGAGATATTTGTGTTGCTAATGTATGTAACACAGTCATAGAACTAAACAGAAATTTCCAAAATTAGCAGAACTATTATAAATCATGTTGGAATTCAAAAACCTCAAGTGAAAAATAAATATTATTGTTGTTCACCAGGTGTACAAATGGCCAGCTAGTGTATGAACTGCTCATATTTCCTACTGACACTTTTAGCACTAGAAAAGAATAAATGGTCTTGTAAAACAGTGGAAGAATCTGAACAATCCTTGTCAGTAGAAGTAGATGTGCTAATTATTGTAATAATTTGGTTCACAAGCTTTAACAACACTGAGAAAAAATAATAATTTTCGACAAATGACAAGGAACAACTTTTCATTTTTGCATTGCTCATGTTTTATTTATGATGGAGAATTTAGCTGTACTTCTGGTAATCATATTTTCCAGAAATATATTTATTCAAAAATTGTTTTTGCTTAGCATACAATTCCTTAATTGTACATGGATGTAGTTGCCCAGCTGCACTATGTTATTTATAGAAAATTCTGAGCATCTGAGGAAGAGCACATGGGGTCTTTAGTTTCATGCCTTATTGGACCCAAGTGATCCATAAGCAATATAAAGACTAACTGCTTTCGTTAGCTAGTCAATCACAGCACATGTTTAATTTTTAGACAATGCAGAACAGGCATAAAGGAATCATAAAGGAATCATTAACTGATAAAGAACAGTAATAAATGTCATAGGAGGCAGTTATAAAATTTATCTTTCTCTGAAGACGTTTGAAGGTCACACTTTTTCTGTAAGTCATCAAACAAACAGGATCTGATATAGTATTGTGGTACTGAGGGTCTGGAGGACATCCTTAGTGAGTCAGTTAATATATTTTTTATTAGGCAAATATGAGTATAATAATAAAGTGCTGTTACATACAATTTCATCTCTGGTTCCTCTACTCAGAAAGCTAAGTGTATGTTACATGTTTACAATGATCAATGGCCTTCTCATTGATCACAACAGATTATTGTCAGTTTCAAATAACTGATATCTATATTTCAGCATTCATTATTGATAATACATTAACTCACTATAGGCTCAAAATAGCATCTTGGATGTAGTTCCCTTATTGTAAGCTTTCAAATGAATCACTCCCTGTACTTATTGCCTCTTCTAGTCTTTGTCACTCTACAATAAATTACACTGTAACTCTTTACTACTCTCAAACTTTAATAGCTGAATACAAATGGGCTGTATTTGCAATGTGTTCTTCCTGAGATAAATCTTGCCTACAAGAGTTTCTAAACTGGAGAACAATTTATAAATGCACAAAAAATGAATAGATTCTCAGTAAAGATTCCACAGTACATTGATTAGATGCAGACTAAATGTACCTGTAATATATTTATAAAGCTGTTATATTACTATTATAAATGCAAAAGAATAGAAACACTTAGTAATACAGATTTATTATTGTTATTATAAGGAAAGGGAGACAAGAAAAAGTACACATATGGAAAAGATAATATAGTAAACAGAGAAGTAAAATTAGATTGTTTGCACAATTATTGTGGTTTTCAGCTCTAAAAACAACATGTACGCCCCTATCCTTGTTTACATCTGTTTTGGAGGCTCCTAATGGACCCCAAGTAACTATGGTACACTTGTCGCTGTAGTTGTCTACCATGCTGTAACGCACAGATACTATTCTGAACTTGCAGTGCATACAGATCCTGGAACAGTATACAAGATTTGTGTATCCATACTGTTCATACCACTGCCTTTAGGCAATATTATTTCTCAAAGAAAGCTGCCTTGTACTCTCATGTGGTGGACATTTTCTGCCTTGTCTATCATGTTCCATACAATACTGCTATTGCTGGGAATTCTCCATACACAGAGTAAATAAATTCACTGAAACACAGAAAAAAATGCCCTCCGATGTTGGATTGCTAGAAAACTCAGTATGCAGTTAAGTCTATATGTAAATAATTACAGATGTGGTCTGATTAGACACTGTCACAGGAGGAAGAAAAAGTGTTTCCCCCACTGTCCTATAAAAAGGCTCTCAACATTTGGGTAGTGTACCTCTTAGTGAGAAATCATTAAACACTAGGCATGCCTCTACAAAGCACTCAAAGACACTTTGTCCAGTTGACAAACTTTTGGGCTGAGAAAAGCAGTGTGGTCATTTGGAAAACTGCCCACCATCTAGGCCAGGGGTAGGCAACCTTCGGCACTCCAGCTGTTGTAAAACTACAACTCCCAGCATGCATACTTGCTCTGCTTTTCTTAGAACTCCCATGGAAGTGAATGGAGCATGTTGGGAGTTGTAGTTTCACAGCAGCTGGAGTGCCGAAGGTTGCTGACCCCTTATCTAGGCTATTCTGATGTAGCTGTTAGGAGGTATTGGTAGCAGTGGGTAAGTGAGGACATACATGATGATCAGGTTCCTGAAGGCTCAGACAGACCACCAATAGAGAGGATCATTCGATCAGGCAAGAGTAGCTCCCACAGTTTCTTTGTCCATCATCCAGACACATGCGTCACCTCCAACCCTCTTTCTGTACTTATTTGACACAGCTATAATGGAAAGTCTAAAATCTTACTCTCTGTTAATATATATGTGCCCCCAGCACCCCTCTGAAATTACATCTGTGACTGGACTTACTGGCCTTCCCTCATGTAGCATTATTGTGAGTTCCGATTCTTGCCCTGCCTGTCTTCCCTACTTCATTAGTATTTACTTCAGTGAAGTGAATATTAATGAAGTGGGCAGAGCCACATTTACCTCCTGACTGTGCACTTGAATGACATTACTTCTGCCTGCACATGTCACTGACAGGGCAGAAGTGAAGTCATTCAAGAGCACATACATTCAGATACCATTATGCATGGGATTCAATGGGGTCCCATTAAACTGTGTGTGGGCCACTGGGAAGCATTGTACTAAGTGAGGCAACTGCCACTACAGATGGTGAAGACTAATATACTGCTATTATATAGTAGGGGTGTCCTAAGTTTAAAAAAGGTTTCAAAATACTGGTCTGAAATCTCTGATGATTCAGCATATTGTGGAGTCCTGTCTATCTGCCCAGTCATATAGCTTGTCCACCCCAAAGTACCCTGAGTCATGTAACCAGGACAGAAAGTGGACATATACACATATATAAACACTGTGGTGCTTGAAATTTTGTGAACCGTTTAGAATTTTCTATATTTCTTCAAAAATTTTACCTTAAACTACATCAGATTTTCACAGAAGTCCTTAAAATAGATAGAGAACCAAATCAACCAAATGAGTGAAAAACATTAGAAGAAAATGATCCAATATCACATATTATAAGTGGCAAAAATTTGTGAACCATTGATTTCAGTATATGGTGTGACTTCACTAAAAACATATGTATTAGGAAAAGTATTGGCTTTTTGGATGTCTTTTTTAATATTTAGTTTTTATTATGCCAACACTGTGCCACCAACAGTATGGAACAGAACATGGCAGACCAGGCCATTGGTGATGTCTGAATAAGTTGCAGTGGTGGTGCTGGGTGCAGGAGTGACATCAGTGTTAGTACAGTCTGGAATAGAACATGATGGTCCAGGCCACAGGAGATGATATCTAGCTGTGCTGCAATTGGCCTCCCCCTTACTTCTGTTTTATGGCAGCACGGTAGCTCAGTGGTTAGCACTGCAGCCTTGCAGTGCTGGAGTCCTGGGTTCAAATCCTGCCAAGAACAACATCTGCAAGGAGTTTGTATGTTCTCCCCTTGTTTGCGTGGGTTTGCTCTGGGTACTCCGGTTTCCTCCCACACTCCAAAGACATACTGATAGGGAATGTAGATTGTGAGCCCTATATGGGACAGTGACTGTCAATGTCTGTAAAGCGAATATGAAGGCGCTATGTAAGTAAGCATAATAATAATAAATAATGGCTCCCGCGAAAACTGCTAAACGAGCACCTGACATTTTGACCTCAGCAGTCTGTGATTCGTGGCACTGGGCAAGCCGCCTTCTTTCTCTCCCTTCCGGCCCTTCCTCTCTCAGGTCGATTTGGGACTAAGTTATCTCAGAATCGAAGTTCCTGGACACTGTCCCCGCAATACCAAAGCTGATCCGTCACCTACCCTATGATGCTATACTAATTGATGGAGCGTTTCCCTCTTTCTCTGAATTGACAGCGGACCCACTCCTTGCTTCCACCATTTTTTCACATACCAGTCCATTAGAACAGCGTACCTGGGAGCACTGAAATTGACCTCAATGCCACACTCCACCTCCTGGTTGGAAAAATTATTCCTCCAGAGACAGCCCCCGAGGAAGCCTCTATCTACAATGTATTCCAACCTTCTACGAGACCAGGAGACAACACTCCCAACATTTATTCAGGCCTGGGAGACAAAACTTGAAAACTCCTTCTCCTCTGAGGAAATAGCTTCTATATTTAAACACTGCATGGGCCCTTCCAGATGTTCGATTGCAGGAAGTTACCTACAAATTAATTGCACAATGGTATAAAACACCTGCAAAGATTCACAAGTATTCCCCAGAGGTCTCTCCCCTGTGCTGACAGTGTCATAAGGCCACTGGCTCTTACCTCCACTTATGGAGTCTGTGACCTGTCTGTACCTCACCTACTGGTATTTTTCTGAACATCTGGCCTGATTTCCTCCCCAAGTCGCGCAAACAGCTGAGGCACCAATTGTTTTCGCCAGTCAAGGCTGTTGTCCCTCTCTATTAGGCCACAAAATCCCCCCCCCCCAATCCCTCATTACCCCCGGAAAATCTCCCAGAGAGCTCTCACACTTAGAATTCTGTAATTACTCTAAATTTGGTACTCCTTTACCCAAGACCCAAACTGGTCCCACCTATGGGCCAAGACCCCCCCAACATCTTGACCCTTTGTTGACGTCCCATGTCTGTGTATTTCGCTTTCATTTCACTTCTTACGAATTCATCTGCTGTCCTGTTTAACCGACCTATTATTTTTCTTAAACTATGTTTATTGCCTTGTTTCCATGACACCGTTTACTCGGTTGTTATTTGAAAACCAATAAAAATTTATTTGAGAAAAAAAAAAACAAGCCCACATATAACTATGCCAATTTAAATATAAAAAAAAAGTTACAGCTCTTGGAATATTACAAGGAAAAATGAAAAACAATGCTTCATCCTCAAAGACAATATAGGTTGTGTCCTTAAGGGGCTAATAAATGGAGCCATGTTGTTGGACCCCTATAAATTGAATTGAATTAAGAAATAATGTTGAATATCCTGTCAGATTGTGAGATTTTGATATATTCTCTAATAAAGGAGATACTGCACATGTGAAAAGTTATTCTTTTTACTACCCTATATCATTGGTGTGTGAAACATTCAGTGGTGGTTCAAGGAAAGGGCATTACTGTTTGTATGTAGGGCTCTGCTGCCTTAGTAGCCCTAGTATAGGGCAGTTGTACAACTAGTGATCCTCGGTAGCTGTGGGACAGTCCCCAAGTAAAAATTATAATATTGTGAACAGAACCATGTCCACTGTGAAAAATTTTTTTTTTCCTAATATTTATATCTATCTATCTTGTGCAGTGATTATAGTTTATTAGAATTTTTCCCCATTAAAGGGTTTTTCTCATCTCCCTCTTGTAGCAGCTTTTCCTGCTGTTTCTTCTTTACACTTTATTCTTCTTTTACCTTTATTCTTCCACAAGGTGGTGGCAGGCAGCTTTGACTGTTTAATGAACAGGACACTATGAAGTACCTCAGTATGTATAGACTTTGCCTTTACCATAAGAGATTATTTATTATGGTTACTAGAAATCTAATACAATTGCAGATGAAATAATATCCACAGTAAATGTATATTACTTTTCACAGGTTTGTATAGAACACTTACCATGCTTCTAAAGACAACAGACTCAGTGTTATCTTTTTGTTGACATAGATAGACACTATCTGAGCCTTTATCAGCAAACTACAATTAGCTGAACTAATTGTCCTGCAGGCAGAGTTGTACATAACAGCAAGAGAACCAAGCCCTCCCAGAAAGCAGTGACTCATGGATCCATTCTGTCTTATCAACTACAGGCTGTGCACCATAGAAACGCTATGTAAACAGCAGGAATAATCTAACATAGCAGGCAAACAAAGCAGCATTACTAAATCAATGTATTTAGGAAAACTCTTGAATTTACATAAGCTAGCAGTATAGATAGGATCCATCTGATGGGAATACCCCTTTAATTTATAGATTTTTTTACTCTGATATGGAGCTCCACATCTGACTGTATAGGTGGATATTGTAACACCATGAATTGTATTGAGAAAGTATAAATATTTAGAGTTTGAGTTACTGCAAGACCATAAGTAAGCCCCCTTAAGTATAAATTACTAGTATCATAAAGAAAAAAAAAGCAATTAAAAAAATGAAATAAAAAAAATGGTGTTATACATCCACATTGCTGTCACCAAAGTTCTAATAAACAGGGGTTCTTGAGGAAGTTGCTGTAAGTGGTGATACCCATAAGGCAGTTTCTATACAGCATGGCGCTACATCCAATTTATTAGGCAGCATTTTTCTTGGTTGATTTATGTTATTTACTTACTGGATGTATTGCATAACTGTCTTTTTTGGACACTGTAATTAGGGGCTTATTATTTCACTTACTAAGTGATTGGTGGAATTCCTTTAAACTATTTGCTATAAGATCAGTGCTGCACTGATCTAATAATTTATGTATATGTTAAATAGAACATTGGTGATAGCAATATAGATGTATAGCACCTTACTATGCGTGAAAATGCTGTATGGATGCTATTAGAGATGAGCGAAGTTTTCAAAAATTTGATTCGTCAACTTCGCCAAATTTTCCGATATGATTCTATTCTATCTGAATTAAATCATAGTGAATAAACAGCTATTTCCTGTCTGCAGAGACGGGATGGGTGGCAAAATGGCGGAACCCCAAGCTGTTAAAACCCCCAATCGGTTATGGAGCAGGGTGTTAGCTGTCAGTTACAGCTAACACCCTGCTCCATAACTGATCGGGGGTCTTAACACTTTGGATGCAGCGTTCAAACATGCCATGGGTGCTCACGAAGGGGTTAAAGGGCTGTGACATCACAGGGCTGGCTGCTGATTGGCTGCATGCATGGCTTTGTGGGTGATCCCGCATTCGCAGAGTTCCTTGCCCCATGTCCTAACATGTGCAGCAGCCATTTTGAACAAAATGCGATTAGTTACTACGAAGTTAGAGGAAATCCAGATTCGATGTGAATCGAATATTATCTGAAATTCAGATCAAATTCCACTTTGTCATCTTCGAATCTCTATGTGCTATATTTAAGGCTTCATTGGTGAGTTCTGTGGACATTTCTATATGTTTTTAAGGTTGTTTGTACAGTATGTCATTGCCTCTTTGGATACTTAGCAATAAATGTATAGATTAATTGGATGTGCACATGTTTTGTATCTGTTGTCTTTTTTCTTTTCTCTATGGTGTTTGGTTTACAATACAAGTGTAGCACTCTATTATCAATTTGCATACCTACCTGTAATTTAATTGAAAATTGTCCAATATCAGATGTGGGCATGTTAACGCCCTCCTAATTAAAACATGTTTATCATATACATTTACTTATATAGCGATAGATAGAAAGACAGACAGACAGACAGATAAGATTTTATGCATACCATTTTATGTGAATTGCAATATAGATGACTGGACTTAAAAGTGTTTTATGGAAGAATTCACTATTGTTAAACATGCCGCTAGCAGCTTATTGAACTTAAAGTTCAAATAGGGATTTCAGAATGACTGGAATAATGAAACTGGTATGACATTCAATACAGCCTGCAGCAATACATTGAAATATTCTTGTACTTTATGTGCTTGGTATGGAGAAAAAAAGTTAGTATCATATTTCATTTTACTAACTTCAAAACATCTGATGGTGTATTATACCAAACAAAACAAGATAATACATTAAAGTGGTAGCCTCAAAGGATTGTCCCTTCCCAATATGTCAATGTATTTTGCGTACATAATAATGAAACAGTTGGCACAGATATATATGCAAGGTCTGCTGGTTATATTATCACAATGGCATATATACTGGTGAATTTACTGTATGATCTAGTGGCTAAGGATGAACAAATCCAAACAATTTCTATTTCAAATAAGTCCATCATTTAAAGGGGTATCCCCATTAAAAGAAACTTGCTTCAAAACATACAGTCAAGAAAGTTATTAATATATGTAATAGTTCTTCATTATTACAAATTAAGCAAATTTAATATCCATATTCACCTATTTCCTCATAATGTAAATTACTTCCTCTGTCTTGTTACCACAGTAATGTCCACCAACAGCCGTGAACTGGTGGACACACTTTGTCCATCCCTATGCTTGCTTGTCGTTCCCCTGCTAAGTGCTGCCTGGTTTCACTTTCATGTTTCTCTGGTCTCTGCCACTGAGGGTGTATGGCTAGCAAAAGTCATACTGCAATACACTCCTGACAGATGAAGTTGCTTAGAAGTCACAGAGCGGAGCAGCATAGGGGTGACTAAAGGGGCTACAAAGAGTGGAAATAACACACTGCAGATCAGGTTTTTTTTACATAATGGTATGCATTGCTTCAGAGAGGATTTTTTGTGTGGGATCATTCCTGTTGCTTAGAATTATGAGAATAGTTAGACATCTGTACATCTCATTTCTGTATGAAATTTATGTTAATTATACATATATTTGTTTGAATTTCATGACCAAATAATAACACAATGATGCAGATAATTTTGTTTTCTACAGTATACCACATTTAAATGCCAATGTGACTTCTGGTGTAGCATTGCTGATCTTGACGCTTAAAGAGGACCTTTCACGTCCTATGGCACTGGCAGTTTTATATGCCGCTGGAAAGCTGACAGTGCGTTAATGCTCGGCGTCATTGCTGGGCAGTAAGGAATGCCCCCACTGACATTACAGTGCTATGGAAGAGTACTGTCAGGATAGCGTTCCTTACCGCCACCCAGCAATGATGCTAGGAGTTATGGCCCTCCCTTCTGTCAATGGAGAGATATTGGTGCAGAAACTAATGCCATCGATATCTCCTGTACCCGGGCTCACGTCGGGATTATATACCACTGAATTCCACGCACTGTCAGCTTTCTAGCGGTATAAAATACAGCGGGTGCCAGATGCACAGAGTGATAACTCAACTGTTTAAAAGTCTTTTGTGGTCTTCTGTGATAAGATATCACTCTGTAGAAAGTCAAATGATGAAACACTACTACATCTGTATGTAATAATTTATAGTAGGTAGTACATACGTCCTCATAATACACACCACACCTTTTTTTTTTTTTGAGAAAGAGGATCTTCATGTTGGTCATCACTAACATAAAATAATCTTTAAAATATGCAGGGATTGAAGTGTATTGCAATAGTACCCAGAGTGTGGCAAATATACTAATCTTGTTCTAGTCACAAATCCATGTCCATTTTACATCTGTGAAAACAAGGACAGTTTTTCATTCATGTCAATGTCCGTATTTAATTTGTTTTCTGTCTGTGTGCTTCACAGACAAAAAACATGGAAGCAGGGACTGATGCCATTTTCTTTTTGAATTGAAAGCTTTGACTTTCTGCATCTCTGTATTTCTTGGTTTGAGTGCTAATAAACATGCCTTCCATATTTCTTGACTCTGCTGTATTTGCTAGATTAATCTCTGGGCAGTAATGACAGCAATGTTGGATGCTGGAAGGAGAAATGACAATGGGGGGGGGGGGGTTATGGCTTTATCCTGTAGTCTCCCAGCAACCAGGAACAAGGACATTACCAGACTCTTGAGGACGGGGCCCCACATGGCGGAAACGCTGCAGAAAGAAAACGGCGTTTTACAGTCACAGCAATCTAGCAAATCCCATCATCCGCTTTGCGGTAAAATACTTGCAGCGGACATGCTGCAATCTCCAAAACCGTCACCGTTTTGGAAATCACAGGATGTCGATTATACAGGTGCATCTCAATAAATTAGAATATCTTTGAAATGTTTATTTCAGTAATTAAATTTAAAAAGTGACCTCCTATATTTTCTAGATTCTTTACACACAGAGTGTTCTATTTCAAGTGTTTTATTTCTGTAAATGTTGATTATGGATTACAGGTAATGAAAACCCAAATCTAAGAAAATTAGAATATTGTGAAAAAGTTCAATATTGTAAATTCAGTGTGTCACCAGCCAAGGTTTCCTAAGCCTTTAAATGGTCCCTCAGTCTGGTCCAGTAGGACACACAATCATGGAAGACGCTGATTATGAATTGTATTACTGAATTACTGAAATGAATGAACGTTTCAAAAATATTCTAATTTACTGAGATGCACCTGTATTCAAGTGAAGAAGCCAGCTGCATTAAAAGTCCCAATACTTCAATTAGAAATAATATTTCTCAGTAGTGCTGTTAGCCATGGCTAACAGTTACCAGTTTGTTGTTCTTGACATTACGACCTATGGAAATGCTGGAGTTTTTGGGAACACATAGAAACTCCATGTGGTCTTTTGCACTCAGAGGCTTGGACACCCGTAATAGTATTTTCAACTATTGACTCACCAGAGCATGTCAGCTTGTTGAGTGTGCCTTTGGGACACTCACACTTAAATGTAGTGTGTTCTTGAGCACTATCCAGTTGAATACCACAAATATCCAGTTAGTAATCAAAGTCTTTGTGATTCTTCATAAATTCTACGGGATGTATGTATAATACCACAATAGATACAGTTGAAGAACAACACCACTCTGGACAGCTAGTCCCTCTTGACTGAACAGCACTTGGAAGACTGGTATCATCAGGACTCTAAGTCTGTGACTTCTTTGCAGACTACTTCCTCAAACCTGAGTGTGCTGTTCACTGACAGATGGACTCTAATACTGATAGGCGATAATGTTTTGGCCCTTTTCATAGTCAGGGACACACAAAAGAATGAGAACCCTGGCATAGGTTGAAGTCTTGTATATTTTGTCCAAAATACCCAAGCTATTTCTAACATTACTGTATGTATTTTAGGAAAAGTGCAACCCAATAGCCTTTTTAAAATATTTTTTCAATAAATGTGTTCTATATGTGATTTGTTTTGATTTTTATTCTTTGCCTACACCACACATCCCCTACAAAGATGTTAAACTTTACTATGTATCTCTAAAACAAGTACAAGTATACCCTCAATGCATACACTATAATTCAATTTTTAATAAATACAACCTAATTATTATCTTTCATTTTTGTTGATTAAAACTGTTTACAACAGGATACCGTTTGCACAATATTTTACCAAACAATGCTACTGTTAAATAGTGCCCTTTCACATGACCATGGTCATTATGGGAAGCATTGTCTGTGTGTTGTCTGAATTTCCTAGCCCCACTGTGGCGCTTGTTGTCTGAACTAGAAACGTCATAGTGATTCTAAAGCTGTGAGTTCCACAAATACTGTTCCTGTACTTCATATACTCATATGATGCTGTCGCTAAAGCACAGTATATTCATGGGGCTTCTGGAATTAAAACTCCTCCCAGCACTGCCCCCCAGACATCTGATTTGAGTCTCATTGCAAGCATCCTGGCTTATGTGCTGTACACTTCCAGATGACACAGGTGATCAGAGGCATTGTGCTGCACATACACCAAGCTCGGGTTTTAATATGATGTCATCACAAACACAATATTAAAACATTAAAGTATGCAGAATATTGTATATGCGTTTGAATTCCAGATGTTACAGTGCCTTGTGAAAGTATTCGGCCCCCTTGAACTTTTCAACCTTTTGCCACATTTCAGGCTTCAAACATAAAGATATAAAATTTTAATTTTTTGGTGAAGAATCAACAACAAGTGGGACACAATCGTGAAGTGGAACGAAACTTATTAGATATTTTAAACTTTTGTAAAAAATAAAAAACTGAAAAGTGGGGCGTGCAATATTATTCGGCCCCTTTACTTTCAGTGCAGCAAACTCACTCCAGAAGTTCAGTGAGGATCTCTGAATGATCCAATGTTGTCCTAAATGACTGAGGATAATAAATATAATCCACCTGTGTGTTATCAAGTCTCCGTATAAATGCACCTGCTCTTTGATAGTCTCAGGGTTCTGTTTAAAGCGCAGGGAGCATCATGAAGACCAAGGAACACACCATCCAGGTCCATGATACTGTTGTGGAGAAGTTTAAAGCTGGATTTGGATACAAAAAGATTTCCCAAACTTTAAACATCCCAAGGAGCACTGTGCAAGCGATCATATTGAAATGGAAGGAGTATCAGACCACTGCAAATCTGCCAAGACCCAGCCGTTCCTCTAAACTTTCATGTCAAACAAGGAGAAGACTGATCAGAGATGCAGCCAAGAGGCCCATGATCACTCTGGATGAACTGCAGAGATCTACAGCTGAGGTGGGAGAGTCTGTCCATAGGACAACAATCAGTCGTACACTGCACAAATCTGGCCTTTATGGAAGAGTGGCAAGAAGAAAACCATTTCTCAAAGATATCCATAAAAGTCTCATTTAAAGTTTGCCACAAGCCACCTGGGAGACACACCAAACATGTGGAAGAAGGTACTCTGGTCAGATGAAACCAAAATCGAACTTTCTGCCAAAATGCAAAACTATATGTTTGGCATAAAAGCAACACAGCTCATCACCCTGAACACACCATCCCCACTGTCAAATATGGTGGTGGCAGCATCATGGTTTGGGCCTGCTTTTCTTCAGCAGGGACAGGGAAGATGGTTAAAATTGATGGGAAGATGGATGGAGCCAAATACAGGACCATTCTGGAAGAAAACCTGTTGTAGTCTGCAAAGGACCTGAGACTGGGACGGAGATTTATCTTCCAACAAAACAATGATCCCAAACATAAAGCAAAATCTACAATGGAATGGTTCACAAATAAACGTATCCAGGTGTTAGAATGGCCAAGTCAAAGTCCAGACCTGAATCCAATCGAGAATCTGTGGAAAGAGCTGAAAACTGCTGTTCACAAACGCTCTCCATCCAACCTCACTGAGCTCGAGCTGTTTTCCAAAGAAGAATGGGCAAGAATTTCAGTCTCTCGATGTGCAAAACTCATAGAGACATACCCCAAGCGACTTGCAGCTGTAATCGCAGCAAAAGGTGGCGCTACAAAGTATTAACTTAAGGGGGCCGAATAATTTGGCACGCCCCACTTTTCAGTTTTTTATTTTTTACAAAAGTTTAAAATATCCAATAAATTTCGTTCCACTTCACGATTGTGCCCCACTTGTTGTTGATTCTTCACCAAAAAATTAAAATTTTATATCCTTATGTTTGAAGCCTGAAATGTGGCAAAAGGTTGAAAAGTTCAAGAGGGTCGAATACTTTCGCAAGGCACTGTAGTAAGTCTCCTAAGGGAACTGAAAAAAAGTATGAAAGTAAAACTAGTTAACGTTTAAAAAAAAACAAAAAAGCAATATCCTTGAATTGCCATTTTTTGGTCACCACATGCAAAGAAGAGTGACCAAAAAAATCTTCAATGTGTACCCCAAAATGGAGCCAATAACTCCTGCCCCCTAGAAAAAATTCCTTGCACAGCTCCATAGACATAAATATAAAAATGTTATGGGTATCAGTATATATATATTTTAATGTAGTAAAGCAAAATAAAAGAATATAAATGCAGTACTGCCATCATCATGCTGGCCCACAGAATAAAGGTAATGTCATTTGTACCACACTGCAAATGCTATAAAAAAAAAAAAAAAAAAAAAGAAGACAAAATTGTATTTTTTTCTATTTTATCTCAACATTATATGAATTATTAAATTGTGCCACTAACGTGGCTTTTGGAAGGCAGGGAGGAAAAACAATAATGGAAAATGACAGGAAGGGATTAAGCCAGAATTCTTGTAAATTTAGCTCCCCCAGTGTTTCCTAATACAATAATAGCCACAGTATGCTGCCATAAAGGGCCAGCAACAGCTTACATCACAATTCAGCTGGACACTACTGACCATGACACCAGTGCAAAATTAGGAACTTCACCTGCCATATGTCATTTAGAATACATATTGTAACCTTTTATGTAGTAAAGGTCGCTATGGCCAATTAAGGCCCCAAGGACTGCATGTGTATGCTTTCTTATTACCTAGAGGGTCTTTTCTTTCACTTTCTCAGCTGAGCTTTTCAGTTACAATGAGACATCTTCCCTATCTCAACATTCCCCCTCTGCAGAATTTATACTTATGTCTGTAGAGAATAAAACATAAATGTTGAGATGAGATGTTTATTTGTCTCTCAGAGATGTCCCGGACATACTGGTACCTTCGCCCTTATGTATAGCCTAGAAGGTTACAAGGTTTTGCTGAAAAACAGGAACGCTTTGAAGTGTAGTTTAATAGTAACATCACTAAAGGAAGTTGTTTCTTCTTCTGTTTTGGTTTAATTGAAATCAATATAACTGGCTGCCAGGACATAATGTAGCAGTTTTGCTATCCTGAAACATATAACGTAAACAGAGTTTGTTCACATATCTTAAAATATAGTTTAAGAGAAAGGAAATATTCAGATATTTTTATAGTTTTTAAAGCCAAAACCAGGAGGGAATTTTAAAAAAGGTGACATACCATCTTTCCTTTATAGATTACACCCTTTATGATGCACACCTGGTTTCGACTTTAAAGCCAGGGCGTACAGTCACAGCAAAGCGAATCCCCACTTTGCAATGAAATATGCGCAGTGGAAACATTGCAATTTCCAAAACCGTTGTGGTTTTGGATATCGCATGTCAATTATACCTATGGAAATGCCGACGGTTTCCTTATAGGTATAATTAAAGCAGAAAGTCCGCAGAGGAAAACTCTGCAAACTTTCTGTGAAGCCCTGCTGGAAGAAAAACGATACATTGCTGCCGCGGTTTTTCCCACAGTGCTTTTTTGCTGCGGGACGCCACGTGTGGCCTTAGCCTAAAACTGCATCAAAAAAACTGAATGTGTGCCCTTACCCTCAAGAGGTTATCAGCTATTTGATACTGCAGCCTCTTTGGTCCAGAGGTCAGAACTCTGCTTGGTCAGAACTCTGTAGTTTTAGTAATGGCTGTTCTGGGTATTGTAATACTAACCCCTGCAAGTGAATAGAATAGTACTAGAAGCAGCAGCAGCAGTTCCCTCCTCCTAGCAAAGGTACTACTCTGTGACATTTCTCTACAAACAGTATACTAAAAAATTTTCTAAAATTTACCTGAATTTGTCCTTAAATATTACAAATGATAATAATTATTATTTAAAAAAATCATAACAATCTTGTACAATATGTAATAATGATTGAACTAATGGAGACTGAGGTAAATTGAACCTCATCCCACTCCTCCCATTGGTAGGCATGGACATCTTTGTTGGACAGCATGTAAGGGTGCTGATTAATGGCGACAAACTCACTCAGACAACTGAGTAAAACAGGAACGGCTTTACTGGTTATGATTCTGGAGCACAGCAACAAACTCTTGAACTATTGCAACAGGTAGATAATATACAATAGAGCGTTGTCTCTATAAGAACTTGGGTAAGTAACAGGAAGGATATAACTACAGCCTTTATGGCATTGTATCACTTCATGACACCTCTCAGAGGGCCCAATTACTAATCCTGCTGGCGGGCAATGGACTCCCCTGTTGCTCAAGCTCTGTCTTTTTCCTTATTGCAGTATAGGTGCTCTGCACTTATTGCAGGTGCTCTGCACTTCACTTACTTGCACTGGTCGGTGCTGTAGCACTTATGGACCTGGCTGGGTTGCTCTGCTTAGCTTGGGTCACTATTAGAGATGAGCGAATTTATCAAAAATTCGATTCGACCACTTCTCCGAAGTTTCCAAAAAGATTTGCTTTGATCAAAATTAAATTGCGGCGAATCGTGTTAAAAAACAGCTATTTCCTGGATGCATAGAGCCTGTATAGTGGTGTAGAACACTGTTCCTTGCAGTAACACACATAGGGAGCCTGCTGTGGTAGTCAAACAATAGTGTGAGTCAGTATGACTCGCACATGACAAGCGTCGCTCTTAGAACCACTGCACTCTTCACTTATTTGGCCAGTTATGGGGCCAAAACTGACCAACTTACTCAACTGTGAACTCAGCCTTACAGGTCCATGTTAGTGTCAGGTAGGAAGAACGGTGCATAGGCCCAACATCCTACTGTAGCGTGAAAGAGCACACTCCTTTTACACTGTCATCTGCTGATTCCACATAGATGTCTACAGAGTGGCAAGACAACATAATTTTGAGTTGGCAGCACCATGAGGAGGCCACAGAGTGGCAAGGCGACATAATGTGGAGTTGACAGCAGCATGAGGAGGCCATACAGTGACCCAGTGGCAGCAGCAAAAGGAGGCCAAACAGTGACTCAGTGGCAGTGGCATAAGGAGGCCATACAGTGACCCAGTGGCAGCAGCAGTAAGAGAACATACAGTGACCCAGCAGTGGCAGCAGCATGAGGAGGGCATGCAGTGACCCAGTGGCAGTGGCATGAGGAGGACATACAGTGAACCAAGAGCAGCGGAATGAGGAGGGCATACAGTGACCCGGTGGCAGCGGCATGAGGAGGACACAGAGTAGCAAGGCAACATAATGTGAAGTTGGCAGCAGCATGAGGAGATCATACAGTGACCCAGTGGCAGTGGCTAGAGGAGACCATACAGTGATCTAGTGGCAGCAGCAAGAGGAGGGCATACAGTGACCAAGTGTCAGCAGAATGAGTAGGCCACAGAGTGGCAAGGCGACATAATTTGGAGATGGCAGCAGCATGAGGAGGCCATACAGTGACCCAGCAGTGGCAACAGCATAAGGTGGGCATACAGTGACCTATAGGTAGCGGCATGAGGAGGCCATACAGTGACCCAGTGGCAGCTGCATGAGGAGGGCATACAGTGACCCAGTGCAGAAGAATGAGTAGGCTACAGAGTGGCAAGGCGACATAATTTGGAATTGGAAGCGGCATGAGGAGGGCATACAGTGACCCAGTGGCAGCGGCATATGGAGGGCATACAGTGGCCTGGAGGCAGCGGCATGAGGAGGACATACAGTGACACAGCAGTGGCAGCAGTATGAGGAGGGCATAGAGTGACCCTGTGGTAGCAGAATGAGTAGGCAACAGAGTGGCAAGGCAACATAATATGGAGTTGGCAGCGGCATGAGGAGGGCATACAGTGACCCAGTGGCAGCGGCATGAGGAAGACATACAGTGACCCGGTGTCAGCGGCATGAGGAGGGCATACAGTGACCCAGCAGTGGCAGCAGCATGAGGAGGGCATAGAGTGACCCAGTGGCAGCGGCATGAGGAGGGCATACAGTTACCCAGTGGCAGTGGCATGAGGAGGGCATACAGTGACCCAGCAGTGGCAGCAGCATGAGGAGGGCATAGAGTGACCCAGTGGCAGCGGCATGAGGAAGACATACAGTGACCCGGTGTCAGCGGCATGAGGAGGGCATACAGTGACCCAGCAGTGTCAGCAGCATGAGGAGGGCATAGAGTGACCCAGTGGCAGCGGCATGAGGAGGGCATACAGTTACCCAGTGGCAGTGGCATGAGGAGGGCATACAGTGACCCAGCAGTGGCAGCAGCATGAGGAGGGCATAGAGTGAACCATTGGCAGCAGAATGAGTAGGCCTCAGAGTGGCAAGGCAACATAATGTGGAGTTGGCAGCGGCATGAGAAGGGCATAGAGTGAACCATTGGCAGCAGAATGAGTAGGCCTCAGAGTGGCAAGGCAACATAATGTGGAGTTGGCAGCGGCATGAGGAGGGCATACAGTGACCCGGTGGTAGTGGCATGAGGAAGGCATACAATGACCCAGCAATGCCAGCAGCATGAGGAGGGCATACAGTGACCCAGCAGTGGCAGCAGCATGAGGAGGCCATACAGTGACCCAGTGGCAGCAGAATGAGTAGGCCACAGAGTGGCAAAATGACATAATGTGGAGTTGGCAGCGGCATGAAGAGGCCATATAGTGACCCAGATGTAACCAACAAAAAAAGTACTTGTGGATCATGTAATGATAACCAAAGACAAAAGATCATGACCACCAAATAATAAAATAACATTTTATTAATACTTATATAAAAACATACATATGAGTGTAGAAACACAAAAAAATAAATGCGTAATTGGAGATACCACATATGTTATATAGAGGCTAGATGAGCCAAGCAGGAATGTACACATTAACAAAGTCTATACATGGGGAGGGGAAAGTAATACTCTAAGTGAGCACTGACACTGTATACAATACTGGTGTGTGTCATAGGGAGTAATTCCCTCTCAAATCCAATACAATTATGACAGTACACAATGTGAACAACTCCCTAACCCACAAATGATCAAACAATGCAATCAAAAAGCCAGCATGTAATCTCAGCTAGCCACACTCCACTCCGACGCGAGTTTTGCCGGAAGACTTCGTCCAGGGGGCGTGTGGCATGGTCAAGTTGTCAAGATTACAAAATATGCAGAGACCTATCACAAACACATACAAATGTCACATGAAAAACACACTTTAAAAGCGTATAATGAAAGCGGCGTCTTGTTCCTCCGCCATATTAGCGCAAATTGCACACGCGCAAGATATATATAAACAAGATCGCGAGACTACGCAACCTAAATGAAATTTAGTGCATGCGCAAATGCAATACACTTTGTAAAGTGAGATGTACAATGGAAAACTTCGAGCATATGCGAAAACTTAAACATTATGACGAATGTATATATATACAAATAAATATAGCTACAAATATATAAATGTGAAATGCATACAACAATAAATACATGTGAAACTGTGTATAAAATACATATATACATACAGTGGGGAAAAAAAAAGTATTTAGTCAGCCACCAATTGTGCAAGTTCTCCCACTTAAAAAGATGAGAGAGGCCTGTAATTGACATTATTGGTAGACCTCAACTATGAGAGACAAAATGAGAAAACATATCCAGAAAATCACATTGTCTGATTTTTAAAGAATTTATTTGCAAATTATGGTGGAAAATAAGTATTTGGTCAATAACAAAAGATCATCTCAATACTTTGTTATATATCCTTTGTTGGCAATGGCAGAGGTCAAACATTTTCTGTAAGTCTTCACAAGGTTGGCATACACTGTTGCTGGTATGTTGGCCCATTCCTCCATGCAGATCTCCTCTAGAGCAGTGATGTTTTGGGGCTGTCACTGGGCAACACGGACTTTCAACTCCCTCCAAAGGTTTTCTATGGGGTTAAGTTCTGGAGACTGGCCAGGACCTTAAAATGATTCTTACGAAGCCACTCCTTCGTTGCCCTGGTGGTGTGCTTGCAATCATTGTCATGCTGAAAGTCCCAGCCACGTTTCATCTTCAATGCCCTTGCTGATGGAAGGAGATTTGCACTCAAAATCTCATGATACATGGCCCCATTCATTCTTTCATATACACGGATCAGTCGTCTTGATCCCTTTGCAGAGAAACAGACCAAAAGCATGATGTTGTCACCCCCATGCTTCACAGTAGGTATGGTGTTCTTTGGATGCAACTCAGAATTCACTCTCCTCCAAACACGATGAGTTGTGTTTCTACCTAACAGTTCTACATTGGTTTCATCTGACCATATGACATTCTCCCAATACTCTTCTGGAACATCCAAATGCTCTCTAGCAAACTTCAGAGGGGCCCGGATATGTACTGGCTTAAGCAGGGGAACACATTTGACACTGCAGGATCTGAGTCCCTGGCGGCGTAGTGTGTTACTGACGTTAGCCTTTGTTACGTTAGTCCCAGCTTTCTGCAGGTTATTCACTAGGTCCCCCTGTATGGTTCTGGGATTTTTGCTCACCATTCTTGTGATCATTTTGACCCCACGGGGTGAGATCTTTTGTGGAGCTCCTGATCGAGGGAGATTATCAGTGGTCTTGTATGTCTTCCATTTTCTAATTATTGCTCCCACAGTTGATTTCTTCACACCAAGCTGCTTGCCTATTGCAGATTCAGTCTTCCCAGCCTGATGCAGGTCTACAATTTTGTTTCTGGTGTCCTTCCACAGCTCTTTGGTCTTCACCATAGTGGAGTTTGGAGTGTGACTCTTTGAAATTGTTATCAGTATAAAGACACTTGTCCACAACCTCAAACAGGTGCCATTACTACAGGTAATGAGTGGAGGACACAGGAGCCTCTTAAAGAAGAAGTTACAGGTCTGTGAGAGCCAGAAATCTTGCTTATTTGTAGGTGACCAAATACTTATTTTCCACCATAATTTGCAAATAAATTCTTTAAAAATCAGACAATGTGATTTTCTAGATATGTTTTCTCATTTTGTCTCTCATAGTTGAGGTCTACCTATGATGTCAATTACAGGCCTCTCTCATCTTTTTAAGTGGGAGAACTTGCACAATTGGTGGCTGACTAAATACTTTTTTTCCCCACTGTACTTGGAGTGCACCCTGCCGCTAGACTACTGGGCAGCCAACCCGGGGGATTGCTGATGCAAAGACTGACTAGGAGGAGGAGGAGGAGCAGGAGCATCATGACCAGCAGATGATGGGAAGGACACACAGCTTCCTTCGGCTGAAGTGATGGAGCCCTGACTAGCTGAAATGGGGTGCGTGCCACTGCGTGATGCATCGTTGCTGCGGCAGGCTGGCCAACACATTGGAGCCACGGTTCTCCCAGGCCACTTTATGGTGATGCTGCATATGTTGGCGCAGGGCTGTGGTGCCAACATTGGCACCCTGGCCATGCTTCAGCTTCTGCCCACACATCATACATATGGCCATGTTCACCTCCCCCAGCGGCTTAACAAAAAACTGCCGCACCGCCAAGTAGGTGATTTTACCTGCAACACTCCGCACTAACTGACTGCTGCTGCCACTGCCTCCGTGAACCCCTGCACCACTGCTTTCTAGGCAGGTAGGCTCCTGCGAAGCGTGTGGTCTAACCCGGGCACGTTTGGCACCTACCACTGCTGCCACCCTGCTGACTCCGCAGCTGCCTCGTGCGCAAGCTGCCACCCTCTTCTCCAGATGATGATGTAGCCCCTTCGTCACCCGGCTCCCAATTTTGATCAGCTACATCATCATCCACTACTGTCTGCAGGTCACTGATTTCCTCCTCAACGGTCTCTGAGCCAGCAAACTGACCGCTCGCAACACCCACTCTCCTCATCACTACTTGCCCGCCTACCGGAGGAAGTGGCGGATGTCTCCTCCACATCTTGGTTGGGCACTAGCTGCTGACTGTCCTCTAGTAGCTCCTCCTCACTGTATAGTGGATCTGAGCCCACAGCATAGAGTACTTCTCTGGCTGAGGGAAAAGAAAAGGACAGAGGCAGGTTGGGGACATGTTAGGGCACAGGGCCTGCTACCGGGCCATGCCAACTAAGGGTTGTGTCTGACGAACCCACCGACTCTTGTCTGGGGGTGTCTGATGTGACTTGATATGAAGTGAATGCCTGAGTCAACCAATCTACCACCCTTGGGTTGCTGGTCATGACACGACTGCTAGCTGACACTGGTAGCTCAGGCCTCTGTAAGTGACACCTGCTGCCACACCCCCTTACTCTCTTGCGACCTGTGCATGTGCCAGAAACATTTAGGCCTGTGCACGGACAGCTGCTTCTCTGTCTGACATACTGTTATATCAAATAAGTAAATGAAAAGGAAAGTAATACAGGGTAAACAGGCCTGTAATTTTCTACCTACAACACATAACGGCGAATAAGCCCCTTATTATTTTTCCCAATAATAAACGCCTTTGAAAAGACGTTATAACAGATCAATGCACAGATTACTGTATGAGAATTATGTTTTTTTGCCAGAAGTTCACAACAAAAGGCCTGTAATTTTCTATCTTCAAGACAATGGCAAATAAGCCACTTTATTATATTCCCCATTAATAAACGCTTTTGAAAAGACGTTATAACAGATCAATGCACAGATTACTGTATAAAAATTCAGTTTTTTTTGTCACTACTGCACTGCAAAATGCTTGTAATGTTCTACCTTGACACACATGTATGATCTATTGCAAACCTGCAATGAGCAGCATTATAATGGCAATGAATGCTGCAATGTGTAGTATGATTGTTGCTATTACCAACGCTGCAACCACTCCAAATGAACCCTGTTCTGCTTCAATACTCTTCTATAAATTCCTCCCTATCCTTTCCCTACAGTTCTAAGGCTCTTTCCCTGAACTTCTAGCAGTTTTGAATTGTTTTCTACCACTTTCCCTAGCGGGTGCACCCGGCACTAAGTACGATGTGAAATGACTGAACCTAAAATGGCCAATAGCTGCACGCTTGGCATTGTGGGTGATCCTGCGTTCCCAGAGTCCCTTGCCCCTTGTCCTAACATGTGCAACAGCCATTTTATTAAAAAATGTGATTCGATGCATCGAAGCGTGAGGAAATCCGGAATCGAGGCGAATAGAAGATTTCCTGAAATTCGGATCGAATTCCACTTCGTCAGCTTCGATTCCCTCATTTCTAGTCACTATGTCAAACCACCCTTGAACTCTGTTAATGGATACTGCTTCTGATCTCCAGCAGTGCACCCTTCCCTTTTTCCAGGACCTGTGTGTCCTCCACTTCTTGTGTCCCTGGCTTTTTCTTCCCAAGGTAGCTCTATTATTTGTAGCTGGGAACTGACTCCCTCTGCTGGATTGGGATGATAACAGCAAATTTCCATGTTCTAACATTGCAGCAGAACCTCCTGGCATTACATCTTCCCTCCCTGATTTGAGGGTGGCCATTCCAGCAACCTGAGTACCCCGGACATATTCGTCATAATGAGCAGGCATCCGTCCAAAGTTTGGACGCTGAGAATGTCGTAGCTCAACTGACTGCTCCACAGGTGGACCATTGTTTCCCTCTTGCTGCACAACTGGTTGAGGTGGTACCCGCCATTCCTCTTCCCCAGACGACATTGCTGTCGTGATGGGGCTCTCTGGTATAGGCTCAGGAACCCTTCTCAGAAACTGCATGGCCTGAGCATATTTCGCTGCACTGTGTACACAGGTCCATTTACACCTTCAGGTTTCACCCTGAACACTGGAATGCTTGGAGTGAGTTGCTGGACTTCCTCGTATAGAGTGGTCTCCCACCGTGAGTGCAGCTTCCCAGCCCTTCTGGTTGTCCAATTGCGTACCATTACCCCCCACCAGATCTACCACCTGTAACGGCATCTCCCCCAATTTCTGGTTCGCAGATAATGTGCGGGGACCCAGGTGTTGGGCAACCAGGTGATACATCTCTTGCACTTTCTTCCAATGGTCTCCCATCCAAGTCTCAGGGGTCCACCCCTCACCTTCTTCACTGACAGGCATCATATTTAGAGGACACCTCCCATTTCTCCCGAACATCAGCAAGAAGGGTGAATAACTGGTGGCTGAATGCACTGTGTTGTTGTACACGTACACTAACTCTGCAATATAGTCCGGCCATCTCTCCTTTTTCTGTTTCTCCAATGTTTGCAACATCTGTAGTAGGGTTCTGTTCAGGCTCTCACATGCACCATTCTCCTGTGGATGGTAGAATGTAGTGCGCATTTTCCAAATCTGGTACAACCGACACAGCTCTTCTATCACTCTGCCTTCAAAGCAAGCCCCTTGATCAAAGTGCAGTTGTGTAGGACAGCCATAAGCCATTCCGCAGTTTGGTCCCGGGTGGGGACCGCTACCACAAACTTAGTAAAGTGGCCCACCACCTCTGTAACCATTCCCATGTCTTGGCAAGTCCAAAATGCCCTTTCCTTTCATGCATCCACTTTGTTATTCTCCTTATTTCATTATCTGGCACTAATACTTGCCAGGTGGGACCAATCTCTGTAGGGAGCTGTACTCTTCTGCATAGGACTCCCTCACGGAAGATCAGACGTTCTCTCTACTGCCACAGCTTTTTCCCAAATGATGTCAAGGTCTCACACACAGTCTATTCTGGCTGGTAATCATTAAGGAGCCATTCCCTTACTCTGGCAATCTGTGAATCTCACTGCTGACAGTCCTGCACTCTTCCATGGACCCTCCAGCAGTGACCTCAACTGCAGACTTCCTCTCCTAAACTGGAGCACTCTTCAGTGGTTGAGGCACTTTCCTGAAATCGGTGGTTCCTCCCTCTTTTCTTCTGTGGGACCACTAGGATTCGCCAACGAGACAAAACGTCTGCATTGGCATTATTCCGCTCCGGCCTGTATTGCATCTTAAAGTTAAATTTACTGAGGCGAGTTGACTACCCCTGCTCCAAGGCTCCTAGTTTAGCAGTATTCAGGTGAATCAATGGGTTATTATCTGTCATCAGTACAAACTCTGCTCCAGTCAAGATGTCTGCAAACTTCTCAGTCACTGCCCACACCACTGCTAACAGTTCAAGTTTGAAGGAGCTGTAATTGCTAGGGTTCTTCTCACTCTCCCACAGACTTCTACTGGCATAGGCTATCACTTGTTCTTGGCCATCTTGTTCTTGGGTCAGTACAGCTCCCACTCCCTTCAGGCTTCCATCAGTTTGCAGCACAAAGGGCCTCGTGATATCTGTATAGGTCAGGATGACAGCACTGGTCAATAACTTTTTGAGATCCCTAAAGGCGAACTGGCCTCCTCATTCCAGGTGAAAAGCTTCCTCTTTGTTTCTCCAGGTGGACATCCATGGAGGAGGGTGTACATGGGTGCTGCTACCTGGTCAAAATCCTTGATGAATCGCCAGTAATACCTCACCAGCACCAGTAAGGCTCACAGCTCACTGATGTTGCTGCGTCTAGGCCATTGCTGTACAGCCTGAATCTTTGAGTTCATGGGCTGGACTCCTTCCCTTGTCACTACATGACCTAGATACTCGATGCTCTTCTGGAAAAAGTGGCACTTGCTTGGTCTCAACTTCAACCCATGCTTCTCTAGGCAGCTGTGGACCACATCCAACCACTTCAAATGTTCTTCAAAGCAGGATGAGAAGATGATTATATCATCTAGGTAGATCAGCAGGCATTCATAGTTCAGGTCACCCAAGCACAACTCCATTAGCCTCTGGAAAGTAGCTGGGGCATTGTTGAGTCCAAAGGGCATTCTGAGGAACTCATACAGCCCCATGGGTGTAACAAAGGCTATCTTCTCTCTGTCTTTTGCTGCCACCGGCATCTGCCAGTACTCACTTGCCAGGTCCAGGGTAGAGAAGAATTTGGCACAGCCTAGGGAGTGGGTATGCATCCCGGACTCTACATGCATTCAGGCGCCTGAAGTCCACACAGAATTGCAGGGTCCCATCCTTTTTCTTTACAAGTACAATTGGTGAGGACCATGGGCTTTTGCTGGGCAGGACAATGCAGCTTTCCTGCATTTGCTTCAGCAGGGTCTTGACCTATGGGTACAGTGCTGGGGGTATTTGTTTGTAGCGCTCCCTCACTGGCTGAGCATCTCCAGTTGGAATTTCATTTTCCAGCGTCTGTGTCATTTCAAAGTCTGCTTCATGACGGGAGAAAGCATTCGGGTGAGACCCCAAGACCCAACGCAGCCGGGCCACGATATCTGACCTGACAATCAGCAACACTGGGAACGAAGCCCACAATCGCAACAAGTCCAGCTTGATATCCCTCATTACCTTCCTGGATGCCCATAGACCGAGGTCATTGCCCCCGTCATGAACACCTAACCTGGGCCACGGACCGATCAAAACCTAGCTGCCTTCCAGACGGTCGGACATCCGCTCGCACACCATCCCAATAGACATAAGAATGTCCCGCAATCCGGACCAAACACGGCGACACACCTGTAAATCAACACAAGCAGTATAACTAAACAAGACAAACCCATAAGAATCCCCCCCACCCCCACCCGGCAGAGGCCCCAACCAGCCGCTTCCTTGAACCCGATCACAACAGCTGAGGCCGCACATAGAGCCGGTATCGCTCAGATTCCCACCTCCCAATCCGCCGGATAATAACCGGCGGGAGACCCCACTGAGCCGCATCCGTGGCCACCCCAATTCTAAACGAATGGGAGCTATAGTCCCGGGGGGGGAGATCCAGTACCTCCAACCCCTTCCAAAAGACCTGGATAAATTGAAACTTGGACAGACACGATAAATCCCCATGCACCAATAAAGCCGGGCCCCCCGCTGGCTGCAACTGCATAAAAGCCTCAAAACAACCCACCGGACACGCCACTGACCCAGGCAACGAGCACAACCGAATCACCATGTCCCGTCCTACTTGGTCCGTTTTAGACCAACAGACCCGGCACACTAATTCCCCTTCAACCACCGAACAAT
Source organism: Leptodactylus fallax (assembly GCA_947044405.1). NCBI lineage: Eukaryota > Metazoa > Chordata > Amphibia > Anura > Leptodactylidae > Leptodactylus > Leptodactylus fallax. The sequence goes on along the minus strand of CAMRHE010000111.1, from coordinate 1,273,243 downwards.
CTACCACCCCCAACCCCCCAGGGTGTTGCCTGCTAGGAGAGACCAACTCGGACACCCAAAAGGCCCCGAATAAAGCAAGGGCAAAGGCCAGGTGGAACAGCCACTCCCCGTATGCCAATGAGCACACCCTCTTCAACACCCCCAACAGATCACAGAGAATACCAAACGAAAGTGGCCGCCATCTGTCCCTGGTCCTGACCCGCACTTAAACCCCCTCACCGCCTGCGAACCAGCAAGGACTTCGTGCAGTCCTGGTACCCCTTCAACTTAAACCAGAAGGCCAGAGTGGACAAACGCCTAGCCAACCCCACCAGAGATACCCCATTCCCAAAAGCTGAACCAACAAAGAACAATACCGTCGCCTCCCAATCCGCCGTTGGACCCCCCCCCCCCCCGCCATGCAATTGTCTAACCAGCTCCTCACACTCCAACCAGCGCTGGGCCTTTTTACTGCCTGAGGCGGACTATAGAAAGACACCCCCCGCCCCCTCAAAAAAAAAATTGCGTTTACATGCTACTAGCTTCACACGCTGTTATCGTCGCACAATATACACAATACACAAAGTTATAAAACAGTTTTTAAGAATTCTTCTTACTGCATTACTTCAGTATCAGATAAACAACACGGCATTAACAATGACAATAACTTCACCTATCTTCTGCTTGGTGAATGGAATGGAGTCCACATGGCCCCATTCTCTATAATAGGAGCGCTACAGATAGCTGAGTACTGGACTTCGGGTATCTTTGGCACTCGCCATTGAAGTGAACGAGAGCCACGCGGGTTCGTCCATCCACCAAGTGACACATCTATGTTCAGCCTGGCTGCGGTCAGGCTGAATTCCCACCCAGTGGGGGGAAAAACCCAATTATCAGGCTCAGTGAGGGTCTCAGCAGACAGACACCCATCAATCAGGTATTTATCCTCTATCATTTAGGTGAATACAGTGCAGTAACATTTTGTGACTTACAGGTGATGTCTCTGACTAATCGTTCACATTTCCCTTCTCTTCCTTTTGGACCGTCATGACCACTTCTTCCAACTGTGACTTGTCTCTGTAAAGTTTGCAACACAGACATCTTTGGCTCCTCACTTTTCCAGGCATCCTGCTGCTACCCCCAATTATAAAATATATGATATAACCCCCCCATAATGAATAATACTCCCAAGTGCATCTTTACAGTATATTAATAATGTCCGTGTGTACCCTGTATAAATAGTGCCCCTTATTAATAATGTCTCAGGTGTTAACTAATTAAAAGGTTTTCCAGATCATTAATAAACTAATCAGTGGGGCTCAAAAACCCAGGACCCCTACTGATCATCTGTTGGCATACAATGACGTCATCGCGCCACCTACGCTGAGACACAGACGAAGTGGACAAGAAGCAGAGGTGGCGGCATCAAGGCATCGAAGGTGAGTATAACTTTTTTTTATATATAAATAGGCCATAACCTGCTGGAGTATCCCCAGCAGGTCACAGCCTATTTATTTACCTACCCCGCGTCTGCTCGTGGCCGCCTCTGCTTAACCTTGTGCTATCGGACACAGAACGGGAAGTGGATGCCACTGTGAGCAGCCTCGGGCATTGGTAAGTGAGGCCGCGGGCCTCAAATACTACTATTATTATACTCCGGGGTCTTTTCAGACCCCGGAGTATAATAATTGGAGGCCTAGGGTTGGTGAGGGAACATCAAAACCAATGTTACTCACCTCCTGTTATCTGATGTAACTCCGAGCAGGCTTGAGGCCTGTGGTGACGTCATCAGGTCGCGTTGCCGGCCTGATCACGTGACGTCTGTGCGCAATTAAACAGGGCCGAAAGATGCAAGGAGTGCACCGGTGTCCAAGATAGGTAAGTAACACTGGTTTTTATGTTTGTATTCTCCCCTGGGTCTCCAATCATTATACTCTGGGGTCTGAAAAGACCCCAGAGTATAATAATAGTTCATGGGTGGCCCACTATGGGGCATAATACCGTGTGCAGGGGCCACTGTAGAGCATAATACCCTGTGCAGGGGCCACTATGGAGCATAATACCGAGTGCAGGGCCCACTATAGAGCATAATACCGGGTGCAGGGGCCACTATGGAGCATAATACAAGTGCAGGGGCCAATATGGAGCATAATACAAGTGCAGGGGCCACTATGGAGCATAATACCAGTGCAGGGGCCACTATGGAGCATAATACCAGTGCAGGGGCCACTATAGAGCATAATACCAGTGCAGGGGCCACTATGGAGCATAATACCGTCTGCAGGGGCCACTGTGGAGCATAATACCGTGTGCAGGGACCAATATGGGGCATAATACCGTGTGCAGGGGTCACTAGAGAGCATAAAACTGTTTGCAGGAGTTGCTGTGGAACATAATACCGTGTGCAGTGCCCACTGCGGGGTATAATACCGTGTGCAGGGGCCACTGCAAGGCATAATACAGTGTGCAGGGGCCGCTGCAGGCCATAATACTATGTAATACTGTGTGCAGGGGCTGCTGTGGAACATTATAGTGTGTGTAAATGGGGCGCTATAAACAGGGGCTATGGCACCTGTTTATATTATACGCTGTCTGTTTATAGTGGCCGTGTGATGTAATTCTAGCCTTGTCACATACTGTAGATATGTATAGGACGAGGCTGTACTTACATTACATGGCCGCTATGAGATGAATGACCCTATGTAAACAGAGAAGCGGTCATGGCGCTTACACAGGTACCATTCAAATAGCTGATCAGTGGGGGTCCTGCGTTTTTGAGCCCCACTGATTAGTTTATTAATGACCTGGAAAACCTTTTAATGAGTTAACACCTGGGGCATTATTAATAAGGGGCACTATTATTTATACAGGGTACATACGGATGTTATTAATATAAAGATGAACTTGGGGGTATTTTTCATTATGGGGGGTTATATCATATATTTTATAATTGGGGGTAGCAGCAGGATGGGGGCTTTGTGTAGGTGAGTACAATGTGGGTTGGATGCCTGGAAAGGTGAGGAGTCAAAGATGTCTGTGTTGCAAACTTTACAGAGACAAGTCACAGCTGAAAGAAGTGGTCATGGTGGTCCAAAGGGAAGAGAAGGGAAATGTGAAGGATTAGTCAAAGGCGTCACCTGTAAGTCACAAAATGTTACTGCCCTGTATTCACCTAAATGATAGAGGATAAATACCTGAGTGATGGGGGTCTGTCTGCTGAGACCCCCACTTAGCCTGAGAATTGGGTTTTTTCCCCCACTGGGTGGGAATTCAGCCTGACCGCAGCCATATATATAGGTGTGTCACTTGGTGGATGGACGAACCCGCGTGGCTCTCATTCACTTCAATGGGAGTGCAAAAGATACCCGAAGTCCAGTACTCAGCTATTTGCGGCGCTCCTATTATAGAGAATAGGGGTCACGTGGGCTCGTCCATTCACCAAGCAGAAGATGTGTGAAGTTACTTTCATTGTTAATGCTGTGTTGTTGATCTGATACTGAAGTAATACAGGAAGAAGAATTGAAGAATTCTTAAAAACTGTTTTATAACTTTGTGTATTGTGTATATTGTGCGACGATAACAGTGTGTTAAACTAGTAGCATGGAAACTCAATTTTTTTTTTGGGGGGGGGGGGGGTGTCTTTCTGTAGTCCACCTCAGGCAGCAAAGAGGCTAGGTTCACCACTGCCTGAGCCCCCTATAGTGGCCCCACATGGTATATAAGGCTCCACACAGTATACTACCTCTTAGAGGCCTCAGACAGTACAATATGCTCCCAGCAGCCCCATACAATATAATATGCTCCATACAGTATAATATGCATCCCACATTGCCCCTCAGTATAATGATCCACAGTGGCCCAAAACAGTATAATATTCTCTCCAGAGGGCCCCCCCACAGTATAATGCTCTACAGTGGTCCCCCACAGTATAATATGCTCCCCACAGTCCCCCCCCAGTATAATGCTCTACAATGGCCCCACAGAGTATAATATGCTCCCGAGAAGCCCCACACAATATAATAAACTCCACAGTGGCCCCACACAGTATAACAGGCTCCCCACACTGCCCCTTCCCCCCAGTATAAAGCTCCACAGTGGCCCATAGTATAATATGCTCCCCAGAGGGCACCCTGCTCCACAGTGCCCTCCCCCCAGTATTTTGCTCCACAGTGGCCCCACGCAATATATTATGCTCCCCAGAGTGTCCCCCAGTTTAATGCTCCACAGTAGGCCCCACGCAGTATAATATACTCCCCAGAGGGCCCCCTAGTATAATGCTCCTTAGTTCCCCCCAAATAATGCCCCACAGTGGCGCCACGCAATATAATATGCTCTGCAGATGGGCCCCCCCAGAATAATGCTCCACAGTGACCCCACACAGTATAACATGCTCCAGAAAGGCCTTCACACAGTATAATACACTGCCCAGGGAGGTTCCCCCAGTATAATGCTCCACAGTGGCCCAAAACAGTATAATATGCTCTCCAGAGGTCCCCCCCCCCACAGTATAATGCTCCACGGTGGCCACACACAGTATAATAACGTTCCTCACCCCCGGAAGGTGCATGCCACAAAATGTGCATTCAACTCCAACCCCCTTAACACTAACTTGCGCAGGACCCATACCACCGGTGGGGAGTTGGATGACTGAGAGTTAATGGCCTGCACCACCCCCAAGTTATCACACAAAAAGCGCACCCTACGATCCCGGAGTCATTCCCCCCAAATCACAGTTGCGACCATGAAGGGAAACAGCTCTAGCAAGGCCAAGTTGCTCACCAACCCATCCTAATCGCCAAGCGTCTGGCCATGTCCCAGCGCACCATTGTCCCTGGAAATAGGCCCCGAACCCATACGCCCCAGCCGCATCCGTATACAATTCCAGGTCATCGTTGGACACCAGGGACTCCATCAACAGGGACTAACTCCCCCCAGATAGCCAAGTCTTCCCGCAGTGCCGCATGTAACGTACATAATGGAAAGACCAGCGGATGCCCGCCGTGGCCGCAGCCAAGTGCTTGCAGAACATCCGCCCCATAGGCATAATGTGGCATGCAAAGTTAAGCCGGCCCAGTAAAGGCTGCAACTCCCGCAACTTAATTTTCCTCTGCCGCACCACCCGGCCCCACTATGTCTATGCCGAGCTCCACCAATTTATCCACCAGAAGCCAGCATTCTAACTTGTCGGTGTCTATAACTATCCCCAAAAACTTAACAACAGTCGCCGGCCCCTCCGTCTTTTCCAGAGCAAGGGGGAACCCAAAAGAACAATACACCCTTTACATCTCCTTCAGCAACGGCGAACAAACCCACGTGCCCGGGGGACCAACAAACAGAAAGTCGTCTAGGTAGTGCAACACCGAATCCACCTGCGTTCGCTGCTGCACTACCCATTTCAGAAAAGTGCTGAACGTCTCAAAATAAGCACACGAGATCGAGCAGCCCATCAGAAGGCACATGTCCACATAATACCCATCCTGCCATTTACACCCCAGCAAATGAAAGCTGTCCAGCTGGACCGGCAAAAGGCAACAGGCCGCCTCAATGTTGGTCTTCGCCAACAAAGCCCCCTTTCCATACCATCGTACCCAGGCCAACGCCGCATCAAAGGACACATAGGAGACTGCGCACAGGTCAGGGTCATTCATCCAATACTTGGGACCCAACACTCGAGCCATCAGTCCGTCTAATTCTTGCAATACATTCATTCCTAATATCACAGGAACTTCTGGGTCCATTGCACTCTGTACCACCACCACTCCTTTATTTTTCATGGTCCGGCCCCAAAGTTCAATATCAACTTGCATGACTCCAACCGTTGGAATAGGCAGACAATTGGCAGCTTTCAGATTCACCCAGTCTGCACTTTCCTGGTGTAGGGAGGAGAGAAAATGAGTCTCAAAGATTTTCCTGGTCATTGTTGTCACTTGTGACCCCATGTCCAGTAGACAGGACAGTTCTGTTCCATTGAACTTGGCTGTAACGACTGGGCTCTCTCCCACTAAGTCCATAGCTTCAAGAAGGGGGCACAAATCTGTACTTCCTCCTGCGATTTGCCCCTCAATCCCAGGTGGGACTAGTTTAAATCCCTCTGGTTGCTGCTAAGGCCACGGTTGGAGCAATTCCTGGCTAAGTGTCCCACCTGGTTACATGCAGACCTAAATAACATTTATTAATTTTCTAAAATTTACCTGAATTTTTTCTTAATTATTGCAAATAATAATAATTATAATATTTTTTTTTTTTTAAATCATAACTATCTTGTATAAAATTTGATATTGATTGAACTAATGGAGACTGGTGTAAGTTGAACCTTTTCCCACTCCTCCCATTGGTAGTCATGGATATCTGTTGGATAGCAGACCTAAATAACATTTATGTATACTCTCTGAAGTAGCTGTACAGTGCAGACTTAAAAGAGTATTTAAAGTTGTTTACCAAGATGACTGCTGTCTATCAAACTTTATTTATTAGAACCCCAACAGCTTCATGAGAGAACAAGTATTTGAATAAAGTGGGGAGGTATTACAGATATTATATAAGATATGCATGAGATCAATTTCTCATGTAATTTCTTCACTGACAGCTTTAATATCATGGGTGATTAATGTAAACTGCCAATGATAAATTTTAATGATACAGTAAAGGTTATGTTGGTGATGGACGATATGGGAATTGGTATTCTAGTGTGATAACAGCCCTTTTGCATTTTCAGTAAATACAGTTGGTTAATTTTGCTCACTGTTAAATTCCTGTTAAATTACAGATGTGTCCATCTTTGCCTTAGCTCAGAGTTTGTTAAGGATTTTAACTTCTCCTACAAATTATTGAAAACAATATCACAACATGCTAGCAAAACTCTTTACCAGCTGCAATTCACAACACAGCTTTTGGGAGGCCACACATTGACACATAAAGAATAGGCATCTTGTGACAGAATATTTGTGACATGTCCTGTGGTATCTGGTACCACGATGTTAGTAGGAGGTGCTTTAAGTCCTATAAATTGCAAGGTGGCCTTTTATGGATTTGATTAAGCACATCCTACAGATGCTCGATCTGGGGAATTTGGAAACTGAGTCAATACCTTTTATTCATGTTCCACAAACCTAAATTAGGAGTTACAAGATAGCTTATGCTGACAAAGAGGTAATTGCGATGATAGATTGTATTTGATCTGAAATTATGTTTAGCTGTTAGTGTACATGCACACAAGATCAGAATTATGTGCAGATTTTCACTCTAGATTTCAATTCAGAAACAGATTTTAATACGAAAAATCCACACTGTAGTCCATTACAGTGAGAAGAGAAATGAGAAACTGTATTTCTCATGCACATGGTGCAAATTTTTTCCACTTAGAAATTGACCTATGCTGAAGATTTCAAATTCCACATGTTAAAATCTGCATGTAAATTTGCACCAAAATCCACTCCAGTTGGTACAGATTTTCAACACGGATTTGTGTATACATGTACAAGTCCTTGTATGTTTTCTGTAAATCCTGGTCATTTGCATGTACCATTAAAATCACACCAATATGACAGGACTAAAGGTGTATGAGCAGAACACATTCTGCCAGCTTGTTTTCTTCTAATGCTTTGTGGCTATATTCTTCCATTGTTCCATGGCCATTTTCTGATGTTCACATGCCCACAGACATTTTCTGCAGTGGACAAAGGTCAGCATCCTAGCTTTTCTATCACAGCCAGCATTAGCATTTCCAGCACTTTGTGCTACAGTAGTTCTTCTGTGGGATGCAGCACCCCAGAGTGCTACTGATTTAAGTGTTTGTCTATTGTGCCTCTGGGTTGTGTGGGTATGTCTCGTCCTCTGTGTTCTATGTTCTATGTCACTTGTATATAATGTTTGCAGCTTCCCTGTTGTTTTTCCCCCCAGTGTTTCAAACCTTTGCCTTGGTTCCGTCCTGGCCAATCACAGGCCACTGGGCGGGGTTGTAGGAGACCTTAGTCTCCACGGCGACCATTGAGCCCTCAGTCTAGCCTGAGTTCAGTGAGAGCAGTCATCCTGTGCAGTTCATGCTGGACTGTACAGTGAGAACACCAGCACTGGAGTTCAACAGTCGCCTACACAGCCTCTAGGAGGATTATTACCTGCCCCATGCTCAACTAGAGACAGCCCTGAGATAGGGAGGATTGCTGTCTGGATTATTGGACATTATCTGTGCCATGCCAGAAGGAGCAGGAGAGGACCCTGACAGGAGGAACGTGTTTGGGCCTAGTCTAAAGGTAACCAGATCCATGTCAGGTCTCCCTGTAACACCATCTCCAGTATCCATAGCTGGGAGAGGCAAGAGTGGAGGAGAAGTTGGAGAAGTCTGCCATAGAGCCTGTAACATCCCTGGGCACCCTCCTATAACCAAGGCTGGGGGATTGGTCACTGTGTTACTACTACCCCCTTTTGGAAGCTGCCGTTTAATTTGTTCCCAGTTGCTGAATAAACTGTTCCTGCTCAACTGCACTGCTGGCCTCCTGAGTCATGCCTGATTTACCATCAGGGCCCTTCTGACCAACATCACACCGGCTCAGAGTGGAGAGGTCGCCTCTCCAACTGGAAGCACAATGGGGAAAACTACTACTACAAACATCAGGTAGTGCTGCAGGACTCCCCTCAACGGTGTATAGCCCAGGAGTGGGGCTGGAATGTTTAGTTGAGTGTGCTCGGCCTAGCAGGTGGCACATTTTTGCCAATAGAACTCCCATCCTCCGGTCTCCTCCATCTGGGTTGAGGCAGGGATAATACTAGATGGGCTAGCCTTCACTCCCTTGCACATCATTAGCCTTGAGGCCATGATCCTGTTGTCAGTGCACCAGTTAGTTGTAAATTATTTGATCAGTTTTAGTAGGTACTAACCAACGCATACCGGACAAGACCTACCCATTTGGAGAAGTTCTGTCCTAGTTATTTAAAAAGCATAATTCAGACCTTGTTAGGCTCCTATGCCTGCCCATTTTTCCTGATGCCAACTCATCAACTTTAAAAAGCAACCTTGGAATACAGTCGTTGTCGAAAGAATATAACTCTAGAAATATCTGTGTCTTCTAGCACCACTTATAGATCTGCAATACCAAAGCTACAACTTTGCCCAGTGGCAGTTTTGGATTGCACACAGGTTCAGTTAAGACATCATGTCTTATGTACATAGAAAAAATAGAATCACTTTCTGCTGTGACTTTATTATGTTCTACAGTAACTCTTAGAGCATATTTATTTTTTATGTGGAGATATCTGCTTTCCCTGCAAAGGCATACAAGCAAATGATTGCATAGGTTTGAATGTAACTAGCACTAGTTATTTGCACATGATCTCACACAGTCACTTGCTTTTGCATGTCTCTTTAGGGAAAATAATAACCGTTTGCTGTATGGCAGACAGTAGATTTTCTTTTTCGCTTCATATGTACAGAATAATCCACTTTATACAAGGACACTATGTCTTGTATAATAATCATATATAAATAAATATATGTACAGATTTAGCAAAGGTTAACATGACTCATAGCACATTAACAACACTGTGGAACATAGTTAACTTGACTCCTTCAATAAGTATTCAATGGCTTTTGTTGTCGTCTAAGATATGATATCACATAAAGTAAAAGTTAAACAGTGTATATATATATATATATATATATATATATATACAGTACAGACCAAAATTTTGGACACACCTTCTCATTCCAAGAGTTTTCTGTATTTTCATGACTATAAAAATTGTAGATTCACACTGAAGGCATCAAAACTATGAATTAACACATGTGGAATTATATACTTAACAAAAAAGTGTGAAACAATTGAAAATATGTCTTATATTCTAGGTTCTTCAAAGTAGCCACCTTTTGCTTTGATTACTGCTTTGCACACTCTTGGCATTCTCTTGATGAGCTTCAAGAGGTAGTCACCTGAAATGGTTTTCACTTCACACGTGTGCCCTGTCAGGTTTAATAAGTGGGATTTCTTGCCTTATAAATGGTGTTAGGACCATCAGTTGTATTGTTCCGAAGTCAGGTGGATACACAGCTGATAGTCCTACTGAATGGAATGTTAGAATTTGTATTGTGGCAAGAAAAAAGCAGCTAAGTAAAGAAAAACGAGTGGCCATCATTACTTTAAGAAATGAAGGTCAGTCAGTCCGAAAAATTGGGAAAACTTTGAAAGTGTCCCCAAGTGCAATGGCCAAAACCATCAAGCGCTACAAAGAAACTGGCTCACATGAGGACCGTCCCAGGAAAGGAAGACCAAGAGTCACCTCTGCTGCGGAGGATAAGTTCATCTGAGTCACCAGAAATCCTCAGAAATCGCAGGTTAACAGCAGCTCAGATTAAGGACCAGGTCAATGAAACACAGAGTTCTAGCAGCAGACACATCTCTACAACAACTGTTAAGAGGAGACTGTGTGCAGCAGGACTTCATGGTAAAATAGCTGCTAGGAAACCACTGCTAAGGACAGGCAACAAGCAAAAGAGACTTGTTTGGGCTAAAGAACACAAGGAATGGACATTAGACCTGTGGAAATCTGTGCTTTGGTCTGATGAGTCCAAATTTGAGATCTTTGGTTCCAACCACCGTGTCTTTGTGCGACGCAGAAAAGGTGAATGAATGGACTCTACATTCCTGGTTCCCACCGTGAAGCATGGAGGAGGAGGTGTGATGGTGTGGGGGTGCATTGCTGGTGACACTGTTGGGGATTTATTCAAAATTGAAGAAATACTGAACCAGCATGGTTACCACAGCATCTTGCAGCGGCATGCTATTCCATCCAGTTTGTGTTTAGTTGGACCATCATTTATTTTTCAACAGGACAATGACCCCAAACACACCTCCAGACTGTGTAAGGGCTATTTGACCAAGAAGGAGAGTGATGGGGTGATACGCCAGATGACCTGGCCTCCACAGTCACCAGACCTGAACCCAATCGAGATGGTTTGGGGTGAGCTGGACCGCAGAGTGAAGGCAAAAGGGCCAACAAGTGCTAAGCATCTCTGGGAACTCCTTCAAGACTGTTGGAAGACCATTTCAGGTGACTACCTCTTGAAGCTCATCAAGAGAATGCCAAGAGTGTGCAAAGCAATAATCAAAGCAAAAGGTGGCTACTTTGAAGAACCTAGAATATAAGACATATTTTCAGTTGTTTCATACTTTTTTGTTAAGTATATAATTCCACATGTGTTAATTCATAGTTTTGATGCCTTCAGTGTGAATCTACAATTTTTATAGTCATGAAAATACAGAAAACTCTTGGAATGAGAAGGCGTGTCCAAACTTTTGGTCTGTACTGTATATATATATATATATATATATATTCAGTGCTGGCCAAAAGTATTGGCAACCCTGCAATTCTGTCAGATAATACTCAATTTCTTCCAGAAAATGATTGCAATCACAAATGCTTTGGTAATAATATATTCATTTAATTTGTCGTCAATGGAAAACCACAAAAAGAATTGTCAAAAAGCCAAATTGGATATAATTCCACACCAAACATAAAAAAGGGGGTGGACAAAAGTATTGGCACCCTTTGAAAAATCATGTGATGCTTCTCTAATTTGTGTAATTAACAGCACCTGTTACTTACCTGTGGCACATAACAGGTGGTGGCAATAACTAAATCACACTTGCAGCCAGTTGAAATGGATTAAAGTTGACTCAACCTCTGTCCTGTGTCCTTGTGTGTATCACATTGAGCATGGAGAAAAGAAAGAAGACCAAAGAACTGTCTGAGGACTTGAGAAGCAAAATTGTGAGGAAGCATGAGCAATCTCAAGGCTACAAGTCCATCTCCAAAAACCTGAATGTTCCTGTGTCTACCGTGCGCAGTGTCATCAAGAAGTTTAAAGCCCATGGCACTGTGGCTAACCTCCCTAGATGTGGATGGAAAAAAAAAAATTGACGAGAGATTTCAACGAAAGATTGTGCGGATGGTGGCTAAAGAACCTCGACTAACATCCAAACAAGTTCTAGCTGCCCTGCAGTCCGAGGGTACAACAGTGTCAACCCGTACTATCCGTCGGCGTCTGAATGAAAAGGGACTCTATGGTAGGATACCCAGGAAGACCCCACTTCTGACCCAGAGACATAAAAAAGCCAGGCCGGAGTTTGCCAAAACTTACCTGAGAAAGCCAAAAACTTTTTGGAAGAATGTTCTCTGGTCAGATGAGACAAAAGTAGAGCTTTTTGGGAAAAGGCATCAACATAGAGTTTACAGGGAAAAAAAAGAGGCCTTCAAAGAAAAGAACACGGTCCCTACAGTCAAACATGGCGGAGGTTCCCTGATGTTTTTTGGTTGCTTTGCTGCCTCTGGCACTGGACTGCTTGACCGTGTGCATGGCATTATGAAGTCTGAAGACTACCAACAAATTTTGCAGCATAATGTAGGGCCCAGTTTGAGAAAGCTAGGTCTCCCTCAGAGGTCATGGGTCTTCCAGCAGGACAATGACCCAAAACACACTTCAAAAAGCACTAGAAAATGGTTTGAGAGAAAGCACTGGAGACTTCTAAAGTGGCCAGCAATGAGTCCAGACCTGAATCCCATAGAACACCCGTGGAGAGATCTCAAAATGGCAGTTTGGAGAAGGCACCCTTCAAATCTCAGGGACCTGGAGAAATTTGCCAAAGAAGAATGGTCTAAAATTCCAGCAGAGCATTGTAAGAAACTCATTGATGGTTACCGAAAGCGGTTGTTTGCAGTTATTTTGTCTAAAGGTTGTGCTACCAAGTATTAGGCTGAGGGTGCCAATACTTTTGTCCGGCCCATTTTTGGAGTTTTGTGTAAAATGATCAATGATTTGACTTTTTTTTCATTCTCTTTTGTGTTTTTTCATTGCAAGCAAAATAAATGAAGATATTATTACCAAAGCATTTGTGATTGCAATCATTTTCTGGAAGAAATTGAGTATTATCTGACAAAATTGCAGGGGTGCCAATACTTTTGGCCAGCACTGTATATATACACAGTTGAAACCAAAAGTTTACATACACTATACAGTATAAAAAGATGGGAATACCATCTTACCGCTCAGGAAGGAGACGGGTTCTGTGTCCCAGAGATGAATGTGCTTTGGTACAAAAGCAAAAGACCTTGTGAAGATTCTGGCTGAAGCTGGTAAGAGTGTATCATTATCCACAGTGAAACGAGTACTGTATCGACATGGGCTGAAAGGCCACTCTGCCAGGAAGAAGCCATTACTCCAAAAGAAACATAAAAAAGCCATAATAATTTTTGCTAATGCACACAGGAACAAAGACCTTCATTTTTGGAGACATGTCCTGTGGTCTGACGAAACTAAAATTGAACTGTTTAGCCATAATGACCATTGTTACGTTTGGAGGAAAAAGGGAGAAGCTTGCAAGACTTGCAAGCTTGAACACCATCCCAACTGTGAAACACAGGGGTGGCAGCATGATGTTGTGGGGTTGTTTTGCTGCAGGAGGGACTGGTGCACTTCACAAAATAGATGGCATCATGAGGAAAGAACATTATGTGGCAATACTAAAGCAATATCTCAAAACATTAGCCAGGAAGTTAAAGCTTGGGCGCAAATGAGTCTTCCAAATGGACAATGACCTGAAGCATACTTCCAAACTGGTTACAAAGTGGCTTAAGGATAACAAAGTCAATCTCAATCCTATTGAAAATTTATTGGCAAAGCTGAAAAGGCAGGTACAAGCAAGGCGGCCTACAAACATGGCTCAGTTACATCAGTTCTGTCAGGAGGAATTGGTCCAAATTCCTACCAACTATTGTGAGAAGCTTGTGGAAGAATATCCAAAACGTTTGACCCAAGTCATACAGTTTAAGGGCAGTGGTACCAAATACTAATGAAATGTATGTAAACTTTTGGCTTTGCAGAAAGTAATAAAAATGCCTTAAAAATTATCTCTCTCATTATTCTGGCATTTGGCAAATATAAATAATTTTGGTAATCCTAATTGACCTAAAACCGGAAAGGTTTATTCTGATTTCATGTCAGATAGTGAGAAAAACATGCATATGTGTCTTTTTATATAGTGTATGTAAACTTCTGGTTTCAACTATATATATATATATATACAGTATATATATAAAAGTACAGGTAGTCCCTCAAGGAAAAATAATTAATTGGTTCAGGGACTACCATTGTAAGTTGATGTAATGCCATAGAAAACTAGTAATTGGTTTTGGAGATCCCAAAATGTCACCAAGAATATAGACAAAGATTAAAGAAAAATGATCAAATAACTAATATAGATATAGCAAATTCTTACACATAAAAGTCAGAAAGAGCTGCTGAAATCTGTAAATCACTTTACATGATGGTGGCACTAGCTTTTTTACAGTCCTACACAGTACACTCTAAAAATAACTAGGCGTCCAAAGGAACACCTCCTCCTGACACAGGTAAAGTGAAGTACAGAACATGTAGTACTGCACTATACTGTGTAGTAGAAAGGCGTAACTAGTCAGCCAGTCAGTGTATGCACTTCACTAATACAAAGGTTTACCAGTGAAATGACCATGCTGGTTTATTAGAACTTCCAACCAAGCATCATATGTTAAGTCTGGTTGGTTTCAAGTTACAATTAAATATGAGCCTTAGAAGATTAATTTCATCCTGTTCAGTCCAAACTTGTTTGGATAAAACCAGAAGGTAAATTATTATACTCTGGGGTCTTTTCAGACTCCATAGTATAATAGCTGTAGGCCCAGGGGAGGTGACAAAAATAAAAAAAAACATTTATACTCACTGTCCGTTACCAAGATTTGGCCTCCTCTTGGTTTTTGGCACCCAGTGTCTGCCTCCTCGTAGTGTCCGATGCTCTTCTGTGACATCATGGGCCCAGGGTCACCGTTGAGGCCTGTGATTGGGCCTCAGAGGTGTTCTGGGAATGCCTTTCAATGTTGGGCTGTTGGAATTGTTACAATCACCACTGCCACCACCCTTTACATCTGATTTTACCTTTTCACCCTGACCTGGTTTCCAGGTCCTACCCGCAAGAGAATCATCATCGGCAATGTCATAATCATATTCCCTGCTTTTTTCTGACATACATGGCCATGCACACGCTCAGAATTTCCACCTCCAGATGTCCCTCCAGCTCCCCTATCAAAACGACTACGAATAGTAGTAACTCAGCTCTGCCACTACTAGCTCCACCACCACCAGTCAGGAAGATTGCTCTGACTAGGAGAAAGAGATCTCTCAGGTGCCATATCACTACCTGGGACCTGTATCAGTGAAGAATGTGAAGGAGATATGGTTGACAGTCCAGAAAGGCCCTGCCATAAATTATATGTTATGTAGGAGGAGAAGGAGGAACACACAAAAACCTGACTAAAGATCCCATCACTCTCAGATGCAATATCCTCCAGTGACTTCATCTTCATTCTCAGGAAATACAAAAATCCTGTGGCTACTTGCAGTGTCACCAGGACCAGAAGTAGTGTTATGTTGCCACCCACATTCTTATCGTTAGTAGTACTTGCATGCGTGTTTCTTCATCCCCCTAGTTTTGCCTGTCCCCTGCCCTGTTTTTCTCCAGTCATTATTTTATATCGCAAACACTGCTTAATGATTGAGTCATTGCCAACTTTCTTTGCTGCAATACAATATATGTATACATTCGCAGCGAAAAAAAATGCACTGTCACATTGTGTATTCGGTAATCAAAAGTATAAAATAAAAATCCCAATAAATTACGAAAGTTTTTTTTTTTTTAATTAGCACAGGCTAGACTGTATATTGTGTGAACTTAACACAACAACAACAACAAAAACATAATTAACTGGTTTTTTTTTAGATTAGCAGAGGCTGCAATACTATACAGTGGGGAAAAAAAGTATTTAGTCAGCCATCAATTATGCAAGTTCTCCCACTTAAAAAGATGAAGCGAGCCTGTAATTGTTATCATAGGTAGACCTCAACTATGAGAGACACTTTAGTCCCTAGGGGCCCTAGCTATCAGACCTGGTACCTGTTGGATTGTTGTAGTTCTCTCCTTTGTCTCTACCTGCCTCTGGTTCCTTGCCAGGAGATGTTGCTGAGGGACTGTAGTCTAAAGACGCCGGGGGCGCTGTGCAGCTGCTCTGGGATCCTCACGCAGGAATTACTGCAGAATTGACAACTGATACCCTGTTTCTGACTAGCGGACCCTCGCCCTTTTACTTATGGTGCTACGCTTCTGGTTTGTGTAGCTGTCCTCCCCTTAGGAGGACAATGGAACTACAGTGGAAAAAAAGGATTTAGTCAGCCACCAATTGTGCAAGTTCTCCCACTTAAAAAGATGAGAGAGGCCTGTAATTGACATCATAGGTAGACCTCAACTATGAGAGACAAAATGAGAAAACAAATCCAGAAAATCACATTGTCTGATTTTTAAAGAATTTATTTGCAAATTGTTGTGGAAAATAAGTATTTGGTCAATAACAAAAGTTCATCTCAATACTTTGTTATATATCCTTTGTTAGCAATGACAGAGGTCAAACATTTTCTGTAAGTCTTCACAAGGTTGGCACACACTGTTGCTGGTATGTTGGCCCATTCCTCCATGCAGCTCTCCTCTAGAGCAGTGATGTTTTGGGGCTGTCGCTGGGCAACACGTACTTTTAACTCTCTCTAAAGGTTTTCTATGGGGTTGAGATCTGGAGACTGGGTAGGCCACTCCAGGACCTTGAAATGCTTCTTACGAAGCCACTATTTCGTTGCCTTGGCAGTGTGCTTGGGATCATTGTCATGCTGAAAGACCTAGCCACGTTTCATCTTCAATGCCCTTGCTGATGGAAGGAGGTTTGTACTCAAGATCTCACGATACATGGCCCCATTCATTCTTTCATGTACACGGATCAGTCATCCTGGTCCCTTTGCAGAGAAACAGCCCAAAAGCATGATGTTGCCAACCCATGCTTCACAGTAGGTATGGTGTTCTTTGGATGCAACTCAGTATTCACTCTCCTCCAAACACGGCGAGTTGTGTTTCTACCAGTCAGTTCTACATTGGTTTCATCTGACCATATGACATTCTCCCAATACTCTTCTGGAACATCCAAATGCTCTCTAGCAAAGTTCAGACGGGCCCGGATATGTACTGGCTTAAGCAGGGGGACACGTCTGGCACTGCAGGATCTGAGTCCCTGGCGGCGTAGTGTGTTACTGACGGTAGCCTTTGTTACGTTAGTCACAGCTTTCTGCAGGTCACTCACTAGGTCCCCTGTGTGGTTCTGGGATTTTTGCTCACCATTCTTGTGATCATTTTGACCCCACGGGGTGAGATCTTGCGTGGAGCCCCTGATCGACGGAGATTATCAGTGGTCTTGTATGTCTTCCATTTTCTAATTATTGCTCCCACAGTTGATTTCTTCACACCAAGCTGCTTGCCTATTGCAGATTTAGTCTTCCCAGCCTGGTGCACATCTACAATTTTGTTTCTGGTGTCCTTCCACAGCTGGTCTTCACCATAGTGGAGTTTGGAGTGTGACTGTTTGAGGTTGTGGACAGGTGTCTTTTATACTGATAACAATTTCAAACTGGTGCCATTACTACAGGTAATGAGTGGAGGACACAGGAGCCTCTTAAAGAAGAAGTTACAGGTCTGTGAGAGCCAGAAATCTTGCTTGTTTGTAGGTGACCAAATACTTATTTTCCACCATAATTTGCACATAAATTCTTTAAAAATCAGACAATGTGATTTTCTGGATTTGTTTTCTCATTTTGTCTCTCATAGTTGAGGTCTACCTATGATGTCAATTACAGGTCGGCCTCATCTTTTTAAGTGGGAGAACTTGCACAATTGGTGGTGGCTGACTAAATACTTTTTTTTCCCCACTGTATATATTCAGCAAAAAAAAAATCTCTTTTAAGAAATTATTTGGATATTTTTTCAGATTAGCAACACTCTGTTACATTGTGTATTTGGTGGTGGGGTGAGCAGAGTAGGAATAAAAACATTAAATAACAAGATGTTTTTTTTTCAGAATAGCACAGGCTAGACCCGTGTCGGCGAACCTATGGCACGCGTGCCAGAGAGGGCACGCAGAGCCCGCTCAGTTGGCACGTGCGCCGTCGCCATGATCACTCACTAACAGGGAATCCGGTACAGGATTCCCCATTAGTGAGCGATCGCTTATTTCAGCTGTATGTACAAATGCACATGCAGCTGAAAGCTGTCAGTGTAGGCCGCGGTTAGTAGGACTGTGGCTTACACTGACAGCAGAGTGTAACCTCTGCCCAGATGCAGGAGAGATGTCGTAAGTCATCATCGCCTGCGATCAGAAGAAGGAGGAGGACACTCTTTGTGGGACTGCAGCCATACTGGGCAAGTAGCATAAACTACAGTGTGGGGGCCCACTATGGAGCATATAATACTGTGTGGAGGGCCTACTGTGGAGCATATACAACCCCAATTCCAATGAAGTTGGGACATTGTGTAAAATGTAAATAAAAGCAGAATACAATGATTTGCAAATCCTTTTCCATCTATATTCAATTGAATACTCTACAAAGACAAGATATTTAATGTTCAAACGGATACACTTTATTGTTTTTTTATGCAAATATTCACTAATTTTGAATTTGATGGCTGCAACACGTTCTAAAAAAGTTGGGACAGGGGCAACAAAAGCTGGGCCCGGGTCATGTTTACCACTGTGTTACATCACCTTTCCTTTTAACAACACTCAATAAGCGTTTGGGAACTGAGGAAACGAATTGTTGAAGCTTTGTAGGTGGAATTCTTTCCCATTCTTGCTTGATGTACAACTTCAGTTGCTCAACAGTCCGGGGTCCCCGTTGTCGTATTTTGTGCTTCATAATGCGCTACACATTTTCACTGAGAGACAGATCTGGACTGCAGGCAGGCCATTCTAGTACCCACACTCTTTTACTACAAAGCCACGCTGTTGTAACACGTGCAGAATATGGCTTGACATTGTCTTGCTGAAATAAGCAGGGACGTCCCTAAAAAAGACTGTGCTTGGGTGGCAACATATGTTGCCCCAAAACCTGTATGTACCTTTCAGCATTAATGACCCCTTCACAGATTTGCAAGTTACCCATGCCATAGGCACTAACACACCCCCATACCATCAGAGATGCTGGCTTTTGAACTTTGCGCTGACAACAATCTGGACAGTCCTTTCCTCTTTGGCCTGGACGACACGACGTCCATGGTTTCCATAAAACAATTAGAAATGTGGACTGGTTAGACCACAGGACACTTTTCCACTTTACGTCAGTCCATCTCAGATGAGCTTGGGCCCAGAGAAGCCGGCGGCATTTCTGGGTGTTGTTGATATATGGCTTTCACTTTGCATGTTAGAGTTTTAACTTGCACTTGTAGATGTAGCAATGAGCTGTGTTCACTGACAATGGCTTTGTGAAGTGTTCCTGAGCCCATGTGGTAATATCTGTTACAGAATGATGCCGGTTTCTAATGCAGTGCCGCCCGAGGGAGTGAAGGTCACGGACATTCAATGTTGGTTTTTGGCCTTGCTGCTTACTTGCAGAGATTTGTCCAGATTCTCTGAATCTTTTGATGATATTATGGACTGAAGATGATGAAATCACTAAATTCCTTGCAATTGTACATTGAGAAACGTTGTTCTTAAACTGTAGGACTATTTTCTCACACAGTTGTTCACAAAGTGGTGAACCTCACCCCACCCTTGCTTGTTAATGACTGAGGCTTTTGGGGATGCTCCCTTATGACACTCACCTGTTTCCAATTAACCATGTTTTTGGAACATGTTGCAGGCATCAAATTCAAAATGAGTGAATATTTGCAAAAAAACAACAAAGTTTATCCGTTTGAACATTAAATATCTTGTATTGCAGTGTATTCAATTGAATATAGGTTGAAAAGGATTTGCAAATCATTGTATTCTGTTTTTATTTATGTTTTACACAACGTCCCAACTTCATTGGAATTGGGGTTGTACTACTGTGTGGGGGCCCACTGTGAAGCATATAATACTGTGGGGGGCACAAAGTGGAGCGTATAATACTGTGTGGGGGGGCCTACTGTGGAGCACATACTACTGTGTGGGAGCCCATGCGTGCAGCATATAATACTGTGGGGGGGCCCAAAGTGGAGCATATAATACTGTATGGGTGGCCTACTGTGGAGCATATACTACTGTGTGGGGGCCCACTGTGGAGCATATAATACTGTCTGGGAGCGCACTGTGGAGCATATAATACTGTGTGGGGCCCACTGTGGAGCATATAATACTGTGTGGGAGCCCACTGTGGAGCATATAATTAAAGATGAGTGAATCGATTCTGCAGAAGTGGAATTCAGTCCGAATTTCAGGAAATCTTCGATTCGCCATGATTCTGGATTTCCTCACACTTCGATGCATCGAATCGCATTTTTTTAATTCCAAGCGTGCAGCTAATCAGCAGCCAGCAGGTCCTGTGATGTCACAGCCCTATAAAAACCCTCGGCCATTTTAGGTACAGTCATCCCACATCGCTCTTACTGTAGGGACAGACGACGGCAGGAGCTAGGGAAAGACTTAGAAAACATATAGAAGTTCAGGGATAGAGGCTGAGCCTTAGAACTATAGGGAAAGCATAGGGAGGAATTGAGAGAAGAATTTGGGGTGGTTGCAGGCTCATTTACAGAATTTGCAAAATAATTCACATTGCAGCACTCACTGCCGTTATACTGCTGCTCATTACTCATATCTGTGTCATCAAGGTGGAACACAACAAGTCTTTTGCAGTGCAGTACAGCAAAAAAAATTGAAATATCATACACTAATATCTGCACGTATCTGTAAAAGAAGCCTTTTTAAAGGACTTTATTATAAGGGGCTTATTCACTGTTCTTACAAGGCATAACATAATTCAGTACTATTGTGCCAAAGCCATATCTGCACGTATCTGTAAAAAAAAAAAAGCCTTTTTAAAGGCCTTTATTATAAGGGGCTTATTCACTGTTCTTACAAGGCATAACATTATTCAGTACTATTGTGCCAAAGAAAACTGAATTATCATCCAATAATATCTGCACTTATCTGTAATAAAGGCCTTTAATGTGGGGAAAGACATAACGACCATATTCGCCATTTTGTTACCACTATAAAGTTGCAGGCAATATTTAAAAACAGTATTGTCAATAAAAATTCAATAATTCAATAATTCTTAGCGGTTATCACTTATTTAAAGGTCTTTATTAGTGTCAAAACACATAAAAAGGACCATATTTGCCATTTTGTTACCAGTATAAAGTATAAAGCAGTGTGAGGTCAGGAGCTAAACGTTCCCAGGGGTAGATCACCTGCTTCGTAGGAGCCTACCTGCTCGGAAAGCAATAGTAAAGGGGTTCACGGAGGCAGTGGCGGTAGCAGTCAGTTATTGCGAAGTGTTTGGGGTAAAATCACCTACTCGGCGGTGAGGCAGTTTTTTGTAAAGCCGCCGGGGGAGGTGAACATGGCCATATGTTCAATCTGTGGACAGAAGGTGAAGCGTGGCCAGGATGCCAATGTTGGCACCACAGCCCTGCACCAACATATGCAGCGTCACCATAAAGTGATCTGAGAGAGCTGTGGCTCCAATGTGTTGGTTCAGCCTGTCGCAGCAACTGCTGCAGCACCCAGTGGCACGCAACCCATTTCAGGCAGTCAAGGCTCCACCACCTCAGCTGAAGGAAGCTGTGTGTCCTTCCCATCATCTGCTGGTCGTGATGCTCCTGGTCCTCCTCCCCCCTCCTAGTCATTGCGTCAGCAATCGATCACAGAATCTATATCTAAGAGACAACAGTATGCGTGCAATCATCCAACAGTGCAGAAGCTGAATGTGCTCCTGTCCAAGTTGCTGGTGCTGCAGTCACTCCCTTTCCACTTGGTGGACTCTGCACCTTTCAGAGAATTGATGGCTTATGCCGAGCCGAGGTGGAGAGTCCCAAGCCGTCATTTCTTTGCCCAGCAGGCAGTACCAGCCCTGCACAAATATGTAGAAGAGAAGGTGGGCCAGTCCTTGAGCCTGTCGGTGTCTGCTAAAGTGCACGGCAGCGCCAACGTGTGGAGCTGTAACTACGGTCAAGGACAATATATGTCATTTATGGCCCACTGGGTTAATGTGGTGCCTGCCCAGACACACCAGCAACTTGGACAGGTGACGCAGCTTCTGCCTCCACGTTTTCACGCCGTTGGTCCTGCAACAATGTCCACCTCATTCTCCACTGTCTCCTCAACCTCCACTGCATGAACAATTCTCAGTGCTCCTCCAGCATACCACATGTGCAGGGCATAGCGGTGTCACTCTGTTTTGCACCTCGTTTGCGAACAAAGTCACACAGGGGAGGAACTGCTCCATGTCCTCAATCAAGAAATCAAATCCTAGCTTTCTCCAAGAGAACTTAAAATCGGAATAATGGTGACCGACAACGTGAAGAACATGGTGTCGGCCCTGCGTCAAGGAGGGCTGAGCCATGCACCCTGCATGGCGCACATGTTCAATATGGTTCTCAAGCGTTTCCTTAAGTGTTCCACCCATCTGCAAGATATCCTAAAAATGTCAAGGAAACTTTGCATGCACTTCAACCACTCGTACACTGCCAAGCACACCCTCCTTGAGCTGTAGCGGCAGAACGGCCTCCCACAACATAGGCTGATATGCGATGTTCCCACCCGTTGGAATTCAACCCTCCATATGCTGGATCAACTATATGAACAGATAAAAGCCATAAACGATTTCTTGATGATCCAGGTGGATAGAGGTACTCCCCTGTGTAACTTTAACGTTAGCCAGTAGCAGCTCATGCGTGACACCTGCCATTTGTTAGTTCCCTTTGAGGAGGCCACTTTGTTAGTCAGTCGCCAGGACTACAGGATGAACAACGTCATTCCACTGATTCACATCCTGGAAAAGATGCTTATCAATCTGGCTGGTCAGGGGACTGGAGATGTGGCTACATCTCAAGGACACATGAGCACTGTGGGGGCTGAACTGGAGGAGGATGAGGAGGACATTGGAGCACAAACAATGTGTAGTCAAATGGGTGGAGAGCAGGAGCAACCATAACAGCCAGAGGGAGATGAGGAGGATGAGGCAGATGACCCAGACACACCATGGCAGTATGCAGTGGAGATGGATGGAGGGAGTCCCTCGGAGTCACTTGCGCAAATGGCCCGATGCATGCTGACTTCCTTGCACAGTGACACTCGAATTGTCACCATTCGGCAGAGGGATGACTACTGCTCTCCACCATGTTGGACCCTTGCTACCGGGGAAAAATGTGGGGCTTTTTTACACCCGCTGAGAGGGAGGACAAACTGAACTACTATAGAGACATGCTATGTAGCAAGTTGGCTGCTGCCTACCTGCGCCATCGTCCATCCGCTCGCATGTCTGACCGGGGGGGGCCCTGAGCGCTCAACCTGCACTGGCATGGCAGCTGTTGGAGGGAGTGAGGATGGCAGGAGTAGTATCGGCTCCATCAGCAGCAGCCTGAGCCTAGAGTCGCTGATGAGCAGCTTTCTTCAGCCGCATAGTGAAGAAGCTGCTCGTCAGCAGCTAGACACAGAGCAGAAGTTGAACCAGCAGGTGGTGGCATACTTAGAGTGCACCCTGCTACCCGTCATCGAAGATCCGCTGGACTACTGGGCAGCCAAACTGGATGTGTGGCCGCAACTGGCCCAGTTTGCCCTGGAAAAGCTGTCCTGCCCAACCAGTAGTGTGGCATCAGAGCAGATGTTTAGTGCGGCGGGGGCCATAGTTACCCCAAGCAGAACTCGCCTGTCCACCCGAAATTTGGAGAGACTGACCTTTGTGAAGATGAATTAGGCATGGATCAGCCAGGACTTCCACCCACCAATGCCTGATGCAGCAGATTAAATGATCCATGCTGCCTCACCACACTCTGCCACTGGTTCACTGTATGGCCTCCTAAGGCTGTTGCTACCTACACATTACATCACCTTGCCATTCTGTGGCCTGCTCACTCTGCTGCCACCTCTGCACTCTGCCACTGGGTGACTGTATGGCCTCCTCACGCTGCTGCCACCTCCTCACTTTGTCACTGGGTCACTGTATGGCCTCCTAAGGATGTTGCTACCTACACATTATATCACCTTGCCACTATGTGGCCTGCTCACTTTGCTGCCACCTCTGCACTCTGCCACAGCGTGACTGTATGGCCTACTCACGCTGCTGCCACCTCCGCCTCTGCCACTGGGTGACTTTATGGCCTCCTCACACTGCTACCACCTCCTCACTCTGCCACTGGGTCACTGCATGGCCTACTAAGGCTACTGACACCTCCACACTCTCTTACCGGGTCACTGTATGGCCTACTAAGGCTGCTCACACCTCCACACTCTCTTACCAGGTCACTGTATGGCCTACTAAGGCTGCTCACACCTCCATAATGTCACTGGGTCACTGTATGGCCTCCTCATGCCGCTGCCACTTGGTCACTATATGCCCTCCTCATGTTGCTGCCACTGGGTCACTGTATGGCCTTCTCATGCTGCTGCCACTTGGTCACTGTATGCCAAAAAAAATTATCCGGGCAAATTAGTAGAGACAGCAAAAGCAAAAGCAGATTTTCTCTCACAGGCAGACTGTCTCACATCAAAATCTCAAAACCTAGGGTCTCTAATGATAATATAAAAATTAATTTTATCACCACATACAATGGGGCATATAACACCATTCGTTCTATTTTATCCAAACATTGGCACATACTTTTAGGAGATCAATATCTCAAAAATATCCTTCCGAGAAGACCTGGTATCACTTTTTCAGAGAGTAAGAACTCTTAAAGAGGACCTTTCACGTCCTCATGTATATGCTGTTTTACATACCGCTAGAAAGCCGACAGTGTGCTGAATTCAGCGCACTGCCGGATTTCCTGGTATGTGCCCCGGGGCTGGAGATATCGGGGGTCATAGTTTCACGCTTCACCATCAGAAGACGTTCCTGACAGTCTAGCTGATCTGTGAGGAATGCCCTCCCTGACAATACTCGTCCATAGACTTGTACTGGGGGGGCGTTCATCGCTGGGCTGTAAGGAATGCCCCCTCTGACAGTACAGCGCTATGAACGAGTACTGTCAGGGAGGGCGTTCCTCACAGCGCAGCTAGACTGAGGTGAAAGTACAACCGCTGATATCTCCATCCCCGGGGCACATACCGGGAAAGCTGGCAGTGCGCTGAATTCAGCACGCTGTCGGCTTTCTAGCGGTATGTAAAACAGCATATACATGAGGACGTGAAAGGTCTTCTTTAAAAATATCTTAGCACCAAGCAGACTGAGAAGTATTTGTAACACTAACACTGGCATGACTGGTAATAAGAACGGGAGTGACAGTTTTAGATGTGGACACATAAGGTGCAAGTGCTGCATTTGTATTAGACACAATCAAACAGTAGTCACCAGCCGATCAACTGGTGAGACTTTTAGGATAAAAATAAGGTTGGACTGTTTGTCTAGTTACGTAGTATATCTATTGGAGTGCCCCTGCGAGCTCCAGTATATTCGTTGTACAATTATGCCATTAAGAGAGAGAATTAATAAGCACCGGTCCAACACGAATAATGGCTATTTGAAACATAGTGTTTCGAAACATGCAGCACTAGTACACAATAAAGATTTCACTGGTTTTAGAGTTACTACAATTGACCAGTTCCATGCATCTGTACCAAATCGGTTTGAGACTCTCAAGAAGAAATATTCTGGATATACAAATTTGATACCTTGGCCCCTACAGGCCTCAATGAGGCACTCGAGGATATTACTGCCTAATTTCTTATATTAATAATATTGCCTAAATAAATATTGATACACAGTTTTTAGGCCCTTTATATAGGAGCAGTGAATATGTATATGTTTATACTACCACCATGTGTGGTTTATATAATCAAAGAAATATATAAGTATGCCCCCTCTACTTTTTTATGCATGTCTTTTTTATGCATGTGTATTTATATGTTTTTATATTGAGTTTAGTACTTTTATTATGTCTAGTTGCTTGAAATTGATTTTTTATGCGTATTTATAATACTGGTATATTATACTAATTTATTCTCTATTTATTAGTATTTAATTCCCTTTTTTGTCTTTTTAATATGAGCTGTTAGTAATGTTTTTTTTGTTATTTTTCAGTCCCCAGTATTTATAGTTTTAGTTTTACTATTATTAATAATAATAGACATATTGTTGTGTCACTTCATGCATACCAACATGAGCTGTCACTTTATCGTTACATCAGAGGACATCGCTATTCCAGGAAATCGAAGCAAACATCGTAGCGCACTTATTCTCAGTGCGCATGTGCAGTTCAAGCATATTGACATCTGCGCACTACATTCTCTCTCTCTCTTAGATTTTTTCCCCTTCAAAACCAATTACGCATGCGCGGATTCTTTTTTTCGCACTTGCGCAGTTAATATGCTTTAACCTCAGACATACTGTACGTCATCAATTGACCACTGTACATGCACGAATTAGCTTTTCACGCATGCACAGCTGATATATCTTGTTTATAGCGGGAACATGATACCTATCCTGTTTTTTTAAGTCTGGACATGTGCAGTTTGAATTTTTAGACGCTAGTTACGTTTTATTTGAATTTAGGAACGTAGGAATAGCTAAAAGTGGTCATTCATTCAATGTTTGCTTATACTCTGCAATTTGTATGTGGGTATTACATCCTGTACACTTGAAAAAGGAGCCTAGACCTCCGAAACACGTTGTGTGTGTTGGTTTTTAAACTAATAAAAGGAAAATCTTCATTCAACGATTGGGTAAGCGCTGGTCCATTCTCCATCCACTACGATTATTATATGGTCCTCTGGATTTGTTCCTTCTTTCTGCACTGTTTATTTGGTGAGCAGGGTAGAAAATAAAGAAGCCATTAAATAACATTTACAATGTTTTTTGTTTTTTTTTTTCAGATTAGTGTACTGTAGGCTAAACTGTATATTAGATGAACAACAAGAAACCATTTAAATAACAGAGTTATTGTTCAGATTTGCGTAGGCAGAATCAGCATTTTGCTGTCACAAAAGCAGTTGCTATGTATTTAATGGAAAAATGTAAACTGTTGTCCAGAAAATTCCTTAACAAAGGACTTTTCACTAATAGGATTTGTTTTGTCAGTAAAAACTGTTTAAAGACTATGTATATAGATGAAACTGCTCTATTGCACAACAGACTTAGACAAAATTAGATTATTGGCAATGTGTCTGTCTGTAATTCTACATTAAAGCAGTCAAAAAAGTACCAGTCACTCTAAAGCTCAAACATGTGTTCTGTATGATGCAGTGGGATGAAACATAGGCCCTACACTATCTCTACCATTACTGTAGTGCCTGCAACTATCTTTGGAATGTTCTTTCCGCTAACTCTCTTCTTGACCCCTTACAATCTGGCTTCCGTACTCTGCACTCTACTGAAACGGCCCTCACAAAAGTCTCCAATGATCTCCTGATGGCAAAATTCAAAGGTGACTTCTCTCTTCTTATTCTTCTAGATCTCGCAGCAGCATTTGACACTGTTGACCATCAGCTCCTCCTCAGTATGCTCCACTCTGTCGGCCTCACAGACACCGCGCTCTTCTGGTTCTCCTCTTATCTCTCTGACCGCACTCTCTGTGTATCATTTTCGGGCTGTTTCTTCCCCTCTTCCTCTTGCCATTGGGGTTCCTCAGGGCTCGGTCCTAGGCCCCCTGCTCTTCTCCCTCTACACAGCCCCCATTGGACAAACCATCACCAGATTTGGCTTCCGGTACCATCTTTATGTTGATGACACCCAATTATATACGTCATCCTGTGACATCACCCCTGGGCTAATACAGAACACCAGAGACTGTCTCTCTGCTGTCTCAAATATCATGTCTTCGCTCTATCTGGAACTGAATCTCTCAAAGACTGAACTACTGCTGTTTCCACCATCTAATAGATCTGTCCCTGATATCTCCATTGCAGTCTCTGGCCTTACCATAACTCCTAGGCAGTATGCCCGCTGCCTCGGGGTTTTGTTTGACTAAGACCTTTCCTTCACCCCCCATATCCAATCACTCGCACGCTCATGTCATCTCTACCTGAAAAACATCTCCAGAATCCTCCCTTTCCTTACCACAAATACACTAAAGACACTTATTGTTGCCCTGATTCACTCTCGCCTTGACTACTGTAACTACTTACTAATCGGTCTTCCCCTTACTAAACTCTCCCCTCTACAATCTATTCTGAACACAGCGGCCAGGCTCATCTATCAGTCTAGACGCTACAGTAATGCCTCTGGTCTGTGCCGGTCACTACATTGGCTGCCTATTCAATACAGAATACAATATAAACTTATCACCCTCATCTACAAGGCTCTCCATAATGCTTTAACTCCCTACATTTCCTCCCTCATCTATGTCTATCGCCCAACCCGTGCTCTCCGTTCACTCAATGACCTAAGACTAACATCCCTTATTATCAGAATCTCCCACACTTGTATACAAGACTTCTCCTGAGTTGCACCACTTCTCTGGAATGCTCTATCCCGGACTATCAGATTAACCCCCAATTTCTACAGCTTCAAGCGCAAACTAAAGACATATCTTTTCAGACAGGCCTATCACAATTCCTAATGTAAAACCTTCCATAGTTAGAATCCCTAAAACGTACCCTCCTTTGTTTACGCTGCCAAATTACCCACAGGATATGATGCTGTTTCAGACTAACTTTATATGTCCAGGCACCATCTGCACATTAAAGGACATGACTGGTGATGGCTCCTACGGCTTCATATGTGTGTAATGACAGTAACCTCTATTACAAAATTTTCTGATCATTGTATAAGCAATGCTACCTCCGGTGCCAGCACCGCTACCTTTTGTGTCACCCCCTGTACCTCATAGATTGAAAGCTTTTGCGAGCAGGGCCCTCAGTCCCATTTTGTGAATTGACTATTTCTTTGTAATGTGTCTTGCAATGTATCTTTTTTGTCTGTACTTGAACCCTACAAATTGTACAGTGCTGCGGAATATGTTGGCGATATATAAACACAATTATTATTATTATTATTATTATTATTATTAGAGTTGAAGAGCAAGCATGGGTGCATTTTGAATGATGTTGGAGTTATGATGAGAGGTGAGGGATCCTCCATTCCCTGTGGAAAAAGGAGAATTTTTTCCTGCAAGTGTTGCAATGAGGCTGCCTGTTTTTGTGTAAGGCCCCCCATAGTGAGCTGCAGCAAAAAAAAAAACGCTGTGGAAAAGACCGTGATGGAAAGTAAACAGAGGAAAACTACCCCTATTATACCTATAGGGAAAACACCAGGGTTTCCGCAGGTATAATTGACATGCAGCATTTCCGCTGCAGATTTTTTTCTGCAATTTGTGGATGGGATTAGCCAGAATCCCGTCCGTTTTGCAGGTACTGTAAAATACAGTGTTTTTGCAAAGTGGGGCACTGGCCTTTAGTAATTTTTCTGTGGAGACACAGATGGAAGAGGAAAAGGGGTCTGTTTCAAGCAATAAATCTGATGGCATTAAAGAGAACACCAGTGGGAAGTAGGTCCCATCAGTATTTGGAACATATCACTCTAGAATCACGTCTTCGCTGGTAGGTGCTTGTGAAAAAGGACCTCCCTGAAAAAAACTGTTTTTCTATTTTCTATTTAATATTATACATCACTGTTGTGTATTATGGTTGTACTATACCTAGCAAGAAAGTGTTATAATACATGTCTAGTTTCAGAAACAAGTTTTAAAATATTGAATGGCTCTTATTTTTTGCCATTTAAAGTTAAATGTGAAAGTGACTTTATACGTATTATGATATAGATTATTAGTCAACCTTTTTTAGTTCTTCACTGTATGTATTTGACTGGTTAAATAGTTGATTTATTGAAAATTGAAATATACCCAGATGGAATCACTTAAAAGGAAGAAGAAAATTAAATTGGACATTACAAGAGCTAGAAATATTATTTACTACAGGAATAGTTCAGCTGGGAAATCAAAAAGAATATAATAGACCAGGAAGAGGAAATTAAATATGAAAATTATGCTGGTGACATGCATTTATAGAAATACAAAGAGAAGGGTGTATCTGGCTGGATACATGAAACCATAAAATTAACAAGAGACTTTCACAATTGTCTGAAGTTGTGTGCAGAATATGAATAGATAATACCTATATTTGCCTTTATTCATATACTGTAGTAAAAATTTAAAAGGTACTCATCCCTATGAACAAATAAAAACACACAAAAATAATTTCCTTTTCATTTACTTATTTGATCTAACAGTATGTCAGACAGAGAAACGACAGGCCCTGCACAGGGGAGGGGCACAGGCCTAAATGTTTCTGGTGCAGGCACAGGTCGAAGCAGAGTAAGGGAGCGTGGCAGCAGGGGTTACAGCAGTGGGAGGTCAGGAGCCAAACGTGCCTGGGGTAGACCACCCGCATCGCAGGAGCCTACCTGCCCAGAAAGCAGTGGTGCAGGGGTTCATGGAGGCAGTGGCGGCAGCAGTCAGTCAGTGCAGAGTGTTGGGGGTAAAATCACTGACTCAGCAGTGTGGCAGTTTTTGTTAAGCTGCTGGGGGAGTTGAACATGGCCATATGTCGAATATGTGGGCAAAAGCTGAAGCCTGGCCAGGGTGCCAATGTTGGTACCACAGCCCTGCCTCAATATATGCAGCATCACCATAAAGTGGCCTGGGAGAACTGTTGCTCCAATGTGGTGGTCCAGCCTACCGTAGCAACCGCTGCATAACCCAGTGGCACACACCCCATTTTAGGCAGTCAAGGCTCCACCACCTCATCTGAAGGAAGCTGTGTGTCCTTCCCATCATCTGCTGGTCCTGATGCTCCTGCTCCTCCTCCTAGTCAGTCATTGCATCAGCAATCAATAACCAAAGCAATTTCGAAGAGACAACAGTATGCGTGCACTCATCCAACTGTGCAGAAGCTAAATGTGCTCCTGTCCAAGTTGCTGGTGCTGCAGTCCCTCCCTTTCAAAGTGGTGGACTCTGCACCTTTCAGAGAACTGTTGGCTTGTGCCAAGCCGAGATGGAGAGTCCCAAGCGTACATTTCTTTGCCAAAAAGGCAGTATCAGCCCTACAAAAATATGTAGAACCGAAGATGGGCCAGTCCTTGAGCTTGTCGGTGTCTGCCAAAGTGCATGGCAGCGCCGATGTGTGGAGCTTTAACTACGGTCAAGAACAATATATGTCATTTATGGCCCACTGGGTGAATGTGGTTCCTGCCCAGACACACCAGCAACTTGGCCAGGTGATGCCGCTTCCGCCTCCACGTTCTCACGCCGTTGGTCCTGCAACAATGTCCGCCTCATCCTCCACTATGTCCTCAGCCTCCACTGCATGAACAATTCACAGTACTCCTCCAGCATACCCCATGTGTAGGACACGGAGGTGTCATGCTGTTCTACACCTCGTTTGCTTGGGCGAACGGAGTCACACGGGGAAGAACTACTCCTTGTCCTCAATCAAGAAATCAAATCCTGGCTTTCTCCGCGACAACTGAAAATCGGAAACATGCTGACCGACAACAGGAAGAACATGGAGTCAGCACTGCGTCAAGGAGGGCTGAGCCATGCTCCCTGCATGGCGCACGTGTTCAATCTGGTTGTCAAACGTTTCCTTAAGTCTTCCACCCATCTGCAAGACATCCTAAAAAGTCACTCGTACACCACCAAGCACACCTTCCTTAAGATGCAGTGGCAGAATGGCGTCCTCCAACATAGACTGATATGCGACGTTTCCACCCATTTGAATTCCACCCTCCATACGTTGGACCAACTGTACGAACAGAGAAAGGCCATAAACGATTTATTGATGATCCAAGTGGACAGAGGTACTCCCCTGTGTAACTTCGATGTTAGCCAGTGGCAGCTCATGCGTGACACCTGCCATTTGCTCGTACCCTTTGAGGAGGCCACTTTATTTGTCAGTCGCCAGGACTATGGGATGAACAACGTCATTCCACTGATTCATATCCTGGAAAAGGATGCTGGTAAATCTGGCTGGTCAGGGGACTGAAAATGTGATGCCTACATCTCACGGCCACATGAGCCCTCTGGGGGCTGAACTGGAGAAGGAGGAGGAGGACATTATAGTACAAACAATGTGTAGCGAAATGGGTGGTTTTTCTACACAGGTGACAGGAGAGGAGGAGCAGCCAGAAGAGCAAGAGGGAAATGAGAAAGAGGAGGCAGATGACCCAGACACACCGTGGCAGTATGCAGTGGAGATGGATGCAGGGAATTCCTCCGAGTCACTTGCGCAAATGGCCCAATGCATGCTCGCTTGTGTAGTGACAGCCGAATTGTCACCATTCGGCAGAGGAATGACTACTGGCTCTCCACCATGTTAGACCCTTGCTCCCGGTCAAAAATATGGGCCTTTTTTATACCAGCTGAGAGGGAGGAAAAACTGAACTACTATAGAGACATCCTATGTAGTCAGTTGGCCGCTGCCTATCTGCGCCATCGTCCATCCTCTCGCAGGTCTGGGGGCGCTCACCTTGCACTGCCATGGCTGCTGTGGGGGGGGGGGGCAGGAGCAGTATCAGCTCCATCAGCAGCAGCCTGAGCCTAGAGTCGCTGATGAGCAGCTTTCTTCACCCGCATAGTGAAGAAACTACTCACCAGCAGCAGCAGAACCTGAACCAGCAGGTGGTGGCATACTTGGAGAGCACCCTGCCTCCCATCATCAAAGATCCACTGGACTACTGGGCAGTCAAACTGGATTTGTGGTCGCAACTGTCCCTGTTTGCACTGGAAAAGCTGTCCTACCTGGCCAGTAGTGTGGCATCAGAGTGGGTGTTTAGTATGGCGGGACTATAGTTACCTCAAGGAGAACTCGCCTGTCCACCCAAAATGTGGAGAGACTGACCTTTGTCAAGATGAATCAGGCATGGATCAGCCAGGATTTCCATCCACAAATGCCTGATGCATCAGATTAAATCATCCATGCTGCCTCACCCAAACCTTGACAAACAAGACCGGTTTCTTCTGGCTAACTGCCTCAGCTACTATTCTGATACAGCCACTCACCTGATGCCACACATCTGATGCCAAGTGCTCCTTCTTACAGCCACCATCATCAGCGGGTACTGTTTGTGCCACCCACCTCCCCACTCTGTCACCGGGTCACTCTATGGCCTCCTCATGCTGCTGCCACCTTTACATTATGTCACCTTGCCACTCTGTGGCCTCCTCATGCTGCTGCTATCTCCACATTATGTCACCTTGTCACCTTGCCACTCTGTGACCTCCTCATGCTGCTTCCACCTCCACATTTTGTCACCTTGCCACTCTGTGGCCTCCTCATGCTGCTGCTACCTCAACACTATGTCACTTCTCATGCTGTTCCCACCCTCCCCACTCCATGACTGGGCCACTATTTTGCCTTTTTGTCCTGGTTGACATCATCATTTATTTGACCCTTCTTCTGATCTGTCAGAAGGAAGGAAAAATGAGATGCACAACGGATCCTGTCTGTGTAGCAGCTGTAAGGACTGTATGGCCCCATCAGAATTGGCTTATGATTTGGTAGCCAAAAGCAGGAGTGGGTACAAAACACAGAAGACATGCAAATATTCCATCCTTGTGTCATCTCTGTTTTGGATCTACTCCTGTTTTTTTGGCATCAGCAATACTGATGGATTACTGACCAAATCCTGACCGAGTGAAGGCGGATGCTCAACAGACAGGATTCGTTTTTTTGGGGGGTTATTGTTCTGACGGATCAGAGTAAGGGAAAAATAATCAGTGACATCAGCATAAACTTACTGCTGAAACCCTCTTCACTCTGTCAGGGGGGCTCTACTTGTATAAGCGTAGACATCTATGTGGAATCAGCAAACGACGGTGTAAAAGGAGTGCGCTCTTTCAGGCTACAGCAGGATATTGGGCCTCTGCATGGTTCTTTCTACTTGACACTAACATCGAACTGTAAGGCTGAGTTCACACTTGAGTTAATTGGTCAGTTTTGGCCCCGCAA
Source organism: Leptodactylus fallax (assembly GCA_947044405.1). Lineage (NCBI taxonomy): Eukaryota > Metazoa > Chordata > Amphibia > Anura > Leptodactylidae > Leptodactylus > Leptodactylus fallax. The sequence continues at coordinate 1,239,298 of CAMRHE010000111.1, read as the reverse complement.
TTGGCCAAATAAGTGAAGTGTACAGTGGTTCTAAGAGCGACGCCTGTCATGTGCGTGTCATACTGACTCACAGTATTGTTTCACTACTACAGCAGACTCCCTATGCGTGTTACTGCAAGGCACAGTGTTCTACACCACTATACAGGCTCTCTGCAGCTAGGAAATAGCTGTTTTTTTAACGTGATTCGACGCAAATTAATTCGGATCAAATCGTTTAGGAAAATTCAGCGAACCAGCCGAATCAAATTTTATAAAAATTCGCTCATCTCTACTGATAGCTGATAGATTGTGGAAATCCCCGTCTTCCCCATCTATTCTGCACCAGTTCATAAACTATAATGAAGCAATGTTGACCATAAGGGAAACAGAGCTACTCCAGGGAATTACACCAGGGAGAGTTAAATATTGCATATTTTTTGTTTCTTTCACCCAGCTTTTACTGTATTGCTGAAAGGCAAAACTAGCTAGTTCTGGTATCATTTAGAAATATAGAGAGAAGTTTATGTCATATTCACCAACATTGGAGAAAAAGAGAATGGTGAACTAAGCATGCCCTCTGTTGTCAAAGCTATGTCCCTTTTGGTAGTGCACCATTACCCTTTTTGTGATATGGACATGAAAATGTGCCAGCCATGTTTCTTTTGTGATGTGACCAGCAAATAAGGTGCCCACACCATGTACAAAATAACAAAGAGCCTGGTAGATGCGGGTGTATTCTGCTATGTCCAAGAGTTTTTTCTAGCTCTTCCAGGAGTTCAAGAGTTCACCCCTTTATTTGGAAGCCTCCCAGATGTTCTGGAAAAACTGTCAAGTATGTGCTACTGCTACTGTGGTAAAGGATGAGAGATGAGGACACAGAAGTTGAGAAAAGAGAACATGGAAGCTGGGAAGGGTTTGAGGACTCATGGTCAGGAGGGCATGGAGACTGAGGTATACGATGAGTTTGCAGTACATGAATGCTAAGGGAAAATAATCTCGGAGACTAGGAAAAGGAGCCTAAGAGAGGAAGATCAAGGACATGGAGGATGAGAATGAGGACAGATATTGAGGATGATCAGAGTGGAGACTGAAGTATGTAATGGCAGAGCTCTACGCTCACCAGTCTTCCATCCCTCCCACAGACGCAGCTGCCAGGTTGCCTATGCTACATGCTGCTTATCCAAGTGACCATAATATAGAAAATCCAGGAACACAAGACTGTAAATATAGTTAAAATATATGCAGACATGACCCAATAAAAGAGCAATATATGAGCACAGACAGGAAAGCTGCTTGCTGTCTGTGAATAATATCCCATCTGTAATTCACAATGCTGGATTTGATTGGATTGAAAATAATAACATGTTTCAAAAGTTATCACCCTTTTCAATTCATATAATCATTGCTGCTTCTGCGAAATTTCCACTGCCATCCATTTCTGCCTTCTTTGCATTTTAGCAATGCAGAGAGCATTGATCTATTGATCAACTTGCATATTGGCAAACTGTACTGGCAATAAAATAAGATGTGCACAGTTAAAAAATGAGATAGAACATAAGAAAAATTAAATGCCACAACATGTATCTGTTTTAGTACATTTACTCAGATCTCCTTATTAAGATTAAGGTTTTGTTCCTATTTTTGTGCTTAACAGAGTATACATTCCTAGTGTTATTTTTCAACAAAGACCGATACAATGGTGAAATCTTCCTTCTCTTTCCCTCACTAATTGTAACAATTTGATTAAGTTAAATTCTTTTATTTAGTCAATGTTTAGTTAAACTCTTCTTTGTCACTATAAGTGTGATTAATTTGATAAAACTTAAAAAGAATGTATTACCAGTTTTCAATTTATTAAAAACAGATATGAATATATGCATATATTTTTAAGCTATTTTTATTTTAGTATTGTACATTTTTTATTCTATTTTCTCTACATGATTATTAAGGATTCCATTTTACCTGAACTTCTCCTCTGCATTAACAGCAGTTAGTGATATGTTTTACCGCATAATCTGAAATGGATAAAACAGTGGTCACCACTATTATAATATGGGGATGCGTCTAAGCCATGGTAAATGAATAATGTGAACAAGAAAAGAAAAGGCACATGGCTAAAAAGAAGGCCCAACTTTAAGAGCTACCTCACATGCAAAAATGAAGGGTACGTACCCATATGGCAATTGTAATATTTGCCAATACATCTATATTGGCGCTAGGTTCCGTAACTCACATGACAAAATGATATACAATGCTACACAGTATATTAACCATAAGACACGTAATGTTGTATATGCGATACAATGTCCTTGTTCTAAAATTTATGTAGGCCAGACTACTCAAGAACTTCGCAAACGTATACAGAAACACTTCTCTACAATAGGGTTAGCAAGAAGGGATAGAGAGGAAGATAGAGTGCTAACATCGGTGGTAGCACATGTAGCCCTATTTGGGGGGGGGGGGGTATGAGTATTATCCCTCCCGCAACAGACTCTGGCGCTGACCTGTGTGTATAATGGGACCTGAAGCCTTCGCTGAAGGGAAGAGTGGGAACATATATGAAATATATCAGTGCCTCCACCCAGGATAGAGCCTCTGTATTACAGGGAGGATCTCTTCCTGGGACTTACCCATGAAGTACAGTTAGTAGCCTTAACAAGGATCACTGTACTAATCTCACAGTCTGCAGAATACATACAGATACCACATAAGGTTATAACAGTAGCTTTATAAGTATCAACAGGGTAATAATACATACATAAAATATACTCAGAACACAACAATACTACAACAACCAGCAAGTCCTCAACCGTCTTAGGTTATATACCCGGGTATATATATAAATATATAGCAAGAGTCCAGTGCACAATACCTCCAGGCAACAGAAGAGATGCAGGGGCCCCTGTGGATGACTGTGGATCCTCGGATTCTTCCAGGAGATGACAGACAGCCGATCAGGAGATGATGATGATGGTGAGATTCTTCACAGGCAGCAAACAGGGCGACGGTGACGGCAGTAGATGCAGGCCTGACTACCCTAACACTGAGTCCTTAACCTGCCAGCTAAACTACTAGTGCCACCGGGCCTCTAACTAGCTAGTTGGCCTTCGGAAGCCTAACCTATCACTGCCCTGAACTATATATATATATATGGATCCCTAACTACGGTTACTAGCTAGGTCCTGTGAGTATATAGGGGGTAACACATACCTAACTATATACTGTGAAGTAAAGAGGAACAAGTGGCTCTTAGACTCCCCCAGACACAACATGTCTGTCTCAGCAGCTCTGCTCACATCTCTCCCCCCAGCAGCTCTGCCTCACATGTGTCTGACTCACTGTATTTACAAAACAAAACTTGCACTAAATGCCTGGGGTCTCTGAAGCCAAACTGCAGGGGCAAAGAAGCCAGATACATTATATACTAGTAGAAATGGCAGTTCCCTACACTCTCCCTCTGGTGAAATCTTTACGTCACGTCAAAGACATACAAAGTCATAGTATACAGTCAACATTACCAATGACAATATCAATATGGTTGCTTTTGCATTTACAGAGTCACAACAGGTTAATAGGTATACATGCCAGCAGGAGCGAAAATTGGTAACATATTGACCAAAGTGGACACTGCACCCACCCAAGCATGGTATAAATGAGGCTGAGTAGTAAATCTGGGGTCCCCCAAACTATCATATGTCAGCATAGGTGGAGGGTGTCTAATTCTCTCTCCTCTCCGTACCTCTCTCTGAGGTAAACTAGCATGTCCAGGCCCTAAACTAGGGTTGTCTGCCATGGGAGGGGATGGTGCTGGTGGCGTAGGAGAGCTAGATCCCTGCTCATCTGTAGACACAGATCTAGGTACGAATTCTGGAGTTTGAGGGTTCATAGGTCTCCCTGAAGGAGAAGATACTGGTGATCTAGGAACTTCAGGAGCCACAGTCCAATCACTCTCAGGAGTTTCAGGAAGGTCAGGTGGAATATCGGCTAAGGACTGTGGAGAATCGCAGGCCGAGCCATCATTGGAGATATCCATACCATCAATCTGAGGTACAGGCAACAAATGATTTCTATGCCAAGTCCTGATCCTCCCGTCCCGTCCTTTTATCTTGTAGACTGGTATTCCAGGCAACCGATCTACCACTGTAAAGAGTTCACTCCGCCATCGATCAGCCAGCTTATGTTTTGCAGTTGCTCCCAAATTCCGTAGCAGAACATGGTCCCCAGGGTTCAATTCTCGGTATCTTACGCGAAGATCAAATCTCCTTTTATTTCCTTCATTCACTTTGGCCACATTTTCCTCAGCCAGCTGATAAGCACTCTTAAGCGTTTCTTTCAAACGTGCCACGTATCGGTAATGATCTCGATGACTGATACCATCGGTAGAGACTCCCAACAAGATGTCAATAGGTAGCCTAGGCTCTCTTCCAAACATCAGAAAGTATGGTGAATATCCTGTGCTCTCGTGCCTTGTACTATTATAGGCATGCACCATAGCCTCCACTTTTCTACTCCAGGATCGCTTATCCTCAATTCGTAAGGTACCAAGCATATCAAGTAAAGTCCTGTTAAATCTTTCAGGAAGGGCATCTCCCTCTGGATGGTAAGGCGTCGTCCGACTTTTGCGGATGTTCAACAACTGAAGTAACTCTTTGATCAGGTTACTCTCAAAATCCCGGCCTTGATCAGAATGCAACCGGTGTGGTAAGCCATAATGGATAAAATACTTTTCCCAAAGCACTCTTGCAACAGTGACTGCTTTTTGATCCTTAGTCGGAAAGGCTTGAGCATATCGTGTGAAGTGATCAGTCACCACCAATACATTTCCAAATCCTCTGGAGTCGTTGTCAATACAAAGGAAGTCTATGCAGACAAGATCCATGGGACCCGAACTCTTCAAGTGTCCCATGAAGGCCGCTCGAACCGGGACAGTCTTCCTCTGCAAACATCTGCGACAGCACCTACACAGACGAGTCACGGTATCTCTCATTTTGGGCCAGTAGAATCGGTCTTGTATTAGGCCATAAGTCTTCTCAGGTCCCAAATGACCATGATAATCATGCAGACTTCGGAAAATCATCTTCTGAAAGCAGCTTGGAATAACTAGTTGGCGCCTTCCAGGGTGATCATGATAGAGCACCACACGATAAAGTAGGCCATTGTCTATTTCAAACTTCTCCCAATCTCGTAGAAGTTGACTGCATTCAGAGGGTAGGGATGTCTTTAACATTTCTCTGTCTTGAGAACTCACTGCTTGATAAAGAGGTCCAATTAAAGGATCAGTCTTTTGACTCCAGATCATTCGCTTTGAAGATATAGAACAACTCTCAAAGGATCCTAAAGCGGCAGGGTAGGCAAACATGTCTGGTACAGCTTCGGGACCTCCCCCAATAGAGTCAATAAGCCGAGTTTCAGAAAAGGCTACTCGGTCTTCAACTACAGCAGCCATGGCACACAAAGCTCCTACTCCAGGACTTGGCACTTCTTCCCATTCATCCACTACTTCCGGACTAGGTAATCCAGGCCGTCTTGATAGAGCATCTGCCCCAATGTTCTTAGGCCCCGATTTATACTTGAGTGTGAATTGGTAGTTGGATAAAGCTGCCAACCAGCGATGTCCTGTAGCATCGAGTTTAGCGGTTGACAAAACGTATGTCAGTGGATTGTTGTCTGTTCTTACTTCAAACGTGGCTCCGTATAAATAGTCATGTAATTTATCAACAATGGCCCACTTGAGCGCCAAAAACTCCAATTTATGTACTGGATAATTTTTCTCGCTGGGAGAAAGACTTCGACTTATGAAAGCTATGGGCCGTAACCCGGCCGGGTATTCTTGGTGCAGCACGCCACCTAATCCTTCAAAGCTGGCATCTACATGTAGCACATATGGCTTATGTGCATCAGCATAAGCCAGAACGGGAGCTTCTGTCAATTTCTTCTTCAACAACTTAAATGCTTCTTCACAATCCGCAGTCCACCTATCGCCAAAAAGGCTTTTGGAAGACCCTTTCTTCTTTCCCGGATCTCCTGCATCACTCTTCAACAGGTCGAGGAGGGCTCGAGCAATTTTTGAATATCCTTCCACAAATCGTCGATAGAATCCACAAAACCCCAAGAAAGATTGCAACTCCGTAATATTTTGTGGTCGGGGCCAATTCACCACAGCTTCAATCTTACCAGGATCGGTAGCAACTCCTTCAGCAGAAACAATATGACCTACATAAGTGACCGAAGATCTACAAAATTTGCATTTGTCAGCCGACAACTTCAGCCCCTCTTCTTTTAAGCGATGGAGTACTCTCATGAGTCGTTCTTCATGTTCTTCCAGCGTCTTTCCAAACACAATAATGTCATCAAGATATACAAGGCATTCCCGGGGCACTAAATCACCTAACACTCTTTCCATCAACCTTTGGAACGTTGCTGGCGCACCTTTTGTACCTTGCGGCATACGAGTGAACTGAAAGAAACCCAAGGGGCATATGAAGGCTGTCTTTTCCTGATCCTCAGGTGCCATTGGGACTTGATAGTATCCCGATCTTAGGTCCAGCACTGTGAACCAACAGTTTCCATTCAGAGCTTCCAGAGCTTCTTCAATTCTCGGCAGTGTATACTGATCAGGTAAGGTTCTCCGGTTCAGAGTTCTGTAATCCACACATAGGCGAATTGCTCCAGATTTTTTTCTTACCACCACAATAGGTGAGGCATAGGGGCTCTTACTGTCCACAATGATCCCCTGACCTTTCATTTGCTGTAGAGTCTGTCTTAACTCATCAACATCCTTTGGAGCAACTCTCCGTGGTCGCTCCCGGAAGGGAATAGAATCGGTCAATCGGAAAGTGTGTTGAGCACTTTTAGCACAACCTACATCCATATCATCCATGGAGAACACTTCCGATAATTCAGACAACTTCTGTGTCAGTCGCTGATTCCAGGCCTCTGGTAAATGTGGATCACTCAAGTCAAGATTGAGATTAGGGATTGCATCTCGGATTTGAATCCTGCACACTTCAGCGTATGGATTTACTCCAAGCACAGGGTAGCAGTGGGCCACATTCTGGTATGGTCCAATTACAATCGGATGCGGTGAACAGTTCCTCACTGTCACACAGGTAGATAACTCCACTTTATTTCTCCAGTCCTTTCTCTCTGGGATCACCATCCAGCCATTCTGGTTAATCATTTCTTCAGGGGTTTCCATAAGGACATAACTCCCCCCTTCAAGCAAATCGGGAGCAATGCTGGAGGCTACTCTCAGAATTCTCTCCCCACCGGCAGGAACTTCCACGGTTCTCTCACCGATATGATATACCATTCCATGTCGATAGCCAGTAGACAGGGCATCACAGAGTTCTCTAAGATCAGAAGATATATTCACCGGCTGAGCTGCAGGGTTCCAATCTCTTCCAAGAAACTTCTGAAAAGCATAATGCACTGCGGGACAATTAGTGCCAAGTATCACAGGAGCTGCACAAGAATCCCCTGTATCAGGACAGACAAGAGCCGTAATCTTCATGGGAGCGACACTCTGATCTTCTAATTCAGGGACAGCTATAACTACTTGTAGGCTGCCATCTACAGGATATGATCCTGAATTAAGCCCCCACAATTTCATTTGTCCTGTAGACTGAAGAGGTATATCCCTCAGATACTTTTGGTAGAACGAGCGATAAATCAGGGTCACTTGAGATCCTGTATCAAACAGGGCAGGAGCGGCATGACCATTGACAGTGACTTTGACAACGGACCTGGAGCCCGCGATAGCGCCTCTGGTATTTACTCGGCCCGCCTTCCTTCGGTGTCTTTGATTCTGAATAGAGAAGACAGCACTGTGTCTCAATCCCTCACTGTCCTCCGTACACTGTCTGGCACTATGGCCCGTCTGACCACATTTATAACAGGTTCTAGCATCCTTCCTCCATTGAGTGGCAGTGGGTGGAGTGGCGGACTGTCTAAGTTCTGACCGCTCCGCTGGTTTGTCCTTGTTTGAATTAGGAACAACATCTTCTTTAGAGATGCTTTTCGCTTTCTTAGGGGTACTAAAACTAATGTCAGCTTCTTGTTTCTTCACTAACTTCATTAAGTCAGGAAATGGAAGGACTCTATCAGATAGTAAGACCTTGAGTACTTGAGCAAGAGGATGATGAGGTTGTAACCCTCTCACCAACTGACTGGTTCTCATAGCGTCTACCTCTGAAGTAGATATAGCTGCGTGGTACACCAGACGTGAAAGAAGTAGCTGTAAACGGTTAATAAAAGTAGAGACATTTTCCCCTTCTTTTTGACGAACCATTCGGTAATCAGCAACCATCTGGGCAAGGTCATAGTATGGCTCAAAGTGATCAGACAGTACTTGTATATAGTCCAATGCACTCACTCCTTCATGAGAGTCTCTGTACAAGCGGATCAATTCTGCAGCAGGAGACCGCAAACTTTCACTGATACGCTGCCGCTTGCCTTCTTCAGAGCAAGACCATTCCTTCAGGCATTGGAGAGTATGTTCTTTCCATATCTCAAAGTTTTCCTCCCCTTGTGGTACTGGGACATTACCAGAGAATACTTTTAGTTTCTTGTAGTGAGTGGCCTGCAGGCCCTGAGCTAACATTTCAGTCAGCCTGGCTAAAGTGCTAATAGCACTGTCACTAGAGGAACTGCTAGCGACGGCCATACTGGGGGGGTAACTGGCTGAGCGGGGTTCTTCCTTTACCTGAACCAGGGGAGGAACAGGAGGTCGGTAATCCCATGTAGTAGCTAGTGGGAGGTTCCCCTCTGAGCTATATCGCTTCTCCATATCAATGACTATTCCCACTTCTAAATCTCAGCAGTGCCTCCAAATGTAGCCCTATTTGGGGGGGGGGGTATGAGTATTATCCCTCCCGCAACAGACTCTGGCGCTGACCTGTGTGTATAATGGGACCTGAAGCCTTCGCTGAAGGGAAGAGTGGGAACATATATGAAATATATCAGTGCCTCCACCCAGGATAGAGCCTCTGTATTACAGGGAGGATCTCTTCCTGGGACTTACCCATGAAATACAGTTAGTAGCCTTAACAAGGATCACTGTACTAATCTCACAGTCTGCAGAATACATACAGATACCACATAAGGTTATAACAGTAGCTTTATAAGTATCAACAGGGTAATAATACATACATAAAATATACTCAGAACACAACAATACTACAACAACCAGCAAGTCCTCAACCGTCTTAGGTTATATACCCGGGTATATATATAAATATATAGCAAGAGTCCAGTGCACAATACCTCCAGGCAACAGAAGAGATGCAGGGGCCCCTGTGGATGACTGTGGATCCTCGGATTCTTCCAGGAGATGACAGACAGCCGATCAGGAGATGATGATGATGGTGAGATTCTTCACAGGCAGCAAACAGGGCGACGGTGACGGCAGTAGATGCAGGCCTGACTACCCTAACACTGAGTCCTTAACCTGCCAGCTAAACTACTAGTGCCACCGGGCCTCTAACTAGCTAGTTGGCCTTCGGAAGCCTAACCTATCACTGCCCTGAACTATATATATATATATGGATCCCTAACTACGGTTACTAGCTAGGTCCTGTGAGTATATAGGGGGTAACACATACCTAACTATATACTGTGAAGTAAAGAGGAACAAGTGGCTCTTAGACTCCCCCAGACACAACATGTCTGTCTCAGCAGCTCTGCTCACATCTCTCCCCCCAGCAGCTCTGCCTCACATGTGTCTGACTCACTGTATTTACAAAACAAAACTTGCACTAAATGCCTGGGGTCTCTGAAGCCAAACTGCAGGGGCAAAGAAGCCAGATACATTATATACTAGTAGAAATGGCAGTTCCCTACACACATTATCTTGAACATCACAGAGGTAAGTTACATGGAACTAAAATATATGGCCTACAATATGTTCCCTATAATCATAGGGGAGAGGATACTCTATTTGTAAGCTGTTACAAGCTGAGTCCAGGTGGATTTTTACCCTGGGCAGCTTATCCCCTATGGGTATAAATGAAGAGTTATCTTTCACAGGATTTCTCTAAGGCCTTTTTTTTCCCATATATCCTCTTGGGTGGTCCCTTCATTATTGTATCATTATTTTCATTTTCTCAACATTTCCTTTTTTTTTCACGTTTTGCTTGTCACTTCTTATTTTAGACATCATGCATGAGCACTTTATCACTTTTCACAGGTATACACTTGCAAATGTGCTGTCTCAACCTGCCTATATAAGCTGCACTATGGCTAGGTGCGTTTTTATCCCTTGAGGAAGCCTGTTTAGCAGGCGATATTCATGGGGTGATGGCGGTGGATCTATTATTTGGTAGACATTATTATTTTTAGTGATATCCATGGTATGTAGGTCTTTTCTATAGTGACTTATATTCTGATTTATATGGTCTTTGCTGTAAGACCTGTCTTTATATATTTTCACATGTTATATGTATATACAGGTGCATCTCAATAAATTAGAATATCTTTGGAACGTTCATTTATTTCAGTAATTCAATCCATAATCAGCGTCTTCCATGATTGTGTGTCCTACTGAACCAGACTGAGGGACCATTTAAAGGCTTAGGAAACCTTGGCAGGTGACACACTGAATTTACAATACTGAACTTTTTTACAATATTCTAATTTTCTTAGATTTGGGTTTTCATTACCTGTAATCCATAATCAACATTTACAGAAATAAAACACTTGAAATAGAACACTCTGTGTGTAAAGAATCTAGAAAATATAGGAGGTCATCTTTTTGAATTTAATTACTGAAATAAACGTTTTAAAGATATTCTAATTTATTGAGATGCACCTGTATATTGATCACAAACCACGTGGCAACTTGTATCAGTATAATTTATTCATTGTTTTCCTTTTTTTTATATTTCACAGATGGCAATTGTTTGTACAGATTGTAGGGCTGTATTGGCAGGGTCAGCTTCATAGATTCCACATTCCACACACAGTGTGCACATACAGACTTGAATAGACCTCACACCAACTACTATAAAGTTTTCACTAGATTCCACTGACTGACTTTCTTTTTATTGTTTTTAAACTTATTTCTTGTCCAATAAAGAATTGTTATATTTTTGATACATAACTGGGTTGTGTGCCTTCTTTTTAGCCATGTGCTTTTTCTTTTCTTGTTCACATGCTTTATCACACAGTCATGGACATAGGCAGCAACAGTTCAGTCAACTCATTGATGTATATGGGAAAGTTTGTAGACATGCTCTGATCAGAGATGGGGAGAAAATAAGCAGTGACATCTATTGTTAGTAGTGAATGCAATGATGGGTGTTATGTGATGTCATATATAGAGATGTTAACTTCTGTCTCCTATTGTATTCCTATCAATCTTATTTGTGATGTAAATGAGGTGACTGCAGCAAAAAAAATGCATATAGAATTGGCAAGTGTCAATCTATTATTAGGCTTAGTAGCCAGAGCGAAAATTACAGGACATAGTACTTTTTTTAAAATATAAATAATGACATGGAAAATTAAAAATAAAAATTCTTAAAAAGGTTGAAAAAAGAAAAATTGGTTTAAAAAGTAGGTAATTTCCTTGTGACACATTCCCTTTAAAATAAATCAAAATCCTGAATTTACATTTAAAAGCCTCAAAAATGTGAAGAATGCACCCTAAAAATAAGTGTTTCACATGTGTAATACCCTTTTCGACCCAAAAATTATAGTTTTGAATTTTACCGCATAGTGGTGTATAACAATTGTAGAAGTTAAACATACAAACAGTATACTTCATACACAGCACACACACAAATTACACACAAATAGTGAGTGAGAGGCTTACAGTGGCTGCAAATCTCCTCTCCTACCCCTCTTCATCTGGACAGTCACTTCAGACCTCCTCCCCAAGCGCACTCTGCACGGGGAATTAAGGGTTTATATTATGGAAGCTCAGATAGTTTTCTTTCAGGGTGGCACTAGCAGAACAAAATGGCAGCTGTTAAGTGCAGAGAATTTTTGCAAGCATCTGCAGCATCTCACATACCATACTTAGATGCTGCATATCTTGTGCACCCCTGCATAGCATTGCACGTATGCCACTATGCCAAGTGCCCATTTTGCCCTACCTCCACACCAGAGAAAAATGCCCTAGAAAAAATACCACTGTTTTTTTCTATTTCATGCTTTGTGATTCATAGATGTATATTTTTTAACATTTTTATTTCAGACAAAGTAGAGTATATTTCTGTGCATTCAATTTACAGTAACCTGCAGATATACTATAATATTGAACATCTTTTACCTTTTACATTTACCTTTTTAATTTCCGTTAACTTATATAGTTCTATTAAGCTCTATTATCCATACACATATTTACTTGGTGTAACTTATTTGCTATACTACTCTCTGGTTAATGCAATTTATCACCCCCTTAATATGAAGACAGATTTTAGTTTAGAGATGTATTTTGAAATTTCAAGGAAAATTTTGTCATGTAAATGGAATTTATTATTTTTAAATAAACAGTACTAACTACAACTTTAAATGCGTTCAGTAGCAAAAGGTGTGGGCAAAATAAGCAGATATCTAACTATTTTTCTAATTTTCAGACACTAGCGTTAAAGGAATCTAATTGAATATCCCCCAAAAATTGTCATCCCAAAATAAATAGCAGCAATTTAAGAAAATCTGAAATATAACAAGATCCTTACCTCCACCAAGGAATCAACACTGCATAAGGCAATGTGCATCGCTGTCTGTATTTTATATTCTGTGTCAGAGTTCTGGGAAGTTCTACCCAGGTCCCACTGCCTTTCTGCACTCTTTTGAGCCTGTTGAAGGCTTGACATTTTTGGTTAGAAATTATATGACTTAGTATGGATGGTTATACCTGAATTATGATTTATCCTGATTTATTGAGTCGCTATATTCTATTTTGAGCTATATCTGTTTACTATCAGCTGGATGGGCAGGATATCGGTATAATTCTTTACTATGTTTGGGCAGTGTATGATAATCAAGTCAATACAAATTTTACTTTTGAGGTAGAGTGCAATGTTATTGCTACTATTAACAGGGCTGCTTTAATCATAGGGCAAATGATGCACTTGCACCGTAGCCTATGGTAGCGGGGGGCTCCCTTGGGAAAGCTTGGGACATTTCAGCATTTAGAGTGCTGTCCCACTGTTATGGGCAGTTGGTTCATGCAATCACGATTCCAACACATCTGCATTCTCCGTCTGCAGATGAGTTGAGTACAACAGTGAGGCAGAGCGCCATCTGTTCCCTGCCTCACCATTTGGCCCCTCTTGCTCTCAGTGTCTTGGGAGCAGTAGATGCAATGTCGTGATGTCACTTATATCACACCTGTTGCTCCCTGAAGTCTACAGGAGCAAAAAAAGAAGGGACAGAGAAAGGTATTAGTTTTTTATTTTTCTTTGTTTGAAACATTGTACTGTGGGTACCAGAAGGGGGTATGAAACTGTGGGGGAAATCAGGAAAGAGAAATTAAATTTTGGGGGAAATTAGGAGGGGGTCATGAAACTCTGGGGGCAACCAAGAGGGGATCATGAAACTGTGGGAGCAACTGGAGGAGGACATGAAACTGTGGAAGCAAACAGGAGGGGGACATGAAACTGTTAGAGGAACCAGGAGGGGGGTATAAGGCTATAGGGGAAACCAGGAGGGGGACATGAAACTGTGAGGCAACCAGAAGAGGGACATGAAACTGTGAGAGCAACTGGAAGGGGAAATTATACTGTGGGCACACCAGGAGAGAGACTTTATACTGTGGAGGCAACTAGATGAGGACATTATATTGTGATTGCAAATGGAGGGGGACATTATAATATACTGTCTGAAAGGCCACTGGGGGATAGGTTTATATCTGATGAGTCACTGGGAGGGACAGGTTAATATGTGATGAGCTATTATATCATATGGGGCCACTGCAGGGGCATTTGACTGTGTGAGGGTCACTAAGGAGCATTATACTATGTGGGGGTCACTGAGGGGGCATTATGATTTCTACGGGTCAGCTATGTCTAAGTGGTGGTGAGGGGGGGCACTTATGAAGTCTTTGTACTAGGCCCACCAATGCGTTAAAACAGCCCTGACTATTATTTATGAGTGAATTTGTAGATAGTTACTGCTCTCTTTGACAAGATGTGTGTTCATCTGCAGCAGATATCTGTTTTCATTTCTGTGATATTATTAGCTATTTTACCTCTGTATTTTTGCCTATGATGTATGTCTTTACTGGAAATATATTTTCTGTTGACAATATTATTTCTATAATATTTTGGACAGTGTTTCTTTCTTCGACGTGATGATCATGTGACCATACCATACCAAACTGACCTAGTTAACATTATTTGAAATTAAAAGTGAGTTTTCCTCATTCTTTTTTCAGGATAAAATTATTGTTTACACTAGGGTTATGTAAAGTAAGACACTTTAAAATACTTTAAATACCAAACTGAAAAACAATTTAAAACTAAAGCCAAAATGGAGGTCATAACAATAGAGTTATGAGCTATAATTATAAGAGGAATAGTAGATACATAGGTAACATTTAGATAATCTTTAAAAATATTAACAGAGATTCAGATGATTATAAGTGTTTACTTTAGCTGCTTGAGGAATGAAACTAAAAATTCATATCATATGCCAAATCACTAAATTTCTTTAGCTACAGAAAATATAAAACAATAAGTTGACAAGTCTTTGCTTTTATCACACTGTACAAAAAAGATTAATAACACAAAGAATCAAGCATCAAAGGTGAGACAGCCTTAGATGTACTGTGTGCCTACTGTCACCTGTGTTCTTTAGATTATGTGAAACTAAAAGAGCTTACTCTATCAAACCCTACAATATGAATATTAAAAAGTATAGGTACAAAGTATGAAAGTTACAGATATTTAAACATGTCCATATAGTTCTATTTATAAACATTAGATGTTTGAATTTCATTGAAATGACATTCTGTATATGGATTTATTTTTCCTTTTAGAAGTTGAACTTGGTTGTCTTTAATGTTTGCTGTAACAGCTACAGAGGTATGGTATTCATCATCAAAGCTGACAACTTCAAACTCAAAAAATTTGGAGAGGAGAAAAAGAATCTGTTATATCAATGTCCACTATAAATTCTGCGCGAGCCTATCCCCATCAAATAATATGCCATATATCTATACAATTGCTAAACTTAAAAGCAATTTAATATATGAAAATTATGTTAAAGTGTTCTGCCAGCAAAAAATAAAAACTTGCTCTTAGCTCTTCATGAATAGTACCTTTGTGGCGTATAGTATTTTCCGTAAAAATTTGATAATTTGTGCTTCAGGCCATTAATTCAATTTCATCTAATTTCCTAAGAGGAAGTTGTTTTCATTGTCTGTAATGTTACAGATGCAGTAGATCTACAACCAGGTCACAGGTCACTGTGATTAATTTACTTTTTAGTTTCTTGCATATAATATATGAAAAATTCAAAATTCTTGGTGAATGGCAATGTTTTTAAAAAGCAGGCATAGTTTGGGTAAAAGGGAAAAAAAAAATTACATTATTTCACACAAATAATGAAATCTATGCCAAACCCTAGCTAGCATAGATGAACTGAAATGCACCAAAATTGTTAAAAGGCTCTTAAGACACTCCTAACCCATAGTGACTGGTCCTAATGGACAATCTTTTTTATTTTTTCTGTCAATGTAACTGTATGTAGAATTGTTTTGTTTTTTTTTAAGTTGTGTTTAACGGAGGTAGATATATATCATTGATTAACTTTATTGTCCCCAAAACACAACACAAGAAACTATGTGTTTGGTGCACAGTGATATAAAACAGCAGGTTAACTATTTTGTAATTCCTATTCCCCATGAAAAAAAAATCAATAAATTATATGTACCCCAAAATGCACCTGTCTTCTTTTATTAATTAAATTATTGAATATTTCAAAAAAATGCCATGACATGCATGGCTGTTAGCATAAAGAATAGCCAAAAAATAACTAAATTCGCGCATAACCGATTAGATTTACATACACTAGTCAGAAAAGTTCATGTTTAACCAGTCAAGGATACACGTATTTAACGTTAAATAAGTTATAGAGTGAGTGTTTAAAGATGGGTCTGTAGATTTAGGTAAAACGCTAACTGACTCCATGTAGTGACAATGGTAGCTACATTGTCACTACATGGAGTCAGTCAGCGTTTTTCCTCCACTGTGGGGTTTCATTTGTTTTGCTTTACCACTGTAGGCAGCATTTATTTATTTATATATATATACTTTCTCTGACCAAGAACTTTGGAGTTTATGAGTAGTCTATTAAGTCCCCTGATGATTGGTGTGTCACTGTACCAGGAAACGCGTAGGAACTAGGGATATATAGGGTCAATTTAAGGACAGCTTGGTACTGCCCTTGTTAGGGCGGGAGTCATTTTGGGTGTAATGGTAAGTGTTTTAGGGGGAGGAATAGGGACTGTGATTTCTTCCTCCTGTGATGCACCCTCACCTGCTGGGTTACTCCCGTCTTCAGACATTGGTAAGATCATTTCATTATTTATCTGTATACCGGCCTGATATACAACTTTATATGGTGGTGATTTCATATGTACTTGCTATAACATTAGACTCTATAGAGTGGCTTACTTATGATGGTGGATTTAGTTTTTAGGGACCTTTATATTTTAACACTTAATATTAAATGTTAAGTTTTATTAGTATTTGCATCAGTGCTTTCTATTTATAATTAATAATCTGCTGCAATTGGTGTATTGCTTTGTCAAATGTCATAATACTTTACACCTTTGCTCCTTTTTGCTCTTTGTGTGGTGAAAATTAAATGTGTCAAACCAAGAGAAGGTTTAAGGGACCACCCTAACGTGAAGTTGGTGTGGTTGTCAGGGGTTAATTCAGTCCACTCTCTCAATATTGCACTCCCCCCTCACTTAGGCTGTAATTTGAGTGTAAATCATACCCCAACATAGCCCATGCACGCCACTGCGAACACCAACTGATTTTGGAATAGTAGGATTCCCACTCACATATTCACACATCTATCTAATAATCAGATGGCAAACACACTTTTAACCCCTTCCCGCCAGAATTTTTCTATTTTCTTTTTTGACTTCCACCCTTCCAAACCCCATAACTTTTTTATTTTTCCGCTCTCAGAGCCATATGAGGTCTTAATGTTTGCAGGACAAATTTTTCTTCATGATGCTACCATTAATTATTCAGTACAATATACTGGGAAGCTGGAAAAAAATTCAGAATGGGATGGATTTGAAGAAAAAGTGCATTTGTGCAACTTTCTTAAGGGCTTCATTTTTACGGCATTCACTGTGCAGCCAAAATGACGTCATCTGTATTCTATGTTTCGGTACGATTCCGGGGATACCAAATTTATATGGTTCTATTTACATTTTAAGAAAAATCCAAAACTGTGCAAAAATTTTTTTTTTCTAAAAGTTGCCATATTCTGACACCCGTAACTTTTTCATACTTCCGTGTAAAGGGATGCATAGGCCATCTTTTTTTGTGGGACCAGGTGTACTTTTTAGTTATACCATTTTAGGGAATTGCTATTGCTTTGATCACTTTTTATTCAAATGTTTATCAAAGGCAAAACAGTGAAAAAACAGCAGTTTGGCACTTTTTTTTTTCCCGCTACAGCGTTTACCTTACGGGAAAATATTTTTATAGACCGGGCGTTTACAGACACAGGGATACCTAATGTGTATGTGTTTCACAGTATTTAAGTACTTTTATATGTTTTCTAGGGAAAGGGGGATTTGAACTTTTAATTTCTTTTTTTTGCATTTATTAGACCTCCTAGGGGTCTTGAACCCCAGCAGGTCTGATCACTTTTTTGCATTTTTTTTTTTTTTTTTTTGCAATGGAAAAACGGAATTTCTATTGCAAGCTCCATAGAGCAGCCTGCAATAGAAAGATACTAAAGACAAGCCTGAGAGCCTTCACAAGGCTCCCGGCTGTCATAGTAATGGGACCCCAGCACCGGAGCTTGCTCCAGGTGCCACAAATCCCCGGCAAAATGGCGGAGCCTGTGCGCCGCCTGTAAAAAGGCGCCTCGGTCAACTTTTGTATAAAACAGCAGAAACCAGGCGGCAATGGCGGCCGCTCAATTCCCAAGTGGCTGCCATATTTAAACACCCGACATCCGCTGTACTATTACGGTAGATGTCGGCAAAGGGTTAAAGGCAATGAATCTGGAGAGCATACCCAGACCACCAAAGTGAATGCTTTAATACCAAAAGGTTCAGTGCTTATATAAAAAAAGAGACAGACAAAGGTGACATTGACAATCAAAATAGTTTGTAAAAGGACAGAAAATGAAGTTACTGTTCTTTTGATTTTTTGCAGCTTAGGAAGAATGATGGCCAGCATCCAGCTGCTCCAAAGGTGCGTTTTTCTTGGTATCAACAGTTTTGACAGTCTCCCCCCTTCTTTCTCTCATGCTAAGAAAGAAGTTTGTGTATCTGGCAGTTTATAACTACTCTATTATGGCTGGTTGACAATCTCTGGTAACAGCCACCCGTTTAAGCCATAATCCTTATTTGTGTTGTAAGTTTGCAACTTCAAAATACAGGGTGGGCCATAAGTATGGATACACCCAGATAAAATGGAAGTGGTTGCTGATATCACCTTATCAGTTTAATTAAACACAGCTGGACTCCAATGAGGAGTAGAACCATCTCAAGGAGGATCAGAAGGAAATGGACAGCATGTGAGTTAAATATGAGTGTCACAGCAAAGGGTCTGAATACTTATGACCATGTGATATTTCAGTTTTTCTTTTTTAATAAATTTGCAAAAATATCTATATTTCTGTTTTTTTTCTGTCAAGATGGGGTGCTGAGTGTACATTAATGAGAAATAAAACAAACTTTTTTGCTTTTAGCAAATGGCTGCAATGAAACAAAGAGTGAAACATTTAAAGGGATCTGAATACTTTCCGTACCCACTGTAGGTAAGGTAAGACATAGGCCCATCGAGACAAACATTAGTACATAAAGAAATAACTAAAAAATAGATAATATATAATACGGGACCAGCTGCGCCAGTCCAATCAGGAGAAACGAGGAACTCATACTCAGGACACCAGAGGTGGATAAACTGCAATCCACTTCACCCAGTTAGTCTGAAATTTATCTCGTCTGCCAATCCTGCTAGCATACATCTGTTCAAATTGGCAATTAGTGGTCACTATCGATATCAGTTCAGACAAGGAAGGGCAAGTGTCGGTCTTCCACTTGCGGGCTATCAACAATCTTGCGGCTCCGAGGACCTGACATGTAACAGTCCTATTACTGTACGGAACCAAGTGAATGCCAAGCAACAGCAAGGCTAACCCAGGGGAGGGAACAAGATCAGAACAAAAAAGTCTATTAATCAGCGAAAAGACTGAGGACCAAAAGGGGCGTATAGTCGGGCAATGCCAAAAAATATGAAACAGCGAGCCTACTTCACCGCAACCTCTCCAGCAGTAAGGTGTGCAGTTAGAATAGAATTTTGCCAGGCGGAGTGGGGGGGTAATACCAGCGCAAGAGAAGTTTGCTAAACTGTTCCCAGTGAGATGCACACAGTGGAGCATTTTGCCATTGAATCGCCTCGCGCCAATGATGTACATCAAACCGGCAACCAAGATCATCTTCCCACTTCAGGATTGACTTAGTCTTCTGGAAGGTACCATCCAGAGTCAAGACCTTATAAAGCGTTTTAGTCTTGACAACAGAGGACAGACCTAAAAGATCGACTGCCAGCTGTGGCAAGAGAATCTGCTGCTGTGAGGGATGCTTATACAGATAAGAGACCAGTCTATTATGTGTAAATTTTTCAGAAGCAGGAAGGCCGAATTTTTCCCCAAGCATTACAAACGGTGCCAGGCCCTTGTCTAGATATAAATCAGAAACGGACCGGACTCCACACCTGTTCCAAATATCCAGAGATATATGGGGTATTTTATGTGAGAGTACAGACAGAGGAATATTGAAAGACACCCTAGGCATAGAACTGTCATTAACAGCACATAGCGAATCCCAAGCTGCCATAGTGGCAGCAACTGCAAGGGGTGTTGAAGACGGCATGCCGCCCGAGCCCCTTAAAGAAAACAAACGGTCCTTCCCGTTGGTCACCTGTGCTAAATGGGATTCCATAATAGGCCACAGCTTATCATGGCTAGCGGTGAGCCAATATCTATGTTGTCCCAATACAATAGCAGTGTGGTAGCCATATAAATTGGGAGCTCCCATCCCTCCATGGGCCCTATCCTTTGTCAGCATAAAAAAAGCAACTCTTGGCTTACGTTTACCCCAAATAAAGCTAGACATTTGTTTATGGAAGGTATTAAAGACATGGCGAGGAATAGGGACCACTAGCGTGCGTAAGTAATAAAGAATTTTTGGAAGGATTAGCATTTTATATAGTACTATTCGACCCATCCAGCTATTCTCAAAGCTAGCCAGAGCAGTGAGTTCTTGCTGTATAGAGGACAATAGCCCCAGGAAATTTGCCTTAACCAATGACCTAGGGTTAGCTGTAAGTTTAATGCCTAAATATGGTATAGAGTGGGGACACCATTGAAAGGGGAGGTGTTTTTAATGTTTTGGAGAAGCATTCCCGAAATATTCATCCCCAATAATTGGGACTTAGCCTCGTTGACTTTATAATATGACACGTCCCCAAAGTCAGATATAAGCCGTGATATGGAGGCAAGAGTGGTACTCGCATAGGTAAGCGAGAGGATCACATCGTCCGCAAATAAACAAATTTTATGGTCGCTAGACTCCAATAGTATGCCAGGAATATCCCTGCTTGACCTGATAGCTTCTGCCAAGGGTTCCGTTACGAGTGAAAAAAATTTAAGGGGATAGGGGGCACCCCTGCATAGTGCCATTCGTGATGGAGAAGGGCCGGGACAGCACCCCATTTGCCAAAACCCGAGTGGATGGCGTGGAGTACAAAGCAGAAATGGCAGTGAAGATAGGACCGGAAAAAACTAATTTATGTAAAACCTCGGAAAGATAGCCCCAATGTACCCAGTCAAACGCCTTCTCCGCATCCAGAGAAAGGAGCAGAGAAGGCATCCGACCGGCACAGGCAGCTGCGACTAGCGCGATCACTCGCCTCGTTCCATCAGGAGCCTGTCTCCCCTGAGTGAAGACAACTTGGTCACCTCTTATAAGTTGTGGCAGAATATCTAACAGGCAGTTAGCAAGCACCTTCGCATACAATTTAACATCTGCATTTAACAATGATATGGGGCGATAATTCGAAGGGGAGTAGACCTCCTTTCCAGGTTTTGGGAGAGTTATAATGGTCGCAGAGAGCATCTCCGAGGGAAACCTGCCTAGAGACATAGCTTGGTTAAACACTTCAGTTAGGTGTGCAAGGAGAAGAGGCTTAAAAAGTTTAAAGTATTCGCCTGAAAACCCGTCCGGACCAGGGGACTTATTGAGTTTCAGGCTATCTATTGCCCTCTCAATCTCCGAGGGAGTCATGGGAGAATTCAAAGACAACAACTGAGTAGATGAAACAGAGGGCAAAGACAGTGAATTCAGAAACTCGTTTATGCGAGAGGAAGAAGGCTGCGGGGTTCCCGGGTCATCTTTCAAATTATATAGTTTCTGGTAAAACCTACTAAATTCATCAGCTATATGCTGCGGGTGATAAAGTTTTGAGTTAGAGGTTCTATCTATCAAAAAAGGGATCTTAGATTTAATTCTCACTGCCTTGACTCTTCGAGCCATTAATTTACTCGCTTTATTAAACGAGCAATAGTAAGATGCTTTAAGGCGTTTAGAATGTTTTTCAAACTCTAGCAAATGGTTGCTTTTTTGAGAGAAGTCAATATAGAGGGATCGTGGGACTGTTTATGCTGACATTCCAGCCTAGCAATAGAGCTCAAGAGCTCCTGCATGGCCTGCTCTCGTTTACGTTTAAAACGAGCTGCATGTTGAATAAGAAGGCCCCTAACATAGGCTTTATGAGAGTTCCATAAACAAAATTTATCAGCCACTGAGGGTGTATTGATAGCAAAGAATTCTGCGATGTCAACATGTAGTTTCTCTGACACCTGCTGTAAGGACATAACGTAGGTGTTGTTGCGCCATAATGGAGCTGAAAGGTGGACAGTGAGGAGGATTGGTGCGTGGTCTGAGCAAGTAATATTTCCTATGCTGCATTTGCTAATATGACAGAGCAAATTCTTCTGAACTAAGAACATGTCAATTCTAGTATAGGATTGATGACTGGCCGAAAAGAATGTATAATCACGCTCAGAAGCGTGAAGGCATCACCATACATCATAAACTTCCAGGGCCCCAGTTGCAGAGGCGGGTTTCTGCCACTATATGTTGAGTCGCATGATGCATCATGGACTACATTAAAGTTCCCACAAATGAAGAGCTGCCCCTGGGCACATTTCTTAACCTTTCTCATTACTGAATTTAAAAAGGAGATTTGGGAGGAGTTGGGGCAGTAAAGGTTCAAAATAGTGAGCGTGCAGTTGTCAATTTTGCAAACCAGAGCAATGTAACGACCTTTGGGATTGATAAGGGAATGCATCAACTGAAATGACACCGTGTTCTTGACAGCTATAAGGACACCCGCAACCTTTTTTTGAGCATTGGCACAATAAACATGGGGAAACAATTTGTGAGACATTCTCGGAGGGTGAGGGTCGCAGAAATGCGTTTCCTGTACACAAAGAATGTCCGTGGCAGATCTGAGAGCCTCCGTCCAGAGAAGTGACTGTTTATAAGGGCTATTAAGGCCCTTTACATTAAAGGATATAACATTGAATGCCACAAGAAGGAGTAAAAGAAGAGCAGTTTACAATCACAGCAAATTACGACAGAAAAATCATCCTGAGCCAAGGCAGTCCTATAGGGAGGAAAGGGGTTAGTGGTTGATCCTATGAATCCAAACATAAACAAATATAGAACGTAGAAACCAGAAGAGTCTTACGTGACTGGGCAGTAAGTAAAACTGTGCAAACTTGGGGGAAGTCTGCAAGAAAAACAAAGAACACAACAGGTGACTTGCATCGGATAGTAGCAGGGAGAGTTCACCCAACAGAGTCGCTAGGCGCCCAAGGAGGTGCAATTCTGGAGGACATTGACGTGGTCTTCATCTTCCCATCAGGAGCAGGAGGCGGGAGGTTCCACTGCTGGAGAAGGACTTTCCCTGTATCGAAAGAGCAGAAGGCGTGGGTAACACCATTTTTGGTGACAATAACCTTGGTCGGGAATCCCCACTTGTAGAGAATGTTGTGTTGGCGCAGAACCGCTGTAATCGGAGCAAGATTTTTCCTAGCCATTATGGTAGCCTGGGAGAGATCTGTAAATAGATGAATTTTTGCAAATGGTTCAGGAGGAGCGGGTCCTTTACGGGAGGCCTGCATAAGGCGGTCCTTGATGTGGAAGAAGTGTATACGAGCTATAGTATCTCTAGGAAGGTGTTCTGGGAGGCCCTTCGGTTTCGGAAGGCGGTGAGCTCTATCTATAATCAAGTCTGCATCTGAGCAGTGAGACAAAGTAGCTTTAATCAACTGCTGTAGGTAAGGAACCAATTCTTTAGCGGAGACTGATTCCGGTATTCCACGGAACTTGACGTCTATTTCAGTCTTCCATATCTGCTAATTTAAGTTTGACTTCCACCAGCTCCTCCTCAAAATCATTATGTGCGTCTACAATAGAATTATGAGCTGAAGCAAAATCCCCCATTTTTTGTTCAACATGGTTGATCCTATCGCCAAGCGAGTCGACAATGGAGGATACATTAGTGATAGCCTTAGTGATATCTTTCTGAATAGATCTATGTAGGGCCAACATTACATCTTTCAGGAAGGACTCAGAAGCGGTTTGGGCACTGGCAGGGATCGCCTGAAGCACATCAGAATCAGTAAACTGAGGCTCCTCAGACTGCGTCCCAGATCTGGATTCAAAACAGAAATTAGTGTCCCATTTTACTCTTTGCTTAGCAGGACTCTGAGTTGGGGTTGCTGGGTTGTGTGATGGTGTTGCAAAAGCACGTGATGAGGCATGTGTGCTGCTTTGAACCGTTATGGGCTCTGGGGGAGGGTGGAAATTCCTCTTCTGTGAGGGTGAGGCACACGAGCCAGCGAGAGACTGCCCCCCCTGCATAGTAAAGCTGTCCCCAGAGGATTGAGATGCTGAGGGTGAGACAGTGTGAGGAGGAGAGGGCATACTCGACACTGCTCCGCAATCTGCCAGTACCTCCGCGTTCGCTCCTGTCAGCGGCGCTGCACAACCCGCGTCGGACCATCTTCAGTAGGAGCAGGCGCCGAGAAGAAGTCTGTAAGTTGCTTTGGCGCCCCCTTTTTCCCCCCGTTTCGCCATCTGGACAGGTCTGTGTAATGCCGCCTACTCACTGAACGGGTCCTCCGCTGCTAACTCTGTGGAGAGCGATGCTGCATGCTGCTGAACCGATGTCTGCCGCAGAGCTCCAGTTTTGTGACGTGAGTTATAATGGAAATCTAACTGGCATAGATTTCCATTCTAGTGTAGATACAGTGGTGAAAAAAAATATTTAGTCAGCCACCAATTGTGCAAGTTTTCCCACTGAAAAAGATGAGAGAGGCCTGCAATTGACATCATAGGTAGACCTCAACTATGAGATACAAAATGAGCAAACAAATCCAGAAAATCACATTCTCTGATTTTTAAAGAATTTATTTGCAAATTATGGTGGAAAATAAGTATTTGGTTGCCTACAAACAAGCAAGATTTCTGGCTCTCACAGACCTGTAACTTCTTCTTTAAGAGGCTCCTCTGTCCTCCACTCATTACCTGCAGTAATGGCACCTGTTTGAAATTGTTATCAGTATAAAAGACACTTGTCCACAACCTCAAACAGTCACACTCCAAACTCCACTATGGTGAAGACCAAAGAGCTGTGGAAGGACACCAGAAACAAAATTGCAGACCTGCACCAGGCTGGGAAGACTGAATCTGAAATAGGCAAGCAGCTTGGTGTGAAGAAATCAACTGTGGGAACAATAATTAGAAAATGGAAGACATACAAGACCACTGATAATCTCCGTCGATCAGGGGCTCCACGCAAGATCTCACCCCGTGGGGTCAAAATTATCACAAGAACGGTGAGCAAAAATCCCAGAACCACACGGGGGGACCTAGTGAATGATCTGCAGAAAGCTGGGACTAACATAACAAAGGCTACCGTCAGTAACACACTACGCTGCCAGGGACTCAGATCCTGCAGTGCCAGACGTGTCCCCCTGCTTAAGCCAGTACAAATCCGGGCCCGTCTGAAGTTTGCTAGAGAGTATTTGGATGTTCCAGAAGAGTACTGGGAGAATGTCATATGGTCAGATGAAACCAAAGTAGAACTGTTTGGTAGAAACACAACTCGTCGTGTTTGGAGGAGAGTGAATGCTGAGTTGCATCCAAAGAACACCATACCTACTGTGAAGCATTGGGGTAGCAACATCATGCTTTGGGGCTGTTTCTCTGCAAAGGGACCAGGATGACTGATCCATGTACATGAAAGAATGAATGGGGCCATGTATCGTGAGATTTTGAGTGCAAACCTCCTTCCATCATCAAGGGCATTGAAGATGAAACGTGGATGGGTCTTTCAGCATGACAATGATTGCAAGCACACCGCCAGGGAAACAAAGGAGTGGCTTCGTAAGAAGCATTTCAAGGTCCTGGAGTGGCCTAGCCTTTGCCCAGTGACAGCCCCAAAACATCACTTGTATAGAGGAAATCTACATGGAGGAATGGGCCAACATACCAGCAACAGTGTGTGCCAACCTTGTGAAGACTTACAGAAAATGTTTGACATCGTGTTTGGAGGAGAGTGAATACTGAGTTGCATCCAAAGAACACCGCACCTACTATGAAGCATTGGGGTAGCAGCATCATGCTTTGGGGCTGTTTCTCTGCAAAGGGACCAGGATGACTGATCCATGTACATGAAAGAATGAATGGGGCCATGTATCGTGAGATTTTGAGTGCAAACCTCCTTCCATCATCAAGGGCATTTAAGATGAAACGTGCATGGGTCTTTCAGCATGACAATGATTGCAAGCACACCGCCAGGGCAACGAAGGAGTGGCTTCGTAAGAAGCATTTCAAGGTCCTGGAGTGGCCTTAGCCGTATTGCCCAGTGACAGCCCCAAAACATCATTTCTATAGAGGAAATCTACATGGAGGAATGGGCCAACATACCAGCAACAGTGTGTGCCAACCTTGTGAAGACTTACAGAAAATGTTTGACATCTGTCATTGCCAACAAAGGATATATAACAAAGTATTGAGATGAACTTTTGTTATTGACCAAATACTTATTTTCCACCATAATTTGCACATAAATTTTTTTAAAAATCAGACAATGTGATTTTCTGGATTTGTTTTCTCATTTTGTCTCTCATAGTTGAGGTCTACCTATGATGTCAATTGCAGGCCTCTCTCATCTTTTTAAGTGGGAGAACTTGCACAATTGGTGGCTGACTAAATACTTTTTTGCCCACTGTATAGGGCTGCACCCTATTCATTAATTTCTCATTCCCTGCACCAGTCAAGTCCTTTATTAAGACTGACATACAATATGGCAGTCTTAATAAATCTGCCCCATTGTTCTTAGTGTATTTTTTTCCAAGAGATTTCCAATCATCCCTATTAATATTATCAAACATCATGTATAAATATCTGAGAGGCATGTGGAGTAGAGTATCTCCATGCAGCCTGCAGCTGCCCAGGAGACAGTATGAGGAGAGAGATGTACGGTTCAGTCCGGGAGCAGCACAGCATAAGTAAGAAGGTGCTCTGCTATCCTCCACACTACTGTCAGAAAACCCAGAGAGCAGATCATTGCCAGCTGGTGAAAAGGTGCAGATACTGTATCGGAGAAGGAAAGTTGTTACCTGCTGGTAAGCATGTTAAGCCATAGGTTAGGCTGCAGCAGAGGGCCTAGTGGAAGACACCATCTTGCCCCAGCAAGATGAGCAGGATAGGCCACAGGAGTCAGCTTGCAAGAGGGTGGAATTGGTGTTGATTGGAGGAAAGTTGCATGCAGCAAGGGGACAATAAGGTAGTTGCATCAACAGCTTCTACCAGACATTTGCTTATATTCTAAGGGCTGCTTAAGTAAAAGAAAGCATGCCATAACAAGTGTATCTCTGATTGTACCCTAAAGGTCAAAGAATGAAACTGTTTGTTCTCTTGAGGCAGAGACTTATTGAGAGACACTAATTTCTAGGTACTTGTATTTGAAACAAGCCACCATAAAGACAGGGCTAGCAGCTGTTCTCCAGGAAACCCTGGGAGACTGTATGTGAAAGAGTGGGAAACTCCCTCATCACAGGTGTTGCTGCTGAATTTAGGACAAGCCCCAGATGTAGTTAACTTCTTTGTTTGTGGGATTCAATTTGCGATTATTCCTTCCTCTTTTTAGGAAGTGGCCTGGGAGATAGCAAAGACACCAATGAATAGGAGTGGTAAATGATCAGTATTTCCATTAATTCACTAGACAACTACCTGCATTTCACATCACAAGTTTAGCAGCTCAACACATTTATGGAACTTGATATGGCTCATCAAAATCTAGCCAGAGTATCTTTTTTATATTAAAAAGCTATCATAAAACAGAAATATCACAAGACAGAAAAACAGAAGCAAATCGTGTCTCAAATCTAATACAGAACTATAAATCCAATTCAATATAGAAAATAATTAAAGTAAAACATTATTTTCTGTAACACAGGTGTGCCACTAAAGACTGGGAAGCTACGTAGCAAGTTACGTCCTGTTTGTGTGGATTGTGAGGTTTATCTATTACCTGTATGTTACCAAAGACATTCAAGTAAAATGTTAAACCACCACCATTACATGCCTTTACACAGCAAGGGAAATTTTGAGACATAGTCTCGGTAATAGTACATGTCATTGCTTAAGGCGTTCCATTGTTGTGGGAGATAAGATTGGAGTCTGCTCAAAGTGCTTCTTTTTATATCCCCTCTGTCATCGTCTTCAAAAAAAATAAAAGCCTTGTCAGATTCTTAAATATGAAGTACCTTATAAAACTTTAAATATGTTTGCCCATTTTTGGTGTCCCATCAGCCTTCAGTTTTCTAATTTGAGGCCTGTTCTATGAATTATCTGTAGAATGGTTGTGCATTAAGTGCTAGTTTCCTTTTCTCTTTTTATGAATTATGCCATTAAAATCTCTGCTCTTCTTTAAAATGTATTACCATACATACAAACAATGGTTCATGGATGCAGTTATTCTCAATTATTCTTTTATCTCCTCCCAGAGATTTAACTCTCATTCTTGTAGAGCTGTAGCACTCACTTCAAAATACAGCATCTCAGGATTCTAGCCTAGTGTCCCTTGACATCCATTATAATGAAAACTACTGGGAAGTAACATATATGAATATTTATATATGGCAAAAAAATGAAAATGTATATTATTATGAATGTACTATGAAATTTCTTTTCAAAGAATTGCAGTATTTCATTCACACATGAATGCAATCGCTAAATTACTATGACATCTCTAAAGATTTTACTGGGTTTTACTGGGACTATGCTATTGATGACATCATTATTATTATTTATCATTAAGGCACCATAATTCTATGATGCTGCACATACTAAAAGGAATTATAACCATAATTATATATAATAATACATAACCAAGTACAATAAACTAACCTACTTAAACTGATACAATGGGAAAGAGGAATTTGTCTGCAAAGCAATATAAGGGAGAGGGAGAGAGACACACAGATTATACATATCAGATTAGTGGGGTTCAACAGCTGATCAGCAATTTGAAGAAGCCTCTTCTCAGGCCAGTGATAGAACTTTCATTGGTCACATGCCACAGATTATTTCTACTAAAAGGAATGGTAATGAGTTTAATCTGCAAGAGCAACCACTGCCACTATACAATGCATGACATTGTGCTTGGTATGAAGAGAAGAGGCAGCTGCATTGGTCTGAATGTCACAGCTTCTTCAGTCAGCTGATTGAGGTTCACCTTCAGTGAGGTTCCAACACCCAGCACCTAAGGAAAGGATATCTCATAGTCGCAGAAATATCCTTTAACAGTGAGGCATAAACATTTATCCATTTCTTCCACAATGAATTTCCAATTTTTCATGTTTGTTTTTATCTCCTCACATTTCAAAATGACTTTTGGATACACCTTTATATTTTTCCATTGATACAGCCATATGAGAGCTTGTTCTCTGCAGGACAAATTGCATATCCTTTTGGCCCTTTTAATCTTCTATATGATGTACTGAGAAGCCAGAAAAAAAAACTAAAAAGGGTGGAACTGAAGAATAAAATCTGTTACTCCATTTTCTTGTGGGTTTTCTTTTTACAGCTTTCACTGTGTAACGAATATAATAGGGCTTATTCATATGTGTGCTTTCCATTTAATTCACAGACTACATGCACACCAATTGATTTTAATTAACGCATGGGGGGGCTGATAAAATATTTTAAAAATATAAAAAAAATAAAAAAATCAAATCATCAATCTTTTCCTAAATTTAAAATAAAGAAAATAAATAAAAGCAGACACAAACAAATCATACATCCCCATGTCCAATACCACATGGTCTACAAACATATAAAAATAATTTTTCCATACGGTGAATACCGTAGCGGGAAAAAAAAATCAACAGCCAAGCTGACTTTTTTTCGCCGTTTCACCTCTCATAAAAATTTTTATAAAAATCAATCAAAACATCAGACATTACCCAAAAATGGTATCAATAAAAAGTACATCTGGCCCCGCAAAAAAACGAGATGCCTTATGCCTATACAGTGGGGGAAAAAAAGTATTTAGTCAGCCACCAATTGTGCAAGATCTCCCACTAAAAAAGATGAGAGAGGCCTGTAATTGACATCATAGGTAGACCTCAACCATGAGAGACAAAATGAGAAAACATATCTAGAAAATCACATTGTCTGATTTTTAAAGAATTTATTTGCAAATTATGGTGGAAAATAAGTATTTGGTCAATAGCAAAAGTTCATCTCAATACTTTGTTATATATCCTTTGTTGGCAATGACAGAGGTCAAATGTTTTCTGTAAGTCTTCACAAGGTTGGCACACACTGTTGCTGGTATGTTGGCCCATTCCTCCATGCAGATTTCCTCTAGAGCAGTGATGTTTTGGGGCTATCGCTGGGCAACACGGACTTTCAACTCCCTCCAAAGATTTTCTATGGGGTTGAGATCTGGAGACTGGCTAGGCCACTCCAGGACCTTGAAATGCTTCTTACGAAGCCACTCCTTTGTTGCCCTGGCAGTGTGCTTGGGATCATTGTCATGCTGAAAGACCTAGCCACGTTTCATCTTCAATGCCCTTGCTGATGGAAGCAGGTTTGCACTCAAAATCTCATGATACATGGCCCCATTCATTCTTTCATGTACACGGATCAGTTGTCCTGGTCCCTTTGCAGAGAAACAGCCCCAAAGCATGATGTTGCCACCCCCATGCTTCACAGTAGGTATGGTGTTCTTTGGATGCAACTCAGCATTCACTCTCCTCCAAACATGACGAGTTGTTTTTCTACCAAACAGTTCTACTTTGGTTTCATCTGACCATATGACATTCTCCCAATACTCTTCTGGAACGTCCAAATGCTCTCTAGCAAACTTCAGACGGGCCCGGATATGTACTGGCTTAAGCAGGGGGACACGTCTGGCGCTGCTGGATCTGAGTCCCTGGCGGCGTAGTGTTTTACTGACGGTAGCCTTTGTTACATTAGTCCCAGCTTTCTGAAGATCATTCACTAGGTCCCCCGTGTGGTTCTGGGATTTTTGGTCACTGTTCTTGTGATCATTTTGACCCCAC
Organism: Leptodactylus fallax; assembly: GCA_947044405.1. Lineage (NCBI taxonomy): Eukaryota > Metazoa > Chordata > Amphibia > Anura > Leptodactylidae > Leptodactylus > Leptodactylus fallax. The sequence goes on along the minus strand of CAMRHE010000111.1, from coordinate 1,208,461 downwards.
GGGGCGAGATCTTGTGTGGAGCCCCTGATCGAGGGAGATTATCAGTGGTCTTGTATGTCTTCCATTTTCCAATTACTTCTCACACAGTTGATTTCTTCACACCAAGCTGCTTGCCTATTGCAGATTCAGTCTTCCCAGCCTGGTGCAGGTCTACAATTTTGTTTCTGGTGTCCTTTCACAGCTCTTTGGTCTTCACCATAGTGGAGTTTGGAGTGTGACTGTTTGAGGTTGTGGACAGGTGTCTTTTATACTTGTCTTTTATACTGATAACAATTTCAAACTGGTGCCATTACTACAGGTAATGAGTGGAGGAAAGAGGAGCCTCTTAAAGAAGAAGTTACAGGTCTGTGAGAGCCAGAAATCTTGCTTGTTTGTAGGTGACCAAATATTTATTTTCCACTCTAACTTGCAAATACATTTTTTTAAAAATCAGACAGACAATGTGATTTTCTAGATATGTTTTCTCATTTTGTCTCTCATAGTTGAGGTCAACCTATGATGTCAATTACAGGCCTCTCATCTTTTTTAGTGGGAGAACTTGCACAATTGGTGGCTGACTAAATACTTTTTTCCCCCACTGTACATGTAAATATTAAAAAGTCTGGATTTTTTTAAAGGGTTAAAACGTAAACTAAATATATAAATTTGGTATTTCTGGAATTGTATTGACCCATAGAATACAGGTGACATGTCATTTTGGCTGCACAGTGAACACTGTAAAAACAAAGCCTTTAAGAAAGTCGCACAAATGCAGTTTATCTTTAATACAATCACATTCTGTATTTTTTTTTCATTAAAGATTTTATTAGATTTTTCAACAATAACAGAAATAAAAAAGGAAAAACCAAGTGCAAATATAGGTCCAGAGAGGAGGGGAGAAACGGAGTGGTAGTAAAGGGATGAACAATACACAGGAACAGAACAGCAGGAGGGTGAGAAGGAAAACAACGGAAGCAGCAAACTCTGTCGCAGCAGAGCTAAACAGAAAAAAAAGTAACACCAATAGAGACTAATAACTGAAGGGGAGGAAATCTCTCAAACAGAGGTGGTTCACAGTAAAACACTTGGAAGGATAAAGAGGCAAAGTGCAGGTGGAACAGAGGAATGGAGACACTTGTGGACCAGATGCAAGAAATTACCCAGCTTGTTCAGGATATGGCAGAGAGGATACAACAGCAAGAGAAATATCAGTGTCAAGTTCCATTAGCATTCAACTGACCATCGGAACCCAAAATAAATATACCAGACACGTTTTCTGGAGAGAGAAAATCTTTTGCAATCTTCTGAGAAAGTTGCAAGTTATATTTTCATCTCCGACCTTACTCTTCAGGTGATCTCCAAGCAATAGTCTTTTCACTAAAACCCCATGCTCCTGAACTGTTTCCTGTGGACTATTTTTATGCTGCACTGGGTTTACTATATGATGAACCTCACCTTACAGCCGTGGCCGAATCCAATCTGCTTTCCCTATGCCTAGGTGGCCATCCAGTTCTTAGTTCTGAGGGTAGTCTGTTCACTTCCCGTGGAATAATCCCGCTTTCTTTTGCCAGTTCTGTCAAGGCCTATTTGACACTACGATAGACTTTGTAAATTACCCACAACCTCCACCATTGGAAGAGGATGCACTGGAACCAAAGGGCCCCTGGGCTCTGCTTATTATACTCTGCGGTCTGAAGAGATCCCAGAGTATAATAATGGCAGTTAGAGTACGGATGTGTTCTCGCTAGGCTCGCACAACAAATACCACCAGTACAGTTCTGATGCCAATACAGTTGATTTGGTTGGATTATAATGGTGGCAAATGTGTAAATATTTGCTGCTCGGCCCCCTTGCAGCTTCTGGCATTGGGCAATCACACATTTCACCCTTTGTAATGCCTCTGCCTGTTCGGGTCTCTGCACCACCGTCCGCTCGCATGCTGCTGCGAAATAGGCGTGTTCATTTTGATTCCTTGCTTAAGGTTCTTGTTGTTCAGTCTGAACACTGTCCTAGAATATGTAATTGAATTTCAGCCACACCCGTCTCCTGCACCTTGTTTCTTCTGCTCCTCAAATACTTAATGTTAGGCTTGCCTGTGTGATTGACAGCCTGTCTACCAATCAAGTCTGGGGCCGGTCCTGGACTTGCTATAAACAGGTCATCAGCTCACCCATGGTCGTTGGCTATTGAGATTCTGTCTTGTGACTTATCCCTGCTAGCTCCTTTTTCTGCTATTGTTGTATGTCTGAATTCTGACCTTTGGCTCCCCCTGTGACTACTCTCTTGGATTTCATTTTGGTACTGCATTGCTCGACTGTTACCGACCCCTTGGCTTGCTGACTCTGCTTCTGTGTTGTTTTGTCTTGTCCTGTTCTGTGTGTCACTTATTTAGTGAAGGGATCAGCTCCAAGTTGTTGGCTGTCACCTAGGACAGTCAGGCAAGTAGGCAGGGCCAGTGGGGATGGTTCAGATTTAGGGCTCACTGTCTTGTTGTGCCCCTCCCCTCAGGTTTCTGCAGCAGCACTGGGGAATTGCTCAACTGGCAATTCCCTTACACCCTTATTATAAACCACCCCTGCATGACTGTGCCTGAAAGGTCTGGAAATGTTTAAAGTTATATACCTGGCTGTTTGTGAGAGATTATATACTGACACTCAAGGGTGGATTGGCAACAAGAATTTTCCTGGTAGGCCAACCGACTGCATGCTGAATATGGGCCACTTGGCTGGTAAGCTACCTGCCCTGAAGCATCTTACCCTGAGTATTAATACATGATGCAGTCGGCTGGTCTACAGATTTAAAATCCCCAGGGCCATGCAGGCCATGATTTGCCATGGGAGGCTGACGTCCTGACGCAACATAGTTGCATTGCTTGGATGTTCTTAGCGGAGCTAACTAGAGCTGCCTCCTTCTCAAGCATGCTGCTGGCTATATGAAACAGAAGAAGCCTCCAGAGTGAGTTTATGTCAACTGTGGCCACAATTGCACCTACATTTGATTTGCCACCCTGACCCCAGTACTTAAAACTTACATACAACTGCTGTCTTTAAATGTAAATCAGGCAGTGCTGTGTAAAGTATATTATGTATACTTTACATAGGAATGTCTGCTTTACATGGAGTTTCAGCCTCACACAGTAACATAGGGCTGTTTCCTCTTCCTCCATGTAAAGCAGTCCTGTGTAAAGTAATTTTATACAGGCCTACTTTACATGGAGGGAGAGGAAGGAGTCCATGGTATTTTACATAGGACTGCTGCCTCTCCCTCCGTGTAAAGCAACTAACCCTGCCTACTTAAGCTGACACTGCCTATTTGCACTGCAGTCACCTACAGAATGGGATGACTTTTAGATTTATTTCCAGGACAAATTTTAGCTCCCAATCTTCCTCTGCTGAGACTACATACTTATGTTACTACATTACTATGATTTCTGTAGCAAAATAAGGGTATGCTAATCAGGGAGGAAACAGCGATAATTTATTTTCTAGCAAAAATTTTGACAGAACAGATGAAAAGTATGCTCATAACATTTATTATCGCTGTCCCAAAACATCATTTTCTTATTTTAACTTTCAACCGTTAATGCCAAGTAGATGGACCTTTAAAATGTGACATTTCTCAAAAGGCTTCCATTGGAAAATATCTTGGAATGACAATATAATGAAAATTTTATTAATTAAATATTCTTTTGACTATAATAGTAAAATCTTTTTTTTTCATATTACCACAAAGGTCAGATGTAATTTTTTACCTGATTTTCATAAGTTACTCAGCACAGACTTGTGTATGGCAGCAAAGAACACTGACTTGCAGTTTCCAAAATATTTCTTAATCAGTTTTCTAGTCTCAACAAATAAATGTTATTGTTTTGTAAGTACTGTATGTGAGCCAGAGGGCGCTGTTGAGCGACCCAGGCCAGGCCAGAAAAGGCTCTCAGCCACGCCTTTGGGTGGTGGCACGTAACTCCAGGAGGGCTGGAGTGTCCTGCAGGAAGCAGGAAGTGGTGGACCAGCTAGGACAGAGAGAGAGGCTCTGTCCCAAAAGGGCTGGCGTCCACAGGGGTGGACCAGCTAGGACAGAGAGATAGGCTCTGTCCCAGAGGGCTGGCGTCCACAGAGGACTGTTGCTGGAGCTGAGCAATAGTCAGGACAGTTAGGGGCTCAAGGAGTGAGTTAGGACCCTAACTGTGGTCTAGGTTTTTTGTTGTTTTGCTGTGTTGCAGTTAAGCTGAATAAAGCCACGTTTATTTTACACTTGGACCGTCTGAAAGCTATCTTTCCGGCGCCCAGTACCATGAACCACCGCTGTCCGGACCAGGAAAAGCCGCCATTTTGAGTTTAATTCGCCAAATTATCAAAGTTTATAGAATTTATTCAATTTTCCAAAATACTTTCTGTATCAATTCTCTGCTTTCTGTCATTCATTGTTAACACCTAGTGAATCAAAATCAGTCCATGGTCATGTGATGGACACACAGGTGCACAGCTCGTTATAGTGACAGCACAGTAATCAGACATCTGTCGTGTAACGAGCCGTGCACCTGTGTGATCATTAGAGATGAGCGACGTTTTCAAAAATTCGATTCGGCAACTTCGCCGAATTTTCCGATACGATTCTATTCGATCCAAATTAAATCATGGAGAATAAACAGCTATTTCCTGTCTGCAGAGAGCCGGGGTAGGCAGGTGGGTGGCAAAATGGCGGAACCCCTTGGATGTCATGGTCATGTTTGACCGCGGCATCCAAGGTGTTAAAACCCCGATCTGTTATGGAGCAGGGTGTTCTGCAGCCAATAAATATCTGCTTTTTTAATGCGATTCACCACGATTTAATTCGGATCGAATAGAATAGTTTTGGAAAATTCGGCGAAGTTGCCAAATCAAATTTTTTAATACTTCGCTCATCTATAGTAGTGGGGAAAAATCAAAATAGACAAATACCAATTTTTTTTTTTCAGCACTTTGCCTCCTAAAAAAAAAAAAAAATGTAATAAAAAGTGATCAAACCACAAGATCTTCCTCCAAATTATATCAATAAAAACGTCACCTTGTCCTGCATAAAAAGATGCCTTAACCAGCTCCATACTATTTTGCAAAGTTTTTCATTTTTTAAAAGTTATCAAAACTTTACAAATACTATATAAACTTGGTATTGCCATGATCATACTGACCCACATAATACAGGTAACAGGTCATTTTTACCACACAGTGAACACTGTAAAAATGAATCCCATATGAAATTGGCGCAAATTAATTTTTTTCTCCAATTCCACCACATTCTGAATTTATTTCCAGCTTCCCAGTACATTGTACAGGATATTTAATGATGCCATTATGAAGTACAATTTGTCTTACAAACAATAAGCCATCATGTGACTCTGGACTGAAATATAAAATGATGGCTCTTGGAAGTTGGGAAGGAAGAAACTGATATGCAAAAACAAAAATTGGCACGGTCCTTAAGGGGTTAAGGCTCCCATATTGGTATTCACTTATATATATTTAAACTTTTTTATGGTGTTTGTATATAATTTATCCATTGGGAATGTTTATTGATCATACTGTATATGAATTTAGTATTGCATCCCTAGACTAATAGGACTTATTTTTCTATGGGCTTTATTTAGGGGTTAAGTCTGGACGTTTTATTATAGTCCAAGCACCAGGAGCGGTGGTTTCATTATTGTTGGCCTACTCTTGTCATTGTTTTAAGTGGTTTTATGGTTTTAATTGTTGTCTTTTGTCTAACAATAATCGCTGATTATGATGTTAACCTGTTTTCCCTTAGTCCTAACAGTAGCACAATATGGGTATTTCTGCCCCTGTGTGTTGATAGGACAGGCAGAATTTTTAATTATTATAATTTATGCATGACTATGGTACCCTATAAGAGGGCAAAAAGGACCACCCCCCTTGTGTAAGTTATAAAGTAAAAATCCTAAGTTAGGGAGGGAAGCTTGTGCTGCTGTTAGGACTAAGGAAAAACAGATTAGCATCATAATCAACAATTCCCTTACATCCTACAGCAGCACAATATGGGGATGTAGCAAGTAATTCCCATAGGGAGGGTTTCCTCGCTATACAGTACCTAGGACTGACTGTTCAAAGGCAGTCGCCTCTGAACTCCAGTCATTAATGTTTTACAAAGGTCAGCTGAGAAGATCAAGAAGCGGCTGCACAAATCTGATCAAGAAGTACAGCATGGCTCTCAGCCCAAGAGGTTGACACAGCCCTAGTTGAGTGGGCTGTAAAGAATTCAGGTGGAGTTAACCCCTGAGCAGAAAAAGAAGTTTTAATCGCTTCCTTGATCCATCTAGATAAGGTAGGTTTGGAAGCTCTGAGATCTTTGTCTCTATCATATATATTAATAAGGAGATTCTCAGATTTCCTGAAAGGTCGTGGTAGCAGAAGGTAGGTCTGAAGACACCTTACTACATCCAGTGTGTGAAGTGCTTCCTCTTCTTCAGAGGAAGGAGTTGGAAAAAAAAAAACACTGGTAAGGAAACCATCTGGTTGACATTGGCAAGAGAAGGCACCTTAGGGTTAAAACCAGGGAGAAACCTATGCTGGACCCTATCCTCAAGCACGAAGTATATGGTTCCTCGGAAGAAAAAGCCTGGAGCTCACCCATTCTCTTTGCTGAAGTGATAGCTAACAAAAAGGTGGTTTTAAAGTCTAAATACTTTAGATCCACGTCCTCTAACGGCTCAAATGGAGGACCACAAATACCCGAGAGAACTGTAGCAAGAAGTCTCATAGCACCCTTAAAGAACCTAGAGATTAAGGGATTCTGAGACAATCGTCTGCCTAAACACGCGGATAGGGCTGAAACCTGAACCTTGAGTGTGGCAGTGGAAAGGCCCTTATCCAAGCCGTCCTGAAGAAAGTTTTAGAATCTCTCCCATTGTAGGATTCGAACTGATATCTTCCTGTTTGGAGCACCATTCTTTGAAGATGTTACTTATTCTTAGGTAGCTCTTATTGGTAGACTCTGCTCTGACGCAGGAATGAGTCTTCAAGAAAGCTTCTGACAGCCCTCTGGATCTCCATAAGGGCTGGTCAACCTCCAGGCAGTCAGGTTGAATCTCCTCAGATCCTGGTACTTCTGAGTTCCTTGGGAAACTAGGTTCTGGGTGGGGGGAAGCCTCCAATAGACTCATGTACATGAGCTGGGAAAACCAAGCTCTTTTTGGCCAGTATGGTAAAAATGGCTATCACAGAGACTTGGTCCTGTCAGACTTATTTTAATACCCTTGGTATCATGGAAAATGGAGGGAAGATGTATACCAGCCTGGAACTACAAAGGATGGACAGGGCATCCACTGCCAAGGGATAGTCCTCCTGATACAGTGAGCAGAATGTCTCCACCTTGGCGTTGAGTCTGGTCGTCATAAGGTCTACTTCTGGAAGACCCCACTTCAGGGTAATCTGATGGAAGATCTCTGGATTGAGAAACCATTCTCCGGATATGGTGAGACCCCAACTCAACTGATCTGCTACTATGTTCAAGTAGCCCCTGATGTGAACTGTGGTTAAGTGGGTCAGAATTTCCTTTGCCCAGTGTGAGAAGGTGACAGGACAAGTGCTGGAGTCACGGTATGTCAGCCCCCTGTTTTTGTCATATGGCTGGTCCAGGGCGGGTTTTGAGTAAGCCCCAGCCCAGGTGTGGGTCTTGAGGCTCATTACTGGCCCATATAGGCCTGCAGAGCCTGCACTTGAACGCAGATCCTGGGGAGTGAGAGCAGGCGTCTGGATCTGTCCTGATCCCCTAAAACTCTGATACGGTGCCAAACTGTTTGCTGGTGTGGCTGGCAGAAAGCCACACAGATAGTAAGTGTTATTTTGTTTAGGTAGCCGCTCAGACGAGCAGGAGTTTATTTATTTTGAGCCTAAAGTTAAGGCTGATATTGTTTTGCCTGTTTTCCTGAAGTGAAGGTTTATTTATTTTTTTGTCATTTTTAATAAACCTGTTGCACCTGAGTTTTCGTGTCACTGTCTCTGACTGTTTGGGTCCGTACCTGGGCCGCAACCGAGCTACCTCCCCCACATATGGCACTTCGGAGTCGGGCAGACCCAATTTTTTTAAACAGTCTTAAAGAGACACACACCTATTTTTGTTTGTTTTCTCTATGTCCTGGGTGAAGGCTGCAGGAGAGATCAAAAAGGAGACCACCATCATGGAGGACATTATAAAACAGATGGGGCAGATCCTCTTACAGCAGCAGCAAACCCAGGCACAGCAGCAGCAAACCGTGGCGCTGCTCAGCCAGGCCCTGATTGACCAGAGGACGGCAGGAGAGGGTGCTGGTGCCAGAGAGACCAAGGGAACAGACCGCTGCTCGAGCCACCGTTCGGAATTCCCTACAAAAGAGGATATCCTCAGACGACGTGGAGACATATCTTCAAGTTTTTGAGCGAGTGGCCAAGCAGGAGAGGTTGGCTAAGGATCAGTGGGCTAATGTTGTGGTGCCCTTTCTCACCGG